>CM060935.1:652905663-654105663 GCA_030765085.1 Allium cepa | reverse complement strand
ATATTTTCAAAAAACTTGCATTCATCTCTTTGAAAATAAATCTTTCATTTTGTAAATATTTTCATCTTGCGTTTGGATTTAATGGGTAGTATCCACTGAAAACCCTCACGAGACAACACTCGTCCTATTGAGGACACCCAGAGGTTTAACGGCTTGTTGCATACGCTCAATGCAATCGTTCCCCCTTACGAAAACAGATTCATCGTAGTTTTAGTTTATTCGAGGATGAATAAATAGATAAGTGTGGGGGTATTTGATGTGCACGTAAATGTGGATATTTTTACCACAGTGTTTATTTTATTTAAATTAAATAAATGATCATATTGGGTATTTTAACTTGTTTTAACCAGAATCCGTATCATCTATATTTTCACATATTCATCTTCATACAAGGGCAAAATAGACATTTTTGTGCATAAATTAACATAAGAAAATTTAACTAGAAATTTCCACACTGTTTTGTGGGAATTTGATTTCAATTACAAGTTGTTTCATGAAGAAGATATGCATGCACAAAAAAAGAAAACAAAGGAATGAAGATGGAAATAATTCAAAGTGAAGATCATGGAGGACCCCACTTACCCACCTACCTTAACATATAAATTAGAGGCTAATGCACATGCTTATGGAATTAATGGCTTCATATACACTTAAATGACGATTAGTTGAAGCTAATGATTACTTGGCCTCCATACTACCTCAAGGGCATTTTGGGCATTCCCCAAATTATGGATTAGGGTTTCATGCTTGTATAAATAACCCATTATGTTCATGTAACCTCCTCTTCTTTAGTCTCTCTTTAGTTTAGTTTAGGCTCAAAATAAAAGACAAGTTCTCTTTCTCTTTTTCATGGCTACTTAGTCATTTTTATTTTCATGTAACTTTCATTTTTTTCTATGCAATGTTAATTAGTGCTCTCTTTCTTTTACATGCTTCTTTTGTTTATTTACTTTCATGTTAGTAGTGAAGGTTTATTTTTCATGCAAGTAGAATAGTTTTTTTCTTTACTTTGACCTCTTTTTTCTTTTCTTTTTCCTTCATGTTGCAAGCTATATTTGTTGTTTTGATAACAAATATGAGAGGCTAATCCCTTCAATTTAGGGGTAATGAAGCCTTTAATCATGTAGCTTCAAACATTTTGATAATTATAGCTCTCTTTTTGTGCTTAATGACAATGCTTGAAGTGGTTTAATTTTTTTTTGAATTCGATAGCCTATATTGTTGATACCAAATTGGATATACTTAAACAATCACTAACACAAATGCCTCTTCATCAAAATATGATTATGGCATAAGAAAGTGATTTGAAATTCAAATTTGATGGTCTATATTTCTAATTAATAGTTAATAGGTCATACTTAAAATAGATTTAATTTTCAACTTTGTTGTCATTTTCGTGAGAGTTAATATGCAGTTTAAAGGTTGTCTTATAGTTTGATGGCATATGTTGAGCTAATTAATAGCACAAATGAGCCATACTAATGATAAACACATCATTTAAACTCACTTATGACCCAAAAAAAGAGATCATAATTTCATTAATTGTTGAGTTATATGATCTAGAAAGTGGATTTATCTCTAAATTATCATTTGACTCTCATATTTTTATCTATTTTTCTTTTGCTAGTTTTTGTTAGTTTCTTACATTTTTAGCTAATCACATTTTCAACTTTGGTTAATTTGATTGAATAGAAATTTAAAATCATCAATTCCCTGCAGATGGATCCGTATTCGCCACGTACTATAATAGTATGTCGTGCGCTTGCGGTTATTTTAATTTGAAAATTTTCTAACTCGATAGAATAGTAGTCGATTAACATGCATGTATGTTCAAGCTAGAGGACTACAGTTTATGACTCGTTGTCAAGTCTAAGTTTGGATCAAATGTTAAAGTCCATGGAGCTAGAAAGCGTTAAATCTTCCTTACATAACATGGTCTTATGCAAATTCAATACCATGCCATTGTAACCAACCCTTAAATACATATACATGCTCAATACCGATCCCTCCAAAGACGTCAATTCCGATCCCTCTAAAATAGTTATTTCAATCTCTCTAATATATATATATATATATATATATATATGTATGTATGTATGTATGTATGTATGTCGATCCCTCCAATATACATACCGATCGCTCCAAAAAGTATATATATCAGTCTCTCTACAAGGTGTATATACCAATCCCTCTATAAGGTGTATATGTCGACCCCTCTATAAGGTGCATATATCGATCCCTATATAAGGTGTATATGCCGATCCCTTTGCAAGGTGTACATATCGATACCTCTGCAAGGTGTATATGTCGATCCCTCTACAAGGTGTATATACCGATCCCCCTACAAGGTGTATATACTGATCCCTCTCCAAGGTCAATATACCAACCCCTCCGTTGGCGCCATCATCTCCAACATTCTTGCAACTGAACCCTCCTAAACACTGAAGCAGTTCAATGAAGAAATAAAGAGGATCGGTATATATACATAAAAAAATATGGATCAGGTACGATCCATTTTCAAAAAAATAGCTCTAATTTTTTTTATGCCCCCGCATTCTGGATTTGGAACTCAACTTAAAGATGGTGCATTCTATCCACTTCCCTTATGTCCTATGACTGACCAGGGCATATAGGATCAAGTGGCTGCTGCTAATTGCAGTCAAGGAATTGACAAGGAACTGCTACTCAAGTGGTACTCCTAGAGGCAGGAGAACTAAGATGACATGACACAAACTAGGATCAGTTATCGGGTCAAGCTCCTAGGGTAGATTGTGACTGCCCTCAACTTACCAGCATCCAAACACCTAACTTGGCAACTATGGTACGATGACTTGTTAGAGAGAGCCAAGACCAAACCGACGATGATTAGAGCTTCTTCCCCAATCGAAATTCATTCATTGAAGCTGTTCTATGAGCAAAATATCCAAGGATGCAATGTCACTACCCAACTTATATCCAAATGCCATGCAAGCCACTCAAAAACTTCTTGCATGAATTCAAAGTTATCGTCACTGAAGTGAGCACTCCTTGAGAGGATATTAAACTGATGGAATTGACAAGGGGAATCAACCCCAAGTCGGATTTCAATAATTGGTTAGCTGGAAAGCCTCTTACAACCTTGGATCACTTCTATTACAAAGCAAATCAATACTTACACAAGGAGGATGCGAGACTAATATTGATAGGAAATAATGCAGGCCTCATGGCCGGAGGGGTTCAAAATAAGAGTAACGATGATGCCCAAAATTAGGACTCGAATTTTGGAAGATGACCCAGGATCCCAGAATTATACTTCTTTGAACAATTCAATCTAAAACATCTACTTGGAGACTCATGACTTGGAGCAGTACTGGAAACCAGCCTTGAAAGAGTCCACCGAAATCTGGAAGAAATCCAGGAAATGTTGTATATTTCAAGATACACACAGTCATAACATCGGCGATTGCAGACACCTTTGAGATTTGATTGGAAAGCTGATTCGGAAAGGAAAGTATCAACAATATGTGCAAGCCTTGTAGAATAGCGGGCAGGGAACATCCGATGCCTATCAATAAAGAACTTTGATTATCAATTGGACCACCTACGTTGACTTTTAGCTAAAGAGGGCTGAGGCGAAATGGAATAGCGAGCATACAATGCTACTTTACTTATCAATAAGATTTATTTCAATTATGTTGTAAACTACGACCAACTTAAACTAAACTACTTGCAAACGATGCAAGTGACCAAGTACTTAGATTTGGGCGCCAACCGCTCAATGTAGATTACCAACTACGACCAATTATGTCGATCGGAACGTTGGGGGATCATCAAGATGAGCGTGATTCAACTGCTCATTAGTTACCATATACCCCTAACTTAGGGGCAAGGACTTGATATAGAAAGTAGGTGTGACTCGACCATCCACTTCTTACTCTATGCTTCAATTTCGACAGAACATCCATGCCTTACTCAAAGCCCGACAAGGTCAGAATCCAATATAAAGTGGACATGACTAACCATCCGCTAGGCAACCTCCGCACTTGACTTGGAGACCAAAGAGGGACTTGGAGTGGTTTTGATTCGACCATCCACTCCACAGCTCATACTTGAAGTTTGCCAAAATACTTATGCCTCTCCTAAAGCTCAGTATGACCAAGGTGCAACTAAAGTGGATTTGATTTGACCGACCACACAATAAATCCTAGCCTGGACACAGAAGGCAGTTTGGAAGCTCGACTTAAAGTAGGCGTGATTGACCGTCTACCCATCAACTACTGCCCTCCGACATGAGGACACGACTGCAACATGAGATGGACGTGACTTGACCGTCCATCCAACCACTCTTTCCCTTGACTTTCCAGGAGGAGTACGAAGCAAATTGGACATGGTTTGACCATCCATTGATCAACTCTGGTCCCTAGAGCATGGACTGGAGTAAAAATATCAAATGGATGTGATTGACCACCATCTTAGAACTCTGGTCCCCAAAGCGTGGACTGGAGTATAAACACAAAACAATGGACGTGGTTTGACCGTCCATTGATCAACTCTAGTTCTCAGAGCACAGACTGGAGTATAAACATCAAACGAGTGTGACTGACCACCCATCAGAAAAGTCTATTCCCTAGAGCATCGACTAGAGTATAAACACAAAAAGATGGACACATTTCAACCATCCATTGATAACCTCTGATCCCTCACCACGGTTTAGAGTATAAATGCCATAAAAAGTGGACGTGGTTCAACCGTCTGCTCCTCAACTCTTGCCGTTGACTTACGAGCAAACACACGTCTCAAAGTGAATGCAATCTAACCATCTACTCCTCTACTTGAGCTCGAAGTTCTCCAAAACACTCATCTTACTCCCAAGGGTTTGGCAAAAATAAGATCCAAATGGAGGTGGACGTAATACGACCATCCATGCATCGATTCATGCCCTCGATGCTGGGTAGTTTGGACGTACGACGAACTATTCCACACATGGACTCGATCCAATCCAAAGAGGATGCCCTCGATGCGGGGCAGTTTGGAGGCACGACGAACTATTCCATAACATGGGCCATCCATGCATCGATTCATGCCCTCGATTCCCTCAATCCAATCCAAAGAGCATGTGATATGTCCATCCACGGCCTTGCTTGTTCCTGGGGTATGGCGAACTATTCAAGCCATGCTCGGGCATCAACAAGCCCAAAATTCAAACCAAGACATGCGCTCAGTTCGACCGTCAAACAAACAACTCTAGTCGCCTAGTGCAAATTGGAGTATAAACACAAATTAGGTGCGTTTCGACCACCCACCAATAAATTATTATCCCTAGAGTGCGGATATGAGTATAAACAAGTAGATGGGTGTGATTCGACCACTAAATATTCAATAAAATCTGATCTGAACTCGGCAGGAGAAGTATAAACTCGCTATGGGTGGAATTCGACCGTCCATGAACTAATTCTGCTAACCCAAGAATGGGAACGAGAGTACAAACTACTACAAGCTGAATATGACATCTAACTATAGCTCCGGCTTGATGATCTTTACAACTTAAGGCAACGACCGCATGGAGGCCTCAACACAAAACTAATCAAAATGACGTCCGAAGTTAGGGCGACCGACTATATTGTGCCATTGGATTGATAGGAAATGTGATCCAAGCTTTCTATATCATGCCGCTAGGTCGACGGTCAATATCTGTTATCCCGCCTTTTGGTAAGGCCATGATATTATTGACTTGGCTAAGAACGAATGGTCAACAACCTTGGGGATCGATTACATACAGCGTTATAGACGATGTTCGCGCATATTTGGATCGGAACCCAATCGAGGTGCATTCATCATGGAGTAACTGGCATGTCCCCATGAAGTTATATTTCAAATTTGAAGTCGATTAGAGTTCATATGCTCGAGTTACGGATGAAGCAAGGGTTTGCATGGATCGATCAAGAATGATCCAACAGTTCAAATCATCGGAGAATGCCCAATATCTCGAGATCCATAAGGCCAATTCATTTGAAACTTCCAGGGCATCAAAAAATTGATGATTAAGGCATAAAAAAACGATCTCAAGTCCTAAAGTTTAATTTAGAGTTTAGCCGATCGTTATTGGCCGATCATTTTTGCCAAGTCTAAAAAACGACCGGCATGTTCCAGTGCATAATCCAAGTTCAACCACGATCGATCCATATCTCCCAAGTTACAAGTTAGAATGATTCCATATTTTAGAAGCAATATCAAGAAGCATGTGCAACCCTACAAAAACGAGCGCACTAAAACTGGAGATAAGAAAAAGGATCGATGAAACTTAGGCCGATCGTTAGTGGTGGTTGATTTGAGTACACCAATCATTATGGTGGGCCCCTATGGATCTAGAGAGCCTTCTGTTGAAATCTTAACCAAATATCTCATCGTCTCTCCCTATAAATACAGACCCAACGGATCGTTTTTGGGATCGTTACGCTGCTGGTCACCTTATTCTTTATTGTAATTAACTTTTCTATATTCCTTGTTGTAATCATATTCCTAAGTGATCAATAAAGTGAATCTTTAAGTAAATGTAGGCCTACAACGCCAAACCACTATAAATCTCCATGTTTCTGATTATTACTTTCTATTCACTATTAGTCTAATATATTCCTCGGTTTTAATTTTACTTTATTCAATTAATCCTCTACATAAATCTATCCTTTGGTGTTTGTGACCAAATTTTGGCACAAACATTTTGGTGCTTTCATTGAAAAACCTAATTCTCAGCCTGCAAGGGATCCCCTTTGTTGTTACCGGAATGGATAAATCCCCCAAGAAGATCTATTGTTATCTTCGTAAAGTTGCTTATACTACTCGGATTTTCTCAAATATAAGTAAGGAGATTGATAATGGTGAGACATACTAGATCCACTACTCAGAACATGGATGGAAATGAGACTGCTAGCATTCAACAAGGAGACTCAAGCTATCAACCTGTAAACGTGAATGTAGATTTAGTTGAAATTCAGAATTCCACCAATTCTATTACCAGTGTTGAATTTCATAATCTAATGAGAGAGCTGATGGAGAGCCTTCAATAGCTAAATCATTGACTTGATGAACCAAATCAATTAAAGGTAGCATGGCAAAGCTAGGAGGGATCCCACTCCTTACTCGACGTCGTAATACTTAGCTCATCGGATGGATACCATAGACATAGGCATCGCAGAACTGATGGATATCATGTAGAAACTTCAGGGCATTAACAGGTAGGCCATCGCGGTTTGCTAGGAATGATCAGTGCCGGTCCCTCCGCCGGAGAAGGAAATTTACCTGTGCATACTGGGATTCAAACTAAAGTTGCCACGATTAATTTGGATGATGGTGTTCGAATGAACGTTGATCAGGTTCTTCCTTAGGATGATGGTGAAATCAACATGCAAGATGCTCATCGCGATGATGGTGGCGCGAAAAGGCATGAAATAGCCCGTAGACATCGACCGGACCATAGACATGAAATGGAACACGACCATCACTTGGCGCCACCCATCCGAATGTCAGATTTATCAGCAATGGTCAGACAGTTAGTGAGAGAGGACCATGGCTTGACTAACGATCATTGAGGAATCTACAGAAGCCATACTTTCACTGGTAATGTTCTACATGTAGAATACCTAAGGAGATTCAGCATGCCATCAATGCCTGCCTACGAGGGAAAAATAGACCCCACGCAACATATTATGAGGTATGAATGGTTGATGGCTTTTGCATGAGCCAATGATGCAACCAAGTGCAGATGTTTTCCTATAACCTTTTTGGAATAGCAATGATGCGGTTCACGAGACTATCCCCACGATCAATTTCTAGATTCCAAGAGTTGGCAAACGTGTGGAGCAATTCCGAATGCACATAACTCGTCCTAAAGACATGATGACCCTTTTCAATGTGATCCAGGCTCCAAGGAAGTCGTTGAAAGATTAATTGGAGAGATTTTACATAACTGCCATGAAAGTCAGTAATCTGAATGATCATGCGATACTCATGGTTGTGACTAGAGGGATTGATCCGGAGTCTGAGTTTGGCGACTGGCTGGCTGGTAAAACGTTTGCCACGTTGAAGCACTTTTATTCAAAAGCAGCTCAATTTCTAAGAAAGGAGGAAGCAGGCCCTTCGGAAAAAATAATGTCGTGGGACCGAGCGAAGAAGCGGTACAAAGTAACATTGCAATAAAATAGTCTGATGACAGTTCTGGAAAAGTCCAAGTGAACGTTCAGAATAGGCCAAATCAACAAAAGAGAGGCAGAGATGGGAATCAAGATCGAAAAAGGAATTCTAGAAAGTTGAAGCTTAGGATTCCAATGTATGATAATTACACACCATTGAATACGTCTTGGAAAATGTCCATCTGTCTACTTGTAATACCATGCAGTATTGGAAACCGCCTCCAAAAGAGTTGATGGAGAGACAGAAGCCGATCAGGGAATATTATTGGTTTCACGAGTGTTATGGGCATCATACAAATGAATGTAGGCATCTCCAGGATGTTACAGAAAAATTGATTCTTGAAAAGAAGTTAGAATAGTTTGTGTAAGCCCCAAAGGATTGTGGATAGGGAACTTCTGGCCCCAATCGATAACAAGCTCCACATAGGGTTGAGGAGCATGCATGAGCCAATGGAAGACTGGTCATAAATACAATAATTGGAGGACCGCAGCTGGCGGATAGGAGTTGGCAATAAGTAGAGTGTTATGCTAGCGTGATAAGGCATGTAGATTTTGAATGCTATTCGAATATGGAAGATGGGACTCCGTGAAATAGCATCGTACAATGGCAGATGATATTGTGTTTAGGAATAGGGATGCAGACAAAGTAGAGGCTCCAACAATCTACCCGATGGTCATTTCAACTATGATTGGTCCTGCATTGGTGAGAAGTATGTTGATAAATTGTATAAGTTTGGTTCATACAATCTTCAAAAAGGCATATGATCAGATGAGAATGGAAGCCAAAGATTTAAAACTATCTAAAGCTCATATACATGGTTTTAATAGAGTTGCAACTGAAGCTGTTGATTATGTGGAATTACCCGTTGAATTCAAAGAAGGTGAGTAATGAAGAATGCGGTATTTTCCAGGGACGATTGATATTACAGTCAGCCATGACGACCCATGAGCGATGGAGAGTGCGATACAAAAAGGCATATGATCAGATGAGAATGGCTGCACCGGCTGAGCTGACGATTGATATTATGGTCAGCCATGATGACCGATCGCGAGTCCTAAAGATTGGGTCATAGCTCAACACTTTGATGATGAAGGAACTTTCTAGTTTTCTCCAAGCAAATCTAGATGTAATCACTTGGACTCACTCTAACATATATGAAATCTCACCTGCCATTGCGAGCTATGCATTGAACATTGACTCGAAGTATGTTTTTGTAAAGCAAAAAAGACGTGGCTTGGATCCGAAGAAATATGTTGCTCCCAAAGAGAAGGTGGATAAACTAAATGTCAACTGGTTTATCCGCGATGCCCTCTACCCTAAATACGTATCATATCCTGTGCTTTGAAGAAAGTGAATGAGAAATAGAGAACGTGCATTGATTATTTAGATTTTAACAAGGTGTGTCTAAAAGACATTTTTCCTCTTTCGAGGATTGACCAGCTGGTGGATTCAACCGCAGGACATGAATTGCTATCTTTCATGGATGCATACTTAGGATATAACCAAATCTCGATGCATATCCCTGATAAGGAGCATACCCGTTTTATTATGGATGTTGGATGTATTTTTACGTAGTAATGCCATTTGGATTGAAGAATTCTAGAGCAACTTATCAACATTTAGTTAACAGGATGTTTAAAAACCAGATTGGAAAAATAATGGAAGTGTATGTGGATGATATGCTCATGACGTCATGAGGATCAAGCGATCACTTTCGAGACTTGGCAGAAATGGTTAAATCCTCTGATATTACAAGATGAAAATCAATTCATTGAAGTTTTCATTTGGTTTTGCATTAGGAAAATTCTTAGGACTTATTATTAATGCTCGTGGAAAAGAAGCTAATCCGAAGATGATTCAGGCTATCTGTGATATCTAAGGGCCGAGAACTATTAAATAGGTGTAGAGACTGAATAGGAAGGTTGTGAGAAATGCGGATTTAGGATCTTAAGGCTAGAATAAACACTAGAGGGAGGGTGAATAGTGTTTTAGAGAATGTTAAATCTTTTTGAGTTTTTGTTAATTTGAACACAAATGTATGCAATATTCAGACATAGATATGATCATAGAATCATACACAGATGCAAATATAAAGTAAAAGCAGTAAAGGAAAGAACACACCGGATTTTATACTGGTTCGGAGTTACCCTACATCCAGTTCCGCACACAAGTACAGATTTCCTTTCAAAAAACAATCTTTACAATTACACCATCGATTTCAAGGCAACGAAGTACACCCTCCAAAATCACAATTCTCTGGGTAGAGATACTTGATTTCCCGGGCAACAAGGTCACCCAATTGATTTCCCAAGGCTACAATCACACCCTCTCTCGCTTGATTGATTTCCAAGGCCAAAATCACACCTTTTCTCACTATATTGATTACAAAAAGCCTATAACTCTGAATAGCACTAAGGATCTTGTTGAGGTAGTGATAGTTAGATTCAATGTTGATTTTGGTAGAGTAATGGTAAGAATATGTATATAGAAATATGGAAGAAGAAGAGGAGTGAAAAACCAGAAAAAATGAATTAAAATTCGTTGAAACTAACCCCTATTTATAGAAAAACAACAGCCATGTCCATTCGTGAGGAGTTATGATGAATAAACACTTCGTTTGAAATTTAAATTTTGAACTCAACTGACACCATGTCGACATGGGGTATTTGAGTATGTCAACATACCAAAGGGATTTTTGGTGTTTTGATTTTTTTTGAAAATAACCTTTATCGTATATTAAAATTTTAAACTTTATAAATAAACTTGACTATAATTAAAATACATAAGTAAATATAAAGAATAATATATATGTAACAACCCTGTATTTTGTAATTATTTTATTGTATATTTTAATTATTTTTAATGTAAGATTTTGATTTAAAAACTTATTTTACTTATTTGAAATGATTAAATTTATTATTTAAATATAATCTTGATTTTTATATGAGTTATAATTCCAAACTTGTGTAAGTTGAATATTTGCCTGAAATGCTGATTTTGGTCAAATTAGTCAAACCGTGACTTTCAACTTAAAATTTTAAAAGTTTAAAAGTTTTATTTTTTTCCTTTTATTATGAAAGTACATAAAATTCTAAGAACACCACTTTTTGTTTCGTTGAAATTGGATGTAAATTGTGAAAGTTATACCCTTTACAATATTGTGCGTATATAGGGTTATTTAACAATGACTATTTTAAATTGTATAAATTACTTCTTCTTGGTTATATTTTATTTTAATATGTGATAATATGTTATATTATGTATATTTTGACTTTTAAGTATTTTTAAAATGATAATATAATTTTTCTAAAGTTTATTTGAATTTATTTCAATTTATAAAGCCTAGTTTGGTATTTACTGCATTTTTCTTTATTTAAAATTCTATTTAATAAAAAATTAAATTATTATTTTACCTTGAAAATTTTTTAAAACCATTTTTAATTCAAATTTTTGTGTTTTAATATTTTTTTTTATGAAGTAATAAATTTTCCAAAGTCATTGGAGATCTTCTTGTAATTTTTATGTCAGGGTTGCTATTTTTAAGCAATTTCTTATTTCCTTTTTCTATTTTACTTAAAATAAATTATTTATTTTATTTTATTCTTACTTAGTTTCGGTTTTAAATAAAATTTCTGAGTTTATTTTGTTTTTATAAAATTAAAAATAAAAGGAAATGCAAAAGGTTTAGAAAGTTAAGAGATTTTAAAAGCCTGAAACGGAAAGGCGTTTTATTCGTTTCTTTTTGCAATTAATACATCAATTTATCTTAGCCATTCCTTTCCTCATCCTTTGCAGCTGACTCTCTCATATTATTCACGAATTTTCAAGCTCCAAAATCCTAAAAATCATAGCCTCCATCTTGAGGAAAAAAAATCTGGTAATGGCTACATCCTTTTTCTACCTTTTTCTTCTCATTTTCTATGTATTTTGCCTAGTTTTCTATGCTTTCTGGATTGGCCTCTACCACCCACCATCACCACCATACTCTCCACCATCCCCTACCACTCGTCCTTGGCATCATCTCCAGCCATCATTTCAGATCCATCCATTGCCACACCTCCCTTGGTGACAAAACTCCACAGAATTGCAAATAATGTCCAAAACAATGCACTAGCCACCACTATTACTTCACCCCTTTCATCCACCACCTTGGCCACCACCATAGGCCGCTACCACCACCTTTTCCAGACCTCCCCACACCCCTCCATCTACTGTCCAAACCTGTACAAGTATGGCCAAGCCCCACTTGACCCAAGGCCGAGCCTTGTTGTGCTCAAAAACTTCATATATGTTGCCTTGACCAATTGTATGCTTCATGTTATAAACCTACCACTCCATACTCCTTCTAGCCATGAGTTATGGTGCCAAACCTGAGCTATATCATCATCATGGCTGAACCCAAGAACCTCCTAGGCCAAGCACTTGAATGGTTAAAGCAAGGTCAAGTAATCTATTCCTTTGTTGCTTCGTATTTTCATTGTTTCAACATTGTTTTGCGTTGAATATTTATGTGTGTATTGTCTTGTTTTGGTTATTGTTTACAAGACAAATATCAAGGCTCTCCATTCATTCAAATCAAAAGTCATGCTATATCGTGCTTGTCGTGCTTTTGGAATCGCATTTGTGTTTGTTGTTTTAGTCTTCAGCTTGAAAACGTGAGTCTTTCTCACTCTGACATTTATACTTATGAGAAGTGAATTGATGACAAGTGTTTAGTAATATAAAATGTTTATGCAAGATAATGATGATCATATGATATGCTATGCCATGTTATTACCATGTTTAAACTGTTAATTTTCACCTGACATCTGATATATGACTGTATATTGTGATATTGACCTTGTTTATATTATTCCTGTATATGATTACACTGCAAGTTCCCTGTTAGAAAAAATGTTACGGGCAGAAATGATAGGCCTGATTTATTTTATTTAATTTATTTTAACTTGGGATTGTGGGTTTGAAATGATAAAACCCGGATTTTCTTTGTAAATTACGGGTTGAAATGATATATTACCCGTATCACTTTACCTAGCGTAGAAAATTTTATACAGGCCCGTAGTTAAAATATGCTTTTCTAAAAAAATTAAAATATTTTAGAAATTTAATTATTATAATATTTTGATTTTAAATTTAATAAAAATAAAATTTTTGTAAAATATTATTGATTTTCTGAATAATTGTAAGTGAAATAAATTAATGAAAAAGTTAGAAATTTTGAACGTAAGTTATTTTGGAAATTTTGATTTAATTTTAATTGGAAATTTAATTGAGTATGAAATTACAATAAATTTATGATAATTTGAATTTAAATGAATTTAAAATGATTTTTATCATATTTATGATTTTTAATAAAGTTGAAATGTGAAATGAATAAATATTTTAAGCTGAAACTTTGAAATATAACTAGAATTGGAAATTTATGAAATTGACGTAAAAGTGAACTTTTAGTTAAGCTAATAAAAATAAAACCAAGTTATATTTGAGAATTTGAACTTAAGTGTTAAGTTGAAATTTAATGTAATGGATTTTAAAACTGAACATTGCATTTTAATAAGTGGATTATTATTAAATCTTGATTTTTGAATGGAAATTTAACCTTGTAAAATCATGAACTTGAGGAAAATTAAATGATGTTATAAATGTGAAAATGTATGACTTTATAAGTTAATTTTTTTTAATAAAAATATAACTAGTTGAGAAATTTTATTGAATATTTGAAGTTAATTGACCTCATTTTTGAAATGATATTAATTACAATGTAAATGATATTACAACAATTGTAAATACTGTAGTTGATGATAATGAACTAAAAAAAAGCTATTGAAAAAAAAAACTATTATAGAAATTGTTGTAAGTACTATGATTTTTGAATTTAACTAAGTTTATTTGAAATTAAAGTAAACTCTTTTACAACATTTTTAAACGTTGTCTTTTGTTAAATTGAACTGTTTTGAATGTAACTTTCCGTAGAGTTTTCTAAATGATGCGAAAAGTGAATTTTCACTGTTTTGATAAACTTAAGTGAATAAATGAACTTTGGAAGTTAAAATTTTTGAAAATTTAATAATTTAATTATTAAGCATAATAACTTCATTGAAATGAAAAAAAAGAATTTTTGGAATATAAACTGTTTTAAAATATGAATTGAAGTGGTATTTTAGATTGAATAAAATGAATAATGATTTGAAATGAATGAAGTTTTGAAAAGATACGATATTTTGATATATTAAAACGATTTGAAATGAAGTTTTGAAAGGATAGGATATTTTGATATATTAAAATGATTTGAAACGAAGTTTTGAAAGGTATGATATTTTTGATATTAAATGATTTGAAACACGGAGTTTGAAAGATAGGACATTTTGATATTAACATGATTTAAAAAGAAGTTCTGAAAGATATGATATTTTGGAAATGAAGCTTTGAAAGGTTAAGATATTTTGATATATTAAATGATTTGAAAGGTAGTGTTGAAAGGGTATGAAAATTTAATGTATTGAAATGCTTAGAAATGACTTGATATTTATTTTAATAAATATTTGAATTGAAAGATATGTTACGATGATATATTGAAATGGTTTGGAAATGATTTAATCTTTATTTTGATAAAGATTTGGGTTGAAATGATAGTTTATTTTGAAAAAAAAATATTGGTTTAAAGTTATAACTACGGGTTATAATAACGATTGGTTGTTAAAGAGACCGGGATCAGATATTGTCTTATAGCCGGTCAATACCAAAAACCACTTTAACAACTGTGTACGCGGTGTAGATTCCAGAATGAAGTAGGATGGTGGCGACGTTCTCAAGGTATATTACGTGGACCCAACTCCCGTGAGTTGGCATATATGATTAAACAGGAGCTATACCGGGCAACACAAAGGGCCGCACCCTTTCATCGAGCATGCTCCATCGGAAACCATTCTATTACTTTTGTGATTCGATTCGGTGGCGCCACTTTGATTCGGGGGGTATTGTTCGAGGTGGGCGGAAGCTGCTGGCTTGCCGTCACCACCGGTCTGGGAGTGCAAACGGTGTATCCACCCGAGCATTTCCTTGCGTGCCGTGTCATATCCTTATATCGATCCCACTACGATTTTGGTCTTAAAGATCCGACCGCGTTAAGGTTCACCATCCCCTTAACGCTATTTCCTATATGATTATACTTTACTGATTAGACACTACCGTATATAGCGTATATTACTACATAGTAAATAGTTTAACGGATCCTTAGAGGATGGGCGGTCCCAAGCATCCTTTAAGTTACCGATGCATTTTGTTACTGTTCACTTGAGCTGATTTACAGTTTATAAGTATTTATGTCCTGACCCGAGTGTTTTGTGTTTTGCTTTACGCTCGGGTCAGATTGATTGAGTTAGCATTCAAGATTCACCTTCGGCGTTGGAGCTTTCCTTGAAGATCCAGCCATCTATTTTGTTTCAGTATCCAGTGGTTCAGTGATGTATCTGATTTGTACCTGATGTATCATGCTACTCTTCTGTTGTATCTTATTTAACTCTGATGTATCTTATATTTTATATAGTAGCTTCATGAACTACTATCTCCTCTTTTACTTTTGCTGCATTATTATATACTCTGTGTCTGTGATCTGTGATTTTATTTACTGTATATTCTGAGGTTTGCCAAAATTTTATTTACAACGCGGTATTTTGAGCAATTCAATTCTGGCATGAGTGTCTACCTATGCACTTATAATGGATGCGAATGGTTGAAAATACCTGTTTGGTATCAGAGCTTTGGTAGCTCTAGGCAAAACTCAGCATATGGAGTGAATGTATTTACAGAATCACTTTCATTCGAGTTTGAATCTCTTCCTTTTTGACTCGATTCCTTTGAATTTTGGAACGTTCCCTACAGTTCCAAAATCCATTCGTATCCCTCACTATTCATCTTCTTTTGACTCTGGAGTATTCCATAACTCCGCTTCGAATGATCTTTCTAGTGAGTCGGCGATCACGCCAATTTCAAATTTAATTGAAAAGGGGAAAAACTCCTTTGCAGTTAGCATCGATTCACCAGAGATTCTTATCTATCCTTGGTTTAGATGCTAATATCTTTTGTTATTTCAAACTCTAACTCTTGAGATCAAATGTAGATTTACCCTAGAAAAATCAACACTGATCTTATTTTTTAAGTCACGGTTGACCCGGTTAAGGTTGCCCGTGATTTATATAAGCTTATCCATCTTCCTGTTATGTTATTTAATCATGTCATCCTTGTTTCCAACTTATTTTAAATCATAATCTCCTTTGATTTGAGTTAATCAAAAATTTGAATCTCTATCCTTCTTTGAAAATCTATTCATGTATAGTGTATTTGTAAACTAGTATTTAAAATTAAAATGTTTTATATATTGTGTTGTTTGAGTTGTTGATGTTGAGTTGGGTTTCTGATCGATACGTCAGATCAGCGCTATCGATAAGATTTCCAAAACACTTTGACAGAACAAACGGACATAATATATATTTTTTAAAAAAATTGGTTAATGGAATAAATTTTGATATATAAGTAAATTTATGGAACTTAATGAAATGATTTAAATTGATAATTTGAAATGATAATACTTGATTTATCATTTATTGTTCTACAAATAGATCTATAAATATTTGTTTATAAATTTATTTGGGAACTGAAATGAATTTAAAACAAGAATTTGAGGATTTAAATTCCGATTATTTCGAACTTTGGTTTAAAGTTTTAAAAGGGATATATTATTTAAAGTATTTTCAAATAGAAATTTGTTTTCAAAGAATTTTAAAGGTTTAAAAATTGGTGCTCTTCTCTTTGTCGCTGGAAAATAACTTCGGTGATGATCGCGACATCATCGACGTTCATTTTCGAGTTTCGAAGTTAAGAGACTGTTCTGTAGTCTTGCTACAGCTTTGTTTTGGGAAATTAAATTGATTTGAATTTCTAAAATATGACTTGATTTATAATATATATATAGATATATGATTGAAATTTGATTTGACATATTATATATGTATATATATTATTTCTTATCTCTAAATGGTTTGAAGAAATCGGAAATTTAATTCTTAAATTCTATTTTTAAAGAATAATTTCAATTATAAAAAGAAAATAAAAATTTTTGAATAAATGATTTAAGCTTGAAATGATTGAATTGGAAAATTTTATTTGTATAATACAATTGCATTCAAATATAACTTACCAAAATTTCAAAAGTTAAAAATGTAATTGGATAATATACGATATAAAAAGATTTTATAAATAAAATTTGAGTGGTTATAATAAATGTTATACACTTAAATTTTAATTATAAAATGATTAACAGAGGTAAATATAATAAAGGGTAATTGAATGACTTACAATAAAATGATGTTAAAAGAACTAAGAATAAAAGAAAGTAGTTATAAAAAAAAGTGTAAATATATTTAACATGAGTGATAAATATATTGAGAGGAATAAATTAATTTTGATTAGGAATAAAGAAGAATAAAATTTATTAAGTACAATGTGAGTGTAATAAATGATTATTTTTCAAACCCATGGTTCTAAAAATGGTTAATTTTAGGTGATTGGATAATAAGATAATGAAATTTGAGATAGTTAAGATTTATTTAACTTGTGTAAAGATTTATTCTCTATTTAAGCTGAAATTTCCATGCTTTCAAATTCATTTCCTTATTTTGTTTTCAAACTATCTTTTGGTTGTCCTTATTATCCTTATCTTCCTATAGACCGGTATAGGCATCTTTCTATAATCTTTCTATTTAGAAATCTTTCTATAATATTTGATAGTCCTTTGGTAATCATTTTGAATTCACCTTTTTCGTGCTTGTGTTCTTGATTCTGGAGGATCTTGGAAAGATCATCTCCACCTTGTTAAACATACCTGTAACAATAGTTATCAGTTATAATTTAAATCTCCTTGTCATCTTGTCCTAATCTTATTTCACTCTATTTTTTTCTGTGTTTTCCCGTACCTCATTCCTTTTCGGGGACGAAAAGTTTTGAGTGGGGGAGAGTGTAACAACCCTGTATTTTGTAATTATTTTATTGCATATTTTAATTATTTTTAATGTAAGATTTTGATTTAAAAACTTATTTTACTTATTTGAAATGATTAAATTTATTATTTAAATATAAAATCTTGATTTTTATATGAGTTATAATTCCAAACTTGTGTAAGTTGAATATTTGCCTGAAATGCTGATTTTGGTCAAATTAGTCAAACTGTGACTTTCAACTTAAAATTTTAAAAGTTTAAAATTTTTAATTTTTTTCCTTTTATTATGAAAGTACATAAAATTCTAAGAACACCACTTTTCGTTTCGTTGAAATTGGATGTAAATTGTGAAAGTTATACCCTTTACAATGTTGTGCGTATATAGGGTTATTTAACAATGACTATTTTAAATTGTATAAATTACTTCTACTTGGTTATATTTTATTTTAATATGTGATAATATGTTATATTATGTATATTTTGACTTTTAAGTATTTTTAAAATGATAATATAATTTTTCTAAAGTTTATTTGAATTTATTTCAATTTATAATGCCTAGTTTGGTATTTACTGCATTTTTCTTTATTTAAAATTCTATTTAATAAAAAATTAAATTATTATTTTACCTTGAAAATGTTTTAAAACCATTTTTAATTCACATTTTTGTGTTTTAATATTTTTTTTTATGAAGTAATAAATTTTCCAAAGTCATTGGAGATCTTCTTGTAATTTTTATGTCAGGGTTGCTATTTTTAAGCAATTTCTTATTTCCTTTTTCTATTTTACTTAAAATAAATTATTTATTTTATTTTATTCTTACTTAGTTTCGGTTTTAAATAACATTTATGAGTTTATTTTGTTTTTTTAAAATTAAAAAGAAAAGGAAATGCAAAAGGTTTAGAAAGTTAAGAGATTTTAAAAGCCTGAAACGGAAAGGCGTTTTATTCGTTTCTTTTTGCAATTAATACATCAATTTATCTTAGCCATTCCTTTCCTCATCCTTTGCAGCTGACTCTCTCATATTATTCACGAATTTTCAAGCTCCAAAACCCTAAAAATCATAGCCTCCATCTTGAGGAAAAAAATCTGGTAATGGCTACATCCTTTTTCTACCTTTTTCTTCTCATTTTCTATGTATTTTGCCTAGTTTTCTATGCTTTCTGGATTGGCCTCTACCACCCACCATCACCACCATACTCTCCACCATCCCCTGCCACTCTTCCTTTGCATCATCTCCAGCCATCATTTCAGATCCATCCATGGCCACACCTCCCTTGGTGACAAAACTCCACAAAATTGCAAATAATGTCCAAAACAATGCACTAGCCACCACTATTACTTCACCCCTTTCATCCACCACCTTGGCCACCACCATAGGCCGCTACCACCACCTTTTCCAGACCTCCCCACACCCCTTCATCTACTGTCCAAACCTGTACAAGTATGGCCAAGCCCCACTTGACCCAAGGCCGAGCCTTGTTGTGCTCAAAAACTTCATATATGTTGCCTTGACCAATTATATGCTTCATGTTATAACCCTACCACTCCATACTCTTTCTAGCCGTGAGTTATGGTGCCAAACCTGAGCTATATCATCATCATGGCTGAACCCAAGAACCTCCTAGGCCAAGCACTTGAATGGTTAAAGCAAGGTCAAGTAATCTATTCCTTTGTTGCTTCGTATTTTCATTGTTTCAACATTGTTTTGCGTTGAATATTTATGTGTGTATTGTCTTGTTTTGGTTATTGTTTACAAGACAAATATCAAGGCTCTCCATTCATTCAAATCAAAAGTCATGCTATATCGTGCTTGTCGTGCTTTTGGAATCGTATTTGTGTTTGTTGTTTTGGTCTTCATCTTGAAAAAGTGAGTCTTTCTCACTCTGACATTTATACTTATGAGAAGTGAATTGATGACAAGTGTTTAGTAACATAAAATGTTTATGCAAGATAATGATGATCATATGATATGCTATGCCATGTTATTACCATGTTTAAACTATTAATTTTCACCTGACATCTGATATATGACTGTATATTGTGATATTGACCTTGTTTATATTATTCCTGTATATGATTACACTGCAAGTTCCCTGTTAGAAAAAATGTTACGGGCTGAAATGATAGGCCTGATTTATTTTATTTAATTTATTTTAACTTGGGATTGCGTGTTTGAAATGATAAAACCCGGATTTTCTTTGTAAATTACGGGTTGAAATGATATATTACCCATATCACTTTACCTAGCGTAGAAAATTTTATACAGGCCCGTAGTTAAAATATGCTTTTCTAAAAATTTTAAAATATTTTAGAAATTTAATTATTATAATATTTTGATTTGAAATTTAATAAAAATAAAATTTTTGTAAAATATCATTGATTTTCTGAATAATTGTAAGTGAAATGAATTAATGAAAAAGTTAGAAATTTTGAACGTTAGTTATTTTGGAAATTTTGATTTAATTTTAATTGAAAATTTAATTGAGTATGAAATTACGATAAATTTATGGTAATTTGAATTTAAATGAATTTAAAATGATTTTTATCATATTTATGATTTTTAATAAAGTTGAAATGTGAAATGAATAAATATTTTAAGCTGAAACTTTTAAATATAACTAGAATTGAAAATTTATGAAATTGACGTAAAAGTGAACTTTTAGTTAAGCTAATAAAAATAAAACTAAGTTATATTTGAGAATTTGAACTTAAGTGTTAAGTTGAAATTTAATGTAATGGATTTTAAAATTGAACATTACATTTTAATAAGTGGATTATTATTAAATCTTGATTTTTGAATGGAAATTTAACCTTGTAAAATCATGAACTTGAGGAAAATTAAATGATGTTTAAATGTGAAAATGTATGACTTTATAAGTTAATTTTTTTTAACAAAAGTATTACTGGATGAGAAATATTGTTGAATATTTGAAGTTAATTGACTGCATTTTTGAAATGATATTAATTACAATGTAAATGATATTACAGCAATTGTAAATACTGTAGTTGATGATAATGAACTAAAAAAAAGCTATTGAAAGAAAAAACTATTATAGAAATTGTTGTAAGTACTATGATTTTTGAATTTAACTAAGTTTATTTGAAATTAAAGTAAACTCTTTTACAACATTTTTAAACGTTGTCTTTTGTTAAATTGAACTGTTTTGAATGTAACTTTCCGTAGAGTTTTCTAAATGATGCGAAAAGTGAATTTTCACTGTTTTGATAAACTTAAGTGAATAAATGAACTTTGAAAGTTGAAATTTTTGGAAATTTAATAATTTAATTATTAAGCATAATAACTTCACTGAAATGAAAAAAAAGAATTTTTGGAATATAAACTGTTTTAAAATATGAATTGAAGTGGTATTTTAGATTGAATAAAATGAATAATGATTTGAAATGAATGAAGTTTTGAAAAGATACGATTTTTTGATATATTAAAACGATTTGAAATGAAGTTTTGAAAGGATAGGATATTTTGATATATTAAAATGATTTGAAACGAAGTTTTGAAAGATACGATATTTTTGATATTAAATGATTTGAAACACGAAGTTTGAAAGATAGGACATTTTGATATTAACATGATTTAAAAAGAAGTTCTGAAAGATATGATAATTTGAAAATGAAGCTTTGAAAGGTTATGATATTTTGATATATTAAATGATTTGAAAGGTAGTGTTGAAAGGGTATGAAAATTTAATATATTGAAATGCTTAGAAATGACTTGATATTTATTTTAATAAATATTTGAATTGAAAGATATGTTACGATGATATATTGAAATGGTTTGGAAATGATTTAATCTTTATTTTGATAAAGATTTGGTTTGAAATGATAGTTTATTTTGAAAAAAAAAATATTGGTTTAAAGTTATAATTACGGGTTATAATAACGATTGGTTGTTAAAGAGACCAGGATCGGATATTGTCTTATAGCCGGTCAATACCGAAAACCACTTTAACAACTGTGTACGCAGTGGAGATTCCAGAATGAAGTAGGATGGTGGCGACGTTCTCAAGGTATATTACGTGGACCCAACTCCCGTGAGTTGGCATATATGACTTAAACAGGAGCTATACCGGGCTACACAAAGGGTCGCACCCTTTCATCGAGCATGCTCCATCGGAAACCATTCTATTACTTTTGTGATTCGATTCGGTGGCGCCACTTTGATTCGGGGGTATTGTTCGAGGTGGGCGGAAGCTGCTGGCTTGCCGTCACCACCGGTCCGGGAGTGCAAACGGTGTATCCACCCTGGCATTTCCTTGCGTGCCGTGTCATATCCTTATATCGATCCCACTACGATTTTGGTTTTAAAGATCCGACTGCGTTAAGGTTCACCATCCCCTTAACGCTATTTCCTATATGATTATACTTTACTAATTAGACACTACCGTATATAGCGTATATTACTACATAGTAAATAGTTTAACGGATCCTTAGAGGATGGGCGGTCCGAAGCATCCTTTAAGTTACTGATGCATTTTGTTACTGTTCACTTGAGTTGATTTACAGTTTATAAGTATTTATGTCCTGACCCGAGTGTTTTGTGTTTTGCTTTACGCTCGGGTCAGATTGATTGAGTTAGCATTCATGATTCACCTTCGGCGTTGGAGCTTTCCTTGAAGATCCATCCATCTATTTTGTTTCAGTATCCAGTGGTTCAGTGATGTATCTGATTTGTACCTGATGTATCCCGTTACTCTTCTATTGTATCTTATTTAACTCTGATGTATCTTATATTTTATATAGTAGCTTCATAAACTACTATCTCCTCTTTTACTTCCGCTGCATTATTATATACTCTGTGTCTGTGATCTGTGATTTTATTTACTGTATATTCTGAGGTTTGCCAAAATTTTATTTGCAACGCGGTATTTTGAGCAATTCAATTCTGGTATGAGTGTCTACCTATGCATTTATAATGGATGCGAATGGTTGAAAATACCTGGTTGTTACAATATATATATAGAATTTTACTATAGTTTTATATTTAAATCTAAATATATAAATATTAAAAAAATACTTTTATTTTAAAAGATAGTTTAAAACCATGGATAATTTGATTTTGAAATTCAAGATTATTTTGAGGCCAAAAGTATGTTAAATCAAGATAGATGTTTTTGATGCTTTTTAAAAGGAAGGTTTTGAAATCATTTTGAAAATAGGATATAATTTTGAAAAATCATTTTGAATAAAAAGTTAGTGGATACAAAACAATGTTCCACTAGATTTTTCTTAGGTTCCATCCTACTTAGGGTTCCATCCCTTTAACAGGCTCGAAGTGGATTCCATTCCACAAATAAATTGGATTTTAAGATATCAGTGCTTTTCTAGGAGTTTTAACAAAATTTCTAATTAAAAAATAATAAACTACTTGAACTCTTGATAATCTTGATACTCATGAGTCTTCAATCTTGATATCTTGAATCTCTATACTGTACAGTCTTCATTCTTGTTACCTACAAGGTTAAATACTGCATATACATATATATCTAAACTTATACTGTTAGTATTTATGTTTTATAATATATTCTAAGGTTGTTGTCATCAAAACCATCATCTCACAAACTAACAATCTCCTCCTTTTTAATGATGACAACCTTTGTTTATAAAATATTATTTCTTTCCTAATAACTCTCCCTTAATCTATGCCTAACTACCCTATTTTATACTTCTCCCCCTTTGTCATCAACAAAAAAACTAACTCTAAACTATATAACTCCAAAATATATTACTCCCTATAAATCTAATGCTCTATGACATGTGATTATAATGATAGTGTTATCATAAATAATCAACACTTAGATCTAATAATAAACCTAATCCTAAACTACTAACTATTATAAGTATATAATAACCATATAGTTATATTTATTAATAGGGAAGAACACATATAAAAATACAATTTATTTATTAATCATATAGTTATATTTACATTTTCGTGGGAAACGTAAGAAGAAACATACAATAATGGTAAAGAATGAGAAGAAACTAACGTGTGTTATTGAACATATGAGATCTATGAATTGAACAGTTTGGATAGTGGAAACAGAAATTTCCACGTTGTTCGACAAGATTCCCATTTTTGTCAAAACACACTTCTCCAACGCACACGACTTTGTCGTTATCCTCCACGTGCACATCTTCCATGGGTTCTTCTTCTTCGCTGGCCTCTTGTACATGATCTCTTGAAGAGTCTTCTTCAATCAAGATCGGGTTAGCATGATTGTCCATTAGAAATTTTTGCAAATTCCTAAGGATTTTGCCTTTCCTCTCTTGTTCCTTGGCCATTCGAAGTTGCATTACTTGGATTTCAGTCTTTAACTGAAGTGCATCCTTTAAAGAATCCTCCATTTTTGCGACATGAGAGAGAGTAGTACGTTGAAATGGATCAGAAGTGGGAGAAGGAAACGAAAATGTAGAATTTTTGTTTGATTTTGAAGAGGAGGCCATTGATTATTTGATTTCAGAGGATAGAACAGAGAAATAACAGAAAGGATGAATAAAATTTCAAAAATGAGAAGAATATATAACCAATTATTTTGAATTTTGGTGGGAAAAAATTTTAAAAATAAAAAATGTTATATGTCGACATGGGTTAGGAGGTATGTCGACATGGTCCTTTAAAATTTTTATTAATTGATTTATTTTGATTTAATTTTAATTATGCTTTTGTTTATTTATATTTTATATTTCAGTTATTGAAAAAATACCTAATTCTCTTCTTAATTTAGTAAATATAGATTCATTTAAAGGTTTTGTTAGGATATTAGCAATTTGTTTCTCAGAATTGATATAATCTAGAGTGATTACTTCCTTACTTATATTATCTCTAAGAAAATGATGTCTGATATCAATATATTTAGTTCGAGCATGTTGAGTAGTAATTTTGGATAAATTTATCGCATTAATATTATCACAATAAATTGGTGATTTTGAAAATTTTAAACCATAATCTTTTAAAGTTTGTTGCATATATATTACTTGAGAACAAGCCAAAGCAGCAGAAATATATTTTGCTTCAGTTGTTGATAAAGAAACTGTATTTTTCTTTTTACTAAACCAGAAAATCAGAGAATGCCCCAAAAAGTGACAAGTTCCACTTGTACTTTTTCGGTCTGATTTACAACCAGCATAATCAGCATCACAGTAAGATATTAAGTCAAAGGAATCATTTTTAGGGTAAAATAAGCCACAGTCAGAAGTGTGTTTAACATGTCTTATGATACGTTTTACGGCTTTTAAGTGGGTCTCTTTAGGTTGGAATTGATATCTTGCACAGAGACATATGCATGATATCAAGTCTACTAGCGGTAATATAGAGTAGTGATCCAATCATTCCTCTATATAACTTTTGATCTACATCTTTCGAAAGATCTTCTTTACTAAGGTACTTATTGGTTACCATGGGAGTAGATTTTCCACTCGCAGTAGTCAAACCAAATTTATTAATTAGGTCTTTAGTATATTTTTCTTGACTAATAAAGATACCACTATCTAATTGTTTTATTTGTAATCCTAAAAAGAAATTTAATTCACCCATATGACTCATCTCAAACTCTTTTGTCATTATTTCAGAAAATTCTTTATTCATTTCAAAGTTAGTTGATCCAAAAATGATATCATCTACGTAAACTTGTACTTGTTGAATATCATTTTTATTTCTTTTAATAAAAAGAGTATTATCTACTTTACCAATTTCAAAATTTGATTGTAATAAGTAATATCTTAGTCTATCATACCAGGCTCTAGGAGCTTGTTTTAGGCTATATAAACTTTCTTAAGTTTGTAAACATGATTAGGTAATTTTTCTTTTTCAAAAAGTGGTGGTTGTTTAACATATACTTCCTCTTTTACAAATCCATTTAAAAAGGCAGTTTTACCATCCATTTGATATAATTTGAAATTATTATGATTTGCGAAAGCAAGTAGAATCCTAATGGCTTCTAATCTTGCTATGGGAGCAAAGGTTTCATCAAAATCTATTCATTCTTCTTGACAAAAACCGTGAGCGACTAAATGTGCTTTATTTCTTACTACCTATCCTAGTTCATTCATTTTATTTTTATAAACCCATTTAGTTCCAATTATAGTTTTATTTTTAGGTCTAGGAACAAGTTTCCAAACATCATTTGTAGTAACTTGATTTAGTTCTTCTTGCATAGCCAAAATCCATGAATCATCAGTTGATGCTTCTTTTGGATTTTAAAAGATATATTACTCATTTGACTTAGTTGATTTCTAGTTTTAACTATAGATTGCATATCTCCTAGTATATTTTCAATAGGATGATCTTTTGAAAGTTTAGTCCTTTTATTAGGATGATTAATTTCATTATTAGTTTTAATTGACTCTTGATTTTGAGTAATTAAATCATCTTCATCATTTGAATCTTCAAAAATTTTGAAATTTTCATCGAATGACACATGCATTGTTTCTTCGATTGTGTTAGTTCTTAAATTAAATACTCTGTACGCTTTACTTCTATTAGAATATCCGTTAAAGATACCTTCACCAGATTTAGGATCAAATTTATCTAAGTTGTCTTTAGTATTTAAAATAAAACATTCACTTCCAAAAATTCTAAAATAAGATACTTTAGGTTTCTTTGAGTTAAGGAGTTCATAAGAAGTCTTATTAGTTAAAGGTCTAATTAAAATTCTATTTAAAATATAACAAGTCGTAGAAACTGCTTCTGCCCAAAAATTCTTTGGTAATTTACTGTCTGAAAGCACAGTTCTCGCATACTCTTGAATCGTCCTATTTTTACATTCTACTACTCCGTTTTATTGTGGAGTTCTTGGAAATGAAAAATTATGAGTTATTCCTTTTTTATTGCAGAACTCCTCAAACTTTTGATTTTCAAATTCACCACCGTGATCACTGCGAATGGTTATAATTTTTAGAGAAAGTTGATTTTGAATCCTTTTTGTAAATTTCTTAAAACATTCAAAAGTATCACTTTTATATTTCAAAAATATTGTCCATGTAAATCTAGAATAATCATCCACAATCGCAAAAACATATTTACTATGATTTATTGACTGAATTTGAGATGGACCAAATAAATCAAGGTGAAGTAATTCAAGAGGTTTTGAAGTTGAAATCATATCTTTTAATTTAAAGGAACTTTTTCTAAGTCTTCCTAATTGACATGCATAACATAGACTATCTACTTTAAAATTCATTTTAGGGAGACCTCTTACTAGATCATGTTTTGACAGTCTAGATAAGAGTTTGAAATTCAAATGCCGAAATCTCTTATGCTAAATCCAAGGGTCACTTGTATTTGCCAAAAGACATAAGTTATCATTTGAAACTTTCATACTAAGAATATAAATATTCTTTTTCCTTACTCCCTTAAATATTATGATTGAATTATTATCTTCAATGTGACATTTATCTTTTCAAATTTAATTTTATATCCTTTATCGCAAGACTTATACTTAGCAGATTATGTTTCAGATTTTTAACTAGCAAAACATTAGTAACAATAGGAGTTTCAGAGCTACCGACTTTGCCGATGCCAATCACATATCCTTTTGAATTGTCTCCAAAGTTAACCAGTCCTCCTTCTTTGTATATTATATCATTTAACATATCTGGATTCCTAGTCATGTGTCTAGAACATCCATTATCGAGTATCCATTTGTCCTTTCTGATCAACATAATTTGTCCGTTGTGTATTGATTCCTCAATAGCCATAAAGCATGATTCCTGCACATTAAATAATTTTGGTAGACAACTTGAATTAGAACATTGATTATATGAAGACTCAAAAGACAATGATGATCTGAATATTTCTAAACTAGTATTAACAAACATAGCCATTTTAAAAAAATTCAAAAATTGGATTATGAAACTTTGAAAACCTTGCTCTGATACCAAATGTGAGAAATGCGGATTAAGGATCTTAAGGCTAGAATAAACACTAGAGGGGGGTAAATAGTGTTTTAGAGAATTGCTAAATCTTTTTGAGTTTTTGTTAATTTGAACACAAATATATGCAATATTCAGACACAGATATGATCACAGAATCAAACACAGATGCAAATATAAAGTAAAAGCAGTAAAGGAAAGAACACATCGGATTTTATACTGGTTCGGAGTTACCCTACATCTAGTCCTGCACACAAGTATGGATTTCCTTCAAAAAACAATCTTTACAATTACACCCTCGATTTCAAGGCAACGAGGTACACCCTCCAGAATCACAATCCTCTGGATAGAGATACTTGATTTCCCGGCAACAAGTTCACCCAATTGATTTCCCAAGGCTACAATCACACCTTATCTCGCTTAATTGATTTCCAAGGCCATGATCATACCTTTTCTCACTAAGTTGATTACAAAAAGCCTATAACTCTGAATAGCACTGAGGATCTTATTGAGATAGTAATAGAGAATCAAACCAGAGATAATCTTGTCAGATTCAATGTTGATTTCGGCAGAGTAATGGTAAGAATATGTATATAGAAATATGAAAGAAGAAGAGGAGTGAAAAACTAGAAAAACTGAATTAAAATTCATTGAAACTAACCCCTATTTATAGAAGAACAACAGCCATGTCCATTCGTGAAGAGTTATGACAAATAGACACTTCGTTTGAAATTTAAATTTTGAACTCAATTGACACCAAGTCGACATGGGGTACTTGAGTATGTCGACATCCCAAAGGGATTTTTGGTGTTTTGATTTTCTTTGAAAATAACCTTTATCTTATATTAAAACTATTTTAAACTTTATAAATATACTTGACTATAATTAAAATACATAAGTAAATATAAAGAATAATATATATATATATATATATATATAGAATTTTACTATAATTTTATACTTAAATCTAAATATATAAATATTAAAAAAATTAAATATAATTTTATTTTAAAATATAGTTTAAAACCAAGGATAATTTGATTTTGAAATTCAAGATTATTTTGAGGCTAAAGTATTTGAAATTATGATAGATGTTTTTGATGCTTTTTAAAAGGAAGGTTTTGAAATCATTCTGAAAATAGGATATAATTTTGAAAAATCATTTTGAATAAAAAGTTAATGGATACAAAACAATGTTCCGCAAGATTTCTCGTAGGTTCCATCCTACTTAGGGTTCTATCCCTTTAACAGGCTCGAAGTGGATTCCATTCCATGAATAAATTGGATTTTAAGATGCCAGTGCTTTTCTAAGAGTTTTAACAAAATTTCTAATTAAAAAATAATAAATTACTTGAAATCTTGATAATCTTAATACCCATGAGTCTTCAATCTTGATATCTTGAATCTCTATACTGTACAGTCTTCATTCTTGTTACCTGCATGGTTAAATCCTGCATATACATACATATATATATATATATATATATATATATATAAACTTATACTGTTAGTATTTATATTTTATAATCTGTTCTAAGGTTGTTGTCATCAAAACCATCATCTCATGGACTAACAAAGGTTGCTGCCTTAAGTCGATTTATCTCCAGATCTACCGACAAATGTATTCCTTTCTTCGATTTGATTGTGAAAGGAAAAAGAAACTTCAAATGGGTGTAGGACTGTAAACACACATTCCAAGCTCTGGTGAATCGTTTGAAGAGACCCCCTATCTTGTCAAAGTCGGTTGATCATGAGGAGTTGTATATTTATTTGGTTGTATCAGCACATACTATAAGTGCCGCCTTGATTCATGAAGAGAATCGATCTAGAAGTCGGTGTATTAAGTCAGTAAACGATTGACGGAAGTAGAAGGAACTATCCAAAAATAGAGAAATTGGTGTACTGCTTACTAATTGCATCATGGAAGCTTCGTCCGTACTTCCTGGCACATCCGATCAATGTTTACATTAACCAACCATTACGATAGGTCCATTAGTGACCTGAGACGTCTAGAAGGTCACTTAAGTGGAATATTGAGCTCAACCAATTTGACATTACTTATCTTCCTTGAAGTGCTATCCAGGGTCATGCATTGGCAGACTTTATAGCGGAGTACATTGTGCAAAATGATTTTCTAGAAGGTAGCAAAATCCTTACTATATGATGGAAACTATATACTGATGGAGCATCTAATGATCATTATTCTGGAGCTAGCATTGTGCTTGTAACCCCTGAAAATCGGTCAGTTTGTTATGCTTTAAAGCTTGATTTCCCAGCAACAAACAATGAAGCCGAGCATGAAGCTTTGATTGTTGGACTTAAACTTGCTAAAGAGCTCGGAGTTAAATCTCTTAAAATCTGTTGTGATTCACAGTTGGTGGTGTATCAAGTTAGGGGAGACTATCAAGCTAAGGGAAAACGGCTTGCCCCATACCTTACCCGAGTTTTTGAGTTGTTGAACGAATTTGAATACTAAGACATTTTACATATTCCATGAGATCAAAACAGAGAGGCTGATTCATTAGCAAAGCTTGCTAGCATCGGCGATGCATATCAGATGGGCTTGGTCCCGGTTGAAGTACTAAATACCTCAAGTATAAAAATGACGGAGATCGACCAAATACTAGAAGCAGGATCTGAAAGGGAATCGTGGATGACTCCAGTTAAAGACTATTTACAACGTTGAGTCCTACCTGATAAAAGAAATAAAAAGCGAAAAAATCCTTCGCAAAGCTTCACGGTATACTATGTAAGGAGTTATATACAGGAAACGTTTCTCGGTCCCTTTACTCCGGTGTATCGCTCATGATGAGATAAAAATGTTCTAAGGGAAGTTCATGAAGGAGAATGCAGCGATCACACTGGAGGGCAAACTCTGGTAAAGAAAACACTCTAATATAGGTAGTATTGGTCAACTGTAAATCGGGACGCCGCTGATTATGTAAGACGATGTGGTAAATGCTAAATGTTTGCAAAGTCCCAAGGGCTCTATCGATAGAAACCGTGCAAATGGTCAGCCCATGGCCATTCGCTATGTAGGGTATTAACATTATCGGTTTTTTACTGATCTGTAAAGGTGGCACAAAGTACGTGTAACGACCCAGAATTTTAGCCATTTGAAATTCATATATTTAATTGATTTTAAATATTCACAAGTTAATTTTATAAGTTGAATAACTTATATTTCAAATATCTTGATTTAATTGGGTAACTAAATCATTAGTTTAATATTTGAAATTGTGTAAATAATTGAACTTGGATTTAATGTGAATAAAAATGATTTACAAAGTTCGAATGAAGTCTATTTGAATTAGAACGATGTTGATAAACTTTTGAAATTGAATTAAAAGTTAAATCGTAGAAATTGAATATTTTAATATTTAATTAACGAGTGAAAATAGCCATTTTTCACACAGTCTCAGATTTTGATGAAACCAGTTTCGTCGGATCCATAATGTAATATCATTGTAGGATTTCAAATTTCATGTCAATCAGATTTACGGTTTGGCTGGGGCAAGCTAAAACGCATGGAAATCTGTTTAAATAAATTTTAAATTTAAATAGTCGATTCGAAAACCTGTCTTCCAAATACGATCGAATTGGCTCTCAATATATATTCCATTGTGTTCAGAATAAGGGTAAAATGTTATAAGCGCCAGGCGGCACACTTCGTTTCGAGTTCAAAAAATTTAGCGATGAATAGTGTCGCAACATTTTCTATAAAATGACTTATTTTTATTCATTTTGCCAAAACCCTAAAACAGCTAGGGCTAGCCGCCACTTCTTGTTAATGGCCAGTAATGTCCGATCTTCCTCCTCGTTTTTCTTCCAATCCATCCACCTATATGAAAAACTTCCAACTATAACATCGAAGAGGACAACGAGATCTTCGAATCCAACAGGTATGATCAAAATTCAAGCTATGCATCAACGGTAATTTAAGTTCAAAGTCGTATTATTCACGCGTATTTTTTTCGGCCAATACACAACCGAGCTTGACCGTGCTTCGGGCAGTAGAGGAGCAAGGTGAGGTGCTTTGTGTGCACTCGCCGATTGTCTTTAAGTGCGGTGTGGTGATGGCGAAAATTCGAAGAAAGTGGTGGCTCCATGGGTTCTTGCTCATGATTTTAATGGAAAGGGAAGAAGGATGATCACATGGACATGATCTGCTACATCTGAAAGCAACGGCCCGATCTATTTCTAGGTTTAAAAATAATAATAAAAAGTTGAAATTTTATTATATATAAATTCGTATAAACTTTAAAATGCTATAACTTCTTCATACAAGGTCTGTTTTTGACGAAACAAACTGCTTTGGGTCCATATTGACGAGGACTATATTTTAGAGCTGGTTTGGAGTTGATTGGAGCTAGTGTAAATTTTAGGTAAAATTAAATGGTCGTTTAATTTTATTCGGAATAAAACACTACAACTGCTATTGGAACCAATGTGAGTACAACTCACTCTCTCTGACTCACTGATATTTTTATATAATTAAGAATAAATTTTATTTATGATGATTGATGATTGTTTGGATGATATATGATATATTGTATATATATTGATTGCTATTTGGATATATTCCTGCCTATTGGAGCAGATGAGACCCTATACGTTCCCATGTATTAGTGGATGACCCTTTTGTATGCGCGTCTAACTTGAAGCGGATATTGTACACATATTTTCGTATGTATATTTGTTGTAGGTGACATGTTGGAGGGATCCAACTGGATTCCTCACCAGTATTGTTTTATTTATAGATATGGATATATATGTTGTTATCATGTGATATATGATGTTTCGGATGCTGTGATTGATGTATTTAGTGATGTTGCAACTTTGGGCCTATTTTTGGTAATTTAAAAATGTTAAAGTAATGATTTCCAAATTTAGAAGGGTTTTAAAAGTGATTTTGAATTTGTACGTTTTGTTAATTTTGAATTTTTAAAGGAATGAATTTATTTTTAGTAAGTAAATGTTATAATTTTTATGTTATAAAAATTATTATTTTTTGTGATATACAACCAAAAATATGATTTTTGAAATACGGAGTTAACTATTTTGTAAATAGTTCAAACTGAGATTTTGGAATTTATTATAAATGTGTGTGTGTCTATATATATAAGATTTACAAATTGATATTTTATAAAACAAAATGATGGAATTGTAAAGGAGCTTTATAAGTGTTAAAATGAAGTTATAAATGGAATTTATAAGTCAGTAAGATTTATAAATTGCTGAAATTATAAAAAGAACGAATTTTGGAAATAAAGAGAATTATAATAATTAATTTATTATTTGGATCTTTGGCATATAAATGAGACAAATGGAATTGGTTAATAAAGGAGATTTACAAATAGAAGTTTTTATAAAATATAAATGTGATTGTTTTATAAATCTGAAATCAATTGAATTTGATAAGTTAATTATTACAGTTTATTAAAGGAATTTCATCCACAATTTTGGACAGTGGATAATCCTTTAATTTAATGTGCAATAGTAATGAATTTGGTAAGAGGATTATATTCACGATTTTGGACAGTGGGTTATCCTTTAATAAATGTGTAGAAATATTGGATTTGGTAAATGAATTGTATTCAGGATTTTGGACAGTGAATAATCTTTTAAATTAAATAAATGTTTTGGAAATGGAATTTTAAATGAATTTAAATGGTTTAAAAATGTTTTAAATATGTTAAGTATCGAATGCATAGATTTCAACATTCATTGTTGAAATAGACGTTGTCGAAAAATAAGGAAATGATGGACTATAACACTGTTGTTATAGTAAATGATTTTTGGAAGGAGATGTTTTGTATAGTATTGGGGTTTATTATCTATCTAATTTTCAAATCCCTATACTAGTGATTTTGGATTGTCGTATTGATGTTTTATGCAACATTCATTTCGACCCAAATAAATATGTTTAAGAAAATGTTTTCCTTAAAAAGAATAAAATATATACTTAATCGTTATTTAAGTATATGTAATATTTTCCATGGGTTGTAAATAAATTGATTTGTGAATTACTTACTATTAAATAAGTATATGGAAATGTTTTCCAATATAGAAGTTGAAATGGTTTTGATAATATATCTTTTTAAAAGATAATTCGTAGTGAATATTTAGCAAGTGATTTAATTAATTAAAGATAAATAAAAAGGGCCTACTGATTGCATATGGTGCTAAATATTTATTTGTTTGCTTTGATAGTTAAATAACCGACTATCAAATTTGGCCATTTTAGTTCCTCGACTTCATGTGGGAACTATTTAGTCGTACACTTAGTACGTAGGCATCTGTGTAGACTTGATTATCGTTTATGTTGAGAATGTTGATTCTTGTAGTGCGAAGAAGTACTCCAATCTATCGAGCTTCCTTCTTAGCCGAAGGATAGCAAGTTGAAATTTGAAGACGTGATAAGTCTATGAGGCTTAGTTTCTGTGTGGGGTTGAGAAATGCTTTTGCATTGTTGGTGCAAAGAGACCGAGATCGATTTATCCAAAAACCACTTCGAACTAATAATTATGTGATGATTGTGCAAGTTGGTTATTGATGATATTGATATTCAGGATTTTCTTAGTGGAGGACTGCTTGTTGTCATTTGGGGTTAAAATCCCAATATACATCTAGTTGCAATAGTCTCTTCGTTATAAAATATCCAATAGAAGGACTATTCGCTGCTAATCCTAGGGATTTCCTAACAGGATGTGGTAGGAAAGTACCTTCGGTTTGTCCTGTTCTTGGACAACTTTTGTGGATGTTTGTCTGGCATTGCATTTCTAAAAATTACGTATATTGGTTTTTACAAATGTACATCAGTGGTGGCAGAGAAGGCAACTTCTCTTAGCTTAACACCCTCCTTAAGACGTATGAGCTTAAGGGTTGTATTTTTGTGGAAGGAAATTAGTAGTCGAAGGAAATGGCTATGAGGAATTCAAAGTGATGTGATACAGGATATATAAAGGTAACCCTTACCTTACGCCTCATCAACCGAAAATGACCGAAATAGGGTTAGATGTGGCAAGGCTAAGTGAGTCGCTACCATTAGGATATGATCATCCTCTTCTAGATATATTTCTTTCCGCTACGATTTTTGGGATGTAAATTAATGTGGTTTTTATGCGATGAGCGCCGTAGAAAAAGGTCGATAACGACCGGAGGATGACATATTCGTACATCTAATTATAGTGGTAGCCAGTCTTGTGTTGGTAGAGGAACTTTGTGATTGTTTCTCGGGACATCCATTTAGAGGTGTACCCATCAAAAGGCAGTCCCTTAACCTGGTAATTTGTGTGTAAATTCAAACCCCACTACGAGCTTGTTGTTTTGTTTGTAAAGGCGTAATGAATAGCCTCGAAATGCTATATGGGTAACCATTTCGGCTATGATTAATATTATTTGTATACTAGATACTAGTATAATATCAGATCATTTGATATGAAATGTTTTACTTACCGTAAGGTAAAAACATGTCCATGTTTATGTGTGGGCGTGTCTTACGAGATACTTTTTTTGATATAGGAAAAGTTTGATAATTTAATTAATTCAGTTGAGTTTGTTCTCTCACACCGGTTTACCATGTTAGTTCGTGAGATGATGGTTTTGATGACAACAACTTAGAATAGATTATAAAATATAAATACTAACATTATAAGTTTAGATATATATGTATATGCAGGATTTAACTATGCATGTACTAATAACGAAGACTGTACAGTATAGGGATTCAAGATATCAAGATAGAAGACTCATGAGAATCAAGATTATCAAGAGTTCAAGATTTCAAGGTTAAGTATTTTTTATTAGGAATTTTGTTAAAACTCATGGAAAAGCACTAGCATCTTAAAATCTAATTTATTCGTGGAATGGAATCCACTTCGAGCCTGTTAAAGGGATGGAACCCTAAGTAGGATAGAACCTACGAAAAATCTATTGGAACATTGTTTTGTATCCGCTAACTTTTTATTCAAAATGATTTTTCAAAATTATATCATGTTTTCAAAATGTTTTCAAAACTTTCCTTTTAAAAGATTTAAAACCCTTTATCCTGATTTTAAATAATTTTAGCCTCAAAATTATCTTTAATTTCAAAGTAAAATTACTCCTGATTTTAAACTATCTTTTAATATAATATAGTTAACTTTTAAATATTTATACTTAGATTTCAAATATAAAATTAGAGTTAAATTCTATATATATTATTCTCTATATTTACTTATGAATTTTAACTATATTCAAGTATATTTATAAAGTTTAAATTACTTTTAATATAAGATAAAGGTTATTTTAAAAGAAAATCAAAACAACAAAAAATGCTTTGGGATGTCGACATGCCTATGTACCCCATGTCGACATGGTGTCAGTTGAGTTCAAAATTTAAATTTCAAAAGAAGTGTCTATTCGCCATAACTCTTCCGAATGGACTTGGCCATTGTTTTTCTATAAATAGGGGTTAGTTTCAACAAATTATATTATCATATTTTCTGGTTTTTCACTCCTTTTCTTCTTCCACTTTTCTTAATACATATTCTTATCATTACTCTGCCGAAATCAACATTGAATCGAACTCGATTACTTCTAGTTTGATTCTCTAGCACTCTCTCTACAAGATTTTCAGTGCTATTCAGAGTTATAGACTTCCTTGTAATCTATTAAGCGAGAAAAGGTGTGATTGTAGCCTTGAAAATCAATCAAGAAAGAAAAGGTGTGACTGTAGCCTTGGTAAATCAATTGGGTAAACTTGTAGCCCGGAAAACAAGTATCTCTACCCAGAGGATCGAAATTCTGGAGGGTGTACCTCGTAGCCTTGAAACCGAGGGTGTAATTGTACAATTGCTTTTGAAAGGAAATCCGTACTTGTGTTGCGAGATTGGATGTAGGATAACTCTGAACCAGTATAAAATTCAGTATGTTCTTCCCTTTATTGCTTTTATTTTATTTCTGCATCTGTGTTTGTTTCTGTGATCATATCTGTGTCTGTATATTGCATATATCGGTGTCTAAATTAACATAAATCGTAAAAGATTTAGTAATTCTTTATTAACACTATTCACCCCCTAGTGTTAATCCTAGCTTTAAGATCCGTAGTCCGCATTTCTCACAATTGGTAACAGAGCAAGGCTTTCAAAGTTTCATAATCTGATTTTTGAAAAAGTTTTTAAAATGGCTATATTTGTTAATACTATTTTAGAAGCATTCAAACCATCATCTTTTCTTGAGTCTGCATATAATCAATATTCAAATTCAAGTTGTCTACCAAGATCGTTTGATGTGCATGAATCATGCTTTATGGGTGTTGAGGAATCAATCCATAACGGACAAATTGTGCAGATCAGAAAGAACAAGTGGATACTTGATAGTGGGTGTTCTAGACACATGATTGGCAATCCAGATATACTGAATGATATAATATACAAAGACGGAGGATTGATTAACTTTGGAGACAATTCAAAAGCATATGTGATTGGCATCGACAAAGTCGGTAATTCTGAAACTCCTACTATTACTAATGTTTTGTTAGTTAAGAATCTGAAACATAATCTGCTAAGTATAAGTCAACTATGTGATAAAGGATATAAAATTAATTTTGAAAAAGATAAATGTCAAGATAATAATTCAACCATTATATTTGAGGGAGTCAGAAAAAAGAATATTTATATTCTTAGTATGAAAGTTTAAAATGATAACCTGTGTCTGTTGGTAAATACAAGTGACCCTTGGATTTGGCACAGGATATTTGGGCATTTGAATTTCAAACTCTTATCTAGACTGTCAGAACATGATCTAATAAGAGGTCTCCCTAAAATGAATTTTAAAGTAGATAGTTTATGTGATGCTTGTCAATTAGGAAAACTTAGAAAATGTTCTTTTAAGCTAAAAGATATGATTTCAACTTCAAAACCTCTTGAATTACTTCATCTTGATTTATTTGGTCCATCTCAAATTCTATCAATAAATCATAGTAAATATGTCTTTGTAATTATAGATGATTATTCTAGATTTACATGGACAATATTCTTGAAACGTAAAAGTGATACTTTTGAATGTTTTAAGACATTCTCAAAAAGAATTCAAAATCAATTTCTCTAAAAATTATAACTATTCGAAGTGATCACGGTGGTAAATTTGAAAACGAAAAGTTTGAGGAATTCTGCAATAAAAAGGGAATAACTCACAATTTTTCATTTCCAAGAACTCCACAACAAAACAAAGTAGTAGAACCTAAAAATAGGACGATTCAAGAGTGTGCGAGAACTATGCTTACATATAGTAATTTACCAAAGAATTTTTGGGTAGAAGCTGTTGGTACCGCCTGTTATATTTTGAATAGAATTTTAATTAGACCTCTAACTGATAAGACATCTTATGAACTTCTTTATTTAAAGAAATCTAAGATATCTTATTTCAGAATTTTTGGAAGTAAATTCTTTATTTTAAATACAAAAGATAATTTAGATAAATTTGATCCTAAATCCAACAAAGGTATCTTTATCGGATATTCTAATAGAAGTAAAGTGTACAGAGTGTTTAATTTAAAAACTAATTCCATTGAAGAAACAATGCATGTTTCATTTGATGAAAATTTCAAAAATTTTGAAGATACAAATGATGAAGGGGATTTAATCACTCAAAATAAAGAGTCAATTGAAACTAATAATGAAATTAATCATCCTAATAAAAGGACTAAACTTTTAAAAGATCATCCTATAGAAAATATACTGGGAGATATGCAATCTGTTGTTAAAACTAGAAATCAACTAAGTCAAATTAGTAATGTAGCTTTTATATCAACTATTGAACCCAAAAATCCAAAAGAAGCATCACTGATGATTCATGGATTTTGGCTATGCAAGAAGAATTAAATCAATTTACTAGAAATGATGTTTGGGAACTTGTTCCTAGACCAGAAAATAAAACTATAATTGGAACTAAATGGGTTTATAAAAATAAAATAAATGAACAAGGAGAGGTAGTTAGAAATAAAGCTCGATTAGTCGCTCAAGGTTATTATCAAGAAGAAGGAATAAATTTTGATGAAACCTTTGCTCCCGTAGCAAGATTAGAAGCCATTAGGATTCTACTTGGTTTCGCAAATCATAATAATTTCAAATTATTTCAAATGGATGTCAAAAGTGCCTTTTTAAATGGATTTGTAAAAGAAGAAGTATATGTTAGACAACCACCACTTTTTGAAAATGATAAATTACCAAATCATGTTTACAAACTTAAAAAGGCATTATATGGTCTAAAACAAGCTCCTAGAGCCTGGTATGATAGACTAAGATCTTATTTATTGCAATATAATTTTGAAATTGGTAAAGTAGATAATATTCTTTTTATTAAAAGAAATAAAAATGATATTTAGCTAGTACAAGTTTACGTAGATGATATCATTTTTGGTTCAACTAATTTTGAAATGAATAAAGAATTTTCTGAAATAATGACAAAAGAGTTTGAGATGAGTCATATGGGTGAATTAAATTTCTTTTTAGGATTACAAATAAAACAATTAGATAATGGTATCTTTATTAGTCAAGAAAAATATGCTAAAGACCTAATTAGTAAATTTGGTTGGACTACTGCGAGTGGAAAACCCACTCCCATGACAACCAATGAGTACCTCAGTAAAGAAGATCTCTCGAAAGATGTAGATCATAAACTATATAGAGGAATGATTGGATCACTACTCTATATTACTGCCAGTAGACCTGATATCATGCATAGTGTTTGTCTCTATGCCAGATATCAATCCCAACCTAAAGAGGCCCACTTAAAAGCCGTAAAACGAATCATAAGATATGTTAAACACACATCTGATTATGGTTTATTCTACCCTAAAAATGATTCTTTTGACTTAATATCTTACTGTGATGCTGACTATGCTGGTTGTAAATCAGACCGAAAAAGTACAAGTGGGACTTGTCACTTTTTGGGGCATCCTCTGATTTCTTGGCTTAGTAAAAAGCAAAACATAGTTTCTTTATCAACAACTGAAGTAGAGTATATTTCTGCTGCTTTGGCTTGTTCTCAAGTAAAATATATGCAACAAACCTTAAAAGATTTTGGTTTAAAATTTTCAAAATCACCAATTTATTGTGACAATATAAGTGCGATAAATTTATCCAAAAATACTACTCAACATGCTCGAACTAAACATATTGATATCAGACATCATTTTCTCAGAGATAATTTAAGTAAGGAAGTAATTACTCTCGAGTATATCAATTCTGAGAATCAAATTGCTGATATCTTAACAAAACCCTTAAATGAATCAATATTTACTAAATTAAGAAGAGAATTAGGTATTTGTTCTATAACTGAAATATAAAATATAAATAACAAGTGTAATTAATAATTAATATTAAAATAATTCAAAGAGTTAAAATAGAAAGGACCATGTCGACATCCCCATATACCCATGTCGACATGCAACGTTTTTAGATTTTGAATTTTCCCACCAAAATTCAAAAAAATTAGTTATATATTCTTCTCTATTTCGAATTTTTGTTCATTCTCTCTATTTTCTCTTTAATCTATCTTCTGAAATAAATAAAATAATGACCTCCTCTTTCAAATCAAACATAAAATCAACCTTTTCATTCCCCTCTCCTACGTCGGGTCCATTTCAACGTACTACTCTTGCTCGTGTGACTAAAATGGAGGAATCAATGAAGGATGTACTTCAGATGATGACTGAAATTCAAGTGACTCAACTTCGTATGGCAAAGGAACAGGAAAGGCAAGGCAAGATTCTTAGGAATTTGCAAAAATTCCTAATTCATAACCAGGCCAACCATATCTTGATTGATGAAGACTCTTCACTCAATTAAGAACAAGAGGCCAGCGAGGAAGAAGAAGAAGAAGAACCCATGGAAGAAGCGCACGAGGAGGATGATGACCAAGTCGTGTGTGTTGGAGAAGTGTATTTTGACAAGAATGGGAATCTTGTCAAACAACGTGGAAACAACTGTTTCCACTATCCAAACTGTTCGATTCATAGATCTCCTGTGTTTAATAACGCACAATAGTTTCTTTTCTTTCTTCTCCATTGTTGTTTGTGTTTCTTTATGTTTTCTAAATGTTCATGTATATACAACTTCATACGTAATAAATAACTCGTGTTCTTATATGTGTTTTAATTATAAATACTATCGTGAATTCTTACTTAGGATAGTTGATAGTTTAGGACTATGTTTTAGTATTAGATTTAAGTGATGATTACTTATGACAACACTATCATTATAATCACATGTCATAGAGTATTAGTTATATAGTTTGGAGTTATTTAGTTATATAGTTTGGAGTTATATAGTTTGGAGTTATATAGTTTGGAGTTATGTAGTTATATAGTTTAAAGTTATATAGTTTACATTTGTTTTTTGTTGATGACAAAGGGGAGAAATATAAAATAGGGTAGTTAGGCATAGATTAAGGGGGAGTTATTAGTTTTAGGGGGAGTTATTAGGATAGAAGTGAAATTTTATAAACAAAGATTGTCATAATTAAAAATGGGGAGATTATTAGTCTGTGAGATGATGGTTTTGATGACAACAACCTTAGAATAGATTATAAAATATAAATACTAACATTATAAGTTTAGATATATATGTATATGCAGGATTTAACCATGCAGGTACTAAGAATGAAGACTGTACAGTATAGAGATTCAAGACATCAAGATAGAAGACTCATGAGTACCAAGATTATCAAGAGTTTAAGATTTCAAGGTTAAGTATTTTTTATTAGGAATTTTGTTAAAACTCATAGAAAAGCACTGGCATCTTAAAATCCAATTTACTCGTGGAATGGAATCCACTTCGAGCCTGTTAAAGGGATGGAACCCTAAGTAGGATGGAACCTACGAAAAATCTAGTGGAACATTGTTTTGTATCCGCTAACTTTTTATTCAAAATGATTTTTCAAAATTATATCCTGTTTTCAAAACTTTCCTTTTAAAAAATTCAAAACCCTCTATCCTGATTTAAATAATTTTAGCCTCAAAATTATCTTTAATTTCAAAGTAAAATTACTCCTGATTTTAAACTATCTTTTAATATAATATATTTAACTTTTAAATATTTATACTTAGATTTCAAATATAAAATTAGAGTTAAATTCTGTATATATTATTCTCTATATTTACTTATGAATTTTAACTATATTCAAGTACATGTATAAAGTTTAAATTAGTTTTAATATAAGATAAAGGTTATTTTCAAAGAAAATCAAAACATCAAAAAATGCTTTAGGATGTCGACATGCCTATGTACCCCATGTTGACATGGTGTTAGTTGAGTTCAAAATTTAAATTTCAAAAGAAGTGTCTATTCGTCATAACTCTTCACTAATGGACATGGCTGTTGTTCTTCTATAAATAGGGGTTAGTTTCAATGAATTATATATCAGATTTTCTGGTTTTTCACTACTCTTCTTCTTCCACTTTTCTTAATATATATTCATATCATTACTCTGCCAAAATCAACATTGAATCGAACTCGATTACTTCTAGTTTGATTCTCTATCACTCTCTCTATAAGATTCTCAGTGCTATTCAGAGTTATAGACTTCTTTGTAATCTATTAAGCGAGAAAAGGTGTGATTGTAGCCTTGAAAATCAATCAAGAAAGAAAAGGTGTGATTATAGCCTTGGTAAATCAATTGGGTAAACTTGTGGCCTAGAAATCAAGTATCTCTACCCAGAGGATCGAAATTCTGGAAGGTGTACCTCGTAGCCTTGAAACCGAGGGTGTAATTGTACAATTACTTTTGAAAGGAAATCCGTACTTGTGTTGCGGGACTGGATGTAGGGTAACTCCGAATCAGTATAAAATCTGGTGTGTTCTTTCCTTTATTGTTTTTATTTTATTTCTGTATCTGTGTTTGTTTCTGTGATCATATCTTTGTCTGTATATTGCATACATCGGTGTCTAAATTAACATAAATCGAAAAAGATTTAGTAATTCTTTATTAACACTATTCACCCCCATCTAGTGTTAATCCTAGCCTTAAGATCCGTAATCCGCATTTCTCACATACCAGAGTGATCCGGGCATTCTTCCCTTTCATTTCTCGGGTCAGACCAAGTATATTTACAGGCTTAGATTTAGTGCTTTTGGAGTTTCAACAGGAGAGCTGGAGATCTTTATTTTCGTATACATGTATCAGTTTATTATACACTGTTAGTTGTTGTTTATGTTATTGACAATTGTGAGGACAAGTTATTGTAACTGTCTAGGCTAATAACTACTGATTGATTGTTGTACTCTGATTGATGTATGTGTATACAGCTTCTGTTTTGTAAAGATCATTGATATGATAGTATATGTTTTCCGTTGCGATGTGAGATTTTGTATTGTTCAGTTGGTTCTATCTTCTCTCTTTCTTCTCTTCTCTTCTTATCTTTTCTTTTCTTTCTCATGACTTTCCATTAGTCTATGCTTTTTGGGTCGAACATGTGTGGTTTATTGTCGATTCAAAGTGCACATATTTATGGGTCATCACATGTGGTATCAGACCTTAGATTTTGTATATTCCTAAGCTTTGATGTGTACTCAGTGCAGATAGAGACAGTAACACCCTAGATTGAGTTTGAGTGTATTATGTATATGAGCGCGTATTTGTTAGTTAATATAAAATGTTTTATATTGTGTTTACCTATCCGTTGAGTTGTTTATGAATTCTGGTTGGTATGTGGGACACCATGTTACCTATAGGGATTTCTAAACACTTAAATGAGGCAAGTCAACACAGTATCATTTTAAATTGGGTAAATGAAATAATTTTACCTCGGTTATATTTTATATGTATAAAGGAACAATTTTTCGAAAATAATTAATGTGTATATAAATTAATTGTTTGTTTGTTTGAAAATGCAAATATATATATCAGTTAATAAAAGCTGGTTGAATAATCTAAATAAAAGTAACAATTGTAAAAGAATAAATTATATAAGCAAGTGAATTATAAGAATGGAATTATAATTAAAATGATTTAAAATTGTGAAATAATCTTATATGTAAGAAACGAAACAACATGAATATATTTATAAATATGAGTCGTAAATAAAAATGGATTTAAACTAAGAATTAGAAAATTTAAATCTTGTTTATTTTGGAAGTTGTTTTTCAAAGTAAAAGAGGTTATATTATTATAATCTAGACAAGATAAATAAATTTGGAATGAATCTTATTTAAGTAAAGTAAAATAGTGAAATTATATACGTAAAAGATTTTATAAATGTGATCTATAAATATAAAAGAATTTTTAAAAGAATATAAAATATTGAATTCACTACTGTTGCTGGGAAACAATAAGGGTGATGATTGCTACATCATCAGTACCATTTCGAGTTTCTATTTGATAGATTTGCTACCAATAGTAAATTTAAGTTGAAGTTTTGTTTTGATAAACAAATTTGAATTTCAAATCTAAATTGAAACTGATAAATATAAGTGAAACGAGTTTTAGGACTTATAATATGAAATGATAAAATTTAACTTCGGTAAAATTGAAATAAATTTGAGTTAGCATAATAAATATATGATTTAAGGTTTAACTAAAGAAAATTAAATAAATTGAATTTGATTTGAACCAGATTAGGTAAATTATTGAAATGGATATTAAGCTTTTAAGTGATTATATAATATGGAGTTGGAAGTTTGAATAAAAAAGTTGTATAACTTAGAAAATGAGAAAAGGTAAGTAAAACCAAAGAGTAAAAATGGTTAAACAATTTTGTTAAGCAAAAAAAAATCTGAAATTAAATAGTGATATGAATTTGGTTTAAGTAAAAGTTAAATAAAATAGAATTTGAATTAAATTAAGAGTGAACTTAAGTTGTATAGTGAAAGTAAATGTAAGTGGAAATTTAAGTTAAGATTAACAAATGATGTTTGGAAAGGAATTTAACTTAAGTAATGTTGAATGAAGTCGAATTTGATATCAAAATGAATTAATAAAGTGAAGTGATGAATATGAACTTGAGTTATATAAGGAAATTCAACTTTAGTTGTAAAATGAATTAGCAATTGAATCAATTAATGAATTGGATTGAACTAATGAAGTAGATCAATAAATAAAATATGGAATAATGGATCTAGGTGTTAATTCATTAAAAGCAAATGAAATTGGAAATTGAAATTGAAAATTTGAATGAAAGTCAGTTGAATATTAAACCAATTGAAATTAAAAGTGTTAAACAGAATTGAATATAAGTGAATTAAATAAATTTGGTAAATATTGGTTAAACATTGGTTGTTAGATGGATGTAGTTGATTCAATAGAAATTCATATGAAATCGAAAGCTAAATAATAGAATTCAAATTGGAAGTGAGGTATAATAGAATTGAATTTAATTTAATTTGAATTGAAAATGAACCAACTTAAATATAAATTAGTGAATGTAAATTAATTGAATATGAATAAACGAATGTTAGTAAAATCCAATGTTAATAAATCAAATGTGATTAAATTGAAAATCAATTCAATGAATATAAATAAGAAGTGAATTTATATTGATTTGGTTATGGATTGATTGGAAAGATATTGGTTTGTTGGATGTTAGTTGGATGATAGTTGTTTGATGGCTGAATTTGTTGCATTTGCTACATTGGCATATATAGTTGTTATGTTGGTATATATTGTATATTGATATTATTTTCATACATACATGTTTCTCATTTGTTATTGAGTATTTAGTAGGTGCGGATGGCGCTTGCTTCGCATTTGGAGCTCGCTTTCGCACTATATTACCCGTATATGCTCGCTAATAATATATAAGATACATATCTCGGATAACATATCGTACTTTTCTATTTTTTCTCCTACGGGATGCCTCATCCTCGAGATGAGATGTAATATTTGTGATTATATATATATATACATATATATATATATATATATATGTTGTGATCCTACTATGATCGATTCGCGCAAAGGAGACGCTGGCGAAATTTTTTTGAAAATTTAAGGCGTTAGAAAATTTTTGAAAAATTGGAAAAAAAATTTATAACTAAATTTTTGATATTAAGTTAAAAGTTAATGATATTAATTGATTTTGAAAAGATAACTATGAATAAATTTGAAAACTAGAGAAGTTGTAGTAAGATGTTTAACTAAATGATTTTGGAAAAGTTAAAATGTTTAAATAAATTTGATGTCTAATTTGAACGAATAGTTTTTGAAAAAGATAATGGATTTTGTGACTTTCTCTTACTTGGTAATTTCAAGGGCAAAATTCTTTTAAATAGGGGAGAATGTGACGACTCGAAATTTCAGTCATATGAAATTCGTATATTTAATTGATTTGAAATATTCACAAGTTAATTTTATAAGTTGAATAACTTATATTTCGAATATCTTGATTTAACTGGGTAGTTAAATCTTTAATTTAATATTTGAAATTGTGTAAATAAGTGAAATTTGGATTTAATGTGAATAAAAATGATTTATAAAGTTGAACTAAATTCTATTTGAATTAGAACGATGTTGATAAACTTTTGAAATTGAATTAAAAGCTAAATTATAGAAATTGAATATTTTAATATTTAATTAACAAGTGAAAATAGCCGTTTTCTACACGGTCTTGGATTCCGACAAAATCAGTTTCATTGGATCCGTAATGTTAAATTATTATAGGATTTCAAATTTCGTGTAAATCGGATTTACGGTTTGTCCAGGGCAAGCTAAAACGTGTAGAAATATGTTTAAGTAAATTTTAAATTTAAATAATCGATCGAAAACCTATCTTCCAAATACGATCGAACTGGCTCTCGATATATATTCCATTGTGTTCGGAATAGGGGTAAAACATTATAAATGCCAGGAGGAAAGTTTCGTTTCGAGTTTGAAAATTTTGGCGATGATAGTGTCGCAACATTTTCTATCTTGTTTTTAATCATTTTGCCAAAACCCTAAAACAACAAGGGTTAGCCGCCACTTCTTGTTAATGGCCAGAAATGTTTGATATTTCTCCTCGTTTTTCATCCAATCCATCCACCTATACGAAAAAGTTCCAATTGCAACATCGAAGAGCACAACGAGATCTTCGAATCCAACGGGTATGATCGAAATTCGAGCTATGGATCAACGACAATTTTAGTTCAAAGTCGTATTGTTCACACACGTTTATCTCAGCGAATACACAACCGAGCTTGACCGTGCTTTGGGCGGTGGAGGAGCAAGGTGAGGCGCTTCGTGTGGCACTCGTCGATCGTCTTCAAATGCGGTGTGGTGTGGCAAAAATTCGAAGAAAGTGGCAGCTCCATGGGTTCTTGCTCGCTATTTTAACGGAAGGGGAAGAAGGATGATCATAGGGTCGTGATATGCTAGATCTGAAAGCAATGACCCGATCTATTTCTAAGTTTAAAAATAATAAATAAAAGTTTAAATTTTATTATATACAAATTCATATAAACTTTGAAATGTCATAACTTCTTCGTACGAGGTCCGTTTTCGACGAAACGAATTGCGTTGGGTCCGTATTGATGAGCACTACATTATAGAGTTGGTTTGGAGTTGATTGGACCTAGTGTAAATTTGGGTAAAAATAAACACTCGTTTATTTTTATTCAGAATAAAACACTACAACTGCTATTGGAACCAATTTGAGTACAACTCACTCTTTCTGACTCACTGATATTTTTATATAAGTGAGAATAAATTTTATTTATGATGATTGATGATTGTTTGGATGATATATGATACATTGTGTATATATTGATTGGTATTTGGATATATTCCTGTCTATTGGAGCAGATGAGACCCTATACGTTCCCATGTATGAGCGGATGACCCTTTTGTATGCGCGTCTGCCTCGAAGCGGACATTGTACACATATTCTCATATGTATATTTTTTGCAGGTGGCAGGTCGGAGGGATCTGACTTGATTCTTCACCAGTATTGGTTTATTTACAGATATGGATATATATGCTGTTATCATGTAACATATAATGTTTTGGATGCTGTAATTGATGTATTTAGTGCTGTTGCAGCATGGGTCTATTTTTGGTAATTTAAAAATGTTAAAGTGATGATTTTCAAATTTAGAAGGGTTTTAAAAGTGATTTTGAATTCGTACGTTTTGTTAATTTTGAATTGTTAAAGGAATGAATTTATTTTTAATAAATAAATGTTATAATTTTTATGTTATAAAAATTATGATTTTTATTGATATATAACCATAAATATGATTTTTGAAATATGGAGTTAACTATTTTGTAAATAATTTAAACTGAGATTTTTGAATTTATTATAAATGGTATATACGTAAGATTTACAAATTGATACTTTATAAATCAAAATGATGGAATTGTAAAGGAGTTTTATAAGTGTTAAACTAAAGTTATAAATGGATTTATAAGTTAATAAGATTTATAAATTGATGAAGTTATAAAAAGAACGAATTTTAGAAATAAAGAGAATTATAAGTAATTAATTTATAACTTGGATTTTTGGCATATAAATGAGATAAATTTAATTGGTTAATAAAGGAGATTTACAAATAGAAGTTTTTATAAAATATAAATGTGATTGTTTTATAAATCCGAAACCAATTAAATTTGATAAGTTAATTATTATAGTTTATTAAAGGAATTTCATCCACGATTTTGGATAGTGGATAATCCTTAAATTTAATGTGCAATAGTAATGAATTTGGTAAAAGGATTATATTCACGACTTTGGATAGTGGATTATCCTTTAATAAATGTGTAGAAAGATTAAATTTGGTAAATGAACTGTATTCACGATTTTGGACAGTGAATAATCTTTTAAATTAAATAAATGTTTTGGAAACGGCATTTTAAATGAAGTTAAACGGTTTAAAAATGTTTTAAAATGTGTTTAAGTATCGAACGCATAGATTTTAACATTCATTGTTGAAATAGACATTATCGAGAAATGAGGAAATGATGGACTATAACACTGTTGTTATAGTAAATGATTTTCGAAAGGAGATGTTTTGTATAGTATTGGGGTTTATATATCTATCTAATTTTCGAATCCCTATACTAGTGATTTTGGGTTGTCGTAATGATGTTTTATGCAACATTCGTTTTGACCCAAATAAGTATGTTTAAGAAAACGTTTTCCTTAAAAAGAATAAAATGTATACTTAATCATAATTTAAGTATATGTAATATTTTCCATGTGTTGTAAATAAATTGATTTGTGAATTACTTATTATTAAATAAGTATATGGAAATGTTTTCCAATATAGAAGTTGAAATGGTTTTGATAATATATCTTTTTAAAAGATAATTTGAAGTGAATATTTAGTGACGCAGCGGATAATTAACAAAACGATATGGATGGATGAAAGTAGCAATTGGTGGATTGAAGATACTGCAAGGCCCAAATTCGTTGATTCGAAGATACCGAATTCTAGCTATCCTCGTCACGTTGATCGCGCACGATACCGTGAAAGAAGATCTACAATTCTTCAAACGTTGATCAAGCGCACTTGATACCGTGAATTGGCTTCAACGATGGTTGATTCGAGCGCACTCGAATAACCGAAAGTGGAGATAGGAGATTACACTCAACTACCAATTTAGATGAAAGCACACAACAATCAAACAAGAATTTTATTCAACCGTTAACTAGTTACAAATGACCAACACAATCGCTATTTATAGCGTTTTACAACTCAGTCCCTTAAGTCGTTGCCGACTTAACACCCCATGACCTACGACTTAGTCTAGGTCGCTCACGACCTAAGCCTTCAGCGACTCAACTCATTACATCACCACACACATGACCGACTTAACTCCTTGCCGACCTACGGGTTACAAACACAAGCGATATAACAGTATGACGACTCAACAAATACACGACATACGACTTAACACAGACCGAGACTTCCTCGCGACTTACGACCTAACTAGGTCATTACAACGTTCCACTGTACAACATAAACGACTCACGACCTACAATTTTATACAATACAATACTCACACACGACTTAACCAAGCCATGACCTAAAAACACAACCGACTTAAGAACATAGCGACTTACGACCTAGCTTAGGTCGTCAACGACTTAACACAGTCCACCTCCAGAAGCGACTTATCAGTAGGTCGTTCAGATTTCATAAATCGCAACACGCTATCCCCTATCCTGTTAGGTCGCACGCGACCTATGACTTCAGTTGTAGCTGCATCATTGAAGGAGTTAGGTCGTAACTCTTTAGCCCGAGACCCTTTAGGTCGTAACTCTTTAGCCCGAGACCCTTTAGGTCGTAGCTCCTTTCCCCTTGCTTTGTTAGGTCGTGACCGACCTATAGCTATTCCATTAGATCATGGACGACCCAAGCCTTGTTCCTTAGGTCGTGGCCGACCTAAGTCTGGTAAATTTGTAGATCGCACTGCTTCGACCTGGGACTGGGTTGCATCATCCTCCCTGGGTTAAGAAAAATTCATCCTCGAATTTGTAAGCTCTTCTTCCATAACAATCTCATCTCCATGATACGGAATTAAATGTTTGACGTTAAAAACATCAGAAGTATAAACATCAATTGGTAATTTTAATCAATATGCATTCTCATTGATTTTCTTCAAAATTTCAATTGGACCAATTTTCCGCGCTTTCAATTTATTGTACGTTCTCACCGGAAAACGATCTTTTGTCAACACTGCATAAATCAAATCGCCTTCGTTAAATTCAACACTTCGTCGCTTCAAATCTGCAGATCGCTTATACTTCTCGTTCGATTTCTCCAATCGTTCCTGAACGATTTTATGACATTCCGTCAAACCATCAACAAAGTCAGCAGCTCGTTTAACTATCCCCTTCGGTTGTGGTATTGTCGTTAAATCCAACGGCCCCTTTGGCAAGTTTGAATAAACAATCTGAAATGGACTGAATCCTATACTACGATTCACTGCATGATTATGAGCAAACTCTGCCTGGCATAACTTCATGTCCCAACTCTTCAGATTGTCCTTCACAAGACATCGCAATAAATTCCTCAGCGATCTGTTAACAACTTCTGTCTGTCCATCTGTTTGCGGATGATAGGCGCTGCTAAAGTTTAACTTCGTTCCAACCATCTTCCACAAACTTAACCAAAAGTGACTCAGAAAACGAGTATCCCTATCCGACACAATAGATTCTGGCAACCCGTGAAGTCGATAGATCTCCTTGAAAAATAATTGGGCAACATGAACAGCATCCGCCGTCTTCTTACAAGCAACAAAATGTACCATCTTCGAGAAACGATCCACCACAACATATATCGAGTCATTTCCCCTTTGCGTTCTCGGCAAACCCAATATGAAATCCATACTAACGTCCACCCAAGGTTTTGTAGGTACAGGTAAAGGCATATACAAACCTGCATTTGTAGTTGTCCCTTTCGAAACTTGACAAACATGACATCTCTGAACAAACCTTTCAACTTCCTTCCTCATCAACGGCCAATAGTAGGATTGAGAGATTAACTGCAATGTTCGGTCTCTACACACATGCCCTTCCTCATGAAGCTCCTTTACTATCTTCATTCGCAAGCTACAATCCGGTACACACAATTGATTCCCCTTAAATAAGAACCCATCAATCAACACAAATTCATCAAAACTTCCCCCCTTGACTTTCTCAACCAATTTCTTAAAGTAAGGATCTTCTTCAATCAGCTCTGGCAATAATTCAAACCCTGTCACCTCAACCTTCATTGTAGTCAACAAGTGATTCCTTCTGCTCAATGCATCCGCTACACGATTCGTAATTCCCGATTTATGTTTCACAACAAACGTAAATTGCTGCAGATAGGCAATCCATGATGCATGCCTTGCTGAAATCTTGTCCTGCCCCTGCAAATGCTTCAAAGCTTCATGGTCTGTGTAAAGAACAAACTCCTTATGGAACAGATAGTGTCTCCAATGTTTCACCGCTTGCACTACAGCATAAAATTCCACATCATACGTACTATATCTCATCTTTGCCTCTGATAACTTCTCACTAAAGTATGCAATAGGACGTCCCTTCTGACTCAACACCCCTCCAATCCCAACCTTAGAAGCATCAGTGTGTAACTCAAATAACAACTGAAAGTCTGGTAATACAAGAATTGGTGCTATCGTCAAAAATCCTTTGATTCGTTCAAAAGCAAACCCTGCTTCCTCCGACCAAGAAAACTGTTTCCCTTTCATACAATCAGTAACTGGAGCCATCACGCTACTAAAGTGTGGAATGAATCTTCGGTAGAATGACGCTAGCCCATGAAAACTTCTCACTTCTGTAATTGTCCTCGGTTGTGGCCAATTCCTGACTGCTTCAACTTTATTCTGGTCCACCTGTATACCTTCCTCCGAAACAACATAACCCAAAAATAAAACACTATGCGTCATAAACACGCATTTCTTCGTAGCAGCATAAAATTGTTCTTCACGAAGAATAATCGGCACTTCCCTCAAATGTTGAACATGCTCCTCCATACTCCTGCTATATATCAGAATATCGTCAAAATATACCACCACGAATTTCCCATGGTATAAAGATTTGATTCATCACCCGCATGAATGTACTAGGTGCATTTGATAAACCAAACGGCATAACCAACCATTCATACAACCCTTCTCTCGTCTTGAATGCTGTCTTCCATTCGTCTCCTGGTCTAATTCGAATTTGATGATATCCGCTCTTCAAATCAATCTTCGAAAAGATAGTTGCCCCACTCAACTGATCTAGCAAGTCATCTAACCTCGGCATTGGGAATCTGTACCTCACAGTGATCTTATTCAGCGCCCGACTATCGGTACACATCCTCCATGTTCCATCCTTCTTTGGTACCAACAAGGCTGGCACAGCACACGGACTCAAACTCTCCTGCACTCGCCCCTATTCAAGCAACTCTTCCACCTGCCTCCTCAACTCTTCATGTTCCTTCGGACTCATTCGATAATGTGGTCTATGCGGTAATACTGCTCCCGGAACAAGATCGATTTGATGTTGAATGTCTCTCAGTGGCGGTAACTCCTTAGGCAACTCTTCTGGAAATACATCCTCAAATTCTTTCAAAACTGGCTTCGCTTCTTTTGGAATTTCAACCTCTTCACTGCTCTCACGCCCTATCAACAAGTACACTTCAGGTTCCTCTTCGACTTCCTTAACAAACTCCTTCAAAGATAATAAGGTTTTCAGCTCTTTAATCTCCTCCAACTTGTTTTCCTTCTGTTGTTGCTTCTTGGAAATTAAAGTGATCTTAGTACCTTCAAACATGAAACTATAGCTATTAGCACGTCCATCATGTTGTACTGCTCTATCAAACTGCCATGGTCTGCCCAGCAACAGATGACACACGTCCATGTCTACAACAACACACCAAATTTCGTCTTTGTATTTCTTCCCAATTGAAAAATTCACACAAGCTCTTCGTCCAACTTTCACCTCACCACCTTTCCTTAACCATGCTAACTTGTACGATTTAGGATGCTTCTCAGTTTTCAAGTTCAACTTCCTTACTGCATCAGTAGAGATAATATTGTCACAACTCCTAGCATCAATGACGAACTTGCAAACCTTTCCCAGAATAGTGCATGTGGACTGAAATATGTTATTCCTCAACCAACTGTTTTCCTCTTCTTGTTTCGGTGCCAAATAACTTCTCCTCATCATCAAATTGCATCCCTCATCTCCGGACAACTCTTCTTCCTCCTCAACATAAGGTGAATTAGAACATTCAGCTTCCACATCCTCTTCTTCAATCTCTGCAACCATTGTTCTCCCCTTCGGCTTCAGACATTCATTGCTTTTGTGACCAAACTCCTGACAATTGTAACATTTGAAACTGCTATTATCCTTTGCCTTCTCAACCTCCTTCACAACTGGTTTTGCGACAGCTTTAGGAACATTAGAACTTCCACTAACACCCTTCACTTGATTGTTGGAATGGGTGAACACACCGCCTCCACGCCTTCCCTGATTCTCCCAAGCCAACGCTTTCTGATGTGCCTCCGCCACAGATCTTGGATCAAACATATTAACCATATCCTGAATCTGCATTCGCAACCCTCCAACAAACCTAGCAGTCAGCTGTTCTTCTGTCTCCATTATGTCATTTCTAGCAATGAGTTGGTAAAATTCATCTGCATAATCATTAACTGACTTCGTCCCCTGCCTTAGATTCTGCAATCTCTGGTACATAAGTGATTGATAGTTGTAAGGTAAAAATGTAGCTCTCATCAACTTCTTCATCTTATCCCAAGACTCAATCTTTGACTTCCCCATTCTCTCTCTCGTAAGTTTAGTTTGTTGCCACCATGCCAAAGCTCTCCCCCTCAACCTAGTAGCAACCAACTTCACTCTTCTATGCTCAGGTACCTCCTTGAAATCAAAGATCTCTTCAACATTAGACAACCAATCAAGAAATTCTTCAGCTACCATTCCACCTTTAAATTCAGGAATTTCCATCTTCATACCCGATTCCCATCGACGATCCTCCTCTACATTCTGATATGAATTTCGGACTTGGTCTCGATCTCGATAATGAATGCTACATCTATCACCATCTTCATCAAATTCAAATGTACGTCTATATCGAACTCGACCATTATCATCCCTTCGATCACGCATGTCCCTTCTACTATGTCTCTCTTCATCTCTATATGGCTCATCTTCAAACTCACGTGGAGTTCTTCTCTCTTCATGTTCATGGTCATGGTGATCTCTCTTTGATGAAATTGATGTTTCTCTTCTCTCTCTAAAAGATTGCGGTGATACCCTTCTCGCTTCCGTAACCAATGGCGAAACTCGGTTTCCTCCATGGTTCGAGATTGGTGATCTCCTCCTTTGATTTTGATTCAAATCATTCATCAACTTCTCTAACTTTCCAATGCCTTCATCAAATTTCTCATTAATGCGTTGTTCCATTTTCTCGGCTTCTTCCCTTCTATACAACGCTTCAACATTTTGATGACGATTAGCTCTCCTTGGCGGCATGATTGAACTTCACAATACTTCAACAAATGATATCAAAGTGATGCATCAACTCTCGGCTCTAACTCAAACACCTTTCCAACTTTGATCCAAAATGAAATGGATCGAAAGCTTCTAACTTGTTGCAACTTCAAGATGAACACGATGAACTTCAATTTCAAATTCCTTGGCTCCAAGACTCGGCTTAGCTATGATTGGCTAAGTCTAGCTCTAATATCAAACTGACGCAGCAGATAATTAACAAAACGATATGGATCGATGAAAGTAGCAATCGATGGATTGAAGATACTACAAGGCCCAAATTCGTTGATCCGAAGTTACCAAATTCTAGCTATCCTTGTCACGTTGACCGCGCACGATACCGTGAAAGAAGATCTACAATTCTTCAAACGTTGATCAAGCGCACTTGATATCGTGAATTGGCTTCAACGATCGTTGATTCGAGCGCACTCGAATAACCGAAAGTGGAGATAGGAGATTACACTCAACTACCAATTTAGATGAAAGCACACAGCAATCAAACAAGAATTTGATTCAACCATTAACTAGTTACAAATGACCAACACAATTGCTATTTATAGCGTTTTACAACTCAGTCCCTTAAGTCGTTGCCGACTTAACACCCCACGACCTACGACTTAGTCTAGGTCGCTCACGACCTAAGCCTTCAGCGACTCAACTCATTACATCACCACACACATGACCGACTTAACTCCTTGCCGACCTACGGGTTACAAACACAAGCGATATAACAGTATGACGACTCAACAAATACACGACATACGACTTAACACAGACCGAGACTTCCTTGCGACTTACAACCTAACTAGATCATTACAACATTCCACTGTACAACATAAACGACTCACGACCTACAATTTTATACAATACAACACTCACACACGACTTAACCAAGTCACGACCTAAAAACACAATCGACTTAAGAACATAGCAACTTACGACCTAGCTTAGGTCGTCAACGACTTAACACAGTCCATCTCCAGAAGCGACTTATCAGTAGGTCGTTCAGATTTCATAAATCGCAACACGTTATCCCTTTCCCGTTAGGTCGCACGCGACCTATGACTTCAGTTGTCGCTGCATCATCGAAGGAGTTAGGTCGTAACTCTTTAGCCCGAGACCCTTTAGGTCGTAACTCTTTAGCCCGAGACCCTTTAAGTCGTAGCTCCTTTCCCTTTGCTTTGTTAGGTCATGACCGACCTATAGCTATTCCATTATATCATGGACGACCCAAGCCTTGTTCCTTAGGTCGTGGCCGACCTAAGTCTGGTAAATTTGTAGATCGCACTGCTTCGACCTGGGACTGGGTTGCATCATCTAGCAAGTGATTTAATGAATAAAAGATTGATAAAAAGGGCCTAATGATTGCATATGGTGCTAAATATTTGTTTGTTTGCTTTGATATTAAATAACCGACTATCAAATTAGACCATTTTAATTCCTCGACTTAATGTGGGAACTATTTAGTCGTACACTTTGTATGTAGCCATCTGTGTAGCCTTGATTATCGTTTGTGTTGAGGATGTTGATTCGTATAGTGCGTAGTATTACTCCAATCTATCGAGCTTCCTTCTTGGCTGAAGGATAGCAAGTTGAAATTTAGAGACGTGATAAGTCTATGAGGCTTAGTTTCTATGTGGGGTTGAGAAACACTTTTGCATTGTTGGTGCGAGGAGACCGGGACCGATTTATTCGAAAACCACTTCGGACTAAAAATTATGCGACAATTATGCAGTTTAGTTATTGATGATATTTATATTTAGGATGTTCTTAGTGGAGGACTGCTTGTTGGTCGTTTGGGGTTAAAATCCCAATATACATCTAGTAGCAATAGTCTCTTCGTTATGAAATATCCAATACAAGGACTATTCGCTGCTAATCCTAGGGATTTTCCGATAGGATGTGGTAGGAAAGTACCTTCGATTTGTCTTGTTCCTGGACAATTTGTATGGATGTTTGTCTGACATTGCATTTCTAAAAATTACGTACATTGGTTTTTACAAATGTACATCAGCGGTGAAGGAGAAGGCAACTTCTCTTAGCTTAACACCCTCCTTAAGACGTATGAGCTTAAGGATTGTATTTTTGTGGAAGGCAATTAGTAGTCGAAGGAAATGGCCATATGGCATTCAAAGTGATGTGATACGTGATATATGAAGGGTGATCGTTACCTTAGACCTCATCAACCGAAAATGACCGAAACAGGATTAGATGCGGCAAGGCTAAGTGGGTCGCTCCCATTAAGACATAATCAACCTCTTCTAGATATATTTCTTTCGTCTATGACGTTCGGGATGTAAATTAATGTGGTTTTTACGCAATGAGGGCCCTCGAAAATGGTCGGTAACGACCGGAGGATGACATATTCAGTATCATCTAGTTATAGAGGTGGGCCGGTCTTATGTTGGTAGAGGAACTTTGTGATGGCTTCTCAAGACATCCATCTAGAGGTGTACCCATTGGAAGTAGTCCTTTCACTTGGTCATTTTTGTGGAAATCCAAACCACACTATGAGCTTGTTGTTTTGTTTGTAAAGGCGTAATGAATAACCTCGAAATGCTATATGGTTAACCATTTCGGCTATGATTAATATGATTTGTATATTATACACTAGTATAATATCAGATGATTTGATATGAAATGTTTTAGTTATCGTAAGGTAAAAATATGTCCGTGTTCATGTGTGGGTGTGTCTTACAAGATACTTCTGTTTTGATAAAGAAGAAGTTTGGTAATTTAATTAATTCAGCTGAGTGTGTTTCTCACGCTGGTTTACCAGACTGATCTGGGCATTCTTCCCTTTCAATGCTCGAGTCAGACCGAGTATATTTACAGGTTCAGATTTGATGCTTTTGGAGTTTCAGCAGGAGAGCTGGAGATCTTCATTTTCATATACACGTACAGTTTATTATCCGCTGCTTAGTTGTTGTTTATATTATTGATGATTGTGAGGACAAGTTATTATAACTGTCCAGGCTAATAACTACTTATTGATTATTGTACTCTGATTGATGTCTATATATACAGTTTCTGTTTGGATATGATATTATATGTTTTTCACTGCGATGTGAGATTCTACATTGTTCTATTGGTTCTATCTTCTCTCTTTCTTCTCTTCTCTTCTTCTCTTTTCTTTTTTTTCTCATGACATTCCATCAGTCTATGCTTTTTGGGGCAAACATGTATGGTTTATTGTCGATTTAAAAGGTGCAAATTTGTGGGTCGTCACATGTGGTATCAAAGCTTAGATTTTGCATATTCCTAAGCTTTGATGTGTACTCTGTATAGGTAGGGACAGTAGCACCCTAGATTGAGTTTGAGTGTATTATATATATGAGCGTGTATTTGTTAGTTAATATAAAATGTTTTGTATTGTGTTTACTTATCCGTTGAGTAGTTTGTGAATTCTGGTCGGTATGTGGGATGCCATGTAATCGATAGGGATTTCTAAACACTTAAATGAGGCAAGTTGACATAATCATTTTAAATTGGGTGAATGAAATAATTTTACCTCGGTTATATTTTGTGTGTATATATATATAGGAACAATTTTTCAAAAATTATTAAGTGTATATAAATTTATTGTTTGGTTGTTTGAAAATGCAAATATATATCAGTTAATAAGAACCGGTTGAACAATCTAAATAAAAGCAACAATTGTAAAAGAATAAATTATATAAGCAAGTGAATTATAAGAATGGAATTATAATTAAAATGATTCAAAATTGTGAAATAATCCTATATTTAAGAAATGAAACAACATGAATATATTTATAAATATGAGTTGTAAATAAAATTGGATTTAAACTAAAAATTTGAAAATTCAAATCCCGTTTATTTTGAAAGTTGGGTTTCAAAGTAAAAGAGGTTATATTATTATAATCTAGATAACATAAATAAATTCGGAATGAATCTTATATAGGTAAAGTAAAATAGTGAAATTATATAAGTAAAATATTTTATAAATGTGATTTATAAATAAAGAATTTTTAAAAGAATATAAAACACTGAATTCACTACTGTTGCTGGGAAATAATAAGGGTGATGACTACTGCATCATCCGTATCATTTTCGAGTTTCTATGCGATAGATTTGCTACCAATAGTAAATTTAAATTGAAGTTTTGTTTTGATAAACAAATTTGAATTTAAATCAAAATTGAAACTAATAAATATAAGTGAAATGAGTTTTGGGACTTATAATATGAAATGATAAAATTTAACTTTGATTGTTGTACTCTGATGATGTATGCATATGCAATTTTTGTTTTGTAAAGATCATTGATATGATATTATATCTTTTCCGCTGCGATGTGAGATTCTGTATTGTTTTGTTCGTTTTATCTTCTCTCTTCCTTCTCTTCTCTTCTTCTCTCTTTTTTCTTTCTCACGACTTTCCGTCAATCTGTGCTTTTTAGGTCGAACATGTGTGGTTTATTGTCAGTTCAAGGGGTACAGATTTGCGGGTCGTCATAGTATGCTATCATTGCAATTGATTACTTCACCAAATGGGCCGAAGCAAAACCTTTAGCCACAATCACAACCAAAAAAGTAATCAACTTTATTGTCTGAAACATCATATGCCGCTTCGGTCTCCCACGAACTATTGTAACAGATAACTGGACTCAATTCGATGGTGTTGAATTCAAAGACTTTTTTCAAAGATATCATATTGAGAAGAGGTTCGCAGCGATTGCTTATCCTTAAGAAAATGGAGAAGTTGAAGCTATAAATAAAATCATAAAGTCTAATCTGAAGCGTTTGAAGAAGGCTAGAGGCAAGTGGGTGGATGAACTCCCTATAACACTTTGGGCATATAGGACCACCCACAAGTCTGCGACTGGCCATACTCCATTTCCCTTGCCTACGATTCCAAAGCTCATATTCCTATTGAACTCGCATCGGAGGACTTAGTACGATCCCAAAACGAATAAAGATCTCCTCTTGGAATCTCTTAACTTAATAGATGAGAAGTGCAAAGAAGCCGATTTGAGGTCAGCTACCCATCGACATCGAGTCGCCCGGTATTACAACACTAAAGTTCGACCAAGAACCTTCGAAATTGGCAATCTCATCCTAAAACAGGTTTTTCCTACTCCATTGTATATGAATCCAGTCTAGGAAGGACCATATATCATTAAACAGAGGCTTGGAGAATGAACTTTCAAGCTAGTGACTATCGATGGCATTACACTTCCAAGGGCATGGAATAGAAAACATCTTTGACGCTATTTCACTTAATTTATTTCCTTTACATTTCAGTTGCATTTATTTTCAGAGTTTTCTTTAGCATTTGATTTTTTGAATGTGAAATAAGATAGTTTATGATATTCCTTTCCACTAATGAATAAAGTTTCAGGCTTCCTTCATATTTATGTTTGCTATTGCATTGTATGCTAATTACATAGCGAAACTGATTGAAGTCGATATGTATGAGCAGGCTCCATGGGTTTGAAATTAATTAATCATGCTAGCTCGCAATGAGATTAAACAAGATGAGCTCAATCTACTTGTTCATTTACCAACTCTCATTCACAATCCAAAGGATGGGATACACAATAAGAAACAAATGAAGCCGACAATCTGATGATCGAATAATTCCTGCCCAATTACGAAACTGAGGTAAAATTAGGGTGATCGTGATACAACAAGTCACTCGTTGAACCAAACCTCAGACCCTGGGAAGTAAATCAATCGACCACGGGGAGTGTGATCTGACCGCTCTCCGAAACAACTCTAAGTCCTCGGAGTGCGGACTAGAGTATAAACATAAATCGGGTGTGAACCGACCACCCGCTAAACTACTCTAAGTCTTCGGAGTGCAGACTGAAGTATAAAAATAAATCATGTGTGAACCGACCACCCGCAAACACCACTAATTCCTCAAAGTGCAAACTAGAGTATAAATATAAATCGGGTGTGAACCGACCACTTGTTAACACTAAGTCCCCGGAGTGCAGATTGGAGTATAAACATATATCTAGTGTGAATCGACCACCCGTGAAATAATTCAAAGTCCCCAAAGTGTAGACTAGAATATAAAACTAGATTGGGTGTGATTCGATCATCCATTAACTAAATCTTATCCCCACAGTGTGGATACGAACATGAATGAATAGTTGAGTGGAGTTCGACCGTTCACTATTCCACAAACTCCAACTCAAAATCGACGGGAGGTGTATAAGCTCGCTAAGGATGGAGTTCGACCATCCTACATCTGACCCCACTAAACCAAAACAAGAGGTAGAGGTATAGCTACTCAAAAAATCGTTGAAATTCGATGACGTAACACTAAGGCCCGAGCCTAGTGTTTGATATGACTCAAAGCCACGACCTCAAGAAGGCATTAGAATGGATGAATTAAATCGACATCCAATACAACGAGCAATGGATCCCAAGTATATAAAATGAAAAATGTGATAGCTCGGACATTTAAACAAGCAAATACAAGAATCATGTACAAGAATAAAAGAATTCTTATTTACACTAAACTGGTTGTACATTACGCAAGTCTATCAAAATGCAAGACAAAAGTGGAGGGTCGTGACCAAAAAAATACAACCAACGAAAAGGAAAAGTGATCATCTAAACTACTTACACATCGCCCTAACCTGAAGATTATTTCTCGGATTTTCTATCTTTCCTTTGCTTCTTTGGGCTGGCACCTTTCGAACTACCGCTAGACCCTCTCTTCGACCCTTTTTCGCCTCGACTTCTCTTCGAAGAAATATCCTCAGTTGTATGAATTGAGACGGTATCATCTTTGGAGACAGGAGGGATGGAGGCACTCACAGCATCAGAAATAGATGGAATTCCATCCCGGGGAATTGTCCCGCTAAGAGGGATCATCTGGACCGGGACAGGAATCGGTTCATCAGAGCCCGAAACAGTAGGCTCAGTTTACACCTTCTTTTTCAAAGGTTCTTCTTTTTCAATAGCTCTTTCACAATGTGCTCCCTAGTGGGGTCGAAGAACTAATGATCATGACATCATAAAGGCATTTCATGGTGTAGGTCACTTCCCTCCTTGAATAATGCCTCTATGAATTGATCATCAACAACGAAGGCTTCTTCTTGAGCATCTTGAGAAGCGGACGAAGTTGTAACTTTAACAGATTCTGTAGCAGCCGCTTGTGACTCCGACTGAGGCTCTTGAGAAGGAATAGGAGAAACACCTGATAGGTCAAAGCTGAGAAAATAACTGAAAAGATTAGAAATATCAACTGATAACACCCCAACTTTGCAAAACACGGGAATAGTCGAGGAAATACCTTCCTTGGTATTACTTCCAGGCTGAGCCGGAGCGTCCTCGGCACTGCACTTGAGAATTGGGAAAAGTTGTGGCTAGTATGGATCATACCCGAGAATGGTCAAAGAGCTTGCTACAGAGCTAGAGATGACCTATGGTGCCGGGGGCAATTCAGCAATAGTATCGGGTTACGCCGACTCGGACCCTCACCCACTTCATGGGAAGAAACAACAACGGACTCTTTATGGAGCGAGAGCTGGATATCATGCAATGTTTTGGGTTCGTTTGCCCAATAGAATTTCGTTTTCAAGTCTAGATAGATCATTATCCTCTAAGTTAAGAAGTTGTTTCTTCCACAATGAGAAATTCCTGGCACGCCGGAGCTGATAGGGATAGTCTTCACCAAGCCATGTCAAATTTATATGCTTAAGAATGTAGGCATTGTAAAGAATAAGAAGTGGGTAAAGCTCATTCATTATCTCCTTCCTGAATTTTCCCTTGATAGCCTCTGTTTCACGTTGAATGAGTGCAACGACATTTTTTGCCCTTTCGATAGTCGTGCCTCTCTCAAGTTTGACATTTACCATCTCATTGCAAGCATCCTGAGAAATCTTCTGGGCATCATCTTTTCTTTATTTGCATACTCAAGCTTGGCCTTGAGATTCACAATCTCCTTCAAGGCTGCAGATTCATTGTTCTGAGCTATATCTCGTTCAAGCGCTATCCCCTGATTCTGATGATGCGGCAATCGAACCATTTCAAGATGGCTAGATTTCATCTCTTCTGTGGATTTCACAGTAGCATTAGCTTTTCCTTCGACTTCCATTAAGGAATTTCTAGAGGCTTCTAGCTCATTTGTCAAAGTGTCAATGATTCTTTTATCTTGAGCTTCTTGGTGTTTTAGTTTTTCAATCCGTGCGCTCGAAGGAAATTTTTGATATTTTTTCTACTACCTTCGTCCATTCCCCATACTGCATATGGATGTTAGTGACGCAGTCAATGGTCCAATTATTAACATGGTTCGAAATCCTCTTCAAGTTGGGAGGAAATAGTATCCTTTAAAGCATAAATTCAGAAATTCTTCACGAAGCCGTGCCATGCGAGCTGTTGGATTGATCGTAGAATCTTAATTAGCAGCTTCAACATTGATGCCCTCTTTTCCAGGCTTATGGGTAGTAGTATGTTCACCATGGTGACGGCGATCTCTCAGCCATTGAGAATGAGATAGAACCAAAGGCTATGGAGGCACTGGAATAGTAGAAGAGCCGTGAGAGGGATCGATAGGAAAGTCCCTACAATCATTCGGTCTTTCAAGACCCTTTAGAGGAGGAGATCACAATCTTGATCTATGTTTATCATGCGATGGCTTATCCTTAACATCTCTATCTTGATGACCCTGGTCCTGGCTGGGGCGATGGCTAAAATCTTAGTAATCTCGACTGCTGTGGTAAGAGCCAAAGTGTGAACTATAAGAGAATCAAACATGTTCCTCATCCTCACTATCGTATCTGCAAATAAAATAGAAGTCGGTCAACTCTAAGAATTAAATGGCACAAGTCAAGTACAATGCAGTGTTGAGGGGTGCAAGTGTCCTAGTGTAACCCCCTAACAAACTAGGTGCAGGAGCCTTGCTCATTGGCGTAACTTCCCCTCCAGAAGTAGGAATCTCAATGATTATTTTGGTAGGAGATTCCGACCCTTCAATGCTCACATAAGTGAAGTGGAAAGCATCGAGATCAGGTGGAATTGGTGGACCAGACAATGAGTCAAGTGGTAAACTCAAACACTCTGACGGTTAGGAGGAAGATTCGTCTTGAACAACTTTAGGAGCCATCGACGACTTGGATTGGTTAGAGGGTTAAATTATTGGAAGTTAATGTACAAATGTTTTCTTCTTTCTCCTATAAGCAACCAAGGGTTGTGAGGCTTGCGAGCATCCGGTATCAACCCAAGGGCTGAATTTGTCGCCATTATGACCAAGTACATTGCCTCTATGTACTTCGGCGTCAGTATCAGCAAATTCTCGAGCACCCGTAACTGGGAGCACCACGGGATCGACTCGATTATCACTTTGACCGATTATAGCCCATTGTCTTATCCCTGCCATCTGAGAAATTTTGATTAGCATTACGCTGAGGCCCTCCTCTACCAAATAAATTATGACGAGGCATTCGTCCCTAAGAAAATATTCGATGTTTCTGTCCTAAGCAGAGCATTCTTCAGAATTGAGACCGCCTCTTCATAAATGTCACCACTAGGCTAGATAACGACACCTATAAAGGAGTAACATAGTTGAGGCAACCTGGATATAATTTTTCTTTGTTATCATGAAAATGGTGGGTAATACATATGTCTTTCTAGCCATTGTCGAGAAAGCCGGGTGGGAAGAAAACAAAATCCATTCACTTTTAAAGGCACTTAGCTTTTTCCACATGCCAGTCAGAATCTGGCATCTCTTTATAGATTCAAGAAATTTAAATGAGAGACTCCCTGTGCACTGCTTGAAAGTAAAAATAAATCAAATATTTTCGATGGTGGGAGGACGGTACAGGAACTGCATAAAAACCATGTAAGTAAAATTAAGGAGAGCATAGCCATTTGGGTGTAGTTGTGCTAGAGCTATCCTTAAATAATGTAGAATCTCCTAAATGTATGAATTAAAAGGCGGGATGCATCTAGCCCAGCACATAAATTTGTTACACGTTGTATACCCTTCAGGGTGCCCATAAGCCATATCATATCGCGACAGAACCATCATGTCGTCGGAAGGAAATTCGTGCCTTATGCAGAATCTTTGGAGGGCATCTTCCTTAATTTTTGAAGCTACCAAATCAGAAGGATTCTCAAGAATGACTGTGTACTCCAGAGTGTCCGGAGCAAGATCGATAACCTCCAGCAGAAGGATAGGGACAGCTTCAGAGAGATCAAATTAAAGGCTTGGAATTTTCGGTTGTTTCTAATGATGATTGGACAGTGGACTATCAGACTTAGTTTTCGAATTTGATTCTATGTCAGAGTTATTCCTTTGGAAAGATGATCCAGCCAGCATAGCCATAAGAAAAGACAACTAGACTTAAAAGTTTAACTAGAGGGACTGTCATTCCTGACCATCTCAAATATTTCTGTATGTCACCGAAAAATAATGCAGCTTGTGTTTCATGATTGATGGTCAGCTAGCAAAAGTTTGGTTTTCATCTAAGATACTAGGGAGCTTCAAGATGATTAATAAAGGCATTGGTTCGTGCCATGGTTCTAAGGCAGTTTGCTACCAAATATGCAGTTCAGATCGTATGCAAGTCATATACATGTCCTAATGTTTATTCGAGTATGAAAGGCCAAAGCTCGTCGTTTGGTTCACGTTTACTCATCTAAGTTCCATCTTATAAAAAGAAAGGTTCATTTGTAAACTAGGCCGATCGATCATGTATGCGAATCTAGGCCGATCATTTCCCTAAGACAGCATTAGTTGATCGTTCACCACGAGCCTTTTCCTGCCAATCGTTCTTACAAGCCTCCAATTCCAAGGTATAGCCGATCTTTTGGAAGCGATCTTCAAGCTCCAACATCCCAGAGCTTCGCTGATCATCCAAGAACGATCATGAAAAATCGATCGTACGACTTCTTCACATCCACTGTGCCATCTTGCTCAACGAACGATCGACTAAGGTCATAATTCCCTCATCCCTCATCAAGATAAGCCACTTCCTTTCCATTTCATATGATCGTAAGAATAGAGAAAAAAAGGATCCACCAAACAAATCGGTTGTCATGGGTTCAAAGCTTCATTCTCAAAATTATGAAGCAAGTGTAGGATTTGTTCGACCTAAGTTTATAATCTGAAAGAGGAAGATTCGTAATCAATTTGAAGCCAAATCTAAAGGAGGGTGATGACTTTGTGGTGATTGTTGTTTGGGTCGGCAAAAAGAAGGCAGAGAGGCTTGTCTCTTTTTTGCTTCAGAATGGAACAATAGGAAGAAAGTGAAAGGAAATGGCTAAGTGTCGAGTCTTATATAGGAAAGAGATTTAGCCGATTTTTATCGGGCTAAAAGATTTGACTGATCGTCCCACGCACAAAGATTATGCCGATCGTCCCCTATACAAACCTTATGTCGATCGATCCATATCCAAGCCTTATGCCAATCGATCCATCTCTAAGCGTTATGTCGATCGATCCATCTCCAAGCCTTGCTGATCGATTTGACTCCAAGCCTTATGCCGATCGTTCCATAACCTAGCGTATGCCGATCGTTTTCATAATCATGAGTGGTTTGAAATATGTTTTCTAAGTAAAGGAGGATTATGGACAATATAAAAATAAATGGTAAAAAAGGAAGAAAAAAAAAGTGGATAAATAAAGAGAGGAAGAGAACATGCTTAAAAGAATGACGACTAGTGGAAACTGTTTATAGAAAGTTATCTCCATAAACTTGACAATGACTCGTGAATGTGCAATCGTGATCGAGAGTCAAGTGCATACACATATACATACAAGTATATGTTTCAAAATATAATTTTTTGAAATCAATAAAAAAAACCGAATAGTCACCAAGAGTCGACCAGAGGAAAACTAAAGCTAAGTTGCTGAAGCTTAGAATTTGATAGGGTAAAAATGATACGATTGTTAACAAGTTATGATCCTGTGTTTATACCATTGGAAATCGACCAATCATCATGACAAATAAGGAAAATACGACCTTCGACAAGAAAACAACACGACGGAAGGATAATGACTATTTGATGAACCAAATGGTTTTCTTTCAAATGGTACTAGATTGCGACGATTCAACCCACGTCATGTATGGTACAAGACGTACTTTGGGGGCAAATGTTATCCCGCCTTTTGATAAGGTTGTGATATCATCGACTTGGCTAAGGACGAATGGTCAATAACCTTGGGGATCGATTACATACAGTATTGTAGACGTTGGTCAGGAAGATTTGGACTGAAACCCAATCAAGATGCAGTCAGCATGGATTACCTGGCATGGCCCCCGTGAAGTTATATTTCAAATTTAGAGTCGATCGGAGTTCATATGCTCGAGTTATGGTCGAAACAAGGGTTTCATGGATCGATCAAGAACAATTTGTAAAACAATTCAAATCATCGGAGAACGCTCAATATCCCGAGATCCACAACGCCAATTCATTTGAAACTTCCAGGGCATCAACAAAAAGAAGATAGAGGCTTATAAATATGACCGCGAGTCCTAAAGTTGCATTTAGAGTTTAGTCGATCGTCATTGGCCGATCATTTTTGCCAAGTACAAAAAATGATTGGCATATTCCAGTGCATAATCCAAGTTCAACCAAGATCGATCCATATCTCCCAAGTTATAAGTCAAAATGATTCCGTATTTCTGAAGCAATATCAAGAGGCATGTGGGACCCCCTTAAAAAATGATTGCACTAAAGTTGGAGACAAGAAAAAGGATCGTTGAAACTTACATCGATCGTTACTAATGGTCGATTTGAGTACGTCGATCGTTATGGTGGGACCTTATGGGCCTAGAGAACCTTCTGCTGAAATCTTAGTGAAATATCTCATCATCTCTCCCAATAAATACAGGCCCCATGGTTCATTTTGGGGATCTTTACGCTGCTGGTTACCTTATTCTTTATTGTAATCAAGTTTTCTATATTCCTTCTTGTTGTAATCATATTTCTAAATGATCAATAAAGTGAATCTTCAAAGTATACGTAGGCCTACAATGTTGAAACACTATAAATCTTTGTGTTTCTGATTATTTCTTTTTATTCATTGTAGTCTAATATATTACTCGGTTTTAATTTTACTTTCTTCATTTAATCCTCCATATAAATGTATCCTTGGGCGTTTGTGACCAAATTTTGGCACAAACAATATCGATCCACAATAAACACAAATAGATGTGACACAAATGTCCTTCGAACAAAATCTTATCACCGGAGCATGGAATAAATCACAAATAAATGTGACTTGACCATTCATTCTCCAACACCCTCCTTCAATCCATCAGGAGGAGTATGAAACCGAATGAGCATGACCCGACTATGCCTAAGCCAACTCTGTCCTTGGATCTGATGGGAGAATATAAATCAAAATGGACGTGGCTAACTGTCCAGCTCCGAATGAATGCAATGCAACCATTCATTCGTTGACTCTTACCATGATCCGACTAGAAAATCAATACGAAACAGACATGACTCGACCATCCGCAGACTGATCCTTGCCATTGGTTCAGTAGAGGGAGCACTAATCACGGATTGGATGTGACATAACCATCCATTCCTTTGTCTTGCCTAAAGTATGGCAACATCCGCACAAAAAGTGGATGTGATTGACCGTCCAGTACCCAACTCATACCCACATTTCGATGAAGCATCGAAGTTATCTCATAGAACGAAAAACCAGAATACAATCCAAGGTAGGCACGACTCAGCTTCCGTCAATTAACTCGATCCCATATTTCGACAGGAAAGAGTATAAAATTAAAGTAGACATGACCTATCTTCCCACCTATCGACGTATGCCCCAAACTTGAGGGCGCGAGCGAGAAATAAGGTGACTGTGAAATGACAATTCATCAGTCTACTCTAAGTCTTTAAAGCTTAGGCGGAAGTATAAACACGGCTAGGATGAGATTTGACCATCCTATAGTAAGTCTATCAAGTGTGATCATTCAAAAGATGACTGCAATAGCTCAATATTATAACTCATGCCTAGTGTTTTCAATGACCGATAGGATGCCTAGAGATAAAATTGTCGAATCCATGCCTAAGCTCATGGGAAACTGACTATTATTCCAACCTGAGAAATGAGCAACAGAACGTGAGTACATTAAATGGAAAGTACGTTACTCGAATCCCCAAGTAGATTCAAACTCAAAGAAAGAGCAAGCTATGCAGTTGCACGCATCACGAGGCTGGACCCTACTCGACATTTGATTCGACGTGTTTCTAAGCATGATCTTCGGCCATTAGCAGGTAATTGCTAAAAACATCAAGAGCCCTTCATTATCGGACTCATCAGCTCATGACGAGATCCGAAAGTTCGACTAGGGCGACTATCATCACCTACCATCCTGACCGGCTTCCATACCATTGGTTATGCATTAGAGATATGCTCGAACATATGGATCGACATCAAATCCAATTGCGATTCGCCATGCCTACATACACCACCTAGATGTTGATATTATAAGACTTGCCTAAGCAAGGGGCTAGAACTGATCTCATTGCATATGCGTCTTTGCAAACCCAATTCAGATGTCCCACATGCTACGTACAGTTTAGTGTGGTGTTGTGCGGTCCCATACAAGTACAAATATGCTAATCTATTCAAGTCTGAAGTGGTAAACATTTGATTCAAGGCCATGTGCTAGTTCAAGTATTCAAATCATATATGGCATGTCCTATTGTTTGATTTCAAGTTCAAATGGTTTAATATGTTCATGTCAAACCAAAAGCCGCTCAAGGCCCACTTATACAAAAAATCAAAATTGATCCTATTGCCTAGGAAAAACCACTTAAGTGTTCTTCGGCTCACAAAATAACGCCAATATCAAGCAACGATGCCACAGTTAATTCTATAAAGATATAGACCCAAGAGATAAAGAAGAGGAGCCCAAAGAATCCAAGGCTGCACCTGTTGAACTAACGATCGAGATTATAGTCAGTCACGATGGCTCATCACTGGTCCTAAAGATCGGATTGTAGCTCAGTGCAATGATGATGAAGGAATTGGTTGGCTTTACCTAATGCATAATCTTGGTGTGTTCACTTAGACCCATTCTGACATGTGTGGGATCTCACCATTTAGCTTGAGCCATGCATTGAATATCGAACTGAGACATGTCCCGAGGGAATAAAAGCAATGCGGCATGGATCCGAAGAGATCTGTTGCACTTAAAAAGGAGGTAGATAAACTCAAAAACAATGGGTTTATCCGCGACACCCTCTACTCGAAATGGGTATCCAATCTAGTTCTTGTGAGAAAAGCTAATGGAAAGTGGTAGACATGTGTTGACTACTCATACCTGAACGAGGTGTGCCAGAAAGACAACTTTCCACTTCTTAGGATCGACCAGCTGGTAGACTCAACCATGGATATTAACTGCTTTTGTTTATGGAAAGGTTTGCATGCCAGAAAGACAGCTTTCCACTGGAAATTTAATTTTTGTTGTCGAAAGGTTCAATTTTCTTCCCCGATATTTTGTAAAATAAAGAGTGATTTTGAAAGAGATACTTTCACCCATGACCCAAAGTAATATTTTTAAGTATAAACCCAATGGATTTGAAAGGTTTTCTTTCCAATGGTTTCGAAACTATCCAATGGTTACGAAAGGTTTGCTTTCCAACACTTTCGAAAGGTTTGCTTTCCAATGGTTTCAAAAGGTTTACTTTTCAATGGTTCAAAAGGTTCTACGCTCATATATAGTAATGCTTTATCAAGGTCGAAAGGTTTCGAAGGAAGTGTTAAAGTATTAAAAAGGCTGGAGCCTATTGTTTTTAAAGCAGATGATTAAACCTTTCGAAGAGGTTGAAAGTGTAACCTTTCGTCGTTGTCAAAAGGTTTGAAAACCTATACTCTAATTTTTAAAGGAAATACCTACGGCTTATATAAAGGAGTTTGTAATGGCTTTAAGTTTGAAATTTTGAAGAAGTGTTTCCTTGATAAAAATATAAGTTAAAGTTGTTAAGTATGTTTCACTACAAGAAATTTTATTTTTTTGTGGCGCTCAAAAAACGCTACAAAAACTTTTGGTGGCGTTTTGATAAATGCCGCGAGAACACATGCGACTAAAAATCCATGATTTTTTGTTGCATTTATTTTAATGCCACTATAAATGCATTTTTGGCAGCGTTTTTCAAAGGCCACCATAAATCTTTTTGTAGCGTTTAAAGCACGCCACCAAAAGATTTTTTGGCGCTACTAATAGAATTTCCAACTCTACCCCTGTTTTACGGTTGCATTTACTCAACGCCACTATATATATTTCGGTAGTGTTTTTGAAATGCTACTAAAAGTTGTTTATTATTTTACACCGTTTTTTCATGCTATTATTTCCTGTTAATGGTCTATTTTGGTTCTATTATATCAATTAACAATCACTCACATAATCATCATATTCAAATAAGTTAAAAAAACACATTAACTATATAATCAAATAAAATATCCATAACTATTCCAATACAATAGTTTTTCGACAAAATGACCTAACTCACATACAATAACCATTTGTATACAAATTTACACATCGGGTACTAATATGTTATATCTAACTAGTGCTAACAAAACGTTTGATTACCCATAATTCTTTGTTGCATACACAAGTGAAAGCTAGCATCATCAAGTCCAAATTTGCTCTCTTCAAAAGTCTGATGCCTACACAAGTGAAAGCACAACAGATAGTCAATCAATTACGTTAACTCGTAGGACTTCAAATATGAGATCAAACATCTACAACATTATACAAGTATATCCTACTATAAATGATGTCATATAAATTATCAAAGTTATAAAACAGATGAAATAAAGTCCTTTCTTGAGCTTAAATAGTAGGAATCAATTTTGCACACTTACGAACCCTCCTTTGATATAATGGTGAATCCAACAACGCGAGCAAGAAAAAAATGACAATGTAAGCACCTAAATTCATAATACTTTTGTAAATTGTAATTTAATGCATAATATGTAAAGCAATTAGTTAACAGTAAAAAAATTAGTTAACAGTTTAGTTGAAGGTACTAAAATTTTAAGTTTTAAATTTAATTTAATTTAAAGTTCTAAGTTAATTTAAAATTAAAGTTAATTTAAAGTTTAAAATTAAAGTTAATTTCAAATTTGAGTTAATTTAAAGTTAATTTAAAGTAAAATTAAAGTTAATTTAAATTAAAATTAAAGTAAAATTAAAGTTAATTTAAAGTTTTAAGTTTAAACTTTTAAAAGTTAATTTAATTTTGAATTTAATTTTTAAAAGTTAATTTATTTTATATGTTTTAAGTTTTAAAAAAATTAAATTATAAGCTTTGATTTTTAAGTTTTAAAAGTTAATTTAAAAGTTTTAAGTTTCAAGTTTTAAAATTTGAATTCTCACAACAATTAGATATGATATCTAAAGAGATTTTAGTTGTTTGAAATTTGAATCACTTGTAAAATATAAGATACAGTATTCTTATACTAACATAACATATATACCTGAGCGGCTTTGCAAAGCATAAAGGCTATGCCACCTGCTCCATGAGACCACTGCACTAAAAGATCGTTCTTACTGCCCTCACTTGAAGGGTAGTTCCCACCATGTCCATACTAAAATAGACCATGGCTGTATTGAAGTCAACAGAAGTAGATACATACAGAGTCATAGACCGAAAGTTATGCGAAGAACTCACAAGGTAGACAAATCCTTCCGAAGCTTCAACAATCTCTTGGGCTCTCTAACTGGAGATGCTGACCTACATTTTAGGCTTCTGATACCGTCAGATGAAGGGCTCCTGTAATTTCTAGATTTTGGCAGAGGGCTTCTTGACCGTCAGGTGAAGCAAGCAACCTCATCACTTCCTCCTCAATCCATACATTCGACCACACCATTCCCTCCACGCACTTTCATCCTCCCCTTCTCAAACATAGTAACCACAAACAACTCCTACACCACCCAACTGACAAGTTTTATCACCAACTCAACCACACGCATACTTCATCTTCTACTCCTCCACCATTCTTCTCCTTTTACTCCTGCACATTCAGCTTTCATCTCCAATCTTGAAACTGCACATTCATACTACTTTTTTTCATTTTCAGTAATTATTTATATATAAAAACTACAAAAAATCCTTGGTTGATACCAATTGTTTAACACCGCCAAATCTTGAAACCAAAACCAGTAATAAATATCAAAAGCACTGAAAAAAGCCATGGTTCCTAAAATTCAAGTTCTAATATGAATTCCTTCAATATATAGTTTATTTGACCGTCCAAACATAGATCTTCAAGGTCAGATAACACATAAGCATAATTAGCCTAACTAAAGTCAAAAACACAAAAGTCCTTTTATGATTGTAGCATAGTTTTAACATTCGACACTAAAACACTGACCATGAAGATTGCAGAATAGAAATGTTTGTTCATAACAGGTTTTTGCAAGTGGAAGAAAATTACCTCCATATATTGAACAATGAAGCATATAAGCGTTTGCTTATACATATCTTCACAATGAGAATTTGTTACGGGGAAGCTAATATCGTATCCCTACATGTACAGATTGTACAAGAAAAATATATATTAAGAAAGATAAAGATAAGGTTAAAGTATACATGGACTAAAAGATGAGAAAAAATTAATAATACATATTGCCTATAATTTAACATCTTTCTAGGCAAGCCACTGTTTTCATGTCCATATTTATTCAAGCTCCATGTCCAGATATAGCTTATAATGTAATGGTTTTGGGACGAAAAAGTGATCATAAGTTTTAATGTTTCTTGTAATTATTTTTAGTATCTAATTTATTTGGTCTGCTACATTATTTGCCTTCTCTTATTTCCTACTTCTTCTGTACATAAAAAAATAGAAAGTATAGGCCGTAGAACATGAGACAAAGACACCTTTTCCAAAATTAAGTTCACACACACATGAACATATATATACATATACATACTTACATACAGATGTGTGTACACACACACAACACACATACACGACTGTGAATTTGATTTATAGGGTTACCTCTGTTTTATTCAATAGACATGAAGGGAAACAATTATAGACATGAACACCACAAAAGTGACAGCAATTATTCAATAGAAACAAGTGTATACAGACCAGAGTAACATGACCACACTCTTAAATACATATAAATGGATGCATATGTTACCCACATACAAGTCCCAGTAAGACAATGGATTAACAGACTATGTTATAACAAACTAGCTGAACTATGATATCCAAAATCAAAACAGTGCATTAAAATGAAAACAAGGGAGGAGTACTTGAATGCAACTCTCTCCACTATATATACCTAAAAATTATAAACTCTCATGCGTTTGGGACTGTGTGTGTAAGGTTGTAGATTTAGACATAGGCTGTGTTAGTGAGTGCATTGAAGCGTGGGTGTGCATATGTCTAGTCTGCACAAATATTTTCCAAATATTACCTTGCAATTAGGGCGTAGATTTGGATATATGCGCTATGTTGTCCTCTTAAAAAACATGTCATAAACAAGCTATGTGCAAATATTTTCCAAATATTACCTTGCCAGTGTCGCCAACAACACAAATTTCTTGTTCATTTTTACTGCCTTCCGCAAACACGCACAGATCAAGAATTCCTCGTGAACCATTATCAAACTCAACAATCACGTATGCGTTGTCGATTATGTCAGGCACCTAATTCATACTTTCCATCAGTAAGAATCAAGTACTGCAAATTGCTTGAATGCAAGAGTAATGAATTTTAGCTTTCATATCATGAAATCTTTTAATTTTGCACAATGTTTCCACCAGAAGAGATCTTGCAAAATGTTTGATTTCAATAATCTATTTGACAGGTCGAAAAATGTAATTTTAACCTTTCCGTTGTAAATTTCATCCTTGTAATTAACATCAATTGCTCAAGAAGCCATCACGCGTACAGGATTTGCTGCTGTAAAAAGCCTCATCAAATCAAAAAAGTGACAGCACTTCTCAACCAGTGTTCCTCCTGAATTGACATTGAACCGATTCCAGTTTTTCACCTATACAAATTACCCAGTCTAAGAAATTAACAAGCAAAAGATCATCTACAGTTTACATTATATGGTTAAATGTTTTCAATTGCTAAACTTCAGATATCTCTTTGTGGTTTAGAAAACTCTATTTGACTTGTCTGGATATGTGTGTGCATCAGGTCTTCAGATAAAAGAAAAGGATATCTATCACACCTTTCATAACCCAAAGTATCATTTTTCGTGGATCATGTATAACTAAATACACATCAAATAAAAAATATTGACAAACGGATGTAATAAATGTTAGGGATGCGGATTAAGGATCTTAAGGCTGAAATAACACTAGAGGGGGGGTGAATAGTGTTTTAAAGAATATATGAACTATATGACTAAATTAAAACTTTCAACACAAATCTAAACTGAATTCTAACACAGAATGATCACAGAACACATAACAAATGCAAATAGTAAAGTAAAGCAAGTAAAAGGAAAGAACACACCGGATTTTATACTGGCTCGGAATCCTCCTACATCCAGTCCTGCACCAAGGCAATATCCTTGACAGATTTTTATAAGCTAATATCCAAATTACAACCCTCAATTTCTAAGGCCTTGAAGAACCCTCCTATCTCCGAGTCTGGGGTAAACTCTCTTGATTTACGGGACACAAGATCACCCTAATACTTTCTAATACCAATCCTTTTGAATGGATAGACTCTATGGACTTTTTGAATACAAATTGATCCTATAACTCTGAATAGAACTTTGATCTTTAGTAGAATCATGGAGAATCAAATAGAGAGAGTATCTAAATGATCCTATAACTCTGAATAGAACTTTGATCTTTAGTCATAACCATTGGCGAAAGGTTTTTGAACGAATGGACACTTCTTTTGAAAATTGAATTTTGAATCCAACTGTCACCATGTCGACATGGGGTATCCCCTTATGTCGACATCCCTTAGTTCAAAATTATAGAGATGTTGTTTTGTAAAGACAATTGAATTTAAAACAAGTTGAAACTTCTCTAAAGCAAAGTAAAGTGTTTAAACAATATTTTGAGATAGAGAATGAATATAAAACATTATTTTAAATATATATACGAATAAAAAACAAAGTTCGAAAATATTTTTGAAAATATGATTTTGAAAGCTAAAACTTTTTGAAAAATCTATTCAAACTGAAATTGCAAGAACCTTCCTACAGAGCTCCTCCATAGGACTAGAGAACTTGTACAAAGTAGTTTAAATGATTTTGATTTTCGTGGGTTTGTAAGCCACTTGTCGTAGGTTTGTAAGCTACTTGTCGTGGGTTTGTAAGCCACTGGTTTCGATAGAAATTGGGTTCCATCCCAAAAGAAAATTGGAAGAAAGATGAGAGTGCTATTATGAAGTTTTAACAAAATACTAGACACTTATCTTGATATCTTGAAATCTTGATTCTCTAGAGTCTTGAATCTTGAATCTCTAATCTTCATCTTGATGCTTGAGTCTTTATACTGATCAGTCTTCGATGACACCTGCATATACTTCCTATATATATATATATATATATATATATATATAGAAATGTTAGTATATATTTTATAAAGTAAAGTATAATAACTATATAAGGTTGTTGTCATCAAAACATCATTAGCTCAGTTCCTAACAATCTCCCCCTTTTTGATGATGACAACCTTTATTTATAAAATATTCTTACCATACCATAACTCTCCATAACTCCCCCTTACTCTGTGACTTCTTCTTAAAACTACAACTCCCCCTTACTCCATGACTCCCCCTTACACCAAGCACATATATTTTTATAACTTTCTCCCCCTTTGTCATCAACAAAAACGATTAATCTACGATATTGCCGACGCCAACCACATATCCTTTAGAGTTGTCACCAAAATTGACTAATCCACCATCTTGATAAGTAATGTCCCTGAGTATCTCGGGATTTCCAGTCATGTGCCTCGAACAGCCACTATCAAGTATCCATTTATCTTTCTCAATTTGCACAGTTTGTCCATTGGGTGTTGATTCGTCAAAAGCCATATAACATGTCTGTTCCTACATAACACACCAATTCGGTAGATAACTTGATTTTTCAAAATAACTATATGCAGACTTATGATACTTTAATGAAATGCATAGATTCAAAACAGTTTTAACACAATTTTCCAAAAATGCCATTTTTATATTTTTCAAGTTTCAGATTATGAAAACAATGAAACCAATGCTCTGATACCAATTGTTAGGGATGCGGATTAAGGATCTTAAGGCAGAAATAACACTAGAGGGGGGGGGGGGCGAATAGTGTTTTAAAGAATATATGAACTATATGACTAAATTAAAACTTTCAACACAAATCTAAACTGAATTCTAACACAGAATAATCACAGAACACATAACAAATGCAAATAGTAAAGTAAAGCAAGTTATAGGAAAGAACATGCCGGATTTTATACTAGTTCGGAATCCTCCTACATCCAGTCCTGCACCAAGGCAATATCCTTGTGCAGATTTTTATAAGCCAATATCCAAATTACAACCCTCAATTTCTAAGGCCTTGAGGAACCCTCCTATCTCCGAGTCTGGGGTAAACTCTCTTGATTTACGGGATACAAGATCACCCTAATACTTTCTAATACCAATCCTTCTGAATGGATAGACTCTAAGGACTTTTTGAATACAAATTGATCGTATAACTCCGAATAGCACTTTGATCTTTAGTAGAATGATGGAGAATCAAATAGAGAGAGTATCTAAATGATTTCCTATTGAGGATTTGGAAGAATGATGGCACGATCTTGAATATATGAAGTTTTATGGATATGGAATGGTGGAGAAGAAAGAGTGAAGAAAATAAGAAAGTAGTTGTTAAAAAAATTCATTTCGGAAGCCTTTATATAGATGCACAACAGTCATAACCATTGGCGAAAGGTTTTTGAACGAATGGACACTTCTTTTGAAAATTGAATTTTGAATCCAACTGTCACCATGTCGACATGGGGTATCCCCTTATGTCGACATCCCTTAGTTCAAAATTATAGAGATGTTGTTTTGTAAAGACAATTGAATTTAAAACAAGTTGAAACTTCTCTGAAGCAAAGTAAAGTGTTTAAACAATATTTTGAGATAGAGAATGAATATAAAACATTATTTTAAATATATATATAATTGATATAGACCGTCAATTATAGAAGTAATATTTAAAATCAGAATAAGTTTTGATGTTTTAAAAATAGAAGTTTTTAAAATCAGAATAGAGGAATATTTCAAGGCTAAAACAAAGTTTGAAAATATTTTTGAAAACATGATTTTGAAAGCTAAAACATTTTGAAAACAGATTTAAAAACATTTTGATAAATCTATTCAAACTAAAATTGCAAGAACCTTCCTACAGAGCCCCTCCATAGGACTCGAGAACTTGTACAAAGTAGTTTAAATGATTTTGATTTTAATGGGTTTGTAAGCCACTTGTCGTAGGTTTGTAAGCTACTTGTCATGGGTTTGTAAGCCACTGGTTTCGATAGAAATTGGGTTCCATCCCAAAAGAAAATTGGAAGAAATATGAGAGTGCTATTATGAAGTTTTAACAAAATACTAGGCACTTATCTTGAGATCTTGAAATCTTGATTCTCTAGAGTCTTGAATCTTGAATCTCTAATCTTCGTCTTGATGCTTGAGTCTTTATACTGATCAGTCTTCGATGATACCTGCATATACTTCCTATATACATACATATATATATATATATATATATATCTATATGGAAATGTTAGTTTATATTTTATAAAGTAAAGTATAATAACTATATAAGGTTGTTGTCATCAAAAAATCATCAACTCAGTTCCTAACAATCTCCCCCTTTTTGATGATGACCGCCTTTATTTATAAAATATTCTTACCATACCATAACTCTCCATAACTCCCCCTTACTCCGTGACTTCTTAAAACTACAACTCCCCCTTACTCCATGACTCCCTCTTACACCAAGCACATATATTTTTATAACTTTCTCCCCCTTTGTCATCAACAAAAACGATTAATCTACGGCATTGCCGACGCCAACCACATATCCTTTAGAGTTGTCACCGAAATTGACTAATCCACCATCTTGATAAGTAATGTCCTTGAGTATCTCGGGATTTCCAGTCATGTGCCTCGAACAACCACTATCAAGTATCCATTTATCTTTCTCAGTTTGCACAGTTTGTCCATTGGGTGTTGATTCATCAAAAGCCATATAACATGTCTATCCCTACATAACACACCAATTCGGTAGATAACTTGATTTTTCAAAATAACTATATGCAGACTTATGATACTTTGATGAAATGCATAGATACAAAACAGTTTTAACACAATTTTCCAAAAATTCCATTTTATATTTTTCAAGTTTCAGATTATGAAAACAATGAAAACCAATGCTCTGGTACCAATTATTAGGGATGCGGATTAAGGATCTTAAGGCAGAAATAACGCTAGAGGGGGGTGAATAGTGTTTTAAAGAATATATGAACTATATGACTAAATTAAAACTTTCAACACAAATCTAAACTGAATTCCAACACAGAATGATCACAGAACACATAACAAATGCAAATAGTAAAGTAAAGCAAGTAAAAGGAAAGAACACACCAGATTTTATACTGGTTCGGAATCCTCCTATATCCAGTCCTGCACCAAGGCAATATCCTTGTACAGAATATTATAAGCCAATATCCAAATTACAACCCTCAATTTCTAAGGCCTTGAGGAACCCTCCTATCTCCGAGTATGGGGTAAACTCTCATGATTTACGGGAACAAGATCACCCTAATACTTTCTAATACCAATCCTTTTGAATGGATGGACTCTATGGACTTTTTGAATACAAATTGATCCTATAACTCTGAATAGCACTTTGATCTTTAGTAGAATGATGGAGAATCAAATAGAGAGAGTATCTAAATGATTTCCTATTGAGGATTTGGCAGAATGATGGCACGATCTTGAAAATATGAAGTTTAATGGATATGGAATGGTGGAGAAGAAAGAGTGAAGAAAATAAGAAAGTAGTTGTTAAAAAAATTCGTTTTAGAAGCCTTTATATATATGCACAACAGTCATAACCATTGGCGAAAGGTTTTTGAACGAATGGACACTTCTTTTGAAAATTGAATTTTGAATCCAACTGTCACCATGTCGACATGGGGTATCCCCTTATGTCGACATCCCTTAGTTCAAAATTATAGAGATGTTGTTTTGTAAAGACAATTGAATTTAAAACAAGTTGAAACTTCTCTGAAGCAAAGTAAAGTGTTTAAACAATATTTTGAGATAGAGAATGAATATTAAACATTATTTTAAATATATATATAATTGATATAGACCATCAACTATATAAGTAATATTTAAATCAGAATAAGTTTTGATGTTTTAAAAATAGAAGTTTTTAAAATCGGAATAGAGGAATATTTCAAGGCTAAAACAAAGTTTGAAAATATTTTTGAAAACATGATTTTGAAAGCTAAAACATTTTGAAAACAGATTTAAAAACATTTTGAAAAATCTATTCAAACTGAAATTGCAAGAACCTTCCTACAGAGCTCCTCCATAGGACTCGAGAACTTGTACAAAGTAGTTTAAATGATTTTGATTTTCGTGGGTTTGTAAGCCACTTGTTGTAGGTTTGTAAGCTACTTGTCGTGGCTTTGTAAGCCACTGGTTTCGATAGAAATTGGGTTCCATCGCAAAAGAAAATTGAAAGAAATATGAGAGTGCTATTATGAAGTTTTAACAAAATACTAGACACTTATCTTGAGATCTTGAAATCTTGATTCTCTAGAGTCTTGAATCTTGAATCCTTAATCTTCGTCTTGATGCTTGAGTCTTTATACTGATCATTCTTCGATGATACCTGCATATACTTCCTATATATACATATACATATATATATATATATATATATATATGGAAATGTTAGTATATATTTTATGAAGTAAAGTATAATAACTATATAAGGTTGTTGTCATCAAAACATCATCAACTCAGTTCCTAACAATCTCCCCCTTTTTGATGATGACAGCCTTTATTTATAAAATATTCTTACCTTACCATAACGCTCCATAACTCCCCCTTACTCCGTGACTTCTTCTTAAAACTACAACTACCCATTACTCCATGACTCCCCCTTACACCTAGCACATATATTTTTATAACTTTCTCCCCCTTTGTCATCAACAAAAACGACTAATCTACGGCATTGCCGACGCCAACCACATATCCTTTAGAGTTGTCACCAAAATTGACTAATCCACCATCTTGATAAGTAATGTCCTTGAGTATCTCGGGATTTCCAGTCATGTGCCTCGAACAACCACTATCAAGTATCCATTTATCTTTCTCAATTTGCACAGTTTGTCCATTATGTGTTGATTCGTCAAAAGCCATATAACATGTCTATCCCTGCATAACACACCATTTCGGTAGATAACTTGATTTTTCAAAATAACTATATGCAGACTTATGATACTTTGATGAAATGCATAGATTCAAAACAGTTTTAACACAATTTTCCAAAAATGCCATTTTTATATTTTTCAAGTTTCAGATTATGAAAACAATGAAAACCAATGCTCTGGTACCAATTGTTACGGATGCGGATTAAGGATCTTAAGGCAGAAATAACACTAGAGGGGGGTGAATAGTGTTTTAAAGAATATATGAACTATATGACTAAATTAAAACTTTCAACACAAATCTAAACTGAATTCTAACACAGAATGATCACAGAACACATAACAAATGCAAATAGTAAAGTAAAGCAAGTAAAACGAAAGAACACACCGGATTTTATTCTGGTTCGGAATCCTCCTACATCCAGTCCTGCACCAACGCAATATCCTTGAACAGATTTTTATAAGCCAATATCCAAATTACAACCCTCAATTTCTAAGGCCTTGAGGAACCCTCCTATCTCCGAGTCTGGGGTAAACTCTCTTGATTTACGTGACACAAGATCACCCTAATACTTTTTAATACCAATCCTTCTGAATGGATAGACTCTATGGACTTTTTGAATACAAATTGATCCTATAACTCTGAATAGCACTTTGATCTTTAGTAGAATGATGGAGAATCAAATAGAGAGAGTATCTAAATGATTTCCTATTTAGGATTTGGCAGAATGATGTCACGATGTTGAAAATATGAAGTTTTATGGATATGGAATGGTGGAGAAGAAAGAGTGAAGAAAATAAGAAAGTAGTTGTTAAAAAAATTCGTTTTGGAAGCCTTTATATAGATGCACAACAGTCATAACCATTGGCGAAAGGTTTTTGAACCAATGGACACTTCTTTTGAAAATTGAATTTTGAATCCAACTGTCACCATGTCGACATGGGGTATCCCTTTATGTCGACATCCCTTAGTTCAAAGTTATAGAGATGTTGTTTGTAAAGACAATTGAATTTAAAACAAGTTGAAACTTCTCTGAAGCAAAGTAAAGTGTTTAAACAATATTTTGAGATAGAGAATGAATATAAAACATTATTTTAAATATATATATATAATTGATATAGACCGTCAATTATATAAGTAATATTTAAAATCAGAATAAGTTTTGATGTTTTAAAAATAGAAGTTTTTAAAATCAGAATAGAGGAATATTTCAAGGCTAAAACAAAGTTTGAAAATATTTTTGAAAACATGATTTTGAAAGCTAAAACATTTTGAAAACAGATTTAAAAACATTTTGAAAAATCTATTCAAACTGAAATTGCAAGAACCTTCCTACAGAGCTCCTTCATAGGACTCGAGAACTTGTACAAAGTAGTTTAAACGATTTTATTTTCATGGGTTTGTAAGCCACTTGTCGTAGGTTTGTAAGCTACTTGTCGTGGGTTTGTAAGCCACTGGTTTCGATAGAAATTGGGTTCCATCCCAAAAGAAAATTGGAAGAAATATGAGAGTGCTATTATGAAGTTTTAACTAAATATTAGACACTTATCTTGAGATCTTGAAATCTTGATTCTCTAGAGTTTTGAATCTTGAATCTCTAATCTTCGTCTTGATGCTTGAGTCTTTATACTGATCAGTCTTCGATGATACCTGCATATACTTCCTATATACACATATATATATATATGGAAATGTTAGTATATATTTTATAAAGTAAAGGATAATAACTATATAAGGTTGTTGTCATCAAAACATCATCAACTTAGTTCCTAACAATCTCCCCCTTTTTGATGATGACAACCTTTATTTATAAAATATTCTTACCATACCATAACTCTCCATAACTCCCCCTTACTCCATGACTTATTCTTAAAACTACAACTCCCCCTTACTCCATGAATCCCCCTTACACCAAGCACATATATTTTATAACTTTCTCCCCCTTTGTCATCAACAAAAACGATTAATCTACGACATTGCCGATGCCAACCACATATCCTTTAGAGTTGTCACCAAATTTGACTAATCCACCATCTTAATAAGAAATGTCCTTGAGTATCACGGGATTTCCAGTCATGTGCCTCGAATAACCACTATCAAGTATCCATTTATCTTTCTCAATTTGCACAGTTTTTCCATTGGGTGTTGATTCGTCAAAAGCCATATAACATGTCTGTCCCTGCATAACACACCAATTCGGTAGATAACTTGATTTTTCAAAATAACTATATGCAGACTTATGATACTTTGATGAAATGCATAGATTCAAAACAGTTTTAACACAATTTTCCAAAAATGCCATTTTTATATTTTTCAAGTTTCAGAATATGAAAACAATGAAAACCATTGCTCTGATACCAATTGTTAGAGATGCGGATTAAGGATCTTAAGGCAGAAATAACACTAGAGGGGGGGGTGAATAGTGTTTTAAAGAATATATGAACTATATGACTAAATTAAAACTTTCAACACAAATCTAAACTAAATTATAACACAGAATGATCATAGAACACATAACAAATGCAAATAGTAAAGTAAAGCAAGTAAAAGGAAAGAACACACCGGATTTTATACTGGTTCGGAATCCTCCTACATCCAGTCCTGCACCAACGCAATATCCTTGTACAGATTTTTATAAGCCAATATCCAAATTACAACCCTCAATTTCTAAGGCCTTGAGGAACGCTCCTATCTCCGAGTTTGAAAGGTAAACTCTCTTGATTTACGGGACACAAGATCACCCTAATACTTTCTAATACCAATCCTTTTGAATGGATAGACTCTATGGACTTTTTGAATAAAAATCGATCCTATAACTCTGAATAGCACTTTGATCTTTAGTAGAATGATGGAGAATCAAACAGAGAGAGTATCTAAATGATTTCCTATTGAGGATTTGGCAGAATGATGGCACGATCTTGAAAATATGAAGTTTTATGGATATGGAATGGTGGAGAAGAAAGAGTGAAGAAAATAAGAAAGTAGTTGTTAAAAAAATTCGTTTTGGAAGCCTTTATATAGATGCACAACAGTCATAACCATTGGCGAAAGGTTTTTGAACGAATGGACACTTCTTTTGAAAATTGAATTTTGAATCCAACTGTCACCATGTCGACATGGGGTATCCCCTTATATCGACATCCCTTAGTTCAAAATTATAGAGATGTTGTTTTGTAAAGACAATTGAATTTAAAACACGTTGAAACTTCTCTGAAGCAATGTAAAGTGTTTAAACAATATTTTGAGATAGAGAATGAATATAAAACATTATTTTAAATATATATATAAGTGATATAGACCGTAAATTATATAAGTAATATTTAAAATCAGAATAAGTTTTGATGTTTTAAAAATAGAAGTTTTTCTAATCGGAATAGAGGAATATTTCAAGGCTAAAACAAAGTTTGAAAATATTTTTGAAAACATGATTTTGAAAGCTAAAACATTTTGAAAACAGATTTAAAAACATTTTGAAAAATCTATTCAAACTGAAATTGCAAGAACCTTCCTACGGAGCTCCTCCATAGGACTCGAGAACTTGTACAAAGTAGTTTAAATGATTTTGATTTTCGTGGGTTTGTAAGCCACTTGTCGTAGGTTTGTAAGCTACTTGTCGTGGGTTTGTAAGCCACTGGTTTCGATAGAAATTGGGTTCCATCCCAAAAGAAAATTGGAAGAAATATGAGAGTGCTATTATGAAGTTTAAACAAAATACTAGACACTTATCTTGAGATCTTGAAATCTTGATTCTTTAGAGTCATGAATCTTGAATCTCTAATCTTCGTCTTGATGCTTGAGTCTTTATACTGATCAGTCTTCGATGATACCTGCATATACTTCCTATATACATATATACATATATATATATATATATATGGAAATGTAAGTATATATTTTATAAAGTAAAGTATAATAACTATATAAGGTTGTTGTCATCAAAACATCATCAACTCAGTTCCTAACAATCGCCCCCTTTTTGATGACGACAACCTTTATTTATAAAATATTATTATCATACCATAACTCCCCCTTACTCCGTGACTTCTTCTTAAAACTACAACTTCCCCTTACTCCATGACTCCCCCTTACACCAAGCACATATATTTTTATAACTTTCTCCCCCTTTGTCATCAACAAAAACGATTAATCTACGACATTGCCAACGCCAACCACATATTCTTTTGAGTTGTCACCAAAATTGACTAATCCACCATCTTGATAAGTAATGTCCTTGAGTATCTCGGGATTTCCAATCATGTGCCTCGAGCAGCCACTATCAAGTATCCATTTATCTTTCTCAATTTGCACAGTTTGTCCATTGGGTGTTGATTCATCAAAAGCCATATAACATGTCTGTCCCTGCATAACACACCAATTCGGTAGATAACATGATTTTTCAAAATAACTATATGCAGACTTATGATACTTTGATGAAATGCATAGATTCAAAACAATTTTAACACAATTTTCCAAAAATGCCATTTTTATATTTTTCAAGTTTCAGATTATGAAAACAATGAAAACCAATGCTCTAATAACAATTGTTAGGGATGCGGATTAAGGATCTTAAGGCAGAAATAACACTAGAAGGGGGTGAATAATGTTTTAAAGAATATATGAACTATATTACTAAATTAAAACTTTCAACACAAATCTAAACTGAATTCTAACACAGAATGATCACAGAACACATAATAAATGCAAATAGTGAGGTAAAGCAAGTAAAAGGAAAGAACATACCAGATTTTATACTGGTTCGGAATCCTCCTACATCCAGTCCTGCACCAAGGCAATATCCTTGTACAGATTTTTATAAGCCAATATCCAAATTACAACCCTCAATATCTAAGACCTTGAGGAACCCTCCTATCTTCGAGTCTGGGGTAAACTCTCTTGATTTATGGGACACAAGATCACCCTAATACTTTCTAATACCAATCCTTTTGAATGGATAGACTCTATGGACTTTTTGAATAAAAATTGATCCTAGAACTCTGAATAGCACTTTGATCTTTAGTAGAATGATGGAGAATCAAATAGAGAGAGTATCTAAATGATTTTCTATTGAGGATTTGGCAGAATGAAGGCACGATCTTGAAAATATGAAGTTTTATGGATATGGAATGGTGGAGAAGAAAGAGTGAAGAAAATAAGAAAGTAGTTGTTAAAAAAATTTGTTTTGGAAACCTTTATATAGATGCACAACAGTCATAACCATTGGCGAAAGGTTTTTGAACGAATGGACACTTCTTTTGAAAATTGAATTTTGAATCCAACCGTCACCATGTCGACATGGGGTATCCCCTTATGTCGACATCCCTTAGTTCAAAATTATAGAGATGTTGTTTTGTAAAGACAATTGAATTTAAAACATGTTGAAACTTCTCTGAAGCAAAGTAAAGTGTTTAAACAATATTTTGAGATAGAGAATGAATATAAAACATTATTTTAAATATATATATAATTGATATAGACCGTCAATTATATAAGTAATATTTAAAATCAGAATAACTTTTGATGTTTTAAAAATAGAAGTTTTTAAAATCGGAATAGAGGAATATTTCAAGGCTAAAACAAAGTTTGAAAATATTTTTGAAAACATGATTTTGAAAGCTAAAACATTTTGAAAACAGATTTAAAAACATTTTGAAAAATCTATTCAAACTGAAATTGCAAGAACCTTCCTACAGAGCTCCTCCATAGGACTCGAGAACTTGTACAAAGTAGTTTAAATGATTTTGATTTTCGTGGGTTTGTAAGCCACTTGTCGTAGGTTTGTAAGCTACTTGTCGTGGGTTTGTAAGCCACTGGTTTCGATAGAAATTGGGTTCCATCCCAAAAGAAAATTGGAAGAAATATGAGAGTGCTATTTTGAAGTTTTAACTAAATACTAGACAATTATCTTGAGATCTTGAAATCTTGATTCTCTAGAGTCTTGAACCTTGAATCTCTAATCTTCGTCTTGATGCTTGAGTCTTTATACTGATCAGTCTTCGATGACACCTGCATATACTTTCTATATACATATATATATATGGAAATGTTAGTATATATTTTATAAAGTAAAGTATAATAACTTTATAAGGTTGTTGTCATCAAAACATCATCAACTCAGTTCCTAACAATCTCCCCCTTTTTGATGATGACAACCTTTATTTATAAAATATTCTTACCATACCATAACTCTCCATAACTCCCCCTTACTCCATGACTTATTCTTAAAACTACAACTCCCCCTTACTCCATGAATCCCCCTTACACCAAGCACATATATTTTATAACTTTCTCCCCCTTTGTCATCAACAAAAACGATTAATCTACGACATTGCCGATGCCAACCACATATCCTTTAGAGTTGTCACCAAATTTGACTAATTCACCATCTTGATAAGAAATGTCCTTGAGTATCGCGGGATTTCCAGTCATGTGCCTCGAACAGCCACTATCAAGTATCCATTTATCTTTCTCAATTTGCACAGTTTTTCCATTGGGTGTTGATTCGTCAAAAGCCATATAACATGTCTGTTCCTGCATAACACATCAATTCGGTAGATAACTTGATTTTTCAAAATAACTATATGCAGACTTATGATACTTTGATGAAATGCATATATTCAAAATAGTTTTAACACAATTTTCCAAAAATTCCATTTTTATATTTTTCAAGTTTCAGAATATGAAAACAATGAAAACCAATGCTCTGATACCAATTGTTAGATATGTGGATTAAGGATCTTAAGGCAGAAATAACACTAGAGGGGGGGTGAATAGTGTTTTAAAGAATATATGAACTATATGACTAAATTAAAACTTTCAACACAAATCTAAACTGAATTCTAACACAGAATGATCACAGAACACATAACAAATGCAAATAGTAAAGTAAAGCAAGTAAAAGGAAAGAACACACCGGATTTTATACTGGTTTGGAATCCTCCTACATCCAGTCCTGCACCAACGCAATATCCTTGTACAGATTTTTATAAGCCAATATCCAAATTACAACCCTCAATTTCTAAGGCCTTGAGGAACGCTCCTATCTCCGAGTTTGAAAGGTAAACTCTCTTGATTTACGGGACACAAGATCACCCTAATACTTTCTAATACCAATCCTTTTGAATGGATAGACTCTATGGACTTTTTGAATAAAAATCGATCCTATAACTCTGAATAGCACTTTGATCTTTAGTAGAATGATGGAGAATCAAACAGAGAGAGTATCTAAATGATTTCCTATTGAGGATTTGGCAGAATGATGGCACGATCTTGAAAATATGAAGTTTTATGGATATGGAATGGTGGAGAAGAAAGAGTGAAGAAAATAAGAAAGTAGTTGTTAAAAAAATTCGTTTTGGAAGCCTTTATATAGATGCACAACAGTCATAACCATTGGCGAATGGTTTTTGAACGAATGGACACTTCTTTTGAAAATTGAATTTTGAATCCAACTGTCACCATGTCGACATGGGGTATCCCCTTATGTCGACATCCCTTAGTTCAAAATTATAGAGACGTTGTTTTGTAAAGACAATTGAATTTAAAACACGTTGAAACTTCTCTGAAGCAATGTAAAGTGTTTAAACAATATTTTGAGATAGAGAATGAATATAAAACATTATTTTAAATATATATATAAGTATAGACCGTAAATTATATAAGTAATATTTAAAATCAGAATAAGTTTTGATGTTTTAAAAATAGAAGTTTTTAAAATCGGAATAGAGGAATATTTCAAGGCTAAAACAAAGTTTGAAAATATTTTTGAAAACATGATTTTGAAAGCTAAAACATTTTGAAAACAGATTTAAAAACATTTTGAAAAATCTATTCAAACTGAAATTGCAAGAACCTTCCTACGGAGCTCCTCCATAGGACTCGAGAACTTGTACAAAGTAGTTTAAATGATTTTGATTTTCGTGGGTTTGTAAGCCACTTGTCGTAGGTTTGTAAGCTACTTGTCGTGGGTTTGTAAGCCACTGGTTTCGATAGAAATTGGGTTCCATCCCAAAAGAAAATTGGAAGAAATATGAGAGTGCTATTATGAAGTTTTAACAAAATACTAGACACTTATCTTGAGATCTTGAAATCTTGATTCTTTAGAGTCTTGAATCTTGAATCTCTAATCTTCGTCTTGATGCTTGAGTCTTTATACTGATCAGTCTTCGATGGTACCTGCATATACTTCCTATATACATATATACATATATATATATATATATATATATATATATGGAAATGTTAGTATATATTTTATAAAGTAAAGTATAATAACTATATAAGGTTGTTGTCATCAAAACATCATCAACTCAGTTCCTAACAATCTCCCCCTTTTTGATGATGACAACCTTTATTTATAAAATATTCTTACCATACCATAACTCTCCATAACTCCCCCTTACTCCGTGACTTCTTCTTAAAACTAAAACTCCCCCTTACTCCATGACTCCCCCTTACACCAAGCACATATATTTTTATAACTTTCTCCCCTGTTGTCATCAACAAAAACGATTAATCTACGACATTACCAATGCCAACCACATATCCTTTAGAGTTGTCACCAAAATTGACTAATCCACCATCTTGATAAGTAATGTCCTTGAGTATCTCGGGATTTCCAGTCATGTGCCTTGAGCAGCCACTATCAAGTATCCATTTATCTTTCTCAATTTGCACAGTTTGTCCATTGGGTGTTGATTCGTCAAAAGCCATATAACATGTCTGTCCCTGCATAACACACCAATTCGGTAGATAACTTGATATTTCAAAATAACTATATGCAGACTTATGATACTTTGATGAAATGCATAGATTCAAAACAATTTTAACACAATTTTCCAAAAATGCCATTTTTATATTTTTCAAGTTTCAGATTATGAAAACAATGAAAACCAATGCTCTAATACCAATTGTTAGGGATGCGGATTAAGGATCTTAAGGCAGAAATAACACTAGAAGAGGTGAATAATGTTTTAAAGAATATATGAACTATATCACTAAAATAAAACTTTCAACACAAATCTAAACTGAATTCTAACACAGAATGATCACAGAACACATAATAAATGCAAATAGTAAAGTAAAGCAAGTAAAAGGAAAGAACACACCGGATTTTATACTGGTTCGGGATCCTCCTACATCCAGTCCTGCACCAAGGCAATATCCTTGTACAGATTTTTATACGCCAATATCCAAATTACAACCCTCAATTTTTAAGACCTTGAGGAACCCTCCTATCTTCGAGTCTGGGGTAAACTCTCTTGATTTACGGGACACAAGATCACCCTAATACTTTCTAATACCAATCCTTTTGAATGGATAGACTCTATGGACTTTTTGAATACAAATTGATTCTATAACTCTGAATAGCACTTTGATCTTTAGTAGAATGATGGAGAATCAAATAGAGAGAGTATCTAAATGATTTCCTATTGAGGATTTGGCAGAATGATGGGACGATCTTGAAAATATGAAGTTTTATGGATATGGAATGGTGGAGAAGAAAGAGTGAAGAAAATAAGAAAGTAGTTGTTAAAAAAATTCGTTTTGGAAGCCTTTATATAGATGCACAACAGTCATAACCATTGGCGAAAGGTTTTTGAACGAATGGACACTTCTTTTGAAAATTGAATTTTGAATCCAACTGTCACCATGTCGACATGAGGTATCTCCTTATGTCGACATCCCTTAGTTCAAAATTATAGAGATGTTGTTTTGTAAAGACAATTGAATTTAAAACACGTTGAAACTTCTCTGAAGCAATGTAATGTGTTTAAACAATATTTTGAGATAGAGAATGAATATAAAACATTATTTTAAATATATATAAGTGATATAGATCGTAAATTATATAAGTAATATTTAAAATCAGAATAAGTTTTGATGTTTTAAAAATAGATGTTTTTAAAATCGGAATAGAGGAATATTTCAAGGCTAAAACAAAGTTTGAAAATATTTTTGAAAACATGATTTTGAAAGCTAAAACATTTTGAAAACAGATTTACAAACATTTTGAAAAATCTATTCAAACTGGAATTGCAAGAACCTTCCTACAGAGCTCCTCCATAGGACTCGAGAACTTGTACAAAGTAGTTTAAATGATTTTGATTTTCGTGGGTTTGTAAGTCACTTGTCGTAGGTTTGTAAGCTACTTGTCATGGGTTTGTAAGCCACTGGTTTCGATAGAAATTGGGTTCCATCCCAAAAGAAAATTGGAAGAAAGATGAGAGTTCTATTATGAAGTTTTGACAAAATACAAGACACTTATCTTGAGATCTTGAAATCCTAATTCTCTAGAGTCTTGAATCTTGAATCTCTAATCTTCGTCTTGATGCTTGAGTCCTTATACTGATCAGTCTTCGATGATACGTGCATATACTTCCTATATACATATATATATCTATCTATATGGAAATGTTAGTATATATTTTATAAAGTAAAATATAATAACTATATAAGGTTGTTGTCATCAAAACATCATCAACTCAGCTCCTAACAATCTCCCCCTTTTTGATGATGACAACCTTTATTTATTAAATATTCTTACCATACCATAGCTCTCCATAACTCCCCCTTACTCCGTGACTTCTTCTTAAAACTACAACTCCCCCTTACTCCATGACTCCCCCTTACACCAAGCACATATATTTTTATAACTTTCTCCCCCTTTGTCATCTACAAAAACGATTAATCTACGACATTGCCGACGCCAACCACATATCCTTTAGAGTTGTCACCAAAATTGACTAATCCACCATCTTGATAAGTAATGTCCTTGAGTATCTCGGGATTTCCAGTCATGTGCCTCGAACAGCCACTATCAAGTATCCATTTATCTTTCTCAATTTGCACAGTTTGTCCATTTGGTGTTGATTCGTCAAAAGCCATATAACATGTCTGTCTCTGCATAACACACCAATTCGGTAGATAACTTGATTTTTTTCAAAATAACTATATGCAGACTTATGATACTTTGATGAAATGCATAGATTCAAACAGTTTTAACACAATTTTCCAAAAATGCCATTTTTATATTTTTCAAGTTTCAGATTATGAAAACAATGAAAACCAATGCTGTAACGACCCAGGATTTTGAACAATTTAATTTGGAAATATTTAATTAATTTTAAATATTTGAATGATGGTTTGACTTGAATTTCCAATTATCAGAATGAATTTGGCGATTAAATTATAGAATTTAATCTATTGAAAGTGAATAAAAATTTGAATATTCAATTCTAAGCTGATTAAAAATATTTTAAAGGCTTGTAAATCTATATGGATAATACTGAAGATAATTGAAGCTTCAGAATTGAATTTGAAAGTGATTTGATTAGTTTTAAAAATATATCGTTTGAATCGATATTTAAAAATAGCCGTCCGAAGCACAGTCTCGGAATTCGATGAAACCAGTTCCATTGGGTCCGTAATATTGAATTACTACCGGATTTTAAATTTCGTGTTTTTCGGAGTTATTGTGTGATCATACGTTGAGCAAACACATTGAGATTTAAATCAAATTCGATTTGAATTTGAATTAAAATATAATGGGTCAACACTATCCATCAGCCGACCTACCTTCCTCAGGCAGACTTACTCCCTGAAGCATCACGTACCCTGTCCCCTTCGTTCCTTTTATTACGCGAGCTAAAGAAAATGCAGAATATCTCGTTCCCATTTCAAATCACGAGCTTCTCAGATTCGAACGAAAAAAAAATCAAAGCTAAGAAAAAAAATGGCTGTGAGCTTCCTCCCTTTGCTCGTTTTCAGGAGCAAAGCTTAAAAGAGAAAAAAAAAATCAAACGAACGAAATCGTTCATATAAAGAGAAAAAAATGGCTGCAGATTAAAATTCTTTACTCCTCTCTCTCGTTCAAATCATATACCGCGACATCAAATCGAAAGGGGGGGAACTCGAGTTCGAGCGCCTCGCGCACGCGATGGCGATACAGTGGCAAGGCGGGGCTATCAAGCAACGGCGATTCGAAGTCGCGTGGGTGCTAGGGCTTCAGCGTCGATCGACTGCAAGCGGCGAGGTCGCGATGGTGGCGCAGTGGCAAGCTTCGTGGGGGCACTAGGGCTTGGGTGACTCAAGCCTGAGACGGCGATGGTCGATGGGGCTGTCGTGTATGAGTCAGTAAGGTATCAATTATTGTTTCAATAATTTAGTTAATTCAAAGTTTAAAATTGCAGTACTCATTTAAATTTAAAAAGTGATATATATATGTATACTACAGTGAAAGAAAAGATAATACAGAAAAATCACAGTACAGTATATAAAAAAAAAATATGTAAAGTTTTAAAATTTATAAAACAGAGGAAAGTTTTTTTTAAAAAAAAAAAGATTTTAACAAGCTTTAGATATTTTAGAAACTATCAATGATTAGTTTGAAAGGGGAAGAATAATTTATTTAAGTAAATCCAGTTGAAAAGAAAATTTGTTTAAAATTTAACTATTTGTTTGAAACTAAATTATTAGTGGGATAAAAAATTTAGTTTCAAATTGAAAATATTTTGTGAAAGAAAATTTGTTAAAGATTTAATTTATTAGATAAAATGACTTATCTAAAGAAATTTTTATTTTCGAGAGGATTTATATAAGTAGAATTTTTGGAAACCTATTTTTAACGGTATAGGTATTTTTTAAAAAAAGAATTAAATTACTAGTTTAGAATTAAAGCAGTAGTTGGATTTAAATTTTAAAAAAGGAAATTGAATTGTTCAAATTAAAGTTAACAAATAGAAATTATTGGTTCAACTTATTCGAATATTGGTAAATTGTATAAACTGTTTATACAAGGTTTTAAAATCACAAAAACAAGCTGAGACGGGAATGGACTACAAATTAAAAGCTAAGGTGAGAACTTCTCACTCAAAAGGGTTATTTAAATTTTAAATAGTTATATTTAAAATTTGTTGATTGATTGATTGTTTGATTGATTGTGATGTTAGATATAGTAGGATATATATCTACATATAGCAATATATATATATATATTGGCATATGTATATATTGCAGTTGATTGATATCCCGCCTTGTATAGCGGATGAGACCCTATTGCGCCGCCTATTAAGCGGATATATATTTTATAAAATCCCATATACCGCGATATCCCGTCTTGAAGCGGGATTGGTATTGTGCTAACGTCTGTGGTTGTAGGAAAACAGGTTGGAGGGATCCAACTGGATTCCTCACAAATATTTATTTGTTTATAAATATTGTGATGATTGTTGACTATCATATCGATATATGATGTTGTTCACGTGATTGACTGTTGGATGCTGTTGCATCATCGGATTCATTTTTAAAGTTAAAAATAACGATTTTTATTTTTAAAAGGATTTTAAATTGATTTTTCAAGTATATGTTTTTATTTAAATTTTGAATTGATTCATTTTAAATAAATTTAAATTTTCAATTTTTAAAGTTATAGAATTTAAGATTTTTGCAAAATATAACAAAAATGTTGTTTTTGAGATAAGTGGTTAATAATTTATGAAATGGATTAAATTTGGATTTTGAATAACTATTATAAACGGTTTATATAAGAGATTTTAAAATTTATATTTATAAATTAAAAATATTGGAACTATAAAACAAGTTGATGAAGTGTTAAGTTGATGTATAAAAAAATGAATTTCATTGAAGTTTATAAATTTATAAACTGTGAAAGTTATAAAAAAGAACAGATATCGAAAATAAAGGATTTATAAGAAATTAACTTATAAAACTGGGGTTTGGGCATTTAAATGGGATATTTATAGAAATTGTAAATAAAGGAGATTTTATAAGTTGAAATTGTTATAAAATATAAAGGAATCTTATAAGTAATAAGATTTAAAATTTGTGAAGTTTAAAAGAACGATTTGGTAAATAAATAATATTATAAGTATTCAACTTATAATATAAATTTTGGTTTATAATTGGGTTATATAAATTGAATTGGATTTAATAAAAGAGATTAGTAAATTGAAGTTTATAAATAGAGATGGAATTTATAAACATTGTTATTAATTCGGAAATAAATGGAATTTGATAAATTGAATATAAAAGTTTATTAAAGGAGTTATATTCACGTTTTTGAACAGTGAATATATCGTTAAATAAAATGGATATATTTTGGGAAAGGAATGTTTTAAATGGAATTTAAAACGATTTAAAGGTGCTTTAAAATGCATTAAGTATCGAATACCTAGATTTCAACATTCATTGTTGAAATAGACATTTTCGAGAAATAAAAGGGAATGGAAACATAGATTTCAACATTTATTGTTGAAATAGACGTTTTCGAGAAAATAAGGAAATAATGGACTATAACACTGTTGTTATAGTAAATGGTTTCCGAAAGGAAATATTTTTGTATAGTATTGGGATTTATATATCTATTTAATTTCGAATCCCTATACTAGTGATATTGGGTTGTCGTAACGATGTTTTACGCAACATTCGTTTTGACCCAAGTAAATGTGAATAAAAGAACGTTTTTCCTTAAGGAATGAAAAATATACTTAACTATGGTTTAAGTATATTGAATATTTTCAAATTGTGAAAATAAATAGTATGTGTGAATCACTTATTTTTAAATAAGTATGGAATTGCTTTTCCAATATGAAATGGAATGTTTTTAAGAATTTATCTTTTTGAAGATAAATTGGAATTGAATATTTGAAATATATTGAAAACTGTAGGTCAGTAGATAATTTGAAATATAAATTCACCATGGAATTTATAAATGGAAAGGGAAAATTTGTTTTAAAATAAACGTTGTTTATTTTTGAAGTGTGGAAAATTTTATATATATCTTGTAAAGATATTTTTGTAGAAATAAATAATTTGGAAAATTATTTGGAATCTGATGATGTTGCTCATCTCTATTGATAGTTAAATAACCGACTATCAATATTTACCCTTGAATGAGTATTTGTTGTGATTGCTTGACTTGAATGCCACACTTATTTTAAAATAAGCACTCACTATTCGGGTTAACCGGGAAAGGACCATGGGGTCGTATAACCCATTCCGGATATGTGATACGTCGTTATGAATTGCATTTGAAGACCGGTGTTGAAGACCGGATATTTGTGAAAATGGATGGATTACCGTCGAGTTACTCTGCATCGGCTGATCTCCGATACAGAGGTTTATCACCCTTAGTGACGGGATGTCCGGACGTGATTAGTGAATATCTGGATTTGCAAGGACTTCTTTGGAAGTGCCTTCGGTTCCGTTCGATCCCGGAACGGACTTGTATGGATTGTATGTCTGACGTTACAATTTGAGATGTAAAGCTGGCTTCTATCAAATATATTTATGTTGGTGGCGGAGAATTTATTCTCTTAGCTTAACACCCTTCTCTGAGACGTACGAGCTCAGAGGTTATATAGTTGATGGTTACTAGTGATACATTCCCGAATTGGTAATGTGGCATGCTGAGTGATGCTGTGAAATGATCATTGGTTGATCGTTTGTGATAGGACATTTGTTTGATCGTCTATCTTGATGATCATTGCTTTGATCATTTGTTGACCCAAAGCTGCTTTTGTATAAAGCGTGGCTTTGTGGACGAGACTTCATCGAACCTCACACCCCGGAAATGGTCAAAACAGGAAAGATGCGGCAAGGTTATTTGGGGGTAGCGCCCCTTTAGTGTATGTCATTCCTTCTGGATAGAGGTGGTATCATGGTATGGAGCCCAGATACTTAACCTATGTGGTTACTGCAAATTTATTACTTTGTAGTTGTTGGAAATCGGGGATCCTCGGATATAGATCGGTTACGATCGGGGAATGACATATTCGTGTCAGTTGTTACCCAGTTAGGGGTAACCCGGCCTTGTGTTGGCAGAGATCCGGTTAGGTTCTCGGGACGTCATTCCAAAGACGTTTCCATGTGGCAATGGGAAGTTCCTTGGCCTGACCATTTGTTGGAAATCCAAAGAAACAATACGAGCCTTGTACGGTTTTAGTTGTAGAACCTGCCATTTAATATGGTAGCTATAGTAGGCATAATATAATGGTACCTATGCTGGCTAAGATTTATATTCTACTTTCGAAATTGTTTTCTACACTATGCACTAATAATAATATCAAAAATGATTTGATTTTGCGTAGTAAGCATCTTTGACTATCATAAGGAGAAACCTCCTCCAAGTCTGCGTTTGCATTGTGTGTGTGGCGGGAGACCTTATGGTAGTTTCATTTTTCAAAAAAAAAAACATTACGAATTTTCTTTTAAAATTTCTCCTATTCTTTGTTTTAAAGACAAATAACTGTTTTTAGTTCTCACACCAGTCACATGACTGACCTGGAGTTTATTGTTCCCTTCCTAAACTCTGGGTGCCCACCAATTTCTACACGGGCAGTCTAGAGTTAGGTCATCAGGTCATTCTGGATTCAGGTGTTGCTACAGATATCTGGAGCGAGCTGGATGGCGTAGTCTATTATTTATTGTATCTATGGTATATAGTATTTCTTTTCCGCTGTTTGTTTGTTGTAAACTCTGATAATGAATGTGATGTAATGTATAAAATGTATAGTTCTTTGTTTTAATAAATATTCATTTATCTATTATATGTTGTTCCGCTGCGAATTGTGAGATTCTGATATTGTTCTGTTGTTTTCTTCTGTTCTTTCTATTTTCTTTTCTCTCTATTTTCTATCTTTTCTCTCTTCTTCTCTCTCTTTCTTTTTCTTAAACATTGATAATTCGTATTTCTGTTCATATTGAATTAATCTATGGAGATTAGTGTATATTCAAGTTGTACGGATTTGCGGGTCTTCACAAATGCTCTAATACCAATTGTTAGGGATGCAAATTAAGGATCTTAAAGCAGAAATAACACTAGAGGGGGGGTGAATAGTGTTTTAAAGAATATATGAACTATATGACTAAATTAAAACTTTCAACACAAATCTGAACTGAATTCTAACACAGAATGATCACAGAACACATAACAAGTGCAAATAGTAAAGTAAAGCAAGTAAAAGGAAAGAACACACCGGATTTTATACTGGTTCGGAATCCTCCTACATCCAGTCCTGCAACAAGGCAATATCCTTGTACAGATTTTTATAAGCCAATATCCAAATTACAACCCTCAATTTCTAAGGCCATAAGGAACCCTACTATCTCCGATTCTAGGGTAAACTCTCATGATTTACGGGACACAAGATCACCCTAATACTTTCTAATACCAATCCTTTTGAATGGATAGACTCTATGGACTTTTTGAATACAAATTGATCCTATAACTCTAAATAGCACTTTGATCTTTAGTAGAATGATGGAGAATCAAATAGAGAGAGTATCTAAATGATTTCCTATTGAGGATTTGGCAGAATGATGGCATGATCTTGAAAATATGAAGTTTAATGGATATGGAATGGTGGAGAAGAAAGAGTGAAGAAAATAAGAAAGTAGTTGTTAAAAAAATCCGTTTTGGAAGCCTTTATATAGATTCACAACAGTCATAACCATTGGCGAAAGGTTTTTGAACGAATGGACACTTTTTTTGAAAATTGAATTTTGAATCCAACTGTCACCATGTCGACATGGGGTATCCCCTTATGTCGACATCCCTTAGTTCAAAATTATAGAGATGTTGTTTTGTAAAGAAAATTGAATTTAAAACAAGTTGAAACTTCTCTGAAGCAAAGTAAAGTGTTTAAACAATATTTTGAGATAGAGAATGAATATAAAACATTATTTTAAATATATATATATATATATATATATAATTGATATAGACCATCAATTATATAAGTAATATTTAAAATCAGAATAAGTTTTGATGTTTTAAAAATAGAAGTTTTAAAATTAGAATAGAGGAATATTTTAAGGCTAAAACAAAGTTTGAAAATATTTTTGAAAACATGATTTTGAAAGCTAAAACAATTTTAAAACAGATTTAGAAACATTTTGAAAAATCTATTCAAACTGAAATTGCAAGAACCTTCCTACAGAGCTCCTCCATAGGACTCGAGAACTTGTACAAAGTAGTTTAAATGATTTTGATTTTCGGGGGTTTGTAAGCCACTTGTCGTAGGTTTGTAAGCTACTTGTCGTGGGTTTGTAAGCCACTGGTTTCGATAGAAATTGGGTTCCATCCCAAAAGAAAATTGGAAGAAATACGAGAGTGCTATTATGAAGTTTTAACAAAATACTAGACACTTATCTTGAGATCTTGAAATCTTGATTCTCTAGAGTCTTGAATCTTGAATCTCTAATCTTCGTCTTGATGCTTGAGTCTTTATACTGATCAGTCTTCGATGATACCTGCATATAATTCCTATATACATACATACATATATATATATATATATCAAAATGTTAGTATATATTTTATAAAGTAAAGTATAATAACATATAAGGTTGTTGTCATCAAAACATCATCAACTCAGTTCCTAACAATCTCCCCCTTTTTGATGATGACAACCTTTATTTATAAAATATTCTTACCATACCATAACTCTCCATAACTCCCCCTTACTCCGTGACTTCTTCTTAAAACTACAACTCCACCTTACTCCATGACTCCCCCTTACACCAAGCACATATATTTTTATAACTTTCTCCCCCTTTGTCATCAACAAAAATGATTAATCTACGACATTGCCGACGCCAACCACATATCCTTTAGAGTTGTCACCTAAATTGACTAATCCACCATCTTGATAAGTAATGTCCTTGAGTATCTCGGGATTTCCAGTCATGTGCCTCGAACAGCCACTATCAAGTATCCATTTATCTTTCTCAATTTGCACAGTTTGTCCATTGGGTGTTGATTCGTCAAAAGCCATATAACATGTCTGTGTCTGCATAACACACCAATTCGGTAGATAACTTGATTTTTCAAAATAACTATATATAGAATTATGATACTTTGATGAAATGCATAGATTCAAACAGTTTTAACACAATTTTCCAAAAATGCCATTTTTATATTTTTCAAGTTTCAGATTATGAAAACAATGAAAACCAATGCTCTAATACCAATTGTTATGGATGCGGATTAAGGAACTTAAGGCAGAAATAATACTAGAGGGGGGGTGAATAGTGTTTTAAAGAATATATGAACTATTTGACTAAATTAAAACTTTCAACACAAATCTAAACTGAATTCTAACACAGAATGATCACAGAACACATAAAAAATGCAAATAGTAAAGTAAAGAAAGTAAAAGGAAAGAACACACCGGATTTTATACTGGTTCGGAATCCTCTTACATCCAGTCCTACACCAAGGCAATATGCTTGTACAGATTTTTATAAGCCAATATCCAAATTACAACCCTCAATTTCTAAGGCCTTAAGGAACCCTCCTATCTCCGAGTCTGGGGTAAACTCTCATGATTTACGGGACACAAGTTCACCCTAATACTTTCTAATACCAATCCTTTTGAATGGATACACTCTATGGACTTTTTGAATACAAATTGATCCCATAACTCTGAATAGCACTTTGATCTTTAGTAGAATGATGGAGAATCAAATAGAGAGAGTATCTAAATGATTTCCTATTGAGGATTTGGCAGAATGATGGCACGATCTTGAAAATATGAAGTTTAATGGATATCGAATGGTGGAGAAGAAAGAGTGAAGAAAATAAGAAAGTAGTTGTTAAAAAAAATTCGTTTTGGAAGCCTTTATATAGATGCACAATAGTCATAACCATTGGCGAAAGGTTTTTGAACGAATGGACACTTCTTTTGAAAATTGAATTTTGAATCCAACTGTCACCATGTCGACATGGGGTATCCCCTTATGTCGACATCCCTTAGTTCAAAATTATAGAAATGTTGTTTTGTAAAGACAATTGAATTTAAAACAAGTTGAAACTTCTCTGAAGCAAAGTAAAGTGTTTAAACAATATTTTGAGATAGAGAATGAATATAAAACATTATTTTAAATATATATATATATATAATTGATATAGACCGTCAATTATACAAGTAATATTTAAAATCAAAATAAGTTTTGATGTTTTAAAAATAGATGTTTTTAAAATTAGAATAGAGGAATATTTCAAGCCTAAAACAAAGTTTGAAAATATTTTTGAAAACATGATTTTGAAAGCTAAAACATTTTGAAAACAGATTTAAAAACATTTTGAAAAATCTATTCAAACTGAAATTGCAAGAACCTTCCTACAGAGCTCCTCCATAGGACTCGAGAACTTGTACAAAGTAGTTTAAATGATTTTGATTTTCGTGGGTTTGTAAGCCACTTGTCGTAGGTGTGTAAGCGACTTGTCGTGGGTTTGTAAGCCACTGGTTTCGATAGAAATTGGGTTCCGTCCCAAAAGAAAATTGGAAGAAATATGAGAGTGCTATTATGAAGTTTTAACAAAATACTTGACACTTATCTTGAGATCTTGAAATCTTGATTCTCTAGAGTCTTTAATCTTGGATCTCTAATCTTCATCTTGATGCTTGAGTCTTTATACTGATCAGTCTTCGATGATACCTGCATATACTTCCTATATACATATATATCTATCTATCTATATGGAAATGTTAGTATATATTTTATAAAGTAAAGTATAATAACTATATAAGGTTGTTGTCATCAAAACATCATCAACTCAGTTCCTAACAATAAAATGGTTACTTTTCATTCATGGACAATTAAGAATTCTATCCTATGCATCATTGATATTAAATTGCAAGCCTTGTATTTAGTTAAATTTTGACAATACACACATTTTTTACACTTGTTGAATTGGGGACAATTTGCTAGGGACCATACATGCATCTACAAAATAATTTGATATAGAATCAGCTCAAGCATTTCTAAACAACCACAAAATTAAAAGGTTAGATAAGAAAACAAAACAAATGAACTCGCCATTTGTATAGGATGCACATCATGCTCTTTGTAGGCTTTCGCTGTGTCTTAGCAATAATTTTCAGTTTTAACAATTGAAATAAAAAATAATCCAACATTGTTCACTTCTTACATTTAAGTACTTAATAGTTCTACTGCATACTGAAAAGGGAATACATTTTACATTGACCAAAAATGGAAATCGATGTTCACGTATAGCAACCATTTTAACATGCCCAAGTTTTCCATTGTGAACTATATCAAGCAGTATTGCTACAAGAGGCATGTATCTGTATTTCAACCCTACTTGAACCAATATCTCAGGTCTCTTCTTAGCTGCTTCAATCACCTTAAAGGGAGAAAAGAAAAGAAAACGAATGGATTTTATTAACAATGTCCCATGTCAATTGCCTTCTCTTAGATTACCTTTCTAACATTCATCACTGTGCCCTACAAAGAAACCATATGTGGTCAAGAAGCAATTGTACATAATCAGACTACTCTCGTATAACATACTTGACAGTTTACATATTGTGTGTTCAAGCAATCAACAAGTGACATATAACATAGCCCCAAAATCTTGATGAACTGATGTATTCAAAGTGAAAATGGTTCATATCAATCATTCATTTATTATCCATCAATCAATACATACAAAGAATATATGTTGACCCTCATCCCCGGGAGCTGCACTTCTCTGTTTTGAGTTCTAATGCTACTTCCTTACCATGGACTAGCAACACAAAGTGCTTTTGGCTCTAAAGTAACTTTAAGAGGGCAACATAGCTTGATCTGAACTAGTGTGCGTGCTACATCCTAATTGGGAAAACCATTGTGCAACAGATGTGGCAGAAATATACCCATGTTTTTAATAAGTTTGCAAATAGGCATGTTTTTATTGAACCCACAAAGTGATCTACAATTATATATACATAAATTTTCCTTCATTTTATTAGTATCTAATTTGCAATGTACTGATAAAAAATATTTGACACAATAAACTAAAAGCAAGAAAAAGGCAGACACACACCTGAAATTCGCAACTTCAGCCGTTCGAAATCTCAAACTCAAACTCGCCTTCGTCTCTAACAGCAGCGCCTCCTCGAATTGATCCACCACCGCTCCACTTGAAATCACCTTCACCGCCTTTGCATTCATTCCACAATCACCTAAATCCAGTTCGAATTCTGGGTTGGGGGTTTTGATTTTGGTTTAATTGGGATTTTGATTTGGGAAATTTGATCTTCTGCTTTTAAAATCGCGTTTGCTTTATTTTAGTTCGGTCGCAGTTTTTGAATTAGGAAAATTAGGGCTTGTGGAGTAAATTGGAAGAGACGAATAATTTTTTTAAGTGGAGTAGTTCGAGAAGAAGAAAAGTGATAAAGGAAATTTGAGCGGCCATAAAAAACTTTAGCAAAAAATTCCACGAATTACTGGCGGGAGAATTAGCTGCGTTTCTTTGTTTATTTTTATATTGTAAAATTACCAACAGTTGCACAAAATTTAAAATGCCACCAATTAATGCAACTAAAAATAGTTTTTCTTGTAGTGTTTTATGATATGTATTTCAAGGACCTTAAACCCACAGGAGTGGTATTGATAAATTGTTGTTTTGCTTCTTCAAATATGAATATGTTCACATGATAACCCATAACTATATTTTAGGGAAAAAGGAGCAAAAGAATCAGCTAGGTTAACTCAATAGTGAATATAAATTTCTTAAACTCCTAAATGAGTAGAATTGCATCCAAGGAGTCAGGGCGACCAAAAGGTTCATCGCAAACCCATGAAAACAATGATAAAGTAGCTATTGGTGTAAACCAAAAGGTTCATAGTAAACCCATGAAAACTATGATTAATAGTTATTGGAGGAAACCAACAGGTTCATGGTTAACCCATGAAAACTATGTATTAAGGACAATTAGAAGGGGCTAATTGGTTTGTAGCGAACCCATGAAAACTGTATCTAGATTAAGAATTGTCATCAGTCAATAGGTTCCTAGTAAACCTATGAAAACTAGGATAAGAAAGTAGATAATGGAAGTATCAGTAGGTTCCTTGTCAACCCATGAAAACTAGGTTGTGAAGTGAGTTACTGGATAAATCTATCGGTTCCTTGTCAACCCATGAAAAATAGGATAAGGTGATTAGTTATTGAAATGACTAATAGGTTCAGGTGAACCCATGAAATTAATTAAGTTAATTGGCAGGAGCCTATAGGTTCTTAGTGATCCCATGAAAACTATGGACAGGACATGGTGTCATATTAAATATGGGATGGGAAATCCTAATTGTTTTCAAGTATGCATGTCATCATAATATTTTGAAAACGTATATTTTAACCGTTGTGGATGCAGGAGCGTATTATATGGTTTTATAAAATTTTAGGAAATTAGTGAGGGAAAAACCCATTCTGCTAAGCGGCGTGGTCTCACTAGATATTTAAGAGGATTGAGATGTTAGATTATTATTCATACCAGGCTTTATGTCTAACTCGAAGTTTTTATTTTCCCCTTAAACTCTCGGGTGCTCAATTGATTTTGAGTAGTTCGAGGTTTAAGGTTTTCATGTTTTCTTCTTAGATGAATAAAGCTTCCGGAGGTGTGCAGGAGGTAGTAGTTATTTAGAATTATCTTTTCTGCTGTGTATTTGTTTGTAAAGACAGATCTATTAGCCTTACTATATACTCTGGTTAACCAAGGGGGAATCTTTATATGTCGCTCTTGGCATAATTGTAATAATTATGTTTTGTTGAACTTGGTTACGTTTTCAGAATTATGTAATGAACATCAAATGTTTTGATTTGAATGTGGAAATATGTTTTTTAATTGTTAATTTTTTTTTCATATTTCTGTGATTTGTGTATCAACGTATCTAGCACTGCCATATTTGGTCGTGAAGAATTAATAACTATGGGTGACTATAGCATCCGTAGCCTTTAGTTTTGGGCCTCCAAGTAGGGGGATGTTACAAGTTGGTGTCAGAGCATAGGTTTATAAAACTTTGAAAGAAAAGATAAACCTGAAAGCTTTTTGAAGGATAATCCAATGAATTTAGAAATATGATCAGTGTTTTGGTTAACGTTATAATAACGTACTTGTGTTTGATATGTAGGTATATATCTAAGTATGTATTCCCCTCTCCCTTAGACCGTTCTTTTTTATCTTACTAAGGTTCATATGCAAATATGCGAGAAAGAGAATATGGAGGCAGGAAATGGAAGAGGAAATCTAGGTGGAGGAAGCACCACTACCAATGGAAATGCTTGACCTAATACTCGAAGAAACCAAGGTCGACAGGCTAATGCACTGTGACGACCCGCCTTTCTACGGCCAGAAAGATGTATCGTCTTGAAGAAAGAAAGGGATGAGAAAATAGAAAAGATAGAGAAGAAAGAACAACAACATCAGAATCTCACAGCGGAATGGAACAAAATATAATATATCACATAAATATTACATAATTTTACATATAGCAGATCTATACAGATGATACAACACATACTAGACATTTATAAACACATGTCTAGTTAACACAAATCAATATTCAATACAGATAAACAACTCAAAAGTATCAACACAGCGGTACATTATTTATATATATATATACACAACGTTGAAACCTCCTGCTCCATTACTCCTCCAGAATTCGTCAAAGCTAACCTGAATCCCTTGGCTACCCGTAAAAATTTGGGTACCCGAGAGTTTATGAAAAACAAAAATAAACTCCGGGTCAGACATGGGTCTGGTATGAGTAACAGGTTAAAGATTGCTTAACTTTGTAAAACATTTGAAAACAAAAGGTATCACGTAAGACTTCCCACGAATAAATATGGTAAGTTTTTACCTTACGCTAACCAAAACATTTGATAGGAAATTCAGTGATATTATAATAGGTCTAGGGTTTTCAAGTAAATAGAAAATAGCCGAAATTGTTACATCTATTAAATTCCAGCTACTAGCCACTAAAGTGGGTAATACAATCAAAACCGTTGGCACTTATTGGATTTTGGATTCCATACAATGGAGGGCTACTGGGGTACCGCCCGTCACAGTACGTGGCCTAAATCAACGTACGGAGGATCACTCCCGACCCCCTGCAACACAAGGCCGGAACCATTCCTTACTGAACAGTCCCGAACAAGACAAACCCGACAGTTGGAGCTCACAACTGTCCACACAGCCGAATAAAAAGGGACATCTAGATAGGGGAAAATCTTGTCCTGCTTGGGCATGACCCACCTAACCTTGCTGCACCTCCCATGTTTTAGCCATTCCCGGTTGATGAGGCTTGAGGCTACGATTACCTTTAGAGAACACATTTCTTAGAATGCTCATCGTCCGCCTGACGATGTGTTGAAAGCATTCAATCCATACAAGTTCGTTCCGGGTTCGAACGAAACCGAAGGCATTATCTCGTTACACTCATTTTGGAATCACCCTCAGAGTTAACGACGATAACCCTTGCATTCTGAATCTTCACTTCACTTCAGAATCACGACCTATCGATAATTTGGAATCGATGTGGTTTTCGGATGTTCCAAATGTGGAAAACCCGATCCCAGTCTCATCGAAATCCAAAACGTGTCTTTTAGGGCCAACATGTCTATTTAGTCTTAACAGTTTAATTCAAATAATTCAATACACACTCAGATAGATAATTCACAATATCATAATAGATAGTCAACATTAACATAAATAGGTAACCAATATTATCACTACAAACAGATAATGCATATCATCATAACAGATAAATCATCTCAAATCAATCAAGGTAAACAATTTCATCCATCCATATATAAGCAATCATATAAGCTATAATTAATTTAAAATGAATTAAATTAATTATATCATCTCTAATTAATTTAAAGTAAATTAAATTAATTACTTCATCATTTAAAACTTGCTTACACAATTATTAATCAATTTCCAATCAATTAATAAATCATTCACTAATTATTCGTCTCAATTAATCACACTTGATTAATTAACATTTAATTATATTCAAGTAATCATCTTTTAATTATTTTCACAAATTAATTATCTTATCTAAATTAACCTTAAATTACAAACATTACATTACTTCTGAATTACACTACTTAATTACTCTTTAATTTCTTATTATTGATTAATTAATCTAAATTTATCATCCCGTCATTAATTATATCAATTAATGATTTCTAATTACATTTTAATGAATTCCCTGTTTTAAATTAATTACCTTAAGTAATTAAACTTGACTTAAACCACATTTAGTAATCACCTCTAATTAATACTATTAGTAATTAACTATCTTTAATTACTCATCAAATAAATAAATTACTCCTTAATTAATTTCCTCCAATTAATCCCCTGATTAATTATACACAGTAATTATATTCCAATTACTTTCATTATTAAATCACCCTCGGTTAATTACATCCAGTAATTATCATCAATTACTTCCCTAAGTAATTATACTTATCACATCATCAAAATGGTTGTCTAAATTAATTAAACTTAATTAATTAACTTAAACAATTCATAGAATTAATTACAATGAGTAATTAATTCCTTAATTACTTCCGTTAAGTAATTATACTTAACAATTCACAATTGCTTATCTTAAATAAATAGTTTAATTAATTATTAAAAATAATCCTATTAATTGTGTTTTCATAATTTTAGTTAATGACCTTCATTAACTAATTAAAATCCTTTAATTACTTTCCTAAAGTAATTAACTTACATTTTAAGTTAGTCTTAATAACTCATTAATTAATTCTTTATTAACTTATTAATTTATTACTAATCATTAATTTAAAATTAAACCAATGATTTCCTAATTACCAATTAATTTACCTTTAACTTATATCTTATTTAAATAAATTTAACTCTTAATTTCTGAGTTAATTAATTCTAGTCATCCATTATCCATTTAGTTAACTTGATAATTACAAAGCCTTAAGTTTTTAAAACCTTTTTATATTTAATGATCAATTTATCATTAATAAGCTATTTAATCAACTCATTTTAAATTTAAGGTGAAATCAAATTAATCTTAATAATTCCAAACTCCTTTTATTTTACAATTTAAAGAATGATTTTCTTAAATAGAAGATTAAAAGAATTTAAACACGGTTTCATTTGAATTCAAATCAAATTTAAAAATTCTCTTTATCATTCAAATTTGTTTAAAACAAATTTTAAATTTAAAAATCTTTATTTATTTAAAGACTGAGATTCAAACTACGTTTTGAATCCAAACTTATCTTGTTTTAAACTTTGTTTAAATACGTATTTTTTTTTCATTTAAAAGCCCGGTTTTAAAAATGAAATAAACTTACACGTTTAAAACTTGTTGCTAAAAATACCCGAGACAAATAAATATTTCAATGAGCAAAACCCCACATTTCTTCGAGTCCGACACTCGAATCACTCGAGTGAAACTCGAGCAACAATCCCCTTTTTAAAGTGGTTTCAAATAATTTAAAATTTTAAACTTTATTTTATTTTAAACTGAGATTCAAACTTCTCTTTTTTTATCCAGGTTTAAAGAAATTTAAACTCGACAGGCTTTTAATAACTTTCCAGACCCCCTGCATTTCTTCGAGCCAAATATGAACATACCCGAGAACCCCTCCCCCCCCCCCCCCCCCGATAACGCTCGAGTGCTACTTCGAGTAGCTCGTCCAATTCACCCGAGTCACAACCCATGTATACAAAGTTCTTCCACTTCTTCTTTTTTTATCAGTAAATTTATGTTCAAAACTAAAGTTGATAGTATCAGGTTCATTCTTACACTTCGATCAAAACCCCGAAATAACCAACCTCAACACTCGAGCACGACTCGATAGCAACCTGCCAACGACACTGATACCCATCACCTCCACGCCGTACACGTGTACGGCGACACCCTCCAACTCTGGCGAACATCAAAGGCGTAGGCAAACCATAAATCTTCCAAGGGTTCGAAATCCAACCCCAAATCGGCTTCAAAGATTGTAAATCAAAAATTAGCAGTTCGACCCAAAAACTGCAAGCACCACCACTGACAAATACCTCTTGCCACCGCCGCACACGTCACCGAGGTTGCCAAAAATACAGCCACACTACGACAACGCAACAAGCTTCCATTTCCCAAAACCCTGCTACACTCGGTCGATCGTGTAAACCGTGGCGATCGATCTTATCAAACCTAGTTAAATTAGGTTTCCAAACGAAAATCACCTGCCGCGATTTCCCTGATGAACTTCCCACCACAGCCGTATTTTTCCAAGCATCTTCACTCACCCCTCCATCACCAGACACGATCCCAACCTCTACCAACCCAAGAATCACCAGAGATCACTCAAAGGAAGAAAAACCCACAAACACGAACTGCTCTCGAACCATAAATCGAAAAATTAAAATTTTTGCTTTAAAAATCATGTTTTTATTTTAGCTTTTGATCCATATGCTTGAATCCATGATTCATGAAAATTAAATTTTGACTTACTTAAAATTCTTACTGTTGTTCATTTGTTCCAGAAGCTATTCACACTATTATAACTTACATAAATTTTTAAACTAAAATAAGTGCTATGACAAACATTTTTGGTTTAAGACCCAAGTTCTACAAAGATTTGATCATGAGAGGTTCATTCAAAATCAATTTTAGAACCTGGGTACATAAAACTTAACAGAGCACATATATTTAACAGCATGTTCACATCCATAATTACACAGGAATTTTCCAACATATATACACAAATACAAACTTATATTAGGCATTGATCAAGCAACCATATTTGTACTTGAGTTTTTTTTTAAAAAAAATTTGTTACTCACCTGAAAATAGACAGAGAGCAACTTTGAAACTGGAAAAGGTATTTGCAGGCTTTTGTTTTGATTCCATAAACTTGTATTTTAAAAACATGAGTGCTTGCTACAGATTAACTTGAAAACTTTATCTTGCTTTGATCTTTCTGTAAATCTTCTTGCCTTTGTTGTAGTATGATGTTGTTTAAGTTTGCAAATAAAAACTTTCTTATGTTTTCTGGTTTACCCAGTTTTGAACAGAGAGTATTGCATATAGATATAAGTTAGGCAAGCTTATACAGGAAGATGTAGTTATTATATCATATTATTATTATTATTATTATTATTATTATTTTAATGTCAGAGATATTTTGTTTACATTTCGGCTGAAATGATAAGTAAATATCCCTGGTAGACCAAATGGTGTGCTAATTAAATGAAAAGGTACTTATGTTTTCATGCTTATCTTAATTTTGTATGTAAATAGATCTTCTGGACTATGTTTTATTGCTTTTCACATTTGTTCTTGCCTGCATCTGTTACAGGCAACATACATAACTCATTTACACTTTGTTCCTTTTCCTGTTTTGCTTTCATACCTTGAATACTTAATATTTTCTTTTACTTGCTTTACATAATCACTTACAGGTAACATATCTTATTTTTATCACTTTGCAGGCAACAAATATGACAAAGTCTGTTTTTTTATATCTCTTAACTTGTACTTGCATATATTCTTACTTGTATATGCTTTTATACTTAAGTACAAAATGATTTCCTTTGTCTAACTTATTAATTTTGATGTTGATAAATTTTTTCTTTTACTTTTAAACTTAACTATCAACACTTAATTTGATGATTATTATGTTATTTTCATACTTATGCTAATATCATAGATGTTTATGTATTTTATACCCATTTTAATACCATACATTTAATTTATGTTTGTGTTTAATATTTTTAAGATTTGTTTTATTTTAAACATGTTTGAAAGATGCTATTTCAAATTTACAAATCATTGTTTTCCTATCAAATACATATAAATTTAAGATAACAATTTTTATTTGTATTAAAAATCTATTTTTTACAAATATTATATCATCAATATAGTTAAATATAACTCGTTATTAAATTAAAATAATTCATAAAAGCATTTGTCTTCTTATCTAATATATTACTTATTTTATTAGCTACATAAAAACAAAACAAACCTTTCTATCTAAATTTAAACTTAAACTAAAATAAATTTTAAAAATTTAAGTTTTTAGCTTGGGTATTAAAATCATATGATTATTTATTTAGTAGCTTATATCAAATTAAATCTAATTTTAATTTATCAAAAATGTTAGAATAAGAAAACAGGCCTATATATATATTAAATTTAAAACAAAGATTTATCTAGTTATAATATATACAGATATGTATACATTACAAATATAAAACAATTTATTTGCCTATAAAAATAGATTATCAGTTTAAATATGTATTTTAGAGAAGATTATTAAATTTAATTCAAATTTATTATTAACAATATGATCAAATCAATTAAATTTTGACATAAATTATTAAATTGTTATTGTGAAAATTTCCGGGATATCACATTCTTCCCCCCTTAAAAGAATTTCGTCCCCGAAATTTAAAACATAGGTAATTTAATAATTTAATTACAGATTTAATATTGAAACACAAGCATATATCAATCATATGCTAACAACCATAGCAACCAATATTACTAAGCTACCGAGTTTCTACTCATCTGGATCCACAAAACAAAACAGGATATCAGACTACAGATAAGTCTGACTCAACAACCAAAAATCTCTGAATTGCTGACTCTACAATCAGAGATAGCTCTTACACGTACTCCCTCAGAGATACGTGAAACACACTGAATTCCAGTTATCCAAACTAGCAATCCATTCCTGAAACCAAACACTTATCCAAAATCGAATTTCCGACTTCGGAATCCAAATTCCTCCGTCTCTCATCCACAAAACTCATCGGACGATTCTGGGCTGCCTACATCCTTACTGATAAGCTCAGCCCTTGATGATTCTCCTTAGAAACAATTTGATCCAAAAACAATCCAAAATGATCTTTTTAAGATTGACTAAAACTCATAACACAAACTCAATTCCAAAATCAGCAGACTGATCTTACTTCTTCTCATATGGAAAGATAGTACAGATGCACTTCAATCTGGTCTTAAGATCCCGAAAAATTTCCAGTAGAAACTTTCCAATCCAAAACACTGCAAATTCTAGTTGTTTCCACACCTAACAGCTGCCACCATGCTTCCAATGCGCAACTCTGACCAGAGCAGGTGAAAATGCTGATAATGATTTCGAGGACAAACTGGACAACATATTCTAGAACTATGGTTCAACGGATCCTTTAAAGAAATTCAGAAGTTCCTCCAAAACTCTAGCTGTTTCACCAACTCATTTTCCAAAAATCACCTTACTGAACCATCGATACCACTCCTGGAATCCAAACTCAATCTCTAAACATGGACAAAATTCTGACTTCCTGAAGACATCCAGAAAAATCAGATAGCCCAAGAGAAACTCAAACAATCGCAAGTCACTTTCGCAATCAATCTACCCACTACCAAAGAAAAACTGTTCTCACTTTATCAAACAGAACAGCCTATGCTTAACTAGCCAATCCATCAAAGAAATGGAACCACACTGCAATTTCTGAACTCCACTGCTGATGCAGAAGTTAAAAACTTCCTTGCCAACACACCAATTGCAAAAAAATTCCTAATCCAGTGATCTTCGAGAGACTCGGACCTCGAACCAAACAGAAACATTCTACTGAACTCAGCACCAACATCGAAACAGATACACTTCCTTAACTGATTCCAAAGAAACATCTTCGGAGACTTCCACAGTCACTGTGTCTCATCACACAGCTACTACATCCAGAGATAAGATAATATCATGACCTTCTCATGCCAAACCGATAGGTTCAAACTCTAACCCATCCAAACTTACGCTTCAAAAATGAACTCCGAACCTAAACAGATTTCCTCAGAGATCAATGAAATCCTTACACTATTCAAAGCTCACTCGAGACGGTAATAGGTCTACAGTCTCGACAAATATACTTCCAACCTCAAATATTCATACTCCAACCATTGGTAGTCGTGTTACACACACCACTACCCTATCTACCTTTATAACTTATATTGGATAACCCGGACAGGTAACCCAACAAATAGGTAGAAATAAATATATATTTTTATATATTAAAATTACAAATACGCTCTCTCAAGATAGAAATCACTCAAGAGCCTAGGTATTCACTCAACCTAGAGCTCTGATACCAACTGTGACGACCCGCCTTTCTACGCCCAGAAAGACGTATCGTCTTGAAGAAAGAAAGGGATGAGAAAATAGAAAAGATAGAGAAGAAAGAACAACAACATCAGATTCTCACAGCGGAATGGAACAAAATATAATACATCACATAAATATTACATAATTTTACATATATCAGATCTATACAGATGATACAACACATACTAGACAGTTATAAACACCTGTCTAGTTAACACAAGTCAATATTCAATACAGATAAACAACTCAGAGGTATCAACACAGCGGTACATTATATATATATATATATATATATATATATATATATACACACACACACACAACGCTGAAACCTCCTGCTCCATTACTCCTCCAGAATTCGTCAAAGCTAACCTGAATCCCTTGGCTACCCGTAAAAATTTGGGTACCCGAGAGTTTATGAAAAACAAAAATAAACTCCGGGTCAGACATGGGTTTGGTATGAGTAACAGGTTAAAGATTGCTTAACTTTGTAAAACATTTGAAAACAAAAGGTATCACGTAAGACTTCCCACGAATAAATATGGTAAGTTTTTACCTTACGCTAACCAAAACATTTGATAGGAAATTCAGTGATATTATAATAGGTCTAGGGTTTTCAAGTAAATAGAAAATAGCCGAAATTGTTACAGCTATTAAATTCTAGCTACTAGCCACAAAAGTGGGTAATACAATCAAAACCGTTGACACTTATTGGATTTTGGATTCCATACAATGGCAGGGCTACTGGGGTACCGCCCGTCACAGTACGTGGCCTAGATCAACGTACTGAGGATCACTCCCGACCCCCTGCAACACAAGGCCGGAACCATTCCTTACTGAACAGTCCCGAACAAGACAAACCCGACAGTTGGAGCTCACAACTGTCCACACAGCCGAATAAAAAGGGACATCTAGACAGGGGAAAATCTTGTCCTGCTTGGGCATGACCCACCTAACCTTGCCGCACCTCCCATGTTTTAGCCATTCCCGGTTGATGAGGCTTGAGGCTACGATTACCTTTAGAGAACACATTTCTTAGAATGCTCATCGTCCGCCTGACGATGTGTTGAAAGCATTCAATCCATACAAGTTTGTTCCGGGTTCGAACGAAACCGAAGGCATTATCTCGTTACACTCATTTTGGAATCACCCTCAGAGTTAACGACGATAATCCTTGCATTCTGAATCTTCACTTCACTTCAGAATCACGACCTATCAATAATTTGGAATCGATGTGGTTTTCGGATGTTCCAAATGTGGAAAACCCGATCCCGGTCTCATCGAAATCCAAAACGTGTCTTTTAGGGCCAACATGTCTATTTAGTCTTAACAGTTTAATTCAAATAATTCAATACACACTCAGATAGATAATTCACAATATCATAATAGATAGTCAACATTAACATAAACAGGTAACCAATATTATCACTACAAACAGATAATGCATATCATCATAACAGATAATTCATATTATCATCATATTAAAATCAAAGCATCCATATCACCTAGCATTCAATTATCACATATCCGAGATCTCAAATCAATCAAGGTAAACAATTTCATCCATCCATATATAAGCAATCATATAAGTTATAATTAATTTAAAATGAATTAAATTAATTATATCATCTCTAATTAATTTAAAGTAAATTAAATTAATTACTTCATCATTTAAAACTTGCTTACACAATTATTAATCAATTTCCAATCAATTAATAAATCATTCACTAATTATTCGTCTCAATTAATCACACTTGATTAATTAACATTTAATTATATTCAAGTAATCATCTTTTAATTATTTTCACAAATTAATTATCTTATCTAAATTAACCTTAAATTACAAACATTACATTACTTCTGAATTACACTACTTAATTACTCTTTAATTTCTTATAATTGATTAATTAATCTAAATTTATCATCCCATCATTAATTATATCAATTGATGATTTCTAATTACATTTTAATTAATTCCCTGTTTTAAATTAATTACCTTAAGTAATTAAACTTGACTTAAACCACATTTATTAATCACCTCTGATTAATACTATTAGTAATTAACTATCTTTAATTACTCATCAAATAAATTAATTACTCCTTAATTAATTTCCTCCAATTAATCCCCTGATTAATTATACACAGTAATTATATTCCAATTACTTTCATTATTAAATCACCCTCGGTTAATTACATCCAGTAATTATCATCAATTACTTCCCTAAGTAATTATACTTATCACATCATCAAAATGGTTGTCTAAATTAATTAAACTTAATTAATTAACTTAAACAATTCATAGAATTAATTACAATGAGTAATTAATTCCTTAATTACTTCCGTTAAGTAATTATACTTAACAATTCACAATTTCTTATCTTAAATAAATAGTTTAATTAATTATTAAAAATAATCCTATTAATTGTGTGTTTCATAATTTTAGTTAATGACCTTCATTAACTAATTAAAATCCTTTAGTTACTTTCCTAAAGTAATTAACTTACATTTTAAGTTAGTCTTTATAACTCATTAATTAATTCTTTATTAACTTATTAATTTATTACTAATCATTAATTTAAAATTAAACCAATGATTTCCTAATTACCAATTAATTTACCTTTAACTTATATCTTATTTAAATAAATTTAACTCTTAGTTTCTGAGTTAATTAATTCTAGTCATCCATTATCCATTTAGTTAACTTGATAATTACAAAGCCTTAAGTTTTTAAAACCTTTCTCTATTTAATGATCAATTTATCATTAATAAGCTATTTAATCAACTCATTTTAAATTTAAGATGAAATCAAATTAATCTTAATAATTCCAAACTCCTTTTATTTTACAATTTAAAGAATGATTTTCTTAAATAGAAGATTAAAAGAATTTAAACACGGTTTCATTTGAATTCAAATCAAATTTAAAAATTCTCTTTATCATTCAAATTTGTTTAAAACAAATTTTAAATTTAAAAATCTTTATTTATTTAAAGACTGAGATTCAAACTACGTTTTGAATCCAAACTTATCTTGTTTTAAACTTTGTTTAAATACGTATTTTTTTTTCATTTAAAAGACCGGTTTTAAAAATGAAATAAACTTACACGTTTAAAACTTGTAGCTAAAAATACCCGAGACAAACAAATATTTCTATGAGCAAAACCCCACATTTCTTCGAGTCCGACACTCGAATCACTCGAGTGAAACTCGAGCAACAATTCCCCTTTTTGAAGTGGTTTCAAATAATTTAAAATTTTAAACTTTATTTTATTTTAAACTGAGATTCAAACTTCTCTTTTTTTTATCCAGGTTTAAAGAAATTTAAACTCGACAGGCTTTTAATAACTTTCCAGACCCCCTGCATTTCTTCGAGCCAAATATGAACATACCCGAGACCCCCCCCCCCCCCCCGATAACGCTCGAGTGCTACTTCGAGTAGCTCGTCCAATTCACCCGAGTCACAACCCATGTATACAGACTTCTTCCTCTTCTTCTTTTTTTTTATCAGTAAATTTATGTTCGAAACTAAAATTGGTAGTATCAGGTTCATTCTTACACTTCAATCAAAACCCCGAAATAACCAACCTCAACACTCGAGCACGACTCGATAGCAACCTGCCAACGACACTGATACCCATCACCTCCACGCCGTTCACGTGTACGGCGACACCCTCCAAATCCGACGAACATCAAAGGCGTAGGCAAACCATAAATCTTCCAAGGGTTCGAAATCCAACCCCAAATCAGCTTCAAAGATTGTAAATCAAAAATTAGCAGTTCGACCCAAAAACTACAAGCACCACCACTGACAAATACCTCTTGCCACCGCCGCACACGTCACCGAGGTTGCCAAAAATACAGCCACACTACGACAACGCAACAAGCTTCCATTTCCCAAAACCCTGCTACACTCGGTCGATCGTGTAAACCGTGGCGATCGATCTTATCAAACCTAGTTAAATTAGGTTTCCAAACGAAAATCACCTGCCGCGATTTCCCTGATGAACTTCCCACCACAGCCGTATTTTTCCAAGCATCTTCACTCACCCCTCCATCACCAGACACGATCCCAACCTCTACCAACCCAAGAATCACCAGAGGTCACTCAAAGGAAGAAAAACCCACAAACACGAACTGCTTTCGAACCATAAATCGAAAAATTAAAATTTTTGCTTTAAAAATCATGTTTTTATTTTAGCTTTTGATCCATATGCTTGAATCCATGATTCATGAAAATTAAATTTTGACTTACTTAAAATTCTTACCGTTGTTCATTTGTTCCAGAAGCTATTCACACTATTATAACTTACATAAATTTTTAAACTAAAATAAGTGCTATGACAAACATTTTTGGTTTAAGACCCAAGTTCTACAAAGATTTGATCATGAGAGGTTCATTCAAAATCAATTTTAGAACCTGGGTACATAAAACTTAACAGAGCACATATATTTAACAGCATGTTCACATCCATAATTACACAGGAATTTTCCAACATATATATAAAAATACAAACTTATATTAGGCATTGATCAAGCAACCATATTTGTACTTGAGTTTTTTTATTAAAAAAATTGTTACTCACCTGAAAATAGACAGAGAGCAACTTTGAAACTGGAAAAGGTATTTGCAGGCTTTTGTTTCGATTCCAGAAACTTGTATTTTAAAAACATGAGTACTTGCTACAGATTAACTTGAAAACTTTATCTTGCTTTGATCTTTCTGTAAATCTTCTTGCCTTTGTTGTAGTATGATGTTGTTTAAGTTTGCAAATAAAAACTTTCTTATGTTTTCTGGTTTACCCAGTTTTGAACAGAGAGTATTGCGTATAGATATAAGTTAGGCAAGCTTATACAGGAAGATGTAGTTATTATATCATATTATTATTATTATTATTTTAATGTCAGAGATATTTTGTTTACATTTCGGCTGAAATGATAAGTAAATATCCCTAGTATACCAAATGGTGTGCTAATTAAATGAAAAGGTACTTATGTTTTCATGCTTATCTTAATTTTGTATGTAAATAGATCTTCTGCACTATGTTTTATTCCTTTTCACATTTGTTCTTGCCTGCATCTGTTACAGGCAACATACATAACTTATTTACACTTTGTTCCTTTGCCTGTTTTGCTTTCATACCTTGAATACTTAATATTTTCTTTTACTTGCTTTGCATAATCACTTACAGGTAACATATCTTATTTTTATCACTTTGCAGGCAACAAATATGACAAAGTCTGTTTTTTTATATCTCTTAACTTGTACTTGCATAAATTCTTACTTGTATATGCTTTTATACTTAAGTACAAAATGTTTTCCTTTGTCTAACTTATTAATTTTGATGTTGATAATTTTTTTCTTTTACTTTTAAACTTAACTATCAACACTTAATTTGATGATTATTAAGTTATTTTCATACTTATGCTAATATCATAGATGTTTATGTATTTTATACCCATTTTAATACCATACATTTAATTTATGTTTGTGTTTAATATTTTTAAGATTTGTTTTATTTTAAACATGTTTGAAAGATGCTATTTCAAATTTTCAAATCATTGCTTTCCTATCAAATACATATAAATTTAAGATAACAATTTTTATTTGTATTAAAAATCTATTTTAACATATATTATATCATCAATATAGTTAAATATAACTCATTATTAAATTAAAATAATTCATAAAAGCATTTGTCTTCTTATCTAATATATTACTTATTTTATTAGCTACATAAAAACAAAACAAACCTTTCTATCTAAATTTAAACTTAAACTAAAATAAATTTTAAAAATTTAAGTTTTTAGCTTGGGTATTAAAATCATATGATTATTTATTTAGTAGCTTATATCAAATTAAATTTAATTTTAATTTATCAAAAATGTTAGAATAAGAAAACAGGCCTATATATATTAAATTTAAAACAAAGATTTATCTAGTTATAATATATACAGATATGTATACATTACAAATATAAAACAATTTATTTGCCTATAAAAATAGATTATCAGTTTAAATATGTATTTTAGAGAAGATTATTAAATTTAATTCAAATTTATTATTAACAATATGATCAAATCAATTAAATTTTGACATAAATTATTAAATTATTATTGTCAAAATTTCCGGGATATCACATGCTAACCAAAATGCTGAGGCCAATATTGGTGCAAGAAATTCGCCAGTAGATGCGGGGATGGTGTATCTGTTGTTCCTTAATCTTTTACAAGCCAGAGATGCTAGTAATGTTAGAGGAGCTAATCCTGTAGTTCCATCTAGTTATAACTATGCCAAGCTAAGTAGAGACTACACCAACTTGGGTGGAAAGCCATTTGTTGGAACGGAGGATGCTGTTGAAGTGGAGAATTGGCTGTTGAACTGTGAAAGCATCTTTACAGAATTAAACTTGAATGATGGAGAGAAAAGAAGGCTAGCCTCTAGACAGTTACAAGGGGTAGCGCTTTATTGGTGGAACAGTGCGACATCTAGGGTCCTAGAGGAAGACTTTACATAGGAAGATTTCACGAGAAGGTTTGAGCAGAGGTTCTTGTCTGAGGTTGCCAAATTGGCATTAATAAGGAAGTTTATGGATCTTGTCCAAGGACAGATGTCTGCGATCGAGTATGCTGCTAAGTTTAATGAGCTATCTCGATATGGTTATGCTTTGGTTGACAGTGATGTCAGAAGAAGTGAGAGATTCATTAGAGGTTTGAGACTAGAGCTAGGAATAATAGCTATGACTCATATTAGAGAACCTTATCATATGATGGTGGAGATGGCCATCCGTCATGAGGAGATGCTTGTTGTTTCAGCTAGGGAGAAGCCAGTTGAGTCCCAGGGTCAGAAAAGGAAATTCTTTAAGAAGAAAGAAGCCTAAAAGGGGAAGCCGCTAAGATAGCAAAGGCTGATTTGGTGTGTTATAAGTGTGATAAGAAGGGCCATTATGCCCATGAGTGCAGAATTGGTAAAGGAAAGAAGCCTACAGAGAAGAAAATTGTGAAATACTTCAAATGTGACCAAGTTGGGCATTATAAGAACCGGTGTCCATAGCCAGTTAGGGCGAACAGAGGGAAGGTGTTTGCTATTGGACCACCATCTTCTTCTTGACCCATTGTAGTAGAGAAAGGGAAAACTGTGATGGAAGGTATGCTTTTGATTTAGAGTATACCAGTTAGGGTACTTTTTGATGCCGGTGCATCACATTCATTTATATCTTAGTATTTGGTTGATAGGTTATGTATGAAACTCATATACCTTGTTACTTCCTTAAGGGTTGCGAATCCAATAGGAGGGTATGAAACTCTTGGAATGAGATGTGACTAGTAAGAACTGGATTTGTTAGGTCATAAGTTTGCATGCAGTTTATATGTCTTTGACTTCGTAGATTTCAGGATCATTTTGGGTATGGATTGGTTGGGTAAGTATGAGGCTAGGATATTTTGCCACGATCGGAAAATATCATTGAGGCACCCAGATATTCATAACTGAATCATTTTCTCATTAGAGAATTCCAGTAAGAGTGTTTGTGCTTATTTTGTACCATGGAGATTGGAGAAGACCTTAGTCAGATTCGAATGGCAAGAGAAGTTTCCAATGTCTTTGAGCCGGTCACGGGATTACCTTCGAAACGAGCTAGTGAGTTTCGGATAGACCTTGTACCAAGAGTTGAACCTGCCAATAGATCACCTAGCAAGATAACACTAATAGAGATGAATGAACTAAAGGTGCAGCTAGTGGATCCTGAGGGAAGGAATTTTATCAGACCAAGTAGTTCGCCTTGGGGAGTAGCTGTAGTGTTTGTGAAGAAACCAAATGGGTGGTTAAGGATGTGCATCGACTATCATAAGTTAGACGAAAGGGCGATCATGAATAGGTACCCTTTGTAGAGGATAAATGGTCTTTTTGATCAGTTGAGTAGAGCAAGAGTATTTACCTATTTGGATTTGGCGACCTGGTTCCATTAGTTGAGAGTGGCAGAAGATAGCATTCCTTTGACGACATTTCGGACTAGATATGGTTCGTATGAGTGGTTGGTGATGCCATTTGGATTGACTATTGCACCTGCTTTCTTCGTTGATTTGATGAAACGGGTTTTTCGAGAGCACTTGGATAGGTTCATGTTGGTATTCATGGATGGCATTTTGGTATACTTAAAAGATGAAAGGGAGCATGGGATTCATCTTAGAGTGGTGTTAGAGACACTAAGGTAGAATAAGCTAAAGGCGAAATTTTCCAAGTGTCATTTTTGAAAGAAAGAGGTTAAGTTTATTGGTCATGTGGTTTTAAAGAAGGGATTTTCAGTTGATCCAGCTAAGATCAAACCTATCAATAAGTAGAAGAGATCGGAGACGGTAACCAAGATCAGGAGTTTTTCTTAGACTTGCTGGCTATTACCAGAGATTCATCAAGGATTTCTCATGGATAGCAGCGCCTTTGACTAAGCTGACTAGGAAGGACATGAATTTTATTTGGTCCGACAATGTGGGGAAGGGTTCCTTAAGTTGAAGAAATTTTTAACCAATTCTCCAGTGTTAGTGGTCCCGGATGGTAACAAAGGGTAAGTAATATACATTGATGCATGTGGTACTGGATTGGGAGCAGTATTGATGTAGAAGTGAAAGTTTATTGCTTATGCATCTAGGTAGCTTAGACTACACAAAGTTAGATATCTTACTCATGACTTAGAGTTAGCTGCGGGGATATTTGCCTTGAAGGTTTGGAGGCATTATCTTTTGGGAGAGAGATTTTACCGATCATAAGTCATTAAAGTATTTATTCACTCAGAAGGACTTGAATATGAGACAGCAGAGATGGCTGGAGTTTTTGGCTACTTATGATTTCGGTATAAAATATACTCCTAGAATAGGTAATCAAGTAACGGATGCTCTCAGTAGAAAACATCAGAATATGGTGTTAGTAATGTTGGAAGAATGGAAAGATCTAGAAGCTTTAGCCAGTTATGGTATGTAGTTGAGATCTACTGCTAGTTCTAGTCAGGGTATTGCTAAGTTAGCTTGTTTAGAAGTTCAACCAGTGCTGATCGAGAGGATAGCTTCTAAGCAGAGAGAAGATCCGTTTTAGCTGTGAGGATTAGAAGTCTTGATGTAAGATTTGAGATTGATGACCTAATGTATTTTAGACTTGACCAAAGAGAATGGTTGAGAAAGAAGGGATGTTTATGCATTCTGAATGTGGGGAACTTGAGAAGAGAAGTTCTTGAGGAGTGCCATCGATCCAAGTTTACTATTTATCTTGGAGGGACCAAGATGTATCAAGATATGAAGAGGAGCTTCTATTGGGAAGGCATGAAGAGGGATGTTGGCTTGTGGGTTAGGCAGTGTGTCAACTGTCAACAAGTGAAGGACGAACTTCAAAAGCCAAGTGGGTTACTTCAGCCTTCAGATAATCCAGTCTGGAAATGGGATTCGATATCAATGGATTTTATAGATGGGTTTCCAAGGTCAAGTAGAGGAAATGAAAGCATATGGGTTATTGTGGACAGGTTGACCAAAAGTGCCTATTTCATTCCGGTAAAGTCAATCAGAACGGCACCTGTCTTAGCAAAGTTGTTTATAAAGAACATAGTTAGACTTCATGGAATTCCTAGTAGTATAGTCAGTGACAGAGATGCATTGTTTACTAATGAATTTTAGAGAAGTCTACAAGAGGTATTAGGTACCAAACTCAAGATGAGTACAGCTTATCACCCACAGATGGATGGGCAGACTAAAAGAGTCAACAATGTTCTTGAGAATTTGTTGAGAGCTTGTGTGCTAGATTTTAGTGGATCTTGGGAGGATCACCTACATATGATTGAGTTTTCCTATAATATTGGTTATCAGACTAGTATAGGAATAACACCATCTGGATCTTTATATATAAGGCCATGCAAATTGCCAGCATGTTGGTTGGAGACCGGGACAGAATGGTCTTAGGTCCAGATTTGGTTAGAGAGGCGTTGGAAAAGATTGAGTTAATTCGAGGACGGATGAGGGAAGCTCAATCCAGGCAAAAGAGTTACGTAGATAAAAGGCGTAAAGACCTAGAGTTCTCAGTGGGAGATAGGTTTTTCATTAAGATATCACCGATGAAGGGTGTGGTACGGTTTGGAAAGTCCGAAAAGTCGGCCCGGAGGTATGTTGGTCCATTTCAGATTATAGAAAGGATTGGAAAGCTCGCATACAGAGTAGAGTTACCGAGCAGTATGGTCGGTGTCCATAATGTATTCCATTGTCTCATCTTCACAAGTATGTGCATGATCCGGAGGCTACTATTCCTCAAACAGAGTTGGAGGACGTGGTAGTAGAGCTGATTTGACTTTTGTTAGACAACCAGTTCGGGTTGTAGCAAGAGATGAGAAGATATTGAGGACCAAGACAGCCAAGTTGGTAAAAGTTCAGTGGAGCGACAATGAGAAAGACTATACTTGAGGATAGGATTCGAGAGGCTTATCCTGATCTGCTTTGATGGTGAGTATATATTAGATCTATATAGATTGGTTGCTAGTCAAGTAGGCTAGTATGATAGTTGGGAGATGTTACAGATGATTGTTATGTTTGCTGGTTAGTCCTTACTGAATTTCGAGGACGAAATTCTTTAAGGAAGAAAGCCTTTAACACCCATAATTTTATTGACATTATTCAGAAGATTTAATTAAAATAAATTAAATATAAAAATATAGGTAAAGAGATTGAGGTTAATTAACAAACTAGGTGGCCGTGCTTATTTAAAATCTAATGAACTTATAAAAATGGTTAAGTAATTGAACATAAGGGTATTAGGGTAAATAGCCACCCGCATTTCTCACCCGTATACTATCTTTCTTAGTCATACACGTTCATTTTACTTAAAACAAAATTTATAACCGTGAGAAGCAAGCAAGGTCGGCCATTAGGAAGAAGAGAAGAGAAAATCAACTAAAAGCTTAGGATTCAGCTTAAAAGAATCAATCTCAATCAAACTTCAATTTCCTTATCCAATCTGAGGTGAATAATAATTTCTACATCTCTATTTTGGTTTTATAATCATATGGTTTGGATTTATACATAAATCTATTTTATAATGTATTGAATGATGATACGCTTAATTTATAATTTATATATGTTTAAACATGGTTGTTCAAAGGAGACATATACGGTTTCAGGGTAAAACCGAGGTTAAACAATTTTGAAATGCTATGGGAAAATTATATGTTAAGGAAAACATAATTTTGAAGTTGGGTTTCAATTTTTATGATTTTCCAAGCCGTGGACAATTAGTTATGAATTTTCAAAGGAAAATATGGATATTTGGGTTTATAAATTTATTTTGGAAAATATATTAAGAATTTGAGTCTGAAATTTTAATATGTTAGAGAACATGATTAAAGTGAATTTTTGAATTTTTGGGGATTTTTACTAATGATGTAGTATGGAAGTTAAATTATTCGAAAGAAGAACTTAAATGATTTAATTGTTTTTATAAAAGGAAGGGCTTAATTGTAAAAAGTTAACTTGATTTTAGATCGGAGAAAATGCGGCAAATATTATCCAAATTATTTGAAAGTTGTGAAAGCCAATCAAATGTTTACAAGTAGGCAAGTTTGGTACAAAACGTTTATTATTTTGGCAAAATTAGCTTTTACCCAAAAAAAGGTGGTACCGCCTTCTTTGGCAAACCTTTCGACCCAGACCTCTCGACCAAGACCTTTCGACTTCATCGACCAACAAGGTTGAAAGCAATGCACATGATATCATTCAAGTGGTATGTAGTGAATTGGACCGAGTCGAAAGATAAGATGTCGAAGGGTTGCTTTCGAAGGAGATGGCCCCTTAGTTTATTATTGATTTGAAAAGAAAAATCACTTTCCTATTTTCTAATGACCTTTCGACGAGGTCGAAAGGTTCAGTTTCTAAAGACCTTTTGACGAGGTCGAAAGGTTTGGTTCCAAAAGGTTGTTTTTAAGAGACCTTTCGACAAAGTCAAAAGGTTGTTTTAAAGAGACCTTTCAAAAAGGTCGAAAGGTTGATTTTTGAAAGGTTTGGTATTGAAAGGATTTAAGAGACCTTTCAACAAGATTGAAAGGTTGAGTTTCGAAAGGTGGTTTCAAAGAGATTTTGAAAGAGAATGCCGTCTTTATTTTTGTTTAAAGCTTCCGAGGGGGTCGAAAGCAGAAGCTTTCAACGTTGTCGAAAGCTTCAACTGTTTTTATAAATACAACCTGCTTCCCAAACCTTTCGAAGGTGTCGAAAAAAAAGCTTTCATCGTTGTCGAAAGCTTCAATTGCCTTCCCTAATATTTTATAAAGTAAAGAGTGGTTTTGAAAGAGATACTTTCACCCATGACCCAAAGTAATATTTTTAACTGTAAACCCAACGGTTTCGAAAGGTTTGCTTTCCAATGGTTTTGAAAGTTTCCAACGGTTTCAAAAATTTTGCTTTCCAATGGTTTTGGAAGGTTTTCTTTCCAATGCTTTTGAAAGGTTTAGTTTCCAATGGTTTTGAAAGTTTTGCTTTCCAATGCTTTCAAAAGATTTACTTTTCAATGGTTTTGAAAGGTTCTACTTTTATATAGTATTGCTTTATCAATGTCAAAAGGTTTCGAAGGAAGTGTTTAAAGTATTAAAAGGGATGGAGCCTATTGTTTTTAAAGCAGATGATTAAACCTTTCGAAGAGGTTGAAAGTGTAACCTTTCGACGTTGTCAAAAGGTTTGAAAATGCATGCTCTTTCTTAAAGGAAAAACCCACAGCTTACATAAAGGAGTTTGTAATGGCTTTATGTATGAAATTTTGAAGAAGTATTGCCTTGATAAAAAAATAAGTTTAAGGTGTTAACTACGTGTTATGATATGTATTTCAAGGACCTTAAACCCACATGAGTGGTATTATTAAATTGTTGTTTTGTTTCTTCAAATATGAATATATTCACATGATAACCCATAACTATATTTTGGGAAAAAAGAAGTAGAAGAACCAGCTAGGTTAAGTCAATAGTGAATATAAATTGCCTAGATTCCAAAATGAGTAGAATTGCAACCAAGGAGTCAAGAGGACCACAAGGTTCATAGTAAACCCATAAACACTATGATTAAGTAGTTATTGGAGGAAACCAACAGGTTCATAGTTAACCCATGAAAACTATGTATTAAGGACAGTTGGTAGGGGTTAGTTGGTTTGTAGTGAACCTATGAAAACTATATCCAAATTAAGAATTGACATCGGCCAATAGGTTCCTATTAAACCTATGTAAACTAGAATAAGAAAGTGGCTAATGGAAGTATCAGCAGGTTCCTAGTCAACCCATGAAAACCAGGATGTGAAGTGGGTTACTGGATAAATCCATAGGTTCCTAGTCAACCCACGAAAACTAGGATAAGGTGATTGGTTATTAAAATGACTAATAGGTTCAAGTGAACCAATGAAATTAATTAGGTTAACCGGTAGGAGCCTATAGGTTCTTGGTGATCCCATGGAAACTATGGATAGGACAGGGTGTCATATTAGACTGGGGATGGAAAAATCCCAATTGTTTTTAAGTATGCATATCATCATAATATTTTGAAAATGTATGTTTTAACTATTGTGGATGCAGGAGCATAGTATATGGTTTTATAAAGGTTTTAGGATATTAGTGAGGGGAAAACCCATTCCGCTAAGCGGCGTAGTCTCACTAGATGTCTAAAAGTTTTGAGATGTTACATTATTATTCATACCAGGCTTTATGTCTGACTTGAAATTTTTTTCCCTTAAATTATCGGGTGCTCAATTGATTTTGAGTAGTTTGAGGTTTAAGTTTTTCAGGTTTTCTTCTTAGATGAATAAAGCTTTTGAAGGCTTGCGTGAGGCATTAGTTATTTAGAATATTCTTTTCCACTGTGTATTTGTTTGTAAAGGCAGTAGCCTTACTATATACTCTGATCAACCAAGGGGGCATCTTTATATGTCTCTCTTGGCGTAATTGTAATAATTATATTTTTACGTTTTTGGGATTATGTAATGAACATCAAATGTTTTGATTTGAATGTGGAAATATGTTTTTGAATTCTTAAAATTTTTTCATATTTATGTGATCTGTGTATCAATGTATCTAGCATCACCGTATTTGGTCATCGAGAATTAATAACTATGGATGACTGCAGCATCCATAGCCGTTAGTTTTGGGCATCCAAGTAGGGGGATGTTACAACACTCAAAGTCATTTTTGAAGAAACATCTTTCCTCTTGCCATCTATATCCAAGCCCAACCTTACCTGCAACTAATCGAAATCACCCCTCATTTTATCTCCTAGGTGCTCAAATGCATCACGCCACATTTAACCTAAAGGCCGACCCATATGCTTTAAACCCATGATCGATCATCATCGGCGACCTCTTCAACATCAACTTCTCCAATCCCTTCATTTTGTATCCACAAAGATTTGGAGCGCGAAGAATATGTGTACAAAAAATTGCAAAAAATTGAATTGCATTCCACTAAATTGATAACGGTCCATGAGCATATGAATGCATCCGAGAACCAGCAAAAAAATGTATACCTGAACGTGCACATGTACATCCTAAAAATTCAATTTCTTGAAATCAATAGAAATTGGATTCTCATGTAGGGAAATCAGAGAAAGAGTTGGATCAAATAAGCAAGGCATTATAACTCAACTAATAAGCTCAATGGTACTAAGTGCAGATGACTACCAATGGATTATCCTCCACAACTTACATCATTTTGATAATGACCAAGCATCACGACGAACAGAGGGAGATTCGACTCTCCATAAAGTAGGTCAAAAGCGATGGAAAGATAGCGACCATCTGATACACCGAGTGTTATCCTCTACGGTAACTCTAACTTGACATCAATTCAAAGCACATCATGTATGCAACAAAACATACTTTGGGGGCAAATGTTATCCGTCCTTTTGGCCCAGCTATATTCAGATTGATTGGACAAGTTAGACTAGATGATCATTAAGGAAGATAGCTCGGAAAGATGAGTATTAGGTTTAGAGATTAAGTGCAGGAAATGATGTGAAGCGACGATCAACCGAGACCAAGAGATAGCCTCTCCATAATATTCTAAGCATGAAATAATGCCTCCCCTATGCGAGGGACCAGTGCCTATACCTTTCCCTAGGGGATCAGTATCTATCTAAATTTCTGTCCCAAACTAGGTGGGATCGATAGGGAGTGACAAGGAAGATCCCATCAGGCTACATTTTAAGTTTCAAGTCGTTTGTAGTTCATATGCTCAAGTTATGAGCAAATTACTTCACTCAAAGGATTGGTATAAAAGGTATCATACAAAGGAGATCGGTATAAAAGGAATCGTATAAAAGCGATCGGTATAAAAGGGATCGACCATATTCATCTTTCACTACATATTGGAACGATGATCGGTTAGTAACTCAAAATTTACAGATGCTATCAAAATGAAACTTGGAGTGTAAGCAAATTACAACATAGATAACACCCTCTAGAGGCGCACCCCAATCAGAGGAGATTGGAGAGATCAGCCTCTATCCCTCTAGAGCAATCGGCTAAAATCAGAATTCATGTAATACAATTTCATGAAAAATGCGATATCTTACAAACAGTAAGTCAGAATGATACGAAATTTAGAGTGAAAGTAGCTAACATCATGGAGGACCCACTAGAGGGATCCCACCTCATTTGGAAACAAAAATAAGGGTTGGAGCCGACCCCTATTATAGGCCCCAATGGGCCTCGGCTTGTGTGCCCTCGTCTTAGTGTGGAGGTTCTTCTATCGAAATTTCAGCCCAATCTGTGCACGTCTTCCCTTATAAATATAGCCAGCATAGCATCATAAGAGGAGCCCCTTCTTTCTACTATAAAGGCTCTTCCATTTTTATTCTTCATTCTTATACTAATGGATCTCGGCTGATCCAAACATTCTCGTAATCATAATCAAGAGCAAAATCAATAAAAATATGAAGTGGGCGTAGGCTAAGATTGCCGAACAACTATAAAAATCTATGCGTTCATTATGATTTTTGCTCTGTTTTAATTTCATTCTTCATTTGATCTTTACTAGATTCTATTGGGTGTTGATGCCCATTTTTGGCATCAACAATGAGATTAAGCATATGAAAAAGACTATAGAAAACATGTTCCTTTAGGCTGCTAAGCAATATGATGAAGAAGGGGATGCTAAAAAAGGAGAGGTGGCTGAGGAACTTCGTAGTCATAGACACCATTTGGCGGATGAGTAGAAAATGAAGTTAGAGCTGCACTACCAAGGTAAACTCAGAGAATTGGAAGACTGTCACAAGCAGCAGTTGAAAAGAACAGGACTGAAGGTGCTCCACTATACACAGAGGTAGGGGTGGAAAGAGAATGCTCTCAAATATTTTAATTGCTTTTCTAGAAACTCAAAAAGGACAAGGGCAGAACTAACTGATACTTTGGAAAAATGAGAGAGGCCGCTGTGCTCAAGATCTATGAACTTGAAGACCTGCTGCGAGATGCTCAAGCTGCCCCTAGCGCTACAGCAAAACCTATTATTCAATTTGGATAGGATAGGATTGCTACTATTGTAGAGTAACTTAGAAGGGAGAAGGTCAAAAGAAAGATTGGGTAGACTGCTTTGCAAAGAGCCGTAGACGTATTTTAATTTTTTCTACCTTGCACTTGATCGAAATTTCCTTTATAATAAAGAAGGTTTCATAGTGACCGAGGATGACCTAATGGACTTATGGGCATGTGCAAATCATGATCCAAGGAAGACCTTTCGTGTCAGAGAAAATCCGCTTTTGATTTGCATGCCTTAGATTAGGTATTTCACGGTCAATGCAGTATTGAGGATCCGTATTTTTTGTACGAACACGTTGTAAGGAAACATTATTTCGTAAATAAGTATAAGTACTTTCTGATCTTCAACTTGATCGTATTTTATTTTAAATTTATTCATTTAAGTTTGCTTGATTTTCAACCTTGCATTTATAAATAATGTACATAGGTAGCTGACTTAAGGGAGAAGCTCAAGTATGCTTTGATTTGAATTTCAGAATTGGAGGTGCTAATGAAAGATGTTGAAGAATTATGTAAGGCTTTATATGAAGATAATATCAAAGTTCTGAATGACAAAAAGAGTTGTCTCTTTAGGTCGCTAAGCAAACTAGTGTAGAGGATGATCCTATTACATCTTTGGTTCCTGATGTTGTATCGAGGTCTGGTGTTATTTCTTCGCCTCCACCTTGGGCTGGTCCCAATGTTGTTTTCTAATGGAAGAAGGATTGAAGAAATATTATGAGGCCAAATTCGATGAGTTAAAGAATTATTATAAGAAGGGTCATTTCTGACTTCTCAAGAAAGGAGCGATTCTAGTAAATGTCTAATGTTGGGTGATCGCAGACCTCGCTATTGCAAAAGAATTGTAATTGATGACTCTTCTGAGGACGAGTTTGAATCACAGCATAGTTCATTTTACTATGAGCTGAAGCTTTAAACTTAACTTTTTATGTAATTTGGTGCGATGATAATTTTATCTTTACTTGTGTGTATGAGTGGGGGAGATATGTAAACATGTGTGGATCTCGGTGGATATAAGTAGACCTCGGTAAATAAAAGTAGATCTTAGCTTTTAATATTTACTTTGCAGTCTTTAAGTAGTTTCTAAAATTGTACCTGATTTGTAGGGTGTATTACATTCCATGCATTGCCTTTTCTTGCCATTCTTGATAAATTCTTTACGTAGTTCATGTTTTAAGAGCTTAGTCTTTGACGTCCATGCTTAGTTGTGTGCTTGTCACAGTCTGCCTTGCAATTTGGGGGTTGACTATTTTTTGTTCATACGCTTGGCATGGTCCATCCCATTTTTTTGGAGCAGGCTATATTTTGATTGTGAAGTCATGTCATGTATTTCACAATCTTTTAATTCATGCGCATGGTTTTTTATACTGGTTCGGCTATCTAATATCCTTACGTCCAATGTAATCCTTTGGTTGAGAAGCTGGGTTTTGTATAATACAATCCAATGTTATTAGCTATGTTAGTGAAATTATCATAGAAAGATTTTTATACTGGTCATAACCATATAATATCCCTATGCCCAGTTCGTTGTATTACTGTTTTTCATAATAATTACAATTTTGTTATACGAGTAACACATGTTACACAAAATAAGGCATGAGGTGCTCTGAATTCTATATTCTCGGTACTAGATTTCCATCAGGTTTTGATAGCTGGTATGCCCTATTAGTTAGGACTTCTGCTATAACCAAAGGAACTTCCCTATTTGGGCCTAAAGACCCATTTACTGGGTCTTTGGTGTTAGGCATCACTGTTCGCAATGCTAGATCTTCCATATTGAAGTTTCTTCCCTTGAGCCTAGCATTCTTGTTTTTTATCATCCTTTGTCGATATGCGGCGGATTAAGCTGCTGCCGCATCTCATTTTTCTTATCTAAAATCAAGGGCGGCTTCTTTTAATTCTTTGTTTTGCTCTGTCGCGTAATATATTCTTCCATGTGATGGGACTTTTGCTTCGACAGGGAGCATGGTTAGTAGTGTAATTTCATTTATTACATGTTCATTTCCTTTTATGCGAGTAGCTTAGTTTCATTTATTCATGCAAGTAGAATAGTTTTATTTCTTTTTAGTTAGTTTTCTTTTCATTTTGCTCTCTTTTTGCTCTTCTTTTATTCTATATTGCAAGCTACTTATGTTGACACGATAACACAAATGAGAGGCTAAACCTTCAATTTAGGAGTAATGAAACTCTCTAACTATGTAGCTTCAACATTTTAATGATTATTGCTCTCTTTTTTTGCTTAATGATAATGTTTGAAGTTGTTAACTTGTTGTTTTTGCTTTGAATTTGATAGCCTATATTTTTGACACCAAATAGGCTATGCTTAAACAATCACTAAACACAAATTACCTCTTCATCTACATACGATTATGGTAATGAAGTGAATGTTGAAATCAAAATTTGATGGTCTATATTTCTAATTAATAGTTAATAGGTCGTGCTTAAAATAGATTTTACTTTCAACTTGTTGTCATTTTTCATGAGAATTAGTAATTGGTTTAAGGGGTGTTATATAGTTTGATAGCTTATGTTGAGCCAATTAATAGCACAAATAGGTCATATTTATGATAAACGCATCAATTGAACTCACTGATGACCAAGAAAAAGAGATCGTAATTTCATGTTTAGTTGAACTATGTGATCTAGAGAGTAGATTTATCTCTAAATTGTTATTTTATTCTCATAGTTTTTATCACTTTTGTAGTTGTTAGTTTGTTAGTTTTCTCATTTTTTAGCTTCAAACTCTTCAAATTCTTGGTTTAATTTGATTGAATAGAAATTTAAAATCTAACAATTCCCTGCAGATCGACTCGTACTCGCCACGTACTAAAATTGTACGTCGTGCGCTTGCAGTTAATTTAAATTTAAATTTGCTCGAGGGATTTCTAACTCGATAGAATTACCATCGACGTGAACAAGTTTTTGGCACCACTGCCGGAGAATAGTTTTGATTTTAATTTTCTATTCTTCGAATTATTTTTGGTTTGATTTTATTGTGTGTTTATTTTGTATGTTTGTTTGCATTTAAAAAAAATTGTGTTGTGTGTTTGTCATTTTATTTTTGTCGCGCTTGTTGTTTTTCTTGCATTTGCATTTGCATTCCTATTAAAAAAAACATCACAATTTCAAAACCAAACAAAAATATTTTTCATTGCAATTCTCTTTACAATTTTACATTTCAAATTTGCACTGTGCACTGCGCACTATGCACACAAATACAAACCACAATACTTGTTGCCACCATAACATTCTCTGGCTCTTGTTCACTATTTTACTCACAAACCACAAATACAAACTCAGTAAATGTTGCCTTCACCCACCTTACTGCTACTACCTCTGCCTGTTACGCCACTGCTTCCATCCCCATTCACCACTGACTCTTACTACTACACACCATTATCATACATCATCGGCCACTCCTCCAACCTCTACTGCACACAAACCCAACCAGCCTACACATCCATCCCTGACTGCATAACATCATTCCAAACACTCCATACATCCACCACTTAAATCATCTTCACTCCAACCACAACAGTCAAAACAACCCCTTGCCTGATACAAACAAACCCATCAGTGCACACACGTGCACAACAGTCAAAACGTCCCTCTGCCTGCCATTCTTCTCGAGCCCTTGCCATTGAAAACTACCCACCTGACGACCAAAACAAACATCACTTGCCAGAAAACTCATTACCGCTTGAAAACTCATTGCCATCTCCTTCATCTACCATATCCTAATCTACCACAGCCATAATTGCTTCAACCACCAATAAATTGCCATCTCCTTCTCAATTCACTGCCACAAACTCACACTGTCAACACGTGACCACAAATCCACCACCACAGCCAACACTCCACCACAATCTACAAACCACTCCCCTACTGTCCACCATCTATCACCTTGCCTACATGGAAACTGCTGCTGCACCTCTCTTTGATCACTGAACTCCTCCATTACATTAAAAATACTCCAAACCATTCTCATATACATCATCTACCTGACAGCCATTGTTACTGCTACACCCTGCTACCATACTGTTGCATACCACTTCTCCCTTCCTCACCAACATCCTCTTCCTCAAACCCCACGAACTCCAATCTACCCCACTCCTTCACAACTGCCTGCTTCGACCACACAGCATATACGAACTGCAGCTCCATCAAGCCTTGCACTGTGACATTCAGCCATCGCCTATAACAAATTTCACTTCGAACCAACTTCCTCCAACAAATTCACTTGAACGCGAACTGCTTTCCACAACCATAACCAATCACTCGCGACCATACTTCAAACCCAATCGACAATTCGAACAGCATCACCCAAAAACCACAAATCTCCCGATTCTCCACTGCGACAACGTTTCAAATGAGATTTTGGTCTGGGGATTCTCTTTGGTATTTTGATTTCGGTGTATTTCAATTTGATTTTGTGGAAGTTCAATCGTTCATTTTTTTATGCATTTGGGTAAATATTGAATGGTTTGGGCTGGTAAAAGGTTGTGCTAAAGGTTAAAAGTTTTTTTTTTTTCAAGTTAGTGTTAAGTTTTGATTTTGGTCGGGCTTGATCTGATTAAAAATAGAAAAAAAGAGAAGGGTTATTTTTCTTTTAGTTCTCTAGTTTTGTCTTTCAATTTATTCTCTTTAAAAAAAAATAGAATTCTATTTTTTGTTCTTTTCTTTCTCCTAAAAAAATCATTTTAATTTGTTTTTGAGTTTCATCCTTGTATTGACAAAAAACAAAAAAAATTATATATATCTTGTTTTTATTTCAGGTTGCCGAAGTAGAAAATCGCAAGGAAAAGAAGTGCTTGCTAAAATAAATTTCTCGCTTTGCTTAGCTTGCCAAAAAAATAACGCTTGCTTGCTTACAATTTTTTTGTTTATTTGCTTTGCATTGTATATATGTATTGTTTTATTTGCATTGCACTGATGATTGCTTGCATTTAAAAAAAATTCAAATTCTGAAACAAAAAAATCCATTCGTAGTTGCATTGTTAATACATGTTTAATTTCAGTTTTGCATTTCATTTTAGATTTTGATTAATAATAATGGTTCGATTGTATATTGAAAAATTGTCTTCTTTGAACAATTTAGATTCTTTGGTGTCTAGGCTATGGCAATAACATTCAAAAATATTATGGTAATTCATAAATGTTATAGTGGTTGTTTCTTTGAAGGTATTTAAACCTTCGGCTGCATTGCTACGGTGATTCGTGGTGCATCGATAAACACTGCCCGTTACTTATCTGAGAACTATCTTGTTGATTTAAAACAATGTGTGATTATACAATTTTGGGTTAGGGTAGAAAATTTGTAGTTAAAACCTTTGCATTCATTTAATTGCATTAGTTCATGCATATTTAAATTTCGTTATAAAAAAACAAAAAAAATCAGAAAAAAAACCAAAAATATTCTTGAAAATGTCCGAGTTTCACTACTTATATAAATTTTACGGTAGTTGTGAAAATCAATATAATCCATATAATTTCACTCCAAGTTCTTATGGATATTATAACAACAATTATTGTGTAAATAATTCGAATTTCAAACAACAAAATTTTTAAAATGATGAACAACCCTCAACTCTTGAAAATAGCATTTCATTTTTACTTGAATTCGTTACACTAAATCAAAGGATGAACGATTTATTCTATAACTCAAATCAATGTTTTCAAAATAAGCAAGTTTTGAATTCACTTCAAAATTCATAAAAAATCGAGTATAGCCCATGCCAACTCAATTTCGAACTCCAAATTCAATTTCAAAATGAAAATGAAAATGTGAACAACTTTTCGGATAAGTTTGGCAATGGGTATAATCTCGGCTATGATGCAAGTGAAAATTTTTGTTCTCAACAAATTCAATTTGAAAATTCTCAATTTAATAATCATGAATTTGATTTAGTTGAGAAAATGGAAAAAGATTATGAGGATTTGTTGCGTGAAACCTACAAAAAAATTCGTGAGAAACAAAATCAAATCACAACATGTGAAAAATCAAATTATAATCCATCGTTTATCAAAATTAACGATTCTTGTTCTCAACAAGTACAAATAGAAAATCCTCAATTTAATAGTTATAAACTGGATTTTGTTGAACAAACAACGAAATTTACGATGATCACACGAATTTGTTGATTAAAACATACAAAAAATTATGTGAACAACGAAAGTAAATCTCAATGTGTGGCGAGTCAAATAATGATCCATCTTTTACCACAATTGACGATTTTCAAATAATAATTTTTGAAATGGAAAATGACGATCTTCATGACATTGTTGAAAGTACGGTAATTGATTTGGATTTCAATTCTCTTGAGTGTGAGAAACTCGATTTAAATTTCAATCTTCCTTTTTCCAATTTTTAAAATTTGAATACAAAAACGTTGGATTTTGAAAATGATATACGCAATGAAGTTGTTGATAATCCAATAAAGGAAGACGAATTTAACGAACACAATTTCTTTGGACTTTTCAAAGACGAGTTGTTGAAACCCTAAGTGGAAGATTTAAATCTCCATTTTGACTTTGAAATCGATAAATTCTAAAGAAGTTTTCGATGATAAGCTTGAGTTTCAATTTGGTGAAAATAAACTTTAACTTCAAACAATCGTTTTATCTCGCCAAAAATTATTGACAACAAAACAATTCGTGCAATTTTAATAAAATGAAATTCGTTTTTTCAAATCAGCATTCAACTTTGAAATCATTTATGGTTTGGTTTTTCGAGCTTAAGCTGTGTCTCGCATACTTGACGAGACAAATGAATCAGTCTTTGGAAGACCGTTTCATTTACTTTTTGACGATATACTTTCTAAACTCTTGTAAATAATAACCTTTTTGTTTTCATGTACATATATCTTTTTATTTTTGTTTTGTTTTTCTCCTTTCACTTGGGTTGACTGTAGGGTCAGAGTCAAAATCAAGTGTAGGGGGAGTCTCATCATTTTCATTTTCATTTTTCATGGTTTATTTTTGCATTCTATTTCCAAAACTAAAGAAAAAACTCAAACAATTAAGAAAAAACAAACAAAAAATCTCAAATTTTTTTTAAGAATTTTGATTTATCTTTAAAGAAACACTATAAGATAAATTTAAGATTTTGGTTATTAAATTGAAATTTTTGAAAATTTATTTGTCTCAACAATAATAAAAATAAAGTTTGATTACAAATAACGATGATTTAACTATTATATAGGTAGGTTCATGGTGATAATTATGAAGTATATCCTAATTGAAAATCTTTGTTTAGAAAATGGTGAATTTAAAGTAAAGGATATAACATTTTTTTTGTCTTCTAAGTTAAATGGTGCGATGATTTTGCAAAACTCTCTTTTAAAAAAAACAAAAAAAAATGAAACATAAATATTTGTATATATGTATATAATTTTTATTAACACCTAGAGTCATGTGTTCACACTTGTCTGTTCACTCGCTATGCTCTGTACCCTTCTCACGTAAGCTCGAAGGACAGTGCACGATCAGTATATATGGTCTCAGTTTATCGGAGTTAGGTGTGTGTATATGAAAAAAAATCTTTTATTGATAACACCTATAGTCGATAAGTGTTCACACTTGTGTGTTCACTCGCCACGCTCTGTATTCCCCTCACATAAGTTTGCAAAGAAGTGCACGGGTAATATATCTGCCTTAGTTTATTTGAGTTAGGAATATGTAAATATTGTAAATATCAATATAATTTTCAAAAAAATAGAGAGAATAAGCAAATGAAATCCAAGCACTATTTTAATTTGTTTGATTTTACTTGTTATGAAAAGAAATGAAAATACCACTTTGATAAATTTGATAATCAACTAAGGATCCATTTCATAGTTGCATTGTGTTATCAACTGAAACAACAAGTTAAATTACAGTCTATTTGTTATGATAACTTGATTTTTGTTGGACGTTTTGACAAGTAAATGACTTAAATTTTCATGACAATGACCAAAACCAATATTTAACTTATTTGTGTCGATTTAAAAGTTAATCCTTCATTTGTAAACATTTTCAAAAACTTACATGTATCTCTTTGTAAATAAATCTTGCATTTTGTAAATATTTTCATATCGCATTTGGATTTTTTGCATAGTATCCGCAGAAAACCTTCAGGAGACAAAATTCATCGTACTGGGGACACCCAGAGGTTTAACGGCTTGTTGCATACACTCAATGCAATCGTGCTCCCTACGAAAACGGATTTATCTTAGTTTTTCTTTGTTCAAGGACGAATAAAAAGATAAGTGTGGGGGTATTTGATGTGCACGTAAATGTACATATTTTTACCACCATATTTAATCTATTTAAATTAAATAAATGATCATATTGGGTATTTTAACATGTTTAAACCAAAATTCAAATTATTTTGAAATCGTCACATATTCCTCTTCATCCAAGGGCAAAATGGTCATTTTTGTGCATATATTAATTTGAGAAAATTTAAATGGAAATTTCTATATTATTTGTAGTAATTTAGCTTCATATACAAGTGGTTTCATAAAGACGTATGCATGCACAAGAGTGAATACAAAGGAATGGAGATGGAAATAATTCATTTCATGGATCATGGAGGACCCTATACCCACCTATCTTGGTGTACAAATTAGAGGCTAATACACATGCTAATAGAGTTTAAAGATTCATGCACACTTAAATGATGATTATTTGATCCTAATGATTACTTGGTCTCCACACTTCCTAAGAGGGTAGTTTGGTCATTTGCCAAAAAAGTGGATTGGGGTTTCATACATGTATAAATACCCCTTATGCTTCATGTAACCTCTCTTCCTCTTAGTTAGTTTTTAGCTTAGATTAAAAATAAAAGAAAACTCTCTTTCTCTTTTCATGGCTACTTAGCCATTTTTATCTTATGTAATTTTTCTTTTTTTTTGAAATGTTATTTATTGTTTCCTTTTAATTACATGTTAATTTCCTTTCATGCTTGTAGTGTAGTTTCATTTATTTATGCAAGTAGAATAGTTTTATTTCTTTTTAGTTAGTTTTTCTTTTCATTTTGCTCTCTTAGTCCTCTTCTTTTGTTCTATGTTGCAAGCTACTTGTGTTGACATGATAACACAAATGAGAGGCTAAACCCTTCAATTTAGGGGTAATGAAGCTCTCTAATCATGTAGATTCAATATTTTAATGATTATTGCTCTTTTTGTGCTTAATGTCAATTCTTTAAGTGGTTAACTTTTTGTTTTTGCTTTGAATTTGATAGCCTATATTATTGATACCAAATAGGCTATGCTTAAACAACCATTAAACACAAATTAGCTCTTCATCTACATATAATTATGGCAATGAAGTGAATGTTGAAATCAAAATTTGATGGTCTATATTTCTAACTAAAGTTAATAGGCCATGCTTAAAATCGATTTTACTTTCAACTTATTGTCATTTTTCATGAGAATTAGTAAGTGGTTTAAGGGGTGTGTTATAGTTTGATGGCTTACGTTGAGCTAATTAATAGCAAAATAGTCATACTTATGATAAACACATCAATTGAACTCACTAATGACCAAAAAAAGAGATCATAATTTCATGTTATGTTGAACTATGTGACCTAGAGAGTGCGTTTATGTCTAAATTGTCATTTTATTCTCATAGTTTTCATTCACTTTTGTAGTTGTTATTTTGTTAGTTTTCTAATTTTTTGAGCTTCAAACTCTTGGTTTAATTTGATTGAATAGAAATTTAAAATCTAATAACTCCCTACGGATTGATCCGTACTTACCACGTACTAAAATTATACGCCATGCACTTGCGGTTAATTTTAATTTAAATTCGCTCGACGGATTTCTAACTCCATAGAATTCCCATCGACGTGAACACTGGTATTCCTATATTTTTATGGCCTCAACCTGCTTTTGGTTTGCTTTAATGCCACAAGCACTCACTATGTATCCAAGGAACTTCCCTGACTGAATTACAAAAGTACATTTCAAGAGATTCAGCTTCATATTATACTACTTTAGATCACAAATTTTTCCTCTAAATCTCACATTTGACTTGAAGTGGCTTTTGACTTGACTAACATATTTTTACATATACTTTGATGTTTTTTCCATTCTGATCTGAAAACATGTTAAATAACCTCTAGTAGGTTGCTCTAGCATTTTTGAGTCTAAATGACATCACTTTGTGTAGTACTAACCTTTATCCATTACAAGACTTATGTGCCCTTGATCTAGCATGAACATAGCTATCTTATTGTAATCTGAGTATGCATCCATAAATTTGAGCAGTTCATGCCACTAGTTGCATCCACCAACTAGTCAATCCTAGGAAGGGGAAAACCGTCCTTTGGGAAAGCCTTGTTGAGGTTGGTATAGTATATGCAGTTTCCTTATTTCCCATTAGCCTTCTTCATATGTATAGGATTGGCGACCCACTTTGGGTAGTATACTTCTCTGATGAATCCATTTGCTTTTAGCTTCTTGGCTTCTTCATGCAAAACATTAACTTTCCCGATTTAGAGTCTTGCACTTGTTCCTGACTGGATGAGAAATGGGATTGATGTTGAGTGTATGGCAAATGATGATTAGATCTTTCCCTACCATGTCTGATTGTGCTCAAGCAAAAACAACTACTAATTTATTCAGGAAGTCTATCAATTCAATTTTGGCTTCTATATGGAGGATTTTTCCTATCTTAAGAACTTTTATTGGATCTTTGGGATCTATCCATATATCTTCAAAACCACCTAATGGTTTCAATTTTCTCTTTGTTTCACCTAACCTTGGGTCTATTTCGCTTTCTTCTTTCTCTTTGGGTTGAGAGGTGACAATGAGTGCTTGTTCTCAAACCTCCTTAAAAAAATACAGTGCATAGACTAGGTTATACTCATCAGTGCTAATCATATGCATATATTTTCTCTTTTCTTTCCTTACTTATGCCGTAGTTGCAAAATGACCTATTTCGGCATCAGAGTTGGAACTTTGTACTAACGTTGTTCTTAGATCTGACTTGATTCTTTTTCGTTACCATTATCAAAGTTGTTAGAGGAGTCAGCGGAGTAGTTTTAAACAATTTTATTACTAGAATTAAGGTTTACATTATATAATTCCCTAGCTAACAATTTTCTTATCTTATCAACACTATCATAGCAGTGGTTGGAACTTCATAAGCGTTTCTTTTTGAGATACAACTACCCCCAAGTCAATCAGTGTGGGTCTCCCCAAAAATGCATTATATATTGAAGGTTGATTGATGAAAAGGAAGCTCGCACAGAAGGGCTTATGAAGAGGTAAAGTTCTAAAAGTGACAAGTAGGTGTGATGCTCTAATAGGGGTGGTTGTAGTACTATTGAAGCCATAAATCAGCTTGGGACATGGCTTTAATACTTTCATTAAAAGCTTTATCTTATCAAACGTTGATTTTATATGACATTAGCAGAGCTCCTAGAACCCATAAAGACCTTCTTTACAGTGCAATTTGAGATTTGCATCGTATTGATGAGTGGATCCTGATGAGAAAGATAATCTTAGAAGCTTTAGCTATAGTAAAAATTATGTCCTATGCAGGTTTCTACCTTACATTGGATATGGTTCTTTGTTCATTTTCTTTCTGCACATACCACTCCTATGCTTTCTTATTTTTCCTGCAAAGTGTGGCCCTCCATTGATTGAGGCTATAAGATTAAAGGGGTTTCCTACTAGTTTGGATCTGGAGTGAGGTTCCCAGTCCTTTAACCATTATTTTCTTTCTAGAAGCTGCCTAAGTACCCTTTCTAGACCAATCTCTATATTTCATTTCTCAGGGGTCAACAGTTATCTATGTGATGGCCATTTACCTTATGGAAGCGGTAGTATGCTACGCCAATATTCTGCTCTACCTTTTTCTCTTTGTTTGTTCCATTATAGGCTAGTTTAGTGCTTGTTGTTCTGAAAATCTAGGAGTATGGGTGAGAGGAATTTTTGTTGTGAAGTTTAATTCCTCCTATCGCTTTGTGGGTGGATGGCATCCTTCTGCCCCCTTTTTTTCCTCATTATATAGAGCAGAAACTCTCTCAGACTGTGTTGTAGACCCAGCTTATTCCATTCTTATATAGCTGCTGGCCCTTTCATAGAAAGCCTTCATGCTATGACAAGGATTTCTATTGTTCTTCTCCCATATGGCAGTATCCCTTCTTATTTTGGTGGGCGCTGCCATTAATAACGCTTCTTCACAAGTCACCCCAATCTAAAATGCTTCAGATGTGAAATATTTGATGAAGTTTTGTAAACTCTCATTTTTTCCTTGCTTTACGCATGACATGGAATTTACATCTGGGGAAGCTTCTCTCCCTGAGTTGAACTATCTTAGAAAATCTGGGAATAGTCATCGCCAAGAACGGTCCTTCCTTGGTCCGTATCTCCAAAATCATTTGGAGACTGCACTATCCAGACAGACTGTGAAGAATTTACACCTTTATATCCTTCTTATTTTTAGAATATCAATATAGTACTCAAAGGTGCAAACATGGTCATCCAGGTCTATGGTTTCTTCGAATTTATCAATCGACGGAGCTTTGAAATTGTTAGAAAAGTTTGCTTCTATGATGGTTTTACTAAACGTGGAAGAACCTTCTTTTCTTACTTCTTCTCCATTATTTTACAGGCAAAACTTCGCCAACTGCTCCATATAAGCCATAATTGATGGAGCTTGTCCTCCTTGGGATCCATTTGGTATGAACCGTCTCTGCATAATAAAGTAACATCATCATACTCGGGAGCAGTTTGTGCCTAGTTCTTTAGCAGTAGCAGGTTAATGTTAGTAGGCTTTGATTTGATCTGATGGTTGATCTGGATTTTTCTTTTGTGTTTAGTATCAGTTTTTGGGCTAACATCACTGTTCTCATTTTTGAGATTGTTGTTATCATTCACACTCTGCATAATCAGTGCAGTCGGTGAATGACAGTGGTGAGTTGTGGATGGTTGGGAGGAGGTTGATCTACAAGCAATGTGTTAAGCCATGGATCTCTCTAGTCCCTCCATGCATTGGTTTATTTGGTTCATGAATGCTTGAAGAACAACTAGGGCAGAGTTTGAGGTGGGCTTTGTAGAAGCTTTCACCTCAATTTGGGCCGCAAAAGGGGTAAATGGCCTTTTTGGGATTTTTAAGGCCATGTGAAGTTGTTCTTAGGTAGAAGGGTATTGGAATCTATTAGATCGATGGTATTATATAGGTGCCTTAAGGTAACATAAGTAAAGTTTGTTGGACAGCGAAATCGACCCTCCTTCTAGCTTTAAAAAAATGTTAATGGGATTTTTCATGTCAGAAACACCTAATTTTTTATGTAGTAATCACGATGCTAAAAGCTTTTAGGATAATGAATCAACAAAATTAAGTAATATTAATATTGTCTTTAAGAGGAGTTATTATGTTGCTTTAATGCTTATACAATTATGAAGGATAAATATTTGAAGTATTAGGAATCAATTCGTTATCTTGATTCACGCACTAAAAAAATAAAAAGTAAAATAAAGTACTGAAAACAATAAAAGAACACAGAGAATTTAGGTGGTTCAAATGTTAAAGAATTCTATGCCCATGGGAAAAAGTCACCTTCGTCTCTTTTGATTTTTAGTATATAAAAAATGGAAAAAAGTAAAATTTTCAATATATGTGTCTAAAAAGTTTAAAGTAAAATTGCCCCCATTTCTGCTATAGTGCCTTATTCATTTATAGTACATAGACATTCTTTTGGATTACCAATGTCACTCTTCTGCTCTATTGATTTCTGCCTTTGGATCATGTCACATGTCGACCATCCATCTTGCTTATTTGATGTGCACGGATAGCTAACGTGGCTTTCAGAAGAAAACTGTAATTTGAGCGGTTGAATTTTGAATTTAGATGGGAAGTTTGAAATTAAAGCATGAAAATTCAAATTTGTGTAGACTATGGCTTTCCAATTTTGTAAAGCAATAGGCTTGTAGACTGCACAATGTGTAGATGAAGTCGTAATGAGAAACTGCCTCCTATTTTGGGAAGAACTACACCGTTATTAGTATTCCAGAGCTTTACTTTAGTTTATTGGGAGTTGTGCCATCATTATGTTTGGGATAGTGATGCCGCATAGTATTCATACTGCATTGCCACTACTGAAGCTAACTTCACTGTTCAATTTGAAATATCAGCAAAGCATAGAGTTAGAGTACAACAATTAGGTTTAGTAGAAGAGATCATGCTTCTATTCTGGAGTGTGACCACTTTGCATGACTTTGTCCTAAGCCGATTTCGTCGATAGAGGGCTACACCACTGCCCTTGTCTTTGAGCTAGGTTTGACAATCTTAGGGTTGGAGTTGGGATCTTTTGGTTTTCCTTTGAGGAATGAGGTTTAGATCTTGGTCATGGAGCAGTCTTTTCTCATCGCCTCATTCCTTAAGTCTTTATTTTTGTGGTTGTTGTTTTTAGGATTGTGACATTGTTCTATCACTTCAACGTCACATTAGGATGGCGGAGCATCCCCATAGCATTTTTATGTTGATGCAAGATTATGGTGCAAACCTGCCACTTTAAATGTTAGTTTAAGATTGTGATGCATACATGCTTGCGCATATTGGCCACAGATATGTATTGTTAGTGTTGCTTTCGAAGCCGTAACACCGTTTCTACATCTCAACGTTACTTAAAGACCATGTCATGGTTCCAACTTTCAAAGTCTTACTTTTTGGAACCATAGTGCAACCTTCTAATTTAGATACCTAGAATCTATGTTGTAGTTTTACTTATCAAAGTAGCTATTAAGGTTATCGATTGGTTCCTACACTTATATAGCCATCTCAAGTTTTTGACCCCGTGTTATAGTGCCGAAGCTACACTTAATAGGAGGGTGTAGTCTTTATGTTTTGCTACCGGCTTTGGATTTTGGCATAGTAATATCTAGATATTGTTCTGACTTCTTTTCCATATTTCGATTCCTATTATAGGAGCATTTCTTGTTGGCTCGGTGCTTGTATTAATTTCGCTTTGACAACTTTTGGAAAATATGGATGTAACAGTTTGTGCTCATCATAAATCTCAAAGTAATAAGATTAAAGTGGACGTAGGAAGTGATTTGAGGCTGACCCAATATAAAAATCCTTTTGTTATCTCTATTTTGTTCTCGTTTTTGATTATCTATTCTCATTTGTGTTAGATTTGGGGTATGAAAGTTTATAGATCCTTATTTTAAGTAATGCAACCTATATATGTGTGTGTGAGAGTGTACATTACTAAATATATTAAGCAGAGGATAATAATTGAACATAAATAAGGTAAATAATAAAAGCGAGCACATTGGATATTTTATACTGGTTCGGACCTCCCGTCCCAGTCCTGAAGCTCCCCTTCGGTATTTCCTTTAACCAACTAACCCCCGCTTCGTCTAGAGGAATACTCTAATACAAAAGTATATCTTTGACAATATTGTACTCTAAATAACACGGATTTTGACTAATAGCACAATCTTCCTATGGTCTACTTTGAGTATGTGAATGTGAATGTGAATGTGAATGCTTTGAGTTGTAGGAAGTGGTTTAACCAAAATGATATTTTGGTTATTATAGATTGAGAATATGTAAGCAAGAGATGCACAAATATGTAAATAATGAGTAATGAGAAATCAAGAGAATTGATCAATATGTTAATCTCAATATTTGTAATATTTATAGGATAAAAGAGATGCAGAGGAGGAGTTGTTACTATTAGATAAACTCTATTCAATTTAATGGCTGCAACCTTTTGATGAAGAGATGAGTTTATTCAATTTAACAAAAATATCTATTCAATATGAAACGAAGCAACCTTTCAGGTTATAGCAGTTTTCAGATGATAGACGTCTGTGGAAAATCCCTAAACGCATATGGCTTCAGGATAGAATTTCTCGAACATATTCACAGACGTTTGTGGATATTTCACAAATGTCTATGGCTGGCATTTTTAGAGTATAAATTTTTAATGCTAATTTTGAATATTTATTAATGCGGATTTTGTGTATATGAATTTGTGTGTGCATATATACTAAATGAGACCTTACAATATTTTTCTAAGATTACTAATACACTAATATAACCTTACTAATCATAACATGGTCCATAATTCTCTGTTTGTCTTCGAGTCCCAATATCTTTGAACATGATGATCTCTTGTAGTATATACCTGTAATCTTGATAAGATATATAATATATGTGATTATATTGTTGTTGTCATTAAGACCATAGAACGGAGGTTCTAACATTATCCCCCTTTTTGATGATGACCATCATACAATCGTTAGTTATGATAAAAATAACTCCCTCTTAATTTTGCCTCCCCCTATGTATATGCATATATTTCTCCCCCTTTCTCATTATCAAAATAAAATAAAAGAGACATAAACATATAGACACAGTAAATGAGATAGATAGATATGAATAACACATAGATCACACATAACCCGAATAACATAATTTAACAATAAACCAACATGAGTTCAACAATAAATATATAGATAAATAGGATTTCAAACATTCTCCCCCTAAGTTAATACTCCCCATATTGATATGGTTGTATAGTAATTCTCCCCATTTTCCATCGCGTAAAAGGAAATAGATATCAATAGGAGTAATATGAATGATTATACGGGTAGAACTCTCTAATATAAATTCATAGGTGTACAAAATATTAAAAAATTGTGTTTAAGATTTTAAAGAACATACCACTTACCATAGTCACAATTTTAACCATTACAATATCAAATATCATACTCACATTGAAAAATTGAACATCACATTTGTGGCTTCATTTCCATAAGTATAAGAAAATTTTGAATGTATCTCCCCTTTTATATGTGGTATACCTGCAAAAAAATAAGATATATGTTCTGTTACCCACTTCTTATGTTAGGGTCAAGGGGTTAGGTCTTAGGAAGCCATACCTATTTGGGTATGGTTGAGCCCTTATATATATAGTTTCATTATAAATCACATTCTTATTATGATCCATCGTATTAGCAGGAATCCATATTTTAATACTATTTGTCGTTAGCTTGGTACTTGAAAAATATTTTTTATCATTTCTAAACAAAGTACCAATACTACTGTAAGTAGCTTTAGGACTATCTTGTTTACTAGTATTAACACTAAAATTAGTATATATGAATGCATATCTAGAACTATATTTACTTTTAGCTTGTTTATAGCCTAAACCGCATGAAGTTAAGATATCTTTCCCTTTGTTAAAGCTTATGAATTTTTTATTTAATCTTTCAAAAGTTGCTTTAGAATCACAAACTTCTTTTTGCAGAATATTACTATTATCTTTTAAAATCATATATACTTTAGACAATTTATATCCTTTTTAATTAAACTTTTATTCCCTTTTTCAAGAGACTATTAATGAGCTAGAATTATTTGAAGTATTTTCCAAAAATATATTTTTATTTTGCAATACGTCAATTTCCTTCAAAAGATCATTATTTTTAGCATCTAAGTGCTCAATTTCTTTTTGTAGGAATTTTTTTTGTAAAACAAGTTCTTCTATCGTATTTTCGAACAATTTAGTTTGTTTTACCAAAAAATTATTTTCATCTTTTAAATTGGAAATTTCTTGCTCATAATTTTAACTTAGCTAATGATATTCTACTAATTTTATTCATAGTTTACAATCTTTTAATAATTCATCATGTGCTAACAAAAGATCTTTATTTAAATAATTTAAGCATACCGATTGTGATCTAAGTTTAGCTATGAAGCATTTGCTTATTTTTCTGCTTTGATTCTTCTTTATTGCTATTTCTCTTTCTATTGCCTTAACTAGATCTCTTTATGACCATTTATTCTAGAATGTTGTTACGACCTCTAGAATCTCAGGCTCTAATACCAAATGAAAGTCTATAAGATCTTTTTTTAAGTAATGCAACTTATATATATGTGTGTGTGCGTGTGTGTGCGCACGCGTGTGTGTGTGAAAGTGTATACTACTAACTATATTATGCAGAGAATAATAATTGAACATAAATAAGGTAAATAATAAAAGCAAGCACACCAAATATTTTATACTGGTTCGGACCTCCTGTCCTACATCCAGTCCCAAAGCTCCCCTTCGGTATTTCCTTTAACCAACTAACTCTCGCTTCACCCGAAGGAATAGGCTAATACAAAAGTATATCTCTAGCAATCTTGTATTCCAAATAACATAGATTTTGATAGACGGTGCAAATCTTCCTATGTTCTCCTTTGAGTATGTAATGTGAATGCTTTGAGTCGTAGGAAGTGGTTTAACCAAAATATGATATTTTTGGTTATTATAGATTGAGAATATGTAAGCAAAGGATGCACAAACATGTAAAAAGTGAGTAATAAGAAATAAAGAGAATCAATCTATATGTTAATCTCAATTTCGTAGTATTTATAGGATTAAAGAGATGCAGATGAAGAGTTGTTACTATTAGATAAACTCTATTCAATTTAATGGCTGCAACCTTTCGATGAAGAGATGAGTTTATTCAATTTAACAGAAGCATCTATTTAATATGAAACTAAGCAACCTTTCAGGGTATAGCGTTTTTCGATGACAAATATCTGTGAAAAATCCACAGACAAATGTGGTTTCAGGATAGAATTTCCCAAATATATTCACAGACGTCTGTGGATTTTCCATAGACGCCTGTGGCTGGCTTTTTTAGAATATAAAATTTTAATGCTAATTTTGAATGTTTTTTAATGACGAAGTTATGTATATGAATTCGTGTGTGTATATATACTCAAGGAGACCTTACAATGTTTTTCGAAGACTCTTAATACACTAGTATAACCTTTTTAATCATAGCATGGTCCATAAGTCATTGTTTATCTTCGAGTCCCAATATCTTTAAGCATGATGATCTTTTGTAGTATATACATATAATCTTGATAAGATATATAATATATATGATTGTATAGTTGTTGTCATTGAAACAATAGAATGGAGGTTCTAATAGGGTGTCGTATCACATTTTCACCTAACAATGATAAAGGAGGTCGATCGATGTGAAGCAGGTTCCTTTAGTAGAGCGAGACATGCTTGGTTGATAATAAAAGAAACCAAGTTATCAGATAATACTACGCAATTGCAATTTTTTTATATATATGGATTTCAATAAATAATGGCATTGTATAGATCGTAGACATGGGCAAGTCTAATGTAAATGTAATTGAATTACGGATGATTATATTTAAACATACATGCTAGTATACAGGCAAAGAAAAATAAAGGGCACGACGATGTAAACAAAGATTGGACATGAAACAGTCTTTTATTTACATGTTCTTTCTATACAAAGTTGCAGGGGCCACTCCTGCATACCGACGGGCTACATACACGAAAATACCAAAAGAACAAAACACAAAAAGGTAAAAGAAATTGTCTTCTGATAGAAGCGACCATCAACTATTTCTTCTTTCTCCATTTTCCTTCCGTCATCGACTGCTTAAGGGGGTGTTTCCTTTCAATAATTTTATCCTTCTCCTCATTCAGGGTGTTCTTTTTCAAATGAGATGTCTATTCCTCAGTTGTCCAGTTGAGAGGATCCTCTGTATTGGCATGAATGCCCGTTGGAGTTTAAGAAGCAACAACATCGAAAGCAAAAGGTGGCCACGTAGGTATCGAAGGAAGAGGTAACGCTATCGACAACCGAGGAGGAATGTTTTCACACCCTGGCACCTTGTTTATGTTCTTAATCTTGTCAACATCTATGGCCTTAGAAGTCTCCAAAGAGGGCCTTTAATCATAATATGGGTGATGGTAAGCTAATTATTGTCAATCGCGGCTAAATTTATCCAGATTTTTAGCCTTAAGCGCTCCAATCTTCTATGATTTAGGCCCAACAATGGACCAACTATGGAAGTGGAGACTGGTTTAGGGATTGAAATAATGATGGCATGGTGGCGATGGATATGGCTATGAACTAGAAGATTTAGGGATAGCAGGTGAGTTTTAATTACCAAGCGACCTAAAATTTGACGAAGGGAAGTAAAAAGATTAAAGACATCTTCAAAGGACACCTAAAGATTCTCAAAGATAGGGAAACCGAGGGATATATCTCTCCAGGTTGATGTTGGAACATGAAGAAAGTCTTTGACTTGTCCTTCCTCATGGATTGAAGATATGAATGGAAGGACGAGGACAATTAGTGACTTTACAAAACCAGGGTCATTAGGGTTATATCCTTCTAAATTTAGAGTAGTAATGACACTGGCTGGCTATAATGGCACATGCATAGGAATATCGATGGACTTGGAGATGGCTGCCATAGAAATAATAACATCCACATGGGATTCTGTGACGAGTGGAGTGATGTCTTCTACCGAAGCCTTGGAGATGGACTTGTGAGAGCCTTGGTAGGCACCAGTGCTAAAGTTGAAACATTCGAAGCCCTTATTGCCTCGCCCTCAACTAAGACCTTAAGATCAAACTCATCGAATTGCATAAGGGAATTAGTTGCATGTTCATTTACCTCTACTCCTATTTTCTCCCTTTCTTGTTCATAGTTTCTTTATAGACCTCGGCTTGGTTCTTAGGATAATCTTAGAAGGTTGTCGTATATGACCACATTAATGTAAAAGTATAAGATGGTGGAGTCGATTTTATTTTCGAAATTAGCTTTCTCTAGTTCTATTTGGACAAAGCAGGCTTCTAGCTAGGAGACCTTGTCTAAGATTGTTTTCTTGTCCTGCTGAAGGCTGTAGATTTCTTTACAATAAGGCTACGGTTACTCCAAAGCTTTATTTTTCTCAACCTTTTTATCTTTGAGGTCCAATTTAAGATTTTCAATCTATGCGCCCATTTACTTAATGAAGGCCTTTTTCTTTACTGACTTCGCTGGTCCAGATGCGAGCTTCCCGGACTTGTTTGTCTAGGATCTATGTTTTGGTTTGATAGCTTGGATCTTAGGGAGAGTTTCTCTTCCTTGGTTGTTGTATCCCTAGTGACCATTTCTCTCTCTAACTTCTCAACTTATTCAGGGAGGTTTCTCTTGATTTTGTCATCTTTTCTGCTCTCTTTCTCTTTAGTCCCTATTTTCAAGTGATTCTTTTTGTTTAGATTGACTAGACCTATAGACAACTTCATTGACATGTTGAACTACTTCAATAGTTCAATGTGAAGAGATAATCTAGTCTGCCACTCATTGGGAGAAATTTTATTCATGTTGTACATGAAATGGAGACTTGTGAGATCCATATTGAGGGGTACAACCTCGCGCTCCATGAAAATCTTTGATGTCGGAGCATCTAGAGCTAAAGGAGAGAGGCTAGTGGTGGTAGTGATTTTCTTTCTCAGATTATTGTTGAGAAGTGAAGAAGATGACTGATCTGTTTTGGATTTGGATTGGGTAGGAGTTAGGAGTTCAGAGTGATGAGGGACTGGAGTTTGTCCCTTTGAGGAGCTGGGCATATCAAGGTAAGGGTCCTGGACCCTCAAAAGTGAAGATCATGCCTAGTGTGGTGAACCAGAACCTTTTCTGGACCCAGAGTGGTCCCGTGACCTCTCGTGCTAAGAGTAGCACCTTTTTTTCTCATCCCATCTCTCTCTCTCTATAATCTATCTCCCTCGATTTCATCTCCCTCTATTTCTTTTATTTCCATTGCAGTCAGATTCGTGATAAGGATGCTAATGAGGGACATATTAGTTCGATAGAGAGTATACAGTTGCTACTCGATTTCTTGCCTAGGATTTCGAACCTAGATTTCCCCGTAGAACCTAAAAAGAGAGAAAATGCAAGGTTAGAGGTTGAAGATGGGAAACAATATATATAGAGTCAGTGTTCTACGATTCAAAGTGTTGTACAGTGTGTTGGTTTGTCCTATTGAATCTACGGACTATGCTCATCTAATCAACTAAATGGATTTATTTTTCCACGAAAGTTGGGGGAACATCAGTCGTGGTTTGGATCAAGGAATTAATATCTAGGAGGCTGAAGCCAGCGAGGTAGTATTTCGAGATGCTGTCAAGATTGTTAAGCGAAAAAAAATCATTAATAGGCGAAGAGTGAGTCACTTCTCCAACTACAGTCTGTTGTGGCTCAAGGACTGTTCTAGGTGATAGAATTATTATTAGCCAAAGAATGGGAGGTGAAGTTCTTTCACCCCACCCATCTCTTTGGTTAACTCATATCCATTATTAGAGTCATAGTCATCGTCCTTCCCTTTATCATCGTCCTTGCCATTGTTCGCAACTTCACTTTTATCCTCTCCTTTATCGGTGAAGAATTTTGCATTACATGTAGAGCATCTTGTTGTGCAGGAGCCAAGGGATCGATATAAACTTCTAGTGCAGCCTGCATGAATCTTCTTGTAGAAAATATAATACTAAGGCTCTAACCATTGTGAAGTAACTAGAAATGTCACATTTGAGAATCAGTCAAGAAAGGTTTCATCCTTCTTTTATTAATGGGAATGCTCTACAAGGTTTGAAGTGTCTGCACCAGAGCAGCGTTGGTGATCCATTGAGGAATATCTGTTAGATTTAAAGAACAATGGATTCAGCAAATTGAATGAAATAGGTTCCAATGAATTAGGAATGAAATTGAAACTTATATCTCGACCGTTTCTAGACAAAGCCAGCTGGGCAATGAGTGAAAACGTACTCATTTTAAATTGACTAAGCTTATTGCAGAGGCCATAACTACTCAACGGGCTTTAAGATTCTAAGAAAGTGAGAGACAGATGATCGATTCTCTTCTAAAAGCTATAAAAATACCTTATTTCTTCGAGAGTAGGAACCCTACCTAAGTTCCTAAGAAAGATTTGTACATGTAATTCAATGTACCTATTCAAGTGGAGCGGAGCAGGGGCAAGCTTTATAAACTGAAGGATTAGTCGGATCAAGTGATTAAACGAGGGAATGCCCTTTGAGAGACACATGTAGTGGTTGCATGCTATGTAACACTCCAGGAGTTATGTGCCCTTTAGTGGAGTTTCTGTGATAGAGTTTCTTTGATAGGAATTCCATAGCAGTCCAGTATCCTATTGATGTCCACTACAGACAAAGTGATGTTAGAGAATCTAGAGGGTTGTCAACGACCATTATGCCTTCTAAGTCAAAATCGAAAGCGGTAACAGGGTGAGGTTCTTCTATAGCTACAAATGGAATGACTAGGAGAGACCAGTTAAGCCACCAGCTAGACTGTTGAGACCTGGAAGGCATTAAAGTTGATGTCGGGGAAGAAGATAGACCTGCCTTCGGAGGAGTAAGCTTAGAAGTTGAAGGACCTACACCTAAGGGGGATGTTTGCATTAAAAGTGGGAAAACACCTCCAATCAGGTTTACAACATTAAGTTCAACAGAAATAGAATGTAGGAAAAGTAGAACACATAAAAATTTAAAGTGGTTCACCATAACGGGCCTACGTCGACTATTCCTTTTTATTGCTTTCCTTATATTTTAGCCTTTAAAAGTGTTTGTATGTAAAGTACAATGATTTATTGCTTGACATTGAAAACCAGGAGCTCTGTTCAGCTATTTTTTTGGCATATCTCAAAAATTCCAAAAAATCCTCATTATGGATGCTTGAAGCTTGGATAATTATAGGAATACGGAGGTGGTATGGTTGGCTCGGATATATTCCATATATAAAAGATATGATCATAAATTTCCAAATATACTCATATTTCATCCCATATATAACCCCTTCGGTGCGGCTAGAAGAAACCTGTTTGGAGTTTGTTGGCTCAGTGGATGCATACAGACGTCTTGCTAGCTGGATTTCCTCATACCCTTCTTTGATTTGGCCTCCCTCGGCTTCTCTTGGTTTGGTCTCCCTCGGCTTCTCTTGGTTTGGTCTTCGCACCATGCCGATCAAGCAATTCAGTTCGGTAGTCTTGAACGTGCACACTGGACAACCTCTCATGTTCAGTGAATTGCTCACTACCGAACAGAAATTACTATTTGGTACCTAAACTATCGAACAGTAATTGATATTCGGTATTCAAACGGTGAAACAGGAGTCACTGTTGGTGGTTAGGGCTACTGAACATGAAATGTTTTCGATGGTTAAACTAACGAATAGGACTTTCTGTTATGTGTTTTAAACTATCGAACAGAGGTTCCTGTTTGTCTCATCTAGACTACCAAATAGACCGGTGTTGCTCTTTCCAATTCCTTTATTTTCCTTAACTCCATATGTCTTGTCCCCTCTCTTTTCCTACCCTTAATTTATCTTCATCTGACCATCTTATTAAGACTGTCTTCTTGGGTGCAAACACCTACAATATGTGCCCCCCAAAGCTTGGTTCGTAGACTACAAGGCGGGCGTTGTTGCATGCTCCAAGAGTTCATCAGCAAATATATGTCACCATCCTTATATTTAGCTTGATTCTCATGCTGTTGGTTTGATGGTCGGGATTGGGTCCGGCATTATTTTGGTTTGCCGATGAATAAAGCACGTGCCTATATAAGCTCCCAAGCCTCCTCTCACCAACCACCCTTATTCATTTTTCTGTTTTCCCGAACTCTGAGTCTGTTCGTCTCCTTTCCAACAGCAGTTGTTGATCTCTACTTCAAGCACCCTTAAATCATCATAATTATCATCCAGGACCATCATTCGACTTAGTAAGCCCTTTTACCCTTATATGCATTCATGATGTTGAATTATATGCCATGATTCATGCATTGCCCAGTAGTAGGCTAACGGATTGGGTTTTTCATTTGCTCGGTCTTTGTGGGACATAAAGATTAGGGTGTGTTTACGCAGAGGATAACTCAAACTACAAAAACATGGTTACATAATGCTTTTGAATCGATGGGTCCTTGAACTCCTATCTAGGGCTTGGCGAATTATGTGTCAAGCTACCGAACAGAGGGCTCATAGTAGTATACTATTAATATACTAGACTTTACAACTTGATAATTCCCGATCTGCCACCTTAACATTTTTCATTAATTAATTGCATTTTCCATTGCACACATGCACTCCATACATTCGCAAGCACTCATACACCCTATGATGGCTCGTGAGATAGGAAATTATATTAGTAGGGTATGTTGAGTTGTCATCAAACTACCTCTAGAGATCAGGCTCCCTCTTCTTCTACTCCTATAGAACTTGCACCATCGAGGTGTTGGACTAGCCAACCTACCTCTGCCTGTTCTCTAGATTATAGATGGATGGCATCCCAACTGTTGTAGATCCTATTGACTTTGTGTAATGACTCATATTTTACATATTGAATGATCGTGAAATATTTTTATTCTATTCATAGGTCATATGACTCTAATATTTTAGAAAATGACTCTTAGGGATATTTTTCACATCTATGATTTTTGCCAAATTTCTATGCGACCATTTTGACCCTAAAAATCTTTTTTGGATTATAACTTCTGATAGAAGCCGAATTAGGGTCTCAAACCACTTCCATTGCTTTAGGATGATGGTTTCCCGTTCTGTAGAACGACCTTAATAGAAATACGGAGTTACCATTGAAAGTTATAGCTGTTGCTGACCTACATTAGTGGGCAATTAACTAAGCCCATATTTAGGCCCACTAAGCCATCTTGAAAATTATGCTAAAGGAAGGCTATTGAGACAAATCTAAGTCATTCCCCTCTTTCCAAAAATAGTTCTATGTTTCCATTAGCACTAATCTCTTCACAAATCATCTAATTTCTTTACTAATCTTACCTAAATCATAATTAGAAGGGTAATTAGCATAGAAGAACTTGAGATTATCATTTTGGATGTCTTACATTCTTCTTCTTTGCTGCCCTCTTCAGATCTAAGGGGAGAAATTGGTATTTTTGGTATTTGGTGAGTAGTTCATGACCTCTTACTATCCTATGCATATTTATATAGTTAAAATTGATGTTTTTAATATATTTTTTATCCTAAAATGTTCGTTAACTATAATCACACTTTTGTACATGTTTATGGTTGAAAAATAAATGATTTTAAATGGTTTTGCAACCCCTTTTGTTCATATTCATATGCTAGTGTAAAAATTAGATTTAGATTAAGATTTGCTTGATTATTGTGTTCTTATGGATTACATGTATGAATGGATGTGTAGGTATGATATTTCATGTTTGCATGTTGTGCTTTGATATGGTATGCTAGTGCATCTAGGTAGTTAATAAAGAGGTTGGCAAATTTGGCAAATCGAAGGCAAAGATAGCCGGAATTAGATGAAACTTAGAGGAGGGGCTCTAGAGGATGGGAGCAACCCAAGATTCAAGTCACATCAAGTTTGGAGCATAGTAGAGAACCCGACACCGAGAACTTTTGGTTGGTACATAGAGCATTCTATTAGTGGAAACTACTTGGTGGGTGATGGTTCTTCGGGTTGGTGGCTAGAAGTGATGAGTAGAAGTTAAATACCAAAGTTTGGTTAAGTGCTAAGAGCTTTTGGAGTTAACACAGATGTTTTTAGAGATGATGATGATGAGAGATTTTATAAGGATTGGTTGGAGTCCAAGCACTTAGAAGATGGAGCATTAGAAGAGGTAAAGAACTTAGCCAAAAATTGGCTAAGTATACCACTTGGTACCGAGAGGTCTGATTGGTACCGAGAGGTCTGATTTTTATTAGAATTAGGGTGAAACTCTAGGAGGGAAAGTGTAGGCTCTATAGGTCATGCTGAAGGAGTTTGTTTGTTCACCTGGGGTTTGATGGCGATACAGTAGCACAGTGATAGCTTTAGGACTTTAGTGATGGCAACTTGATGGTGAATAGAGTTAGGTTCTGAAGATGGTGGCTCGATGTTGAAAGAAATTATGAGAATGGTTATCCACAAAGGGTGGGTTTTAGGAATGATGACCCATGGATATAATATTGAATGGTTCTATCGTGGAATGAAGGAACGTGGAATGGTTTCTTAAAAATAATGGAAACTAAATGGAGAAAGGATAGAGGCTTGGATATGCATGCTAAGGGATTGTTGATACTCAGAGTTTTTTGTTGATGTACTCGAAAGTAGAGCACTGTGACAATGCTCATGGATACGTTGTTTAGCTACCTCAGATTGGTTGTTTGGATCTGTATACCATGGACCGGTGGAATGGCTCTAGTATCAACTTTGGGGCTAAAGGATAGTACATTGGTAGTCGGGATTTCCACTAATCCATGGCAGGAGAAAGGTCATGCAAGTTATCATATAATTAGAGCACAATAAGTGATAGCGAGAATTGTTTGATGGATGCTATGGTTGCTTTGATTGTCTTCTTCCATAGTCTATCACTATAGGGATGTCACTCGAGATAGGTATTAGGGATAGGGATACCTGGGCACCCATCATTGTATTTAGTTCATAGTATACCTTTATGGTGTCCGTAGAGTATCATATTGTGTTCGTTATATGCTAACTCTTTGGTTGTAGGTACATGTCAGGTATTGTTTGTATACCCTTTGTAACGACCCAAAATTTTCAATCTAAAAAATTCCAGATAGTTAGAAAAGAAGAAAAGAGAAAGAACAAGAAACAGCAACAAGTCTCAGAAACCTCACATACGCAGCGGATCAAAATATAATATCACATAAATAACAGTTTTACAAAGAAGAACTGTATCAGTACACTTATATTTTATATATCAGAGTTACAACCATTACCCATCACTGGACAGTTTAAAACAACATGTCCTAGTTATATAATAATATATCACAGCGGAAAACACTCCATACGTTCCTGCCCTCCAGCTTGCCTTCTGAGCTCCAGAACTTCCTTACCTGAAAATCTGTAATACTCGGTCTGACCCGAGCATTACATTGAAGTACCAATACTTAGATTAAATGGTCCAATTCACTTAAATCATTCCATTCCATCCTATTGATTTCACAAATCAATTTATAATGAATCGAAGTGGTTTCGGGTATTTACTAATACCCGACTCCGGCCTCTTCGGGTCTCATGTCATCCTAACCCAAGTTATCTAAATGAAATACACAACATTTCATAACTGAGATATCAACTCATTCAAAGCATCCAATACCATTCAATCACCCATAAGCAAAGCTTAATCACATACAAATTTAATTTTAATTAAGCCTGATTGAATCACTAACCTCAACCACTAAGATTTCTTCATTTAACATTAATTTATTTCAAGTCAATTAACCAATCATTCCTTCATTATTCATCTTATTTAATCACCCTGGATTAATTATCCTTCAATTACAATAAGCAATTAATTTTTTATTAATTACACAAATTAATTAGCTTTTACCCCTCCATATTACTTACATTGATCCTTAATTAATTACTCAAATTAATTATCTTATAATCACTATTGATCAATTATCCTTAAATTAATCATACTCCTTAATTAATTTCTTTAATTAACCAATCCTGAATTAATTACACTAAGTAAATAATCCTTTTATTTTCTTTTATCAAGTAATTATCCATTGGTTAATTATCCTTACTTAATTTAACCTTTAATTACAAATTCAATTATTTAATCCTTAACACATCAATTATTAAACAAATTAATCTTTTAAATTTCTTATATTAAGTCATTATTATTTATTAATTTTCATTAGTGATTTCCTATTAATTACCTACCTTAATTAATGATATCTAGTGATTATTCTTTAATATAAGTTGTTTTTATAAATAAATTTAAATTAAGTAATTTACATTTAATTAAATTATCACCCTTGATTGCAGAAATTAATCACATCAATAAATCAATCCTTTACATTGATTTCTCAAACTAATTAACAATTTATCTTAATAATTAAATTAAGTATTTATCCCCTTAAATTGATTACATTAATCAACTACTGTCCTTACTAAATAATTTGTATTCATTCAATTGCATTATTTAAATCATCTTTAAAGACCTATAGGAATTACCTACTATATAATCACCTGAGATCTGTAACCAAACGTTTTACACGAGCTACCCCTAAATTTCTTCGAGTAAAACCCTACCCTGCTTCGAGCAAAACTCAATTTACTCGAAATAAATTCGAGTATACCATTTAAAAATGTAACAATTTAACATTGTTTTTAAACATTTTATATTTTATAAAACTTATCTATTCCAACTAGGATAACAATTTAACATTGTTTTTAAACATTTTATATTTTATAAAACTTATCTATTCCAACTAGGATTCAAATTCAATTTGAATCCGTACTTTAAATTGATTTAAACTGTTTAAAATCTTGCCTCCAGTTTAAATTCTTTACAGGTTTTTAAACCTGAAACCAACAATGTTCCACGCCCAGACTTCTGAAACCCTAAGTCTTTCTTCCTTTTACTAATTATCAGAAATAAAGTTCGAGAACCTAGTACTACACGTTCACGCAAGCAACCAGAAGAGAGACTCGAGTAAAACCATCAACTCGAGCATAACCCCAAAAACTCAAAACTTCCAGATAACAAAACATGCACACAACCCACCATGCACTTGCACCCACCGTCGATGAACCTTCATCGCCTGAGATGATCACCAACAAGTCAACAATCACTCCCTCTTGCGATCTCACCAGCCAAAAACAGAGATTTTTCACGGGAACGAAATACAACACATTCGAGCTTCCAAACGAAATTACCCCGACCATCGATCGCCTCGTCCAGGCAGTGCCGACCTCCAGATGCCACCAAACTTCACCAGCGTCATCGTTATCCTCCACGCTACCACTACTCCAATCCACTTGCAGCTCGACACATCAAGGAATCCACAGCGACCATTTGTTTCAAGCCTTGAAAAACTAGGGTTTAAATCGAAATTGGACTATCGCCGGCGCCACGACGAACTGGAACGTCACCGGTCATTTTTCCCCGCATCGTCGGACCATCCTCCATCCCTGGTTCAATCCCTAACATCCCAAAGACCTCTGGCCATCTGAATTTGCTCAAAGCCCATTTACCGTTCAATTAGCAACTGCTCTTAGCATACTCAAAGAAAAATTACCATCTTTGTTTTAGAAATCCTATTTTCTGATGACAATTCAAGTTATATAACTGAATTCGTATTTCATGACATTCGAATTTATCATAAAGTTTATAATTTGTTTTGTATAACTAAGTTTACAAAGACAATTCACCACTATCGAGTTTAAAACAATTTTTAGATCATAACCTATGCTTAAACATACTTATTTGTTTTAAATCCTAAGCTTGGTAAAGATTAAATGAAAAGAAATTGAATTTACTTGTTTCCTACCCTGTAACCCAGAAAACAGGGAAAATCAAAGGAATACACAGCACAAACATATTTGTATATATACCGAGTTAAAACTGAAAAGAGGGTACTCAAGCAAAACACAGTATTCTTCATAAATCATATACACAGATTTACTTAAATCTTAAATAATTGTTTGCTCACAATTTTTTTTTCAAGATGCAGAGGAACAGTCTTCTTAGTTTGAAAACAGAATGCCTGAAATCTGCTCTGATTCAATCTGGGTTTTGTTATGAATTTGGAATAAAAGCTTGAGACTAGAAGTTTTGATCTGGAAAATACTTGCATGCTAAAATTGCTTCTTTGATTTATCTCAGGTTTGCTTGCAGGCTTTGTTCTTGATATTGAAAATGTACAGTTTATTGATTTTGTTTCTGGTATGAGGAAGTATTGATTATAGATTGTTTTGAGTTATTATTTTTTTCAGGCTGAAGTTCTCTTATCTTTGAATTGAGAGAATAGAAAAAGAAATGAAAATAAGGAAGCATATGTTTATGAAAGTTAATTTGTGATTTTAATAAAGAAGAATAAAAGAAATGAAAATTTATGAAGGACACTTGTTAAAGATTTACCATTTGTCATTTATTATAGCTTATCATTTAACACTTGTTTTAAACAACCTTTCATGTATTTACACATGTTATTTAAGTAATTCTTACTTATCTTAATGTTAAATAAAAGCTTTTACTTAATTTTATAATCACCTATCCAAATATATATATATATATGTGTGTGTGTGTGTGTGTGTGTGTGTGTAAACTTTTTTTAAAGAAAATAAAACCAATTATATATAAATAAAAGCTTATACATACTTTATTATTATTATTTTCCAAAAGATTTTAAAATATCTATCTTTTGAATTTCAAAATTAAGTCCAAATTCAAAAATAAAATAAAATATAAAAATTCAATTTAAAATCAACTTATACATATATAACATATTAAATTTTGTAAGTAATAATTCTATATATATCTATATTTAAATTATCACATTTATTTGTTCAATCTATAAATCAGTATTTTTAATAATTAAATTCAGTTACTTTATCAATTACAAATATTCTGAAATTCCAGGCTATCACACCCTTATTCCTTACTATATTGACATGTATAGTATTTTGAGATTCATTTACCACTCACATCAGACTGTTGTTTGATCCGAGGTTTTATGCTTTGCTTTTATTATCTTGGATACTCTTAAATGAGTAGACTAGATAGTAGGTCTAGGTGAGATGTAGTAGGTTGTAGAGGATGAGCTGGATGGAGCTATCTCGTATTATATATGGATTTCTATGCTTAATCCGCTATGCAACACTATGGAGCCTTGATGATGTTGGCTTATTATTATAATGAGATAGTTATTTGAGTTTATTCTCATTCTGTATAACTCTTTTGCTATGTTGTATAACTCTGTGGATCTACGCTCTGACATTTGGTTCACTTAGTTATTACTATCTCTTCTGTTTTATATATATGATGTTTATTATATTTTATTCCATGTGCTATGAGATATTCGACAGGTTCTGTGATTGGTTATTCTTTTCTTTCATCCATTGATGATCGTCCCACATCAGTAGCACACTATATAGTTATATTGAATGCTGGTAGTATAGGAGGTCATCTTCAAGGCCTTTATCCTAACTCCCAAGTAGTTGGACATAATTGGAGCCACTCATGGCCTTCATAAAGAATATATTCTTTTGCCTACTTCTACGCAATGGTTTCATGCTCCCCTAGAAGGATACATGGTCTACTCTATATATCATTGCGTGGTTGGGGCCCCACCTCATATTTCTTAGTGAATCATAAGCTTTCTTATGTACCTGAAGATTTCTCTATTCTAGATGCATCCCAACAGTTACACCATTCTGATTATTCTATAAGTTACTTTTATGAGAGAGTTTCGGATTCTCGTTTCTCATCATCAGATTAGGTTCCTCTATGGCATAAAGAGCAAAATGGAAGGTTCTCTTTTATTTGTCTTGAAGCGAGGAGTAAATGTAGACCAGTCAAGAACTTGTACTCCAAGTATAGCATGTTCAAACGTGTGTGTTTCTTCATCCGAGATTATTCTCCATGCTTAAATCAGTGGCATTCCAGTTGTAAGCCTTTTTTATCCCTTTCTTTTTACATTTCTTCTTTAAGAAATTTTTATGCTAGGTACTAATCCTTTTCTTCTTTGAACTGATTTGGAGGACATACTACGAAGACTTCAGAAAATCATGACGGAGCTTAGGGAGGTCCCCCGTTTGGTTACTGACGATAACTTAGGGCAGCTCGGACTATTGGCTGCCAGTTGCTATATTCAGGAAAGGGATGGTTCCTTTCACTCATAGGCCCACAAAGAAAAGGAAAGGAAAAGCTTCCATGACTAGCGATACAAGTGACGCAATGTTCTCCTAACCTTCCATTTCCGGTGCCATCTTGACTATGAATATGCCTGGAGTTGACCCTATTGCTATCATCGATATGGAAGAGTCAACACTAGACTCTTTTTTAGGATTGAGCCTTGCAAAGATGGTCGATGTAACATTCCTGAAAATTCATTAAGTTTAATTTGGCAATTAAATTAATTTTTGAGAATAAATTGTGAATTAATTAGGAAATTTTCTAGGATAAATAAATAAATAATTTGATTATAAATAGAAATTTATATTAGAAATTTAAGGATAAGTGATTTATAAAATAAATATTGAGTTTCAAAATAAAATGTATTAAAAAAATAAAAATAGAATTTAAAAGCTTGAGATTAATAAAATGATAGTAATAGTTGTTTTCTAAAATATTAATTTTTATTTGGAAGATGTATTAATTTTCATAATATTATTTTTAAGTTAAATTTTCATACATAAATAAGTGTGACTAATTGTTAATATGAAATCAAAGTGTTTGAATCCATTCTTTTCTTTTGTAGAATTGTACAAAATAAATAATAAAAAAATATATGAATGTAAATGGTGTAAATATAAATTTTTAAATAAATGTATAAACTAAGTTTAAATAATATTGGTCATAAGGATTGAATACATATTGGAATTGAATTTAAATTTTAAATGATATGTTTTAAAATAATTGGCATTTAAAAAATCATTGAAGTGTAACTTGTATAATGTAAAGATTGGTTAGAAACAATTCTTTTAAACTTTGTGTATATGTATATACAAATGGCATCATTGCATTTATAAAATAATCAAATTTAAATTACAAAAAGAAAGAAATAACATTTTTTTTAGCTATGAAACAAATAAAAGAAGACAAAGATAATCAATAGCATATCTTTTGCACACTAGAGAATATCATTAGCCACCAAACACCCCCTATCAGCCACCAATCAAATCTGCAAATCAAAGACTTGGACAAGAAAAAAAAATAATAAAATAAAAAGCATAGATATCAGTTGAAGATCAAGCTTGTTTACAGAACAAATACAAAAAAAAAAATTATCTCAACATCAAAGCAAAAGCAACAGCCTCCTTTTCAATTCACAAACCAGATCAGCAAAGGGTCATCTCAAACAATAGGATATAGAACAAAACCTGGAAGCAAATGCAAGATCATTTCAAAATCAAGCTTCAGTTTACATTTGTTTCCAGCAAGTTTAAATTCAAAGTAAAGAAGCAACTCGGTAAACATGCAAGTTCAAATCTGGAAATAGAGGCAAAGTTCAACATTCAACACAAACCAGAAGATCAAAACTAGATATTCCAGTTGAAGAAATAAAGTAGAAAGAAAATTGGAAAACCAAATTATGGGAAATCAACCTGAAGTTAAATAAAAAAAAATGGATGCTTCAGTCTTTGGCCAGAGATAGTGCAGATCCTCTTAAGCAATTCAAAGGCAAGTGAATCTTTCTTTTAAAATTTGAATTCGAGTTATAAATCAGTAAATAAAACAAAGATTTAAACAACCTTGTAAATCAGTTTCAGGAAAACAAATCAAGTTTAAGGGCTAAAGTGATTTCTGGTTTGCAACTGCAGACCATATATCCCTGCACCCAAGAATTTAAACCGTAGGTAAGTAAATTAAAATTTTTGTTATTGATGAAATGAATAAACAAATAAATAGTGATTAAGCAAAGATTTGATTTACAAGTTCCAGATTCAAGCCTCAGGCAAGACCAATCAAAAATCAAAACAAGGAAAAAGAAAAAAAGAAGAAGCAAAAGCCTGTAAACTCAAACTGTTCTCTGTCTTTCTTCATCAAAATCATCCAGGTGAGCAAACTGTTTCTTTAAGCCTAAATTAGTTGATCAGCTGTGATGTTGTGGTGAATGTTTGATTGTGTGATGGGAAATGTTTGAATGGATGCAAATTGGTGTGTATATGTTTATAAATAAGTGTGTGTTGAAGTTGCATGTCTGTATATATCTATATACAGGCCTCTGTTCCATCAATGTGAGCAAATCCTTAACTTTACCTACATCCTGGTTTGCATACAAGTAGGATTGATGTTTGTCTGTAAATAAGTTTACATATGCTATGATATGTGTTTGGATGTTGATATGAATATGCTTGTGCATATAAGAATACAGACATATGCTTTTGTTTTCTAATTCCAGGTTTTTCAAAAACTGTTCAAAACCAAATTGCTTCTTCTCTGTCTTCAATTCAAATCATCAAAATTCTTTTTTTCAAACCTTGTTTAGCTTTGATCCTTAAAAGGAAATTGACTACGACGTTACAATGTTATTTTTAAAAGTTGTCTCAAATGAAAATATTTGGGAACTATTCAGAGAACAAGTGATTATAGTGGACATCATATGCAAGTTGAAAATTAACATTCGAGTTTTCGAATTTGGATTTCATAATATGATTTTTAATAGGAAAAAATGATTTTTAATGATAAAATCAAGATTTTAAAGTTGTTATTTGAAGAGAAATCACAAGTTGAACAAATTTGACATTTTTATAACAATCTGATGACCGGCATGGAGTTAGTAGTCAGGATTCATGGTGAAGATAGCTTGGATGCGGGAGAATCATGGGAAAATACTCGTGAATTCTATAAAATGCCGGGGTGATGGATTGACGTGATTTTAGGATTCTGCACTCTGATATTGTCGACAAAGTTTGGGAAGGGATTTCGTCGTAATGGGTGAACTATAGGCGATCGGTCCAGTGGGGTTGCAGCATGTGGTCAAGACGAGGCTGCAGGGAAGTTTCCATGGCCTCCGATGGCTAGAGGTGAGGGGACGATGTGATTATGGTGGTTCGGTACTGTTTCAATTTGGGTGTTGAATTACTCGATTTCAATTCGTGGTCAATTTCGACGATCTGGGTTGTCATGGTGACTCTGGGAATGATGGGTGGTCTTTCGATGATCAGAGCATCGAATGGAAGTGCTCGCGTCGATAGTGCATATGCACACGCCATATTCTGTGCATCTGGAAGTATGGTAGTTGGGGAAGATAACAGTAGTTAGGGTTCGTTCTCGAAGCAAAACGCGTGGCGACTCGAAGCATGGTGGGATCTGGCATGAAGTAAGGTTAAGATTTGCTCGGGTATATCGCTTTGATTTAGGTTTTAGTATCAAACAGAAACCTGTTCTTTGTTCTTAAAATTTAAGGTAAAGTTTAAAATACATGTTGGAAATTTTAAATAAGTTAAAATAAGTTTGAATCTGATTTCAAAGTGCTTGAATCTGAGTTTTGAAATTTAAATTTTGGTTTAGAAACTTTCAAGTATAAAGGTATATTGGGTTTTGAATTTGAACTGAAAGTAAAATTTGTAAAATAGAAATTTAAAATAAGTTAAAATCTGAGATTTTAAAATCTGGAGTTTGGGCTGAAATCAGTTTTTAAATTTCTTAAATGTAAAGTTTTTCGAATTTCAGTTTAATTTAAGTTTTAAAAATACTTTCTTGATTAAATTTTTCTTGATTAGTTTCCATTAAGTTTTAAAATAATTTTTTTTGAAATTGAACTATTTGTTAATAATAATTTGTTTTATCTAAAAGGATGTAATTAAGGGATTAAGTAAAAATAGTAATTACTTAGTAAAAGTAATTAAGAGAAGATAATTAAAGGTTAAGATTGATAAATCAAATATTAAGGGTAAATTACTTTAAAGAAAAATAAATTAAAAAGGTTAATTACTTAAGATAACTAAATTGATTAAAATTAATTAACTTAAAGTGATTAAGAAATCATTATCAATTAAGGATTAATTAATTATTGTAGTAAATTGAAGAATAAGTAATTAAGATTAAATTAATTACAATTAAAGGTTAATTAATTAAGATAATTAATTAAGTAAATGATTAATGAATAAGGGAGGGTTAAGACTTAATTAATTGTAGTTAATTTTAACTAATCATTGATTTAAAAGATTACTAATAGAAGTAATTATATGAATAATAAATTTATAACCACACGGTTTATTCATCTTAATTAAAGATGTTTGATTGTTATTGGATGTTCTGTGATGGATTGATATATTTGATATGTGATGTGATGCTATGTGATGTTTTGTGCTAAGCTGTTATATCTGTGATGTATATATTGTTATGCAAACCCTTGACCCGTAGAACGACATTTGAATTTCGATGCGACAGGGAGTCGGATTCCATTTGGTTATCCGAAACCCACATCGAATTGTAATGATTGAATCTGTGCTGATTGATGATGTGGCACTCTTATTGTGTAAAACCCCTGGACCACACTTATACACACACAAATATGGATTTCATGTGGAAATTTGGTTAAGTCACAGATTTTGAAATTGTTTTAAAATTTAATTTTTAAATCCAAAATAGTTTTGGAATTAGAATTTCAAAAATAAAAGTTATTTGAATAACTTGATTGAATCTTGAAATTTAAATGAATTGATTTAAATTTGAATTCAATATTTGAAAATTGAATTCTATAATTTGGAAACTATGGTTTAAAAGGTTAATCAACTTATAAATGGGTTTATATGTGTTTTTAAAATCATTTTAAAAGTGATGTTTTGGAATTTAAGTTTAACCCAAAGATCTTAACTTGTATAAATGAAATCGGATTTTTCCAAAAAGAAAACTATTTGTTTTCAAACGATTGAAGCTTTCACATAAGAATGAATTTCCAATTTGTGTTAAAGGATTTCAAGTCTAAAAATGAAAATAGTTTTTCAAGCTTTAGATAAATCTTTGAAAATGTGTTTTTAAAGCTATAAATCTTTAATTTAAAGATTTAATTGGGTTAATCTAAATTGAATGGGAATTGTTTTGAAATCTATGGATAGATCTTTGTGATATCGGGTGAAACTTTGTGAAATAAATCCTTTTGTTTAAAGGTTTAAAATGGTAATTTGTTAACCATTTGAAAGAAAAGTTTTGGATTTTATAAGTTGTGACTTAACCGAAAATCCCATATCCATATGTTTTTAAATATGGCTCTTACTATTCGGTTTAGCCGGGAGAGGACCTTGTGTCATATAACCCATTCCGAATAGTGATACGACATTATGGATTGCAATTGAAGATCGGTGGTGAAGACCGGGTATTTGTGAGAACGATAGGATAACCTATCGATTGTCTCTGCGCCGAGTAGCTACGGTATAGAGATTCCCTTAGTGATGGGAAGTCCGATCGGGATTATGGATACCCGGATTTGCAAGGGCTTCTTCGGAAGTGCCTTCGGTTCTGTTCGAACCCGGAACAGACTTGTATGGTTGTATGTCCGACATTACACTTTGAGATGTTAACTGATTTCTATCAAATACATTTCTGCTTGGTGGCGGAGAATTTATTCTCTTAGCTTAACACCCTTCTCTGAGACGTACGAGCTCAGAGGTTATGTAGTTGATATTTATCAGTGATGTATTCCCAATTTGGTAATGTGACATGCTGAGTGCTGCTGTGTGATGATGATCATTTGTTGATCATTTGTGATCAAAGCATGGCTTTTGTATAAAGCGTAGCTTTGTGGACGAGACTGCATCAGGACCTCACACCTCGAAAATGGTCGAAACAGGAAAGATGCGGCAAGGTTATGAGGGTCGCGCCCTTTAGGGTGTGTCATTCCCTTCTGGTAAAGGGTGGTATCATGGTATGGAGCCCAGATACTTACTCATGTGGATACTGCAGATCTATTACTTTGTGATACTTTGTGGTTGTTGTTGCGCGCGCTCGGATAAAGGTCCCAAAGGACCGGGGGATGGCATATTCATGTAGTAGTTACCTAGTTACAGAGCTAACCCGGCCTTGTGTTGGCAGAGATCTAACCGTAACGTTAGTTCTCGGGACGTCCCGCCAGAGGCGATCCCATGTGGCAGTAGGAAGTTCCTTAGCCTGACCATTTGTTGGAAATCCATTCATCCAATACGCGCCGTGTACGGTTTTAGTTGTATTACCTTCCATCTACTTATGGTGGCGCCCCACTGTTTGGATGGTAGCTATAGTAGGCATACGATACTGGTCGTATGTTGGCTAGGATTTATATTTTAATTTCGAAAGGTTTTCCACTTTGCACTTATAGTAATAATATCAAAGAAATTTCTCGTATCAAGCATATTTGACTTTCATAAGGAGAAATCTCCTCCAATTCTGCGTTTGCATTGTGTGTGTGGCGGGAGGCCTTATGGTAGTTTCATTTTCTTAAAAGCATTACGGATTTATTTTAAATTCTTTGTTGCTTATTTTAAAAGACCAAATGTTTTGTTTGCTCACACCAGTCTCTTGACTGACCTGGAGTTTATTGTTCCTTTCCTAAACTCTGGGTGCCCACTATTTTCCCACACGGGCAGTCTAGAGTTGGGTTTTTCAATTAGTCAGGTTTAGTACATTATCTGGAGCTAGTTCAGTCTTTGGATCTGAACTGCACTTGCTTAGCTTCGTGCATTGTGATTGGGAGTTCGAGCTATTTCTGGATTGGTACCTTGGAGATGGAGATTATCGATGCTGGAGTTCTTCCTCGAAGACTATTGGAGTTTTTGTTCTGCTGCTGTGTTATCTTTTTTTTCCGCTGCTATTATCTTGTATCATATCTCTGATGTATATTCATTATATCATCTGTTGTATCATATTATATCAGATATTGTGTCAAATGTTGTATATTGATATATGCTATTCATTTCTTCCGCTGTGTTATTTACTTAATGTGTTATAAGCTCCGGCGAACCAGGTTCGACGTTTGGATCTGCGGCATTTGAATACGAGTGTCGTATTTGGTGCCGATTTTCGAAGGTCGAGTCAGGGTCGTTATAATTGGTATCAGAGCTGATGGTTAAAACCTTAGCTCAGGAATATAACACATTAAGTAACTCAGTAGAGATAGGGCGAAGTATACCCTAGAATGAGTGATCCCTAGGATATCCATTCGAATGCCTCAGTTAATTCTCTTACTATTCACTGATAGTAAGTATGAGTGCGAGAAGAGGGCGAGATAGGGGACAGGGGAGTACCACTACAAATGGTCAATACCCTACAATAGCGGAAACAACTTTTCTCTATCAATCTCCTTTGATTCGTCTTTTCAATTCTTTGATTACTTCGCAGTGGCTCGAGGAGTAGTTTCGGTGTGATGGTGGCCCTACGAATCGTGTAGATAAATCTCTATTTCGTATTCTCTTCATCCAATTTCTTATCAGCTTTTCGTTCTAAACTCTAATGAATTTGAAGATTTAAATTAAATAAATTGAAAATTTTAAATTAAGTTAAATTGATTAACAAATATAAAGCTAAACTTGAATTGTATAAATAAAACGATATCGATTAAAACCAAATTTAAAATTGTAATTTAGTGTGTATATCAAAGTCCATATACTTTGGGGTATTCCGACCCGAATTTGGTATCCATATCTAGCATTTGGGAATTGTTGAAAAATTAAGGCTATCTATCTTTTCTCTCGGATCCGATATATTCTACGAACGATTAGTTATCCCCTCGAACTAATCAATGCCCTTACATATTCGTAGACCGGTGGACCCAAATATCTTGTGAAATAATTATATGAGTTTGTTCTCATATTGTTGATATTTTGATTTGGTAAACCGAATGCAGAATAAATATTTCGATCTGATCTGATCAATCATTTCTCTATCTTTCATCTTTTCTTTGTTGTCTCCTTGCAATTTCGAGGACGAAATTCTTTTAAGGGGAGGGGGGGGGAATCTGTAACATTCCTGAAAATTCATTAAGTTTAATTTGGCAATTAAATTAATTTTTGAAAATAAATTGTGAATTAATTAGGAAATTTTCTAGGATAAATAAATAAATAATTTGATTATAAATAGAAATTTATATTAGAAATTTAAGGATAAGTGATTTATAAAATAAATATTGAGTGTCAAAATAAAATGTATTAAAAAAATAAAAATAGAATTTAAAAGCTTGAGATTAATAAAATGATAGTAATAGTTGTTTTCTAAAATATTAATTTTTATTTGGAAGATGTATTAATTTTCATAATATTATTTTTAAGTTAAATTTTCATACATAAATAAGTGTGACTAATTGTTAATATGAAATCAAAGTGTATGAATCCATTCTTTTCTTTTGTAGAATTGTACAAAATAAATAATAAAAAAAATATATGAATGTAAATGGTGTAAATATAAATTTTTAAATAAATGTATGAACTAAGTTTAAATAATATTGGTCATAAGGATTGAATACATATTGGAATTGAATTTAAATTTTAAATGATATGTTTTAAAATAATTGGCATTTAAAAAATCATTGAAGTGTAACTTGTATAATGTAAAGATTGGTTAGAAATAATTCTTTTAAACTTTGTGTATATGTATATACAAATGGCATCATTGCATTTATAAAATAATCAAATTTAAAATTACAAAAAGAAAGAAATAACATTTTTTTTTCAGCTATGAAACAAATAAAAGAAGACAAAGATAATCAATGGCATATCTTTTGCACACTAGAGAACATCATTAGCCACCAAACACCCCCTATCAGCCACCAATCAAATCTGCAAATCAAAGATTTGGACAAGAAAAAAATAATAATAAAATAAAAAGCATAGATATCAGCTGAAGATCAAGCTTGTTTACAGAACAAAAACAAAACAAAAAATTTATCTCAGCATCAAAGCAAAAGCAACAGCCTCTTTTTCAATTCACAAACTAGATCAGCAAAGGGTCATCTCAAACAATAGGATATAGAACAAAACCTGGAAGCAAATGCAAGATCATTTCAAAATCAAGCTTCAGTTTACATTTGTTTCCAGCAAGTTTAAATTCAAAGTAAAGAAGCAACTCAGTAAACATGCAAGTTCAAATCTGGAAATAGTGGCAAAGTTCAATATTCAACACAAACCGGAAGATCAAAACTAGATATTCCAGTTGAAGAAATAAAGTAGAAAGAAAATTGGAAAACCAAATTATGGGAAATCAACCTGAAGTTAAATAAAAAAAAAATGGATGCTTCAGTCTTTGGCCAGAGATAGTGCAGATCCTCTTAAGCAATTCAAAGGCAAGTGAATCTTTTCTTTTAAAATTTGAATTCGAGTTATAAATCAGTAAATAAAACAAAGATTTAAACAACCTTGTAAATCAGTTGCAGGAAAACAAATCAAGTTTAAGGGCTAAAGTGATTTCTGGTTTGCAACTGCAGACCATATATCCCTGCACCCAAGAATTTAAACTGTAGGTAAGTTAATTAAAATTTTTGTTATTGATGAAATGAATAAACAAATAAATAGTGATTAAGCAAAGATTTGATTTACAAGTTCCAGATTCAAGCCTCAGGCAAGACCAATCAAAAATCAAAACAAGGAAAAAGAAAAAAAGAAGAAGCAAAAGCCTGTAAACTCAAACTGTTCTCTGTCTTTCTTCATCAAAATCATCCAGGTGAGCAAACTGTTTCTTTAAGCCTAATTTAGTTGATCAGTTGTGATGTTGTGGTGAATGTTTGATTGTGTGATGGGAAATGTTTGAATGGATGCAAATTGGTGTGTGTATGTTTATAAATAAGTGTGTGTTGAAGTTGCATGTCTGTATATATCTATATACAGGCCTCTGTTCCATCAATGTGAGCAAATCCTTAACTTTACCTACATCCTGGTTTGCATACAAGTAGGATTGATGTTTGTCTGTAAATAAGTTTACATATGCTATGATATGTGTTTGGATGTTGATATGAATATGCTTGTGCATATAAGAATACAGACATATGCTTTTGTTTTCTAGTTCCAGGTTTTTCAAAAACTGTTCAAAACCAAATTGCTTCTTCTCTGTCTTCAATTCAAATCATCAAAATTCTTTTTTTCAAACCTTGTTTAGCTTTGATCCTTAAAAGGAAATTGACTACGGCGTTACAATGTTACTTTTAAAAGTTGTCTCAAATGAAAATATTTGGCAACTATTCAGAGAACAAGTGATTACAGTGGAAATCATATGCAAGTTGAAAATTAACATTCGAGTTTTCGAATTTGGATTTCATAATATGATTTTTAATAGGAAAAAATGATTTTTAATGATAAAATCAAGATTTTAAAGTTGTTATTTGAAGAGAAATCACAAGTTGAACAAATTTGACATTTTTATAACAATCTGATGATCGGCATGGAGTTAATAGTCAGGATTCATGGTGAAGATAGCTTGGATGCGGGAGAATCATGGGAAAATACTCGTGAATTCTATAAAATGCCGGGGTGATGGATTGACGTGATTTTAGGATTCTGCACTTTGATATTGTCGACAAAGTTTGGGAAGGGATTTCGTCGTAATGGGTGAACTATAGGCGATCGGTCCAGTGGGGTTGCAGCATGTGGTCAAGACGAGGCTGCAGGGAAGTTTCCATGGCCTCCGATGGCCAGAGGTGAGAGGACGATGTGATTATGGTGGTTCGGTACTGTTTCAATCTGGGTGTTGAACTACTCGATTTCAATTCGTGGTCAATTTCGACGATCTGGGTTGTCATGGTGACTCAGGGAATGATGGGTGGTCTTTCGATGATCAGAGCATCGAATGGAATTGCTCGCGTCGATCGTGCATATGCACACGCCATATTCTGTGCATCTGGAAGTATGGTAGTTGGGGAAGATAACAGTAGTTAGGGTTCGTTCTCGAAGCAAAACGCGTGGCGGCTCGAAGCATGGTGGGATCTGGCTCGAAGTAAGGTTAAGATTTGCTCGGGTATATCGCTTTGATTCAGGTTTTAGTATCAAACAGAAACCTGTTCTTTGTTTTTAAAATTTAAGGTAAAGTTTAAAATACATACTGGAAATTTTAAATAAGTTAAAATGAGTTTGAATCTGATTTCAAAGTGCTTGAATCTGAGTTTTGAAATTTAAATTTTGGTTTAGAAACTTTCAAGTATAAAGGTATATTGGGTTTTGAATTTGAACTGAAAGTAAAATTTGTAAAATAGAAATTTAAAATAAGTTAAAATCTGAGATTTTAAAATCTGGAGTTTGGGCTGAAATCAGTTTTTAAATTTCTTAAATGTAAAGTTTTTCGAATTTCAGTTTAATTTAAGTTTTAAAAATACTTTCTTGATTAAATTTTTCTTGATTAGTTTCCATTAAGTTTTAAAATAATTTTTTTTGAAATTGAACTATTTGTTAATAATAATTTGTTTTATCTAAAAGGATGTAATTAAGGGATTAAGTAAAAATAGTAATTACTTAGTAAAAGTAATTAAGAGAAGATAATTAAAGGTTAAGATTGATAAATCAAATATTAAGGGTAAATTACTTTAAAGAAAAATAAATTAAAAAGGTTAATTACTTAAGATAACTAAATTGATTAAGATTAATTAACTTAAAGTGATTAAGAAATCATTATCAATTAAGGATTAATTAATTATTGTAGTAAATTAAAGAATAAGTAATTAAGATTAAATTAATTACAATTAAAGGTTAATTAATTAAGATAATTAATTAAGTAAATGATTAATGAATAAGGGAGGGTTAAGACTTAATTAATCGTAGTTAATTTTAATTAATCATTGATTTAAAAGATTACTAATAGAAGTAATTATATGAATAATAAATATATAACAACACGGTTTATTCATCTTAATTAAAGATGTTTGATTGTTATTGGATGTTCTGTGGTGGATTGATATATTTGATATGTGATGTGATGCTATGTGATGTTTTGTGCTAAGCTGTTATATCTGTGATGTATATATTGTTATGCAAACCCTTGACCCGTAGAACGACATTTGAATTTCGATGCGACAGGGAGTCAGATTCCATTTGGTTATCCGAAACCCACATCGAATTGTAATGATTGAATCTGTGCTGATTAATGATGTGGCACTCTTATTGTGTAAAACCCCTGGACCACACTTATACACACACAAATATGGATTTCACGTGGAAATTTGGTTAAGTCACAGATTTTGAAATTGTTTTAAAATTTAATTTTTAAATCCAAAATAGTTTTGGAATTAGAATTTCAAAAATAAAAGTTATTTGAATAACTTGATTGAATCTTGAAATTTAAATGAATTGATTTAAATTTGAATTCAATATTTTAAAATTGAATTCTATAATTTGGAAACTATGGTTTAAAAGGTTATTCAACTTATAAATGGGTTTATATGTGTTTTTAAAATCATTTTAAAAGTGATGTTTTGGAATTTAAGTTTAACCCAAAGATCTTAACTTGTATAAATGAAATCGGATTTTTCCAAAAAGAAAACTATTTGTTTTCAAACGATTGAAGCTTTCACATAAGAATGAATTTCCAATTTGTGTTAAAGGATTTCAAGTCTAAAAATGAAAATAGTTTTCCAAGCTTTAGATAAATCTTTGAAAATGTGTTTTGAAAGCTATAAATCTTTAATTTAAAGATTTAATCGGGTTAATCTAAATTGAATGGGAATTGTTTTGAAATCTATGGATAGATCTTTGTGATATCGGGTGAAACTTTGTGAAATAAATCCTTTTGTTTAAAGGTTTAAAATGGTAATTTGTTAACCATTTGAAAGAAAAGTTTTGGATTTTATAAGTTGTGACTTAACCGAAAATCCCATATCCATATGTTTTTAAATATGGCTCTTACTATTCGATTTAGCCGGGAGAGGACCTTGTGTCATATAACCCATTCCGAATAGTGATACGACGTTATGGATTGCAATTGAAGACCGATGGTGAAGACCGGGTATTTGTGAGAACGATAGGATAACCTATCGATTGTCTCTGCGCCGAGTAGCTACGGTATAGAGATTCCCTTAGTGATGGGAAGTCCGATCGGGATTATGGATACCCGGATTTGCAAGGGCTTCTTCGGAAGTGCCTTCGGTTCTGTTCGAACCCGGAACAGACTTGTATGGTTGTATGTCCAACATTACACTTTGAGATGTTAACTGATTTCTATCAAATACATTTCTGCTTGGTGGCGGAGAATTTATTCTCTTAGCTTAACACCCTTCTCTGAGACGTACGAGCTCAGAGGTTATGTAGTTGATATTTATCAGTGATGTATTCCCAATTTGGTAATGTGACATGCTGAGTGCTGCTGTGTGATGATGATCATTTGTTGATCATTTGTGATCAAAGCATGGCTTTTGTATAAAGCGTAGCTTTGTGGACGAGACTGCATCAGGACCTCACACCTCGAAAATGGTCGAAACAGGAAAGATGCGGCAAGGTTATGAGGGTCGCGCCCTTTAGGGTGTGTCATTCCCTTCTGGTAAAGGGTGGTATCATGGTATGGAGCCCAGATACTTACTCATGTGGATACTGCAGATCTATTACTTTGTGATACTTTGTGGTTGTTGTTGCGCGCGCTCGGATAAAGGTCCCAAAGGACCGGGGGATGGCATATTCGTGTAGTAGTTACCTAGTTACAGAGGTAACCCGGCCTTGTGTTGGCAGAGATCTAACCGTAACGTTAGTTCTCGGGACGTCCCGCCAGAGGCGATCCCATGTGGCAGTAGGAAGTTCCTTAGCCTGACCATTTGTTGGAAATCCATTCATCCAATACGCGCCGTGTACAGTTTTAGTTGTATTACCTGCCATCTACTTATGGTGGCGCCCCACTGTTTGGATGGTAGCTATAGTAGGCATACGATACTGGTCGTATGTTGGCTAGGATTTATATTTTACTTTCGAAAGGTTTTCCACTTTGCACTTATAGTAATAATATCAAAGAAATTTCTCGTATCAAGCATATTTGACTATCATAAGGAGAAATTTTCTCCAATTCGGCGTTTGCATTGTGTGTGTGGCGGGAGGCCTTATGGTAGTTTCATTTTCTAAAAAGCATTACGGATTTATTTTAAATTCTTTGTTGCTTATTTTAAAAGACCAAATGTTTTGTTTGCTCACACCAGTCTCATGACTGACCTGAAGTTTATTGTTCCTTTCCTAAACTCTGGGTGCCCACTATTTTCCCACACGGGCAGTCTAGAGTTGGGTTTTTCAGTTAGTCAGGTTTGGTAGATTATCTGGAGCTAGTTCAGTCTTTGGATCTGAACTACACTTGCTTAGCTTCGTGCATTGTGATTGGGAGTTCGAGCTATTTCTGGATTGGTACCTTGGAGATGGAGATTATCGATGCTGGAGTTCTTCCTCGAAGACTATTGGAGTTTTTGTTCCGCTGCTGTGTTATCTTTTTTTTCCGCTGCTAGTATCTTGTATCATATCTCTGATGTATATTCATTATATCATCTGTTGTATCATATTATATCAGATATTGTATCAAATGTTGTATATTGATATATGCTATTCATTTCTTCCGCTGTGTTATTTACTTAATGTGTTATAAGCTCCGGCGAACCAGGTTCGACGTTGGGATCTGCGGCATTTGAATACGAGTGTCGTATTCGGTGCCGATTTTCGAAGGTCGAGTCAGGGTCGTTATAGTCGACTTATGGCCTTATGGGAATGGGATGATGACAGCCTCCAGACGAAAATTTCAGACCGGACAAATTCCCTATCATGATAGCAAGCACACCCTTTCAAACATACTAGCCTTAATAACTCACTTAATCTAGTCATGAAGGAAAACCCTGCTCTAGGCTTTCAGTACCGAGGAATGGGAAAGGTATATCCTTGGGGATACAATATTATATAACAATCTTCATGATCCCGAGCTAGGGATTGACTATGGAGATTCAGCTTCGATAGCGGAGATCTAGCGTCAACTGGAAATCCATGAGCACCCTAAGGGTTCATCCAGATGCAAGATGCCCATTTACACACACTCATACAAAGATACACATGTATGCCACAGTCATTGGAACAACCATGTTGTTAATGGTCTAATTAATAATTAATTGATAAATGATTAGAAAACGAAATTTAGGTTAATTATAAAGTTTGAATTTTGTGAGGGTATTTAATTAAGACTTTGCGATGATTTTTGCAAAGTAATAATTAAGAATGACATTATAAATGTCGATTTGGAATTTAATTAAAAGCAATTATAATTGGGGAAACTTAGCTTTAAACAAGGAATTGTTTATTTTCTCAAATTTTGATTTTATCATTTCATAAAATGATTAACGAGAATTTAGAAATGTGAATATGAATTTATTTTTGGAATTTATTAAGAGATTGAATTCCTTATTAACTAAATTTATTCAATGTTAAAATTGATTAGGTGTTGTAATTAATTTAATTAAGAATTTAAATTTGTTCAGTATAGTGATATTGGGCTTTAATTAGACTTTAAGTCCATTTAATAGATGATGAGAGAATTAATTCCTTAAGTGTTAAATTCATTTTTAGTTTTGTGTTGGGCTTTAGGCTAGCTTTAGGTCAATTAACAAATTAAATGAGAGAAAACACTTAAGGAAAATCTCCTTAGTCATAGCCTATTGCTCCATCATCCAACATCTCACCTCAGAAATTAGTACATACTTTGTTTCTCCAACTCTAGAAAAAGAAAACAAGAAAAGAAACAAAACCTAGCTAACGAATTTAATCATAGAAATTCATAGGAATTTCTATAATTCAAAGGAGAAATAGGTATGTGCTTCTCTTCTCAATCTCTATCTTCCCCATACATTAATTTCAGTTTTCAATCCATTCTCTAATTTTGGATTTTGCTGAATTAATTGTTAAAAGGTGAAGATTTGAGTTGTTAAAGGTGTTAGAGGGATTAGCAAGGCTCTAAAGAGGTTTAGGTTTGATCTAGCAAATAAAAGGGTTTGGCAACGATTAAAGAAGAGGGCTGCTAGGTAGTTTAATTGGTGCTAGCTAAGGAACAAGGTGAGATTTCTACTCATAGTTATCTCTAAATCTGAAATGCTTTCTGTTAGTAATTGAATTGAATTAGATAGGTTTTACATATTGATTATTCTCTGTTGTTTGTTGCCTATTTGAACTTGCGATAAATTGAAACTTGCAACCCTGTAGAAAATGGAAGTTTTAGTGTTGATTTCCTCATCTATGATTGCATGCTTATTATTGACTGTTATATATATATATATATATATATATATATATTGCTTTGAAATAGCACACCTAAAAGAGGAAAAACAGTGCTTGAATATAGCTGAAACAATTATCGAAATTTGAGCACGAAACCTAGGGACTAACTCCAGGATTTCTCGAGGTTACCAACGGGCTGATGGTGTCTACCGGTGCACTGGTCGGGAAAAAAACTGGAGCACGTCTCCAGGTTATTGACCTAGATTTTGTTGTATTTTGATTTTATGTTTTAATTGCTTTTCATGATTTTAATTATATTATAAAATACCGATTTAAAATATGTTTAACACCTTGATTTGATAAGAATGAAATTATTACTGTATCTACGATTTTTGGAAGCATTTTATAAATCGATTTTAATAAAGAAATTTATAAACTACAATTATATATATATACTGATTTAGCTCTAAAAATCATTCCTAGCTTATATAAAACCATATTAATATTTTCATTTTGGAAACCCTAGTTTTAAAATAAAATGGAATATTTTGTCAAAAAGTAAGGAATAAACTAATTCATATGTCAATTTAATTGATGGATTTATAGAGTTAGGCTTTTAAGCTAAGCAATTCTTTTGCTACGAGATAAGAAATTTATTCAAAAATTTGGTAATAATAAGTGGTTATGGGACAGTAATTATCACTTCGTGGTTTAATTATATGACTTATTTGCGTAGTGTTTGAGTGTAGTGAAATTTACTAATTAATAGTAAATACTTAGGTAACACCTAGTGGTTATGTGACATAGGTTTAACTTTATTAATTACTATTAAAAGAGCATGTGACACATTAGGATTAAATAGTATTTTTAGGATATGAGTTATTGTATACCCGTTATATTCATTAGCGTATTCATTAGCTTGACCTTGTAGGCTAGTTTTCGGCTTAATGCCTTAAAGACGGAGGTCGCACCACGAGTGATGGTATTCGTTTTAGGTTCTGGCCCTATACCACTAAGCCACCAATCTGTACCGCAGGCCATATTCGATATCATAACAAACTACGCCATCTATTAGTAGGCATGGCACCTTAGCAGTGAAATATTAGGTTGAACATATATTAGGGATATCCGATACCGTTAGATTGTAGGAATTTAGCGAGCTAAACTCCTAGAGCTTTTCTTATCAGTCTTCCCCTGGAAGAGAGCAATTCATAATAAGAATATCCTATCGGTCGAATTATGTGTTATGGTGTTAATGGCCGATTTAAACTTCTAGTATAGTGTTAGCGATCGACGAAACTGTTAGTATGGTGTTAGCGACCGACTAAACTGTTAGTGTGGTGATACGACCAACCAAACTGTTAGTGATTATTTAGTAGCATATTCGAGTATGAGTTTCCTTTTTGTGTTTAGAAGATTTTGATATATTATCACCATATTTAAGATGATAGTCAATGAGAGATTTAATATGATTTTGTGACATGGTGTGATTCATTTGTTTTATATGCTTAGTCCAAAAGGGGATGGTACTTTTGATTAATTTGCAATAAACTTATATGGATTTAATTGTTTTATTGATTTGAAATGGCTATATACAAATTGCCATATTTGTATATGATAGTCTTCAATCGACTTGAGTAGTATCGAGATCGTTCGTATATTAATTATTGTTAGCTATACTTTATTACAAATGATATCTGATTGATATCTACATTATTGAGATCTTACCCTTTGATATTTAGAGATAGTCTGATCTGAGTGTTATTTTATTATAATACTCGGGTCAAACCAAGGCATTTCAGGTTCAGGGACATTGTTCATAAATTCATATGCATGTTTGGAGGTTGAAGGGATTTTGCACTATCTTTTCGTTATCTCATTAGGCTTAGCAAGATTTTCATATGTTAATCCTTCAGTTAGTGCGCATCCTTTGTATATGTATGTATATGTATGATGTATATTTTTGGGTAGTGAGCTTTGTACTCCATTTGAGACTCACTTTCTATTATATGAGGTGTATCATATTTTATTCCGCTACGATGTGATTCTATATCTATGAATATTTATTACATATTGTTACAAATCTACATAAGTGTTGCTTCACGCAAGTATCGCATATGTTAAATTTATGTTGATTCAGATTATGGTAAGAAAGACATATATGTATTAGCTCGAAATAATTACAATCGAAAGTGCCTCCCAAGGACATCAAAAGGCTACATCTTCATTTAGACTAAGCAAGAATGTTGGGAGGTCGGTTACAAAGCTTAAGATAGGGAGACCGTATTTTATCGCCCAGTTAGAGACAACGGTGACTAAGATCCTAAGAAGGCCCACGAAAAGGTCTCGATCCCCCAATAATAATTCAAGATCTAGGACCCATGGTCACTGCTCAAAATCTCCTTGAGCTACTACACCTTTTCCCTTTTCCAATTTAGAAACTTCTAAGCAGTAGGAAAGGACGAATAAGGGAGGAGCAACCGTTCCGGCCTCTAAAGGCAATGACAAGGTGTAACGATCCGCAAATTCATCACTTCATAAAATTTTAAAATATAAGATTTTTAAACTTAAATAATAATGATATGAACAATAGATAATATTGTTAATCTTATTTTGAAAAAATATTTACAAAAATATATAATTTGGAAGATTTATCGATAAAATGACCAAAAACCGTTTTATCAATAAACAACTCTTAGACCATCCGACATCATGCACGGAGCTAGATACATACACTCATTTGTATATATGTGTGCGAATATGTAAAATTATTTATTTTATTTTTGAAAATAAAGTCTCTTTATGACATCATCAATGATATCATTATTTTGGAATAAATGATTTTTGAATTTAAATTGAGTTTAAATGATTTAATAATTATTTGAATTATTATATAATGATAAAATATTATTTTCAAACTTTGTTTATATATATATATATATATATATAAAATAAGACGTAAAAATATGATCGAAAATCGAAATCGAAATCCATAACGATTCAACATAGAAAAGTTATGCAATGTTGTGAATTATTTAAGATATACATATGCACACATACATGTACACATACATATACATAAACACATTCGCATGCATTATATACATACAAATATACTTATACATTTGAAGATATATATATATATATATTTATATATATATATATATTGTTGGATCATATGTTTTAATTGTTGACATAAAACAACAATTCACGAATCTACGACTACGACAACATCCGGACCCAACGACTCAAAGTGGTTCATATAGTTATATATTTTTAACAAGAGTCATCAAATATGTATATAGAGTCTAGTTTAGTGCTTTGTTAAAATCTTTACTCAAGAATCATCATTCACATTCAAATAAACTTGCATGCGTATTTTTATCAAAATCAAGTTTTCAAAAAATGCATGGAGAGAGGCTCAAACCCAGGTCACTAGTTTAGAAGGCGAGTGCTCTAACCAAATGAGCTATAGTAATTTTTGATTACCAATAGAATTTAGTTGACTGAAAAAGTCATTCAGTCGACTAAATATCTATAAACAGCCAAGTAAACCTGTGTAAAACTGTGCAAATTGCACAGAAATTACCAGGTCAGTCGACTAACCTGAAAATTTTTGTGAAACATGCATAGGTGCACAAATATTCAAATATTTATCTAAAATTCGTTTGAATATTCAGTCGAATGACCTAGAGGTTCAGTCGACTAAATTTCTATAACTGCTATATTTTTCTAAAAGAAAACGACCATTTGTGAAGAGTTACGAACCTCTACAAAGAGATTTGGACACAACACTTCAACCGGAACTCTTCGACAATGGTCCATGCTTTCTAACATCTATAATTACATATTCTAACTTGATTTCAAAACACAGAATTTTCTTTTCTCTCTTATCTAACTTTCTTGCATACTTATTGCTTAAATCAGATTATATATTCTAAGAAATGCTTTTCCTTTCTAATCTTCATAAACTTCAAATATACACATCATACTTGAGGAAAAGATTATAGGAAGGGTGTACTACAAGTGACAAATCTGTGTTATAAGAAAACACAAAAAGTCAACAATCTTTTGTATTTGTTGAAGTCCTATTCTACTACTTAGGCGTGTGAAGTCCTCTTCGACTGTTGAGGCGAAATCCTGTTCGGCTGCTCAGGTCCCTATTCGGCTGCTTAGGGGTTGTTTAGACCTGTGCCTCCAAGTTAAGTGAGGGTTGTTGTTTTAGTGAAATTCCAGAAGGAGTCTAGGACTGGACGTAGGACGGTGCTCCGAACCAGTATAAAAATCTCTGGTGTCATTTTACTATACTACTTTTATATTCCGCACTATTTACAGTATTACTATCATCACTATACTTTGTATTATCATATATCCATATTACACGATCCATAGTGCACTTTCATTTGGTATCAGAGCAAGGTCATCATATAACCGTAACACAGTTATTTGATAATCTAAAACCCTGTAATTCTATCGATCGTCACAACATCATAGAATAATGGCCAGAAAACTATCTAATCGAAATACAACGGGCAAAATCCTTTTCAAAGCCACCAGTGAGGACTACAAAAAGGTACTTTCTGATTAACAAATTTCAGTAAAAGATAATAAGGAATTACTTAGTATTAGCGATAAGATTTCAAAGCTTAATTTTATTATTTTAGAAAAGATGAAATCTGTAGAACGTGAAAATGAGAAATTAAAAAATGAGAAGTTAGATTTAGAAAATCAACTAGGTGTTTTAAAGAATAATTTTAGAACTATTAAAGATTCTCTAGATGAACAAAATACCATATTTGAAAGAGAGAGAGAGAACTTTCAAAAGAAATTTTTAATTTGAAAAGACAAAAATGATTTATCACAATCCTCTTTAGATAATTCAGAATCTCAAAATTCCCTTCTCAAAAATGAGAATTTTACGTTAAAAAACGAGAATACTGGATTAAATAAGAAAATTGATATGTTGAATAATACTAATATTTCTTTTGAAAATAATAATTTTGGCTTTAAGGCTAAAATTAATAAACTTAACACTGAAGTCACAAAATTTAATAAAGGTCAAAATGATTTAAACATGAATTTATCTAGTTCTAGACCTTTAAATGATAAAAGTGGTTTAGGATATAATAAAACAGATCGTAGAAATAACACTAGACATGCTTTCATGTATAGTAAATATGTTAGTGCTAGTACTAGATTATGAGAAAAGTCTAAATCCAATTTTACTGAAATTCAAATACTGTTATGACCAGTAATGTTTATAATTTCTTTAGTAGTACAAAATCATTGACGGGAAATATGAATAAAAATTACCTAAGTATTTGGGTTCCTGTTAACTGAAAAAATAGAGAAAAGTACATTGATGATTATTTTGATATGGTAGTTAATAATGAAAATTATATTTATAAAAGTTCAACCACACCTAAATGGGTATGGTTTCCTAAAAATTAGGAAATTATAAGAACCTTGGGTATCGCATGCTTTAAATATTAATTTTTTTCTGGTACCTTACAATATAAGTAGTAGTTATTTTGTTTTATATTGTTCTATGTTAACATTTATGTAAAATATAATTTATATCATCATATAACTCTCCTTTTTGTTGATGACAAAGGGGGAGAAAGATATTGCTCTAACGCTATTTGCAGGAATAAACGATGCAAGCTCAGATTAAGGGGAGAAAAGATTAATTATTTACAGGAATATATAGCACAAATTCAGGGGGAGAAATCTACAGCAAAATTACAGGAATATATTCCAAGGGAGAAATAAGTCAACAAAGCTTGTCGAAGATTCGTCCGTAGCAAATTGAGTTGCCATCATCCAAAAGGGGGAGAATGCTGGATCATAGGTTTTAATTGCTGACATGAAACAACAATTCACGAATCTACGACTACAACAACATCCGGACTCAACGAATCAAAGTATGGTTCATATAATTATATGATTTTAACAAGAGTCATCAAATATGTATATAGAATCTAGTTTAGTGCTTTGTTAAAATCTTCCCTCAAGAATCATCATTCACATTCAAATAAACTTTGCATATTTTTTATCAAAATCAAGTTTTCAAAAAATGAATGGAGCGAGGCTCGAACCTAGGTCACTAGTTTAGTAGGCAAGTGCTCTAACCAAATGAGCTATGGTGATTTTTGATTATCACCAGAATTCAGTCGACTGAATATCTATAAACAGCCTAGTAAACCTGTGTAAAACTATGCAAATTGCACAGAAATTACCAGGTCATCGACTGGCCTGGTAGGTCAGTCGAATGACCTGACAATTTTTATGCAACATGCACAGGTGCACAAATATTCAAATATTTATTTAAAATTCGTTTGAATATTCAATCGACTGACCTAGAGGTTCAGTCGGCTGAATTTCTATAACTGCTATATTTTCTGAAAAGACACGGCCATTTGTGAAGAGTTACGAACCTCTACAAAGAGATTTGGACACAACACTTCAACCGAAACTCTTCGCCAATGGTCGCTGCTTTCTAACATCTATAAATACATATTCTAACTTAATTTCAAAACACAGAATATGCTTTTCTCTCTTATCTAACTTTCTTGCATACTTATTGCCTATATCAGATTTATATATTCTAAGAAATACTTTTCCTTTCTAATCTTCATAAATTTCAAATATACACATCATACTTGAGGAAAAGATTATAGGAAGGGTGTACTACAAGTGACAAATTCGTGTTATCAGAACGCACAAAAAGTCAAACAACCTTTTGTATTTGTTGAAGTCCTGTTCTGCTGCTTAGGCGTGTGAAGTCCTCTTCGACTGTTGAGGCGAAATCCTGTTCCGCTGCTCAGGTCTCTGTTTGGCTGCCCTGGGGTTGTATAGACATGTTCCTCCGAGTTAAGTGAGGGTTGTTGTTTTTGTGAAATTCCAGAAGTAGTCTGGGACCGGACGTAGGACGGTGCTCCGAACCAGTATAAAAACCTCTGGTGTCATTTTACGATACTGTTTTTATATTCCGCACTATTTACCATATTACTATAATCACTATACTCTATATTATCTTATATCCATATTACACGATCCATAGCGTACTTTCATATATATATATATATATATATATATATATATATAAGTATGTATGTATGTATGTATGTATATGTATGTATGTATGTATGTATGTATGTATGTATGTATGTATGTATGTATGTATATGTATGTATGTATTACAAAATATCAGTATATTTTCCATATACTTCATCCTTAAGCAAACAACATCAACCTCTTTTCACCTAAAGTACTAGCACATGGGTACACACTTGAGTGGGGGTACACGACCGAAAATGATATGGAAAGAGGGAAGTGTGGTGGTGAGAAAATGGTTAGGTGTTTGTGTAGAAATATCATGATATTTTCCACCTTACGTTTTCCTATAAATAGCACCCACCTCTTTTCATTTTATTCACACTTCTTCTTCATAAAATTCCCAAGTTTCTTCACTTCTTAAACTCTACAATAATGGCCTCTTGCCTAAGAAAAAGTTATGTCAAAAATTTTGGCAAAAGGAAATTAAAATTATAGCAAGTGTATATTATCAAAACTATTCAAAACCAAAGCAAATCCACTTCTTTCCACCTCTACAACGCATGGCCACACCATCCACCACCCAAGGTCTAGCCCACTTCCTTTAGCAAGCATTGGTCATGCCTTCCCAAAGGTCCAAGGTTCGATTCCATAAGCTCCAACGTGATCATAGTGGAGCTATAGTCGTTTTAAAGTAAGCCTGATTTAAAATCAAGCGAGAAACTCTATTATACATATATATATTAATTATGTGATATGATTGCTATGGTTGTTTACTATGTTTGATCATCAAGTTTAGATGTTTATTATATGTTTATTTTGATGTTGAAATGATTCACGTTCAATACACGTCAAATATCACGAAGGAAATCACTTACCTCTAATAAATGGAATGGTATATATGAGATTGTTAAACCTCTTTAAAATGGTTTGAAAATGTTTTATAAACAATAAAACCCAATTTGGTGAAGTTTGACAAGTTATGAAAACCGAGTCAAAAGTGGACGTGTTGTGTAACAGTAGTTCGCGATTTCGCACCATAAAAGTTCAATTCCATTTAAATAATGGATTAGAAGTCATAATTCTTTGTAATAATAATTTTTTGAACTCTTATGATCATATTTTTCAGACAAAAGAAAAGGATCAAGATTTCGTTTAGTATATTTTGAAATATGAGCAAAATAAGTTTTAAAATAGTCTCGATTTGGCAATTCGGAAACCAAAGCGACAAATTCTTTAAATTTGGCATTTTTAATTCTTTAAAAATATGGGATAAATTTTATAAATATTTCAAATGTTTTAATAGAGATTTGAGTTTAAAAAATGGATTTCTAAATGATAGAAACGTCGTTTTGATTCAAATAAGCCTTGAAAACACTATTCGTATCACTTTTAAAAACTTTTGAAATATGGCTTTAAACTTAAGTATTATTTTCCAAATATTTTGTAAATATTTTCAAATAAATAATAAAGTATTTTAAAGTTGATTTGGAGGTTATATAATTTATTTTAAAAAGTATAAATAAATGATTTCAAGAAAAGCTGTTAAAATCAAGCGATTTAATCTAGACTCTAAAAGCCGACGAGTAGACTTATTTTTCTATTCGTGAAATCCAAATATGAGGTGCTTAAACAAAAGGGATATTCAGGAGCAACCAGTGTCCTAGCTCATCTGGCTTTTTTCCTGGGCGAGGAATAAATAAAGTCAAAATGTCGAACACGATGCAAGTATAAAAGATTTAAAATTTTCAAATTTAAACAATTTGGATTGTGTGGAAATAATCTTCTTAAATTTGGTATTAAATTCTGAGAAGGGAACTCGTACTATCCATGTGAATTTAAAAGGTGATTTCACCATTATTCGATGGATAGTAAAGGTTGAATACAGGAATTGATGTTGAGTAGAATTAGTATAATTTCCATCGACCCTTTTTAACTCAATAATATTTTCCAATATGACTTAAGAATATGATTTGGTATTTCCAAAGTTAAAGAGAGATTTAATGATTTTGTATATACCGAAAACAAATGTTTTAAAGATATATATATATATATATATATATATATATATCTAGAAGATATTTTTGATAAAAAGAAAGTAATTAATCAAATGATAAGCACATATTTGTCTAACACCTTTTTATCGATGATTAGTTTGAAGGAACCAAGGTTTTGAGTAATTCTTATCCCAAAACCACTTCGAACCAATTTATTTGTTCGAAGTGAAGACATGAATGATAATAAATAGAATGAAGGGTTTCTAGTCACTGATCCTCGGGGGAAATTTCTCATATCATATATGTGTGGCCGTATTACCTTCATTTGATGCAAGGGCTAGTCATTACTAATCATAGGTACGATTCCCGATAAGATGTGGTAGGAGAGTTATTTCGTTTTGTCCTGTTCCTGGACAACTTGTATGGACGAATGTATGACATTGCATTTCTATCATACATGTACATTGATTTTTATGAACGTACACCTGTTTAGTGGTGTAGGAAGTAACTCTCCTATACTTGACATCCTTCTCTAAGACGCACAAGCTCAGAGGTTTTACATTAATGGAAATCATTAGTGTGTGATGGAATTGGCAATGTTGCATTCAGAGTGGAATATGCTATGTTAAAGGTAATCATTACCTCGGGTCTCATCACCCGAAAATGGCTTAAACAGGGCATACCGTAGGGCTATATAGTTCACAACCATTAGGATATGGTCATCACCTTTCTAAATTACTCTACATATGTCGAGTATGTTGTATATGATATGGGACCTCGGATAGGTCGGTTATGACATGAATGATTTCATGTTTGGTTCTATCCACCACCAAGATGGATTTGCGGGTAGGCCGTTCTTACCAGGTGTAGACGTTTCATAAGTTGTTGATCCATGGTACATCCCTCTAAATATGTACTGTACGAAAGGTAGTTCCTTTTTTCCATTGTATGGAAATCCATTCTTTAATAAGCGCCATCACACTTGATTGTAGAGCCTGGTATGTTGGAATTTGATAATGTAAAAATTTCGACCAAGATTATGTATATTTACTTGAAAAGTGTTTTCAAAAGAATGTCACTAAAAATAATATTACTAGATTCTGCATAGCAAAGATTTTTGTTATCACAAGGTACAAACCCGTTCCATATTTATGTGTGGCATGGTAATATGAGATGACCATTGTTATCAAGTAACTGTATTTTTAGTTTCTCATACCAGTCCCATGGCTTAACTGAAGTTTATTTTCCTTTTCTCTTAAACTCTGGGTGGCTTATTTCTATTGATCTTCCACTTGATTATGATTACGAGAATGTTTGGATCGGCTACGATCTATTAGTACAAAAGTGAAGAATAAAAATTGCAAAGCCTCAGCAGAGAAATCAGGATCCCTTCTCTGACGCCATGCCTACTGTATTTATAGGGAAGACGTTCACGGATTGGACTGAAATTTTGACATAACGTTCGAGAGACCGTGACGAGACCACCCAAAAAAATTCAGGCCCATCGAGGCCCATAATATGGGTTGGTACCGATTCCTATTAGTGCGTCCAAATGGACTGCAATCCCTGTACGAGGTGCCCCATGATGTTAGCTACTTTCCTCAAATTTCGTGCAACTCTGACATACAGTTTATGAGACCATGTGTGACGACTTGCAACTTCGTACCCTCTGAATTAACAATAAACCACACATGTCCGATGGAAAAACACAAACTAACGGAAAGTCAAGAGAAAGAAAAGAAGAGAGAAGAAGAGTAGAGAAGAAAGATAGAAGATAGAACCAAACAGAACAATGTAGAATCTCACATTGCAGCGGAAACATATAATATCGTATCAATGATCTTTACAAAATAGAAACTGTATATACATACAATAATCAGAGCACATCAATCAATCACTAGTTATCAACATGAACAGTTATAATAACATGTCCTTACAACTGCCGATAATATACGACAACTAAGCTGTGGATAATTGATAATCAAAACAGATACGCATATACAAAATGAAGATCTCCAGCTCTCCTACTGAAGCATTAAGAGCACCAAATCTGAACCTTTAAATATACGGTCTGACTCGAGCATTGAAAGGGAAGAACGCCCGGATCAGTGTGGTAAACCAGTGTGAGAAACACACTCAACTGAATTCATTAAATTACCAAACTTTTCCATTATCAAAACAAAAATTTCTCGTAAGACAAGTCCACACATAAACACAGACATGTTTTTATCTTACGTAACTAAAACATTTCATATCAAATCCTCTTATATTATAATAGAGTCTATTGCACAAATAATATTAATCATAGCCGAAATTGTTACATTGATTAAATTCCATCATATATCCCAAAATGGATAATACAATCAAAATGGCAGGTACATAGTGGAGTTTGGATTTCCATACAAATGACCAGGTGAAGGGACTACCTTTCGGAAGTACATCTCTAGAAGAATGTACCGAGGACCATCACAAAGGATCCTCTACCAACACAAGACCGGCCCACCTCTATAAATAGATGGTACCGAATATATCATATGTCGGTCGTTACCGAACTCTAACGAGGGCCCTCATAGCATACAAACCACAATAATCAGATACACGACGTCATAGTGTGTAAAGATATATCTGGAAGAGGATGATAATATCTAACTTGGGAGCGACCCACTTAGCCTTGCCGCATCTAACCCTATTTTGGTCATTTCCAGTTGATGAAGCCTGAGTTAATGCTTACCATTCACAATCACATATCACATCACTTTGAATGACACACGGCCATTTCAGTTGACTACTAATTGCCTTCCACTAAAATACAACCCTTAAACTCGTACGTCTCAAGGAGGGTGTTTGTGATAACCTGGATTTTTTTATCTGACAATTGGATAATTTACTGGTTTTATTCAGTTAAATAGATAAATTCTGGTAATAAAGGATATCTGGATGGATTTGAAAACTATGATAAACATAAAAATTTGGAAGTGATATATCTTATGGTAAAATTAGTATATCAATGTATAAATAGTAATGTACAAATTTAATAATAATGAAAATTTTAAGTATGTTCATACGCAAGAATATAAGTGTATACATATATGGTGAGTATATTAAGAGCATTGATTTGTATTCAATTTTTAAAGGAAAATTAAAATTAGAATTCAAACACTAAAGATAAATATTTATTAATTTTAAATGGTAGCTCAAGTTAAAATAGGGTTTAATAAAGGATAATACTATTTCTAAATATTTATATATGTGCTGAGCATAAAAATATAAGTAAAATTTAAATAAGGAGTTTGACATAAAGTTCTTATTTTTTTAAAACAAGTAAGACAATTAAAGCATGCAATTACACTTGGAAGCATTCTACAACTTAAAGTAACAAACGGCAATATGTGTTTTTTTTTAAAAATAATAAGAAACAAAAGAAACTGAAAATCTAAACAAACTAAAGCTTCAGATCAGAAAATAAAAACAAATTGAAAACCCTGTAATCCATTTTCTCAAAAAAACCTGTTGAGCAAAGTCTGTAATCAAATTTTCAAAACCAGAAGAGTTAAAGCAGCAATTTCAAAACTGGAGATTAATCAAGCAAACCTGAAATCAAAAGCATCATCATCTTAACATCAAAAGTTTCCAGTTAATCAAGCTTCAGATCATTTAAATCAAAAACATCAAGTTCCAGGAATGAATTATTCTCTGTTTTTCAAACAAGGTGAGCAAACGATCTATATAAAAGCTTTAACTTGTTCTAACTTGCAGCATGTGGTGGATATATGATTTAATGTTGTGATAGTTGCTTACATGAATGTAAATAATGCTTGTCTGTTTATAAATATAAATCTATTAAGTAGGCATGCATGTATATATATAAGTACCCTCTATTTTGTTTTCAGTTTCAAAAACAATTTTGTAAAAAAAATTATTACTCTTTCTCTGATCTTCTTTAGGGCATGATGTATAGATGAATTATGTTTGTTATAACATGGTTTAAATTTTAAAAATAATTGCAAATTAAATCTGAGACTAGATTTAATAAAAAGGGAAGAAGAACCGCAGTATATTAATTATATCAAAAATTTGACATAAAAGATTTCTCGATTCAAGTTTATAATCTGAATTGTTATTGAAAATAATGATTTATGAGAATAATTTCATGATTTTTAATCTTGTAAGTGTCATGATTTTGTGAGTTAATCAAAAATTGGGTAATCATCAATTTCTAGCGATCAGGACAGACTATGGTCTCGGGGTCTTGACCAAGGATGGATCGTAGGTCGATGGTGGTGGAAAAAGTGGTCGGAGGTGTTATCACGCGCCGTGGTGGCAATGTGGGATAATTGTAGGGTTTGGGAGCTTTGTAGTGCCGACGTTGAATCAAGGTTTTACGAAGTCGTGGACGCTTCGGGTTTGATCGCGTGAGGGGGATTTAGTGCGTGGGCCTATGGCGAAGTGATGGTCGGAGTGACGATGGTTCTGGTGGCCAGAGGTGGTGGCATGAGGGAAGTTTTTGGGTGATGGTTTCTGACCGGTTTCATTTATTGGGTTTGGTCGAGTTCGATTTTGATGTCGTGATCAATCGAGGGTTCTGGGTGGTCAGATGAATTGGGCAGGTCGAGGACGACTTGTCGACGGTGGTCGTATGGGTCGGAGCGACGCCATCGCTCGGTGCATGTGCACACGTAACTCTGTGCATCAGAGTAGATTCTAAGGCGTGGAAGAAGAATAAGCATTCTGGGAGTGGTTCTCGGGGAGGAAGCGTCATGGCTCGGGTTGGTCTTCGAGTCTTCGCGTGTGTGTTTTGCTTCTGGATTTTATGTTAAAACTAAAGCTAAGTTAAAAAATGTGGATTGTCTCGGGTCAGGGTTTGGGAATTAACCGGGTTGAACCTGAAGTAAGTGATATATCATTTTTTTTTAGAATCTAGATAAGTAAGTTTAAAGTTTTGAGTAAATCAAGTTTAAACTTTTCCATTATAAATTTCCTTATAAATATTTTCTTAAACATTTGATTTAAGAAGTTGTAAAATTTGTTAACTTAAATTTGTTAAAGTAAAATTCATTCGTATGTTAATTTAGTAATATAATTAAGTGTTAGTCAAGATAAAATGTTTTTTAAATCTATATGATAATGATAAATTAAGGAATTAATGAGATAAATGATTTATCATAAAGTTAATTTAGTTTTAATGATTTAAGATTTATTTAATTAATAAGATAATTAAGAGTAATTAATTAATTTTGATTAATTTATAATTGGGGATTATAAGTTGATTAATTAGAGAATAATTAATTTGTAATTAAGGATTATAAACTAGATGATTAAGAAATAATTAATTAAGTAATTTAGATTAATTAAATTATAATTAGGGATTAATTAATGTAAGTAATTAGAGATAAATTACTTAAATGATTGTTATTTAATGTAAGTAATTAAAGGATTTATGTGTTGAAGGTTGATTAATATAATTAGCAATTAAAGGTTAAATTAATTAATCAAGGTTAATTAATTGAAGATAATTAACCAATGGGATAACTACTTGATAGATGTGATTTTAGGTAAATTACTTAAGAGAAGTAATTAAGAATTAATTGCTTAATGTAATTAATTAAAGGATTGATTAATTAAGGGTGAGTTAATGAGTGTGATTAATTTAAGAATAAATTAATAAATGTAAGTGATTATCAAATAATTAGTTTGGGAAATTAATTAAAGATAAATGTAGTTAATGTGAAATGGGTGAAGACTAACAAATTTGTGTTATTAATTAAAGGCCAACTACTTAAGTAATTAAAGAGGAAAATTAAGGGATGATTAATTAATGGTTTGTAATTAATTAATGTTAAGTAAATATGATTAAAGATGATTAAGTAATTAATTTAAATTTATTTAAATTAATTGGAATAGTGGGACTAATTAATCTTTTTTATGAATGATTGAATAATATTGAATGCCTTGGAATTATTTGGCATTTCTGATATGGAATGTTTTGTGATATGATAGGGTTGAACAGTGATAATGTAGTTATCTATCGAGATGAATTTTTGTAGAAAGTGACATCCTATATTTAGAGTTTAAATCGTATTTTATTTGAATAGCCTGTGTAAGATGACATGGGACTCGAAGAAGCCGGGGTCGGGTATCGGTAGATACCCGAACCCGCTTCGATCTGTAACCTACAATGATTCTTTATAGATTGATATGTGAAATCAACGGGCTGAAATGGAATAATTTAAATGACCGGACCCTTTAAAACTAAGTAAAGGTACCTAGGGATTGATTTGTGAATATAAGTGTTGACCATAACAAGTTGTGAACTTGTAGTAACGAACGAGTTACCCCAGGTTTTGTGTAAGTTTTATGTTGTTGTATTCCATGTTTGATGGGTTTACTCACGCTGTTTTCCAGCCTGACCCGTGTGTTACTTTGATGTAATGCTCAGGTCAGACCGAGTATTACAGATTTTCAGGTAAGGATGTTTTGGAGCTCAGGAGGCGAGCTGGATGGCAGGAACGTATGGAGTATTTCCACTGTGATATATTGTTGTATATCTAGGTCATGTTGTGTTAAACTGTCCAGTGATGTGTTGGTTGTAACTCTGATGTATAAAAATGTAAGTGTACTGATACAGTTCTTCTTTGTAAAATTGTTATTTATGTGATATTATATTTTGATCCGCTGCGAATGTGAGGCTTCCGTGACTTGTATCTGTTTCTTCTTCTTTCTCTTTTCTTCTTTTCCTAACTATCTGGAGTTTTCAGGATCGAAAATTCCGGGTCGTTACATTTTGGTATCAGAGCAGAAGGTTAAGCGAGAACCTTGGCTCTGGTGGGATGCCCATTTAGGATAGGGTCAATGGTACCCTAAAATGAGTTGAGTGTGTGTGTGTATATATATATGAGAGTGTACTTGTTATTTTCTTACATAAAGATTTTAAATGATTTCATATAAGAATATATTTTGATATATAAAGCAATATTTCTTTCTAATAAATATTAAGGTAATTTCATAGTTAAATTATTGGAATTACATTAAGTGGTAATAGAAATACAACCAAATTGAAATTAAATAAAGCTAAGTTTGAAATGGATTCAAACTGAAATTTAAATCTTGAATTTGGGAAGGAGTTTTAAAATAAGATGATAATGAATGGTTTTCAGATATGATAATCTTGGTTATTATCATAAATGATTGTTGTGTTTAATAATAAAATGTGTATTAATGAGTAAGCAAAATGGAATGTTTTAGGGAAGTAAAACATTTAGGCAAGTATGACTTATAAATTGGAACTAAAGATAATCTGAATTGTGAAATTTTAAATTTGGGTCCGGAATTTGAAAATTGTTTCAAAGTAATGAAGAAATAATAAATAATATTAATTAATGTATTTGAATGAAAGGATCCTATTTCAAACAAGAGTTGTTTGAAAATTTAAGGAAATTAGTTTTGAATTAAAAACCAAAGGTGGTCTAAAATTTAAGGATAACTTGGTGTGTAAAGGGAATAATATGTATGAGAAATATACATAATATCAAAGATGGTTTGAAATAAACTCTAAATGTTGAGTTTTAATTTTGGAATGAGATGTGATACCCAAAGTGATAATTTTTTGAACTTATAAGTGGGAAGATTATTTATGTGAAGTTTAGAATTTGTAATGGAAACTCAAATTGGGTAAGGTTGGTTGGATTAAGTAAATTGAATTTAACTTTGGAAAAGTTAAAAAACTTTAGAACAAACAACCTGAATTGGAAATTTCAAGATTGAAATTAAGATTTAACTGGGGAAGTTAAATGGTTGATTTGAATTAGGAGTTTATGTGATCTCAAAATGGGTTTGAGATCTGAAAATTGGAAATGGATGGATGTTTTAAAATAATTGGATAATATTACCCTATTATTATTAATAATCTTTAAGCTGAAATTGGATTTGTTTAAGTAAAAGAAGAAATGGGGTGTGGTAATATATCCATTATTAAGATAAAATGGAATCATTTTGGACTTAAGATTTGAATGTTTAAGATAAAACTTCAAAGGTTTGGTTTCAAAAATGAAATTTGGTGATAAACTGAATTTCAAAAATTTAGTTGTTTAGAAAGGATTTGAATTATTATTTGAACTTTGAAATAAGTTTAAAATGGAATTTGGATTCAGAATTAAATGGTTTAAAGATATAAGTTGATTTGATTTAAAGGATTAAATCAACCTTTAAAATTTAACTCGAATTCATATAATTTGGGATGGTTTAAATTTGAAATTTGAATTGAATTAGTTCAAATTGAATTTGATTTGGATTAATTGGAATTGTGATTGAAGATGGATACGTTTAAAAATTCAAATGGAAATTTGAATTGGATTAATTTGAAATGAAATTGAAGTTGAATGAGTTCAAATTCAAATGGGAATTGGGATTAATTCAAACTGGAATTGATTCGAAATTGAAATGGGTTCAATTTGAAATTAGTCCAAATTGATTTGAATAATTTGGAATTGTGATTAAATTTGAATAGGTTTAAAATTCAACTGGAATTTAATTTGAAAATTGGAAACAAATTGAGGATTAATTCAACTTGAATCGGGGTTAAATCAATTTCAATGGAAATTGAAGTTATTTAAATTGGAATTGAGTCAATTTAAATGGAAGTGGTGATTTAAATTGAGTTGTTGAAAATTTGTGTTATCAATTAAAGGCCAATTACTTAATGTAATTAAAGAAGGAAATTAAGGGATGATTAATTAATGGTTTGTAATTAATTAATGTTAAGTAAACAGGATTAAGGTGATTAAGTAATTAATTTAAATTTATTTAAATTAATTGGAATGGTGTGACTAATTAATCTCGTTTATGAATGATTGAATAATATTGAATGCCTTGGAATTATTTGGCATTTCTGATATGGAATGTTTTGTGATATGATTGGGTTGAACAGTGATAATGTAGTTATCTATCGAGATGAATTGTTGTAGAAAGTGACATCTTGTATTTAGAGTTTTAGTTGTATTTTATTTGAATAACTTATGTAAGATGACATGGGACTCAAAGAAGCCGGGGTCGGGTATCGGTAAATACCCGAAACCACTTTGATCTGTAACCTACAATGATTCTTTATAGATTGATTTGTGAAATCAATGGGCTGAAATGGAATAATTTAAATGACTGGACCCTTTAAAACTATGTAAAGGTACTTAGGGATTGATTTGTGAATATGTGTTGACTATAACAAGTTGTGAACTTGTAGTAACGAACGAGTTACCCCGGGTTTTATGTAAGTTTTATGCTGTTGTATTCCATGTTATATGGTTTTATTCACGCTGGTTTCCAGCTTGACCCGGGTGTTACTTTGATGTAATGTTTGGGTCAGACCGAGTATTATAGATTTTCAGGTAAGGACGTTCTGGAGCTCAGGAGACAAGATGAATGGTAGGAATGTATGGAGTGTTTCCACTATAATATATTGTTGTATATCTAGGTCATGTTGTTTTAAACTGTCTAGTGATGTGTTGGTTGTAACTCTGATGTATAAAAATGTAAGTGTACTGATACAGTTCTTCTTTGTAAAACTGTTATTTATGTGATATTTTATTTTGATCCGCTGCGAATGTGAGGCTTCTATGACTTGTTTCTGTTTCTTCTTCTTTCTCTTTTCTTCTTTTCCTTACTATCTGGAGTTTTCGAGATCGAAAATTCCGGGTTGTTACAGTGTTAAGCTAAGAGAAGTTGCCTACTTCGCCACCAATGATGTTCATTTGTAAAATCCAATGTACGTAATCTGTAGAAATGCAATGTCATATAGACATCCATACAAGTTGTCCAAGAACAGGACAAACCGAAGGTAATTTCCTACCACATCCTGTCGAGAAATCTCTAGGATTAGTAGCGAATAGTCCTTGCATTGGATATTTCATAATGAAGAGACCATTGCTACTATATGTAATATTGGGATTTTAAACTCAAACGATCAACAAGTAATCTCCCACTATGAAAATCCTGAACATCGATATCATCACACTATGCACAAACGAACGCCTATACATTGGTCCGAAGTGGTTTTCAGATAAATCTGACCCCGGTCTCTTCGCACCAACAACGCAAAAGCATTTTTCAACCTCACACAGAAACTAAGTCTCATAGACTTATCACGTCTCCAACTTCCAACTTGCTATCCTTCGGGCCAAGAAGGAAGCTCGATAGATTGGAGTAATACTCCGCACTATATGAATCAACATCTTCAATACAAATGATAATCAAACCTACATAAAAAGCTACGTACTAAGTGTACGACTAAATAGTTCCCACATCAAGTCGAGAAACAAAAGTGGCCAAAGTTGATAGTCGGTTATTTAATTATCAAAACAAGCAAACAAATATTTAGCACTATAACAATCACTAGGCCCTTTTAACTAATCTTTTATTAATTAAATCATTTCCAAATATTCACTTCAAAATTATCTTTAAAAGATATATTCTCAAACAATTTCAATATTGGAAAACATTTTCATATACTTATTTAACAATAAGTAATTCACAAATCAATTTATTTTCAACACTTAAAAAATATTACATATACTTAAATCAAGATTAAGTTTATATTTCATTCTTTAAGGAAAATATTCTCTTTACACATTTATTTAGGTCAACACGAATGTTGCGTAAAACATCGTTACGACAACCCAAAATCACAAGTATAGGGATATGAAAATTAGATAGATGTATAAATCCCATATACTAAACAAAACATTTTCTTTCTAAAATCATTTACTATAACAACAGTGTCATAGACCGTCATTTTCTTATTTCTTGAAAATGCCTATTTCAACAATGAATGTTGAAATCTATGGTTTCGATACTTAACACACTTTAAAACGTCTTCAAACCATTTTACTCCATTTAAAATATCACTTCCCAAAATATTTATTTATTTTAAAATATTATTCACTATCAAAATCGTGAATATACTTCATTTACCACATCCATTATTTCTATACATTTATTTAAGATAATCCACTGTCCAAAATCGTGGATATAATTCATTTACCACATTAATTACTATTGCACGCTAAATTAAAGGATTATCCACTGTCCAAAATCGTGGATGAAATTCCCTTAATAAACTATTACAATTAACTTATCAAATTCAATTGATTTCGGATTTATAAAACAATGTTTATAAATTCACATTTATATTTTATAAAAACTTCAATTCATAAATCCCCTTTACTAACAAATCCCATTTATCTCATTTATATATCAAAATCCAAATTATAAGTTAATTACTTATAAATCATCTATTTACAAATTCATTCTTTTCATAACTTCTTAAATTATAAATCTTATCCACTTATAAGATTCATTTATAACTCCATTTTAAACATCACAAAACTCCTTTATAATTCCATTATTCTGATTTATAAAAATTCAATTTTATAAATCTTATGCATAAACCGTTTATAATAATTCAAAAATCTCAATTTAAACTATTTACAAAATAGTTAACACCATATTTCAAAAATCAAATTTCAATTCCATTTTATGGAAATTATGATTTTTTATAACATAAAAATTATATCTTTTATAACATGAATTCCTCCTTCCTAATGCTTGGCCAAGGCTTGAAATAGAGATTGGCTGAAAGTGCAAAGAAGAAGTGATAGAGCTTTGAACTTGAGTTCTCAAAATTAGACCTAAAAAATAGGTCGTCTTCTCTCTTGTTTTTGACTCTGTTACTCTCAAACTTTAAAAAACTTATTAACTGAAAAGTTTTTGCAAATTCTTTTATCTTGAATTAAAAAAATATCACTTGATTCCAAGTTGTTTTGAAGGAGATATGATAGAATGAAGAAGATTGTCGGATTGACAAAAATGAAACCCAAAAATGCACTTCAAAGAATTAAGTTTTAGGTATAGCAAACCTCAAATCTGGAAAAAGTGATCAATATAAAAATTATTTCATTTATCCAATTTAAAATAATAATATGTCGACTTGCCTCGTTTAAGTGTTTGGAAATCCCTATCAATAATATAGCGTCCCACATACCGACAAGAATTCACAAACAACTCAACGGATAAGCAAACACAATATAAATTTTTTTATAACCACTAACAAATATGCACTCATATATATAATACACTCAAACTCAATCTAGGGTGCTACTGAACATGGCTATATTGAGTACAAATCAAAGCCTAGGAATATACAAAATCTAAGCTCTGATACCACGTGTGGTGACCCATAAATCCATACCCTCTGAGTCGACAATAAACCACACATGTTCGACCCAAAAAGCACAGACTGACGGAAAGTCAGGAGAAAGAAAATAAGAGAGAAAAAGAGAAGAGAAGAAAAAAGAGAAGATAGAACCAAACAAAACAATACAGAATCCCACGTCGCAGCGGAAAACATATAATACCATATCAATGATTTTTACAAAATAGAAACTGTATATACATACAGTAATCAGAGTACAACAATCAATCACCAGTTATCAACATGAACGATTATAATAACCCCACATTTTAACTGTCGCTAAAATACAACAACTAAGAAGCGGATAATCAATAATCAAAATAGATACGCGTATACCAAATGAAGATCTCCAGCTCTCCTGCTGAAGCATTAATAGCACCAAATCTGAACCTATAAATATACTCGGTCTGACCCGAGCATTGAAAGGGAAGAACGCCCAGATCAGTCTGGTAAGCTAGCGTGAGAAACACACTCAACTGAATTTATTAAACTACCAAACTTTTCCTTTATCAAAACAAAAGTATCTCGTATGATAAGTCCACACATAAACACGAACATGTTTTTACCTTACAATAACTAAAACATTTCATATCAAATCCTCTTATATTATAATAGTGTCTATTGCACAAATAATATTAATCATAACCGAAATTGTTACATTGATTAAATTCCAGCATATAGCCCAAAATGGGTAATACAATCAAAATGGCAGGTACGTAATGGAGTTCGGATTTCCATATAAATGACCAGGTGAAGGGACTACCTTCCGGCAGTACATCTCTAGAAGAATGTACCGAGGACCATCACAAAGGATCCTCTACCAACACAAGACCGGTTATAACGACCCGATATTTTCAACCATTCACATCCACATATGCCAGATTTAAATTGCTCAAAATATTAGATTTTTAATTTAAATTTAGCAAAACTCGGCATATACAGTAAATAGATCAATCACAGAATCACAGACACGGAGTAATATAATAATAACGTAGCGGAATAGATAAATAGTAGTTCATGAAGCTACTATATAAACAACAGAGTTTGAAATAAAATACAACAAAATGTCTCAAATACAGTGAAGTTTCCAATACAACTGATGACCTCTCTAAACAAACCAACTGAAAAAGCTGAAAGCTGAATCGATAGTTGGATCTTCAAGCGAAGCCCCAAACTCTAAAGGTGAGTCTCAAATGCTGTATGACTCAGTCTGACCTGAGCGTAAAGCAAAACAAAAAACACTTGAGTCAGGATTTACATTCTTATATCAATAAATCCAACTCAGGTAAAATATCAACTGAAATACAATTAACTTAAAGGATGTTAAAGATAACCACCCTCTTAGGATCTATGAAACTATCTACTAGGTGGAAATATAAGCTAATAACGACCAAACATCATTACAACACCGTAGTCCTTTCAAAATAAGTTATACTTCAAAACCGAAATCTCATTTCCATTAAATATATATATATATATGTATGTATATATGTATATATGTGTGTGTGTGTATATATATATATATGTATGTATTCCTCAATCTCACAAATTGATTCAAATCAACTCGAGTTCCAAATTAAATTAAATTCAATCTAGATTTATCCATTTTAATTCAGTTTAGTTTCTAAATAACCAATTCAACTTATATCGATTTCAAATACTAATTTGAATCACAAAATAAACCATTTCACTTTCAATATGTTCAAACTTTAAATATTTAACATTTTCAAACTAAATTTAACAATTTCATATAGATCTTGATTTAACTTCATTGTTATTTAGTCTTTGGAATATTCACTTATTAACTTCTATATTATTTAAATAACCTTAAATTACATATAAACTAAATAATCCCTTTGATTTATTTAAACTAGAAATATCCATTTAATCACTTTAAATCAAAATCAAGTTATAAAATCAAATCTTAAATTTCAAATTCAATTTTTCAAATCAATTTAATTAAGTAGAAATCTTAATTAAATATAATTTCAATTAATTCAACTTTATCTTCCTTAACTTATACAAATCCATTTAAATATATAACACTTAGACATATATATTAATTAAATCAAACTTTATTAAATTAAAGTTTGTTATTAAATCTACTTTATATTAAAACTTATTTATATATATAAATAATCTCAATATTAAATAAAATCATATAAATTTCCTTCAAACCAAAGAAATCATTTCAAAATATTTATATATAGACCAACGGTGTCTGTATATAACTTTCCATCCCATGGTCAAGTGATACAGATATTTATCATTTCAATCCATAATTTAAATATATACAGGTAAATATCATTTCCACCCATAATCCCAAATTCAATTTCAGATGAAAATCGCTTGGGTCTATCATTTCAACCCATAACGATTTTCGCCTATTCTAAAGTCCGTTCGGGTATGTATCATTTCAACCCATAGGGAATTGTATACTAACTGGAAACTTGCAGAGTGATAACACATATATTTGTAATAATAACAGGAATATATCATCAGTAACAATAAAATATAAACAATAGGATATGGTGTCATATCCCACAGGTGAACAGATACAGACAATGGCATATATAACAATTTAAATAACTATGGTAGCATATTTCAATTGTCGTTACAATTGAAATCAAATTTAATAAACACAAGAACGTTAATCGTGAGTGATTGCTCATCTTTCGAGGTTAGAGACGAAGGAAAATGAGATGAGTTACGAATCCAGGCCCAAATCCCAAAACAAAGCTAGATTAGTACGAATTTGACGAGCGAAGCTGATAGATATGAATCAATCAGAATAGGATATCAAATCTTAAAGTCTAATATTTACTCTTATTAACATAATTCATTTTATACAAGAACCCAAAAATAAATTTAGAATATATATATATATATATATATATATAAATTCTCAAAAAAATTAATTTAACATATAGTTAAAATGAAATATATATTTACTTTCAAAACAAAAATCAATATAAACAATACTTTCAAAAGTTTAAATGTTTTCAAAAGAAATACTGTAATACTCAATGCCGTATCCGGCGATGGCGATTGCGTCTCCTCTGTAACCTCCCTTCCATCTTTCTCTGTACGCCGCCGCTTCCACCTTTCATTCTCTTCTCTTCCGTCCTCCCTTCCCTTTCGCCCCTCCCTCTTTCCATGTCGTCGAACAAGTCTTCGCGTACTTCGATTAAGTCATCAGATCTAGCTCGTGGTTCTGGCGAGCAATTGGGTGCTTCTCCTTCGATTTGTGTTCATGTATTGCCTCTAGCTGAGCTCGTTTCACCGATGCCATTGTCTGGTATAATGTCAGAAATCTCATCTCTGGTGTCCTCTTTACCTTCGGTGCTTGGTCCCGTTCCTAATTCTGGTAAGTCCTCCTTGTCAACGTTTTTAGCTGCTTCACCTTCGAATGCTTGGTCGTCTTTGGCCGTGAGTCTTCCAGTTGACTCTGGTTTGGAAGTTAGTATTGTTTTACCTGATAGTCCTGGTTGTAAGTTGGATAAGGGGGTGGAGCCAGCCGTTGTAATTGCGAATGATACATGTTATACTTCGGTGTCTACAGATTGTGTTGTTGATGTCGATATCAGTGTTTATGCTGGTTTGGGAACTGGAGTTATATTGGGTGGCACATCAAATGTTTGTTGTATTGACAATGCCAATGAACCCCTGACAGTTGTATCTCAAGCTGCGAATGTCCCTACTCTATCTCGGCCTGCTACTAGATGGTCTTCTTTGTTTACCAAGCTGCCAAGTAACGCGGGTATTCACTCTCCTTGTCGTTTTGAATTAGTTGAGCACGAGGGAGTTATGGTTCCACCCGTGGAAGTAATTGAGGCCGACGTGGATTATTGGAAAGACCATTTGGTTGGTTTCTTTCTAGATTCTAATCCTCCCTATCACGTAGTTAAGTCGAAGTGCAATATGGTGTGGAAGCCTAGAGGTGGTTTTTCTGTTCACTATGATAATGAAATGTTCTTTTTTAAGTTTGCGCGTAGTGATGAAAGGCAACGTATTCTGTAAGCTAACCCTCTCCTTATAGATGGTAAACCGTTCATTATCACTACGTGGAGTCCTTCAGTGGATCGTGCGAAGGAACAAGTATTATCTATTCCTGTCTGGGCCCATTTTTCTCATATTCCTTCTGTTCTCCAGCCACTTATTGGGATTGACTGGCTTGCCGGTCTCGTTGGTAAGGTGATATGTTACGATACTAATACTGTAGCAAGAAAGAAGCTTGTTTATGCCAAAGCTCTTATTGAGATCACTCCTGACAAACCCTTGCCTATGGTTTTAAAGGTCAAACTAGATGAGAGACACGTTGCTGAAGTCAGAGTTCGCTATAGTTGGAAACCTGAGATTTGTGTTTCCTGTTAGTCCTTTGGTCATTGTGCGGTAGCCTGTCCTGGTCTGGTTGTCCCCTATGATGACCGGACGCCTCTTCCTCGAACCCCTGTCCGGACTTGGGTTAGGAAGTTTGCTGATCCTGCTCCTTCTGTACCTTTAGCTGTTGAGCCTCTTGCTCCTGATTTAGTCCCCCCTATTGTGGATCCTCTTGTTGTCCCGTTGGCTAGCGTTGCTCTTTCTGGGTCTGTGCCTGCTCTAGCCCCAGCCTCCTTTTCTCCTCCTACTACTCTCGAGGTGGAACCTTCTGCTTCCGCTACTGATATGATTTCCTGGTACTCAGTTGAGCGTTCTTGGGTTCACTCTCCTTCTGACATGAGATATTCGCCTGAGCGGGACATTTTTTATGCCTTTATTAGTGAGGCTGGTGGAGAGAGTCGATATCTTATGTATCATATTGTGGGAGAAGGATTGTGCCTCATTACAAATGGTGAGTTAGGGGAGGAGAACAAAAGTAAGTTTTTCGATGTCACTTGGGATAGGAAATTTCTTTACTCGCCTAGTTCAGTTGGTTATGATCCTCGTTTGGCTGCTCTCTTCGCTGGGTATTCGCATGTTATTGGTCCATCTATGGTTGATGGACGGCGACATTCTTCCTCTTCTGAGGAAGACTAGTTCTGTTGTATTAGTAGTTTAGGCTTTTCTGTCTAACTCATGTTCTTTATTTTTTTTCTTTCTTTTCTCCATCTTAGTTGCTCTGTGCATGTGCAGAGCACCTGTTCTCCCATTATTATATACAGTGGCACGGCCCACTATAAAGCCGGCTAGCTTTGCTAAAAAAAAAAATCAATATAAACAGTTTATTTTAATACACACACACACATATATATATATATATATATATATATATATATATATATATATATATATATATTTCCTTCATATATAAATCATATACAGTTAACAAAACTTCATTATTAAAACTCATATACAATAGTTACTTGTAGACAAACAGTTATACTTTATATATATATATATATATATATATATATATATATATATACATATATATATATATACATATATATATATATATACATATATATATATATACCACTTAAAATTAAATGCCCAATATAAGCGTCGGTTATATTATTTTTATAAACTAACGTACATAGTCTATATACATATTATTTAACAACTATTCATATATAAACAAACAATTATATATACTTACGGCACATCAATTATATATACATTTAAAATTCCATACACTATAGACAAAACTGCAAACATATATGTATGGCCCTGAGAAAAGTTATTTAACTTTTGCATAAAATAACTTTCCTTATAACATTTAGACATATTATAATGCTTAGATAGTTTTCGCAAATTTAAATTATACAGTATAATATAACTACATAATGTTAATACTATAAATATATATATACAAATCTATATAAACAAGTTATTGTAAAATGTATATTCTTAACAGAGCCGAAAGGTTTATATAAACATAATGTATATACTTATCACATATAATATAACTCAATATGCTTCTAAAACATAGAATATAAAAATGAATTTATATATATATATAAATAAACTTAGCTATGTATAACTACAAAATAAATATACTCTGTTTATATTTATCATATAATGTATACATAAAACTGATACCTGAGCACGCAAAAGGAAAAAGGCACGAGACAAAGGTAGGTCAAGGAAGAGGGTCGATCAGCGAAGCTTGGAGAGCGGAGGAAGGGTGCACGCCTGGCTGAAGCGATGTGAGGGAGGGTGGATGCCGATAGGGTGGTTGGTGATGCTCGAACGCGAGCAAGTGGGAGGCACAAAAGAAAGAGGCGGAGAGGTGTTTGCGGTTGTCGACCTGGGAAGATTGCAACTTGCATTGATCAGAGGGCTTGGTGTGGGCTTCGTCAGAAGGGTCATCGTCCATAGGTATGAATCAGCAAGAAAGCACGGGGTCAGAGGGGAGATAGTTGCCACTGTGCACGGAGGTGAGGTAAATGCGGCATCAGGTGGTGTTGCGTGCATGCTGTCGTGGCCGAGGAAAAGAGCAAGGGTGGAGACGAAGGCTGCCGTTTGCCTTGGCGGAGTGTCAGGAGGTAGGAAAGGCAGGGACACGAGGGTCTCGGCTTGATGAGGGGTGGAGAGGAGAGAGGGCGGAGGAGCTCGGTCAGGCCGAGTGTGGCTGGGTTCAAGGCGAGGCGGATCTGAGGTGCGAAGGATCTGGATGAGCATGGGCAAAATTTTATGTAGTCAATTTCAAAGAGGAGCAGGTTGAAAAATAATGGGAGCAACTTCTAGAAATGAAACAATGCAACGAGTTTGCAACATATATATTTCTAAATTTAATGCACGCACATGCAATAGCTGGGAAGAAGAAATGTGCAGGCATGATTTATAAGAGCATGAGGACGCGAAAGCTTCTAAAGAAGAAAAAACAAGAAAAAAAATGAAAGAAATATTATAAACTATTATATAAATTTTTCCAAAATGTGAACAGGCGACAAATGACAAAAAATGGTCAGAGAAGTTTAAGCAAAAGATGGAAATCTACAGACAAATAATAAATTGAAATGACCATTGATTCAGCAACGTTATTAAAGCAATTTATTGCATTGTTTGGCCTGCACGTTTAGATCTGAAAAGCAATTGAAAGTGAAAGGACACAAATTTGATACCGCTACAACGGACCGTTATTATCGCTTTCGTCACGTACCGAACCTTAACATACAGAAATAAATATACCATAGAGATCACAACGACAAGACGACCAAAATGGTATACAGATATTAGTAGTACGATCATCTAGTCAAAAGATCGGTACCGATATACGTTGCTATTCCGTACGGAAAAATCCAAACGGAATTAGAAATGTCCGAATTTCACGAAACGAACTTCGCAGTCTGATTCAGAGTGTTCTCAATAAATTTTCTCATATTAACACATTTAGGTTTCGAAAAATGTTTTATTATCACCCATTTTTAACTGATTTAAATTGAAATAAAATTTCTCAATAAAATAAACTTCAATATTATCTGATGAAAATTCACCATTTGCTATGACTAAATAAACGTATTTCAAATATCAAATCTATATTTCCAAATTAAATTATTTAAAATTTTACAAAATTTCAATTAAACATATTATTAAACTGCTTAAAATTTATGGTTCGTTACACCGTTCTACCTCTATAACTAGATGGTACCGAATATATCATCCTCAGGTCGTTATCGACCTTTAACAAGGGCCCTCATAGCACACAAACCACAATAATCAGATACACGACGTCATAACGTGTAAAGATATATCTAGAAGAGGATGATCATATCCTACTTGGGAGCGATCCACTTAGCTTTGCCGCATCTAACCTTATTTTGGTCATTTTCGGTTGATGAGGCCTAAGGTAACGATTACCTTTCACAATCACATATCACATCACTTTGAATGCCACACGGCCATTTTCGTTGACTACTAATTACTTTCCACAAGAATACAACCCTTAAGCTCATACATCTCAAGGAGGGTGTTAAGCTAAGAGAAGTTGCCTTCTTCGTCACTACTGATGTACATTTGTAAAAACCAATGTACGTAATCTGTAGAAATGCAATGTCAGACAAACATCCATACAAGTTTTCCAGGAATAGGACAAACCTAAGGTACTTTCCTACCACATTCCTGTCGAGAAATCCCTAAGATTAGTAGCGAATAGTCCTTGCATTGGATATTTCATAATGAAGAGACCACTGCTACTATGTGTATATTGGATTTTAACCCCAAAAAGATCAACAAGCAGTCTCCCACTATGAAAGTCCTGAATATCAATATAATCACAATCTGCACAAATCGAACGTATATAAGTTGGTCCGAAGTGGTTTTCAGATATATCTTATCATGTTCTCTTCGCAACAATAATGCAAAAGTGTTTCTCAACCTCACACAGAAGCTAAGTCTCATAGACTTATCACGTCTCCTACTATAAACTTGCTATCCTTCGGGACAAGAAGGTAGCTCGATAGATTTTAGTAATACTCCATACTACATGAATCAACATCCTCAACATAAATGATAATCAAGCCTACACAGAAGGCTACGCACTAAGTGTACGACAAAATAGTTTCCACATCAAGTCGAGAAACTAAAATGGTAATTTGATAGTCGGTTATTTAACTATCAAAACAAACAAATAAATATTCATCACTATAACAATCACTAAGCCCTTTTAATTAATCTTTTATTAATTAAATCATTTTCCAAATATTCACTTCAAAATTATCTTTAAAAGGATGTATTCTCAAACCATTTCAATATTGGAAAAACATTTCCATATACTTATTTAACAATAAGTAATTCACAAATCAATTTATTTTCAACACTTAGAAAATATTAAATATACTTATATCAAGATTAAGAATATATTTCGTTCTTTAAGGAAAACATTCACTTTACATATTTATTTGGGTCAAAACAAATGTTGCGCAAAACATCGTTGCGACAACCCAAAATCATTAGTATAGGGATTCAAAAATTAGATAGATGTATAAATCCCATATGCTAAACAAAACATTTTCTTTTGAAAATATTTACTACAACAACGGTGTCATAGTCTGTCATTTCCTTATTTCTCGAGAACGTCTATTTCAACAATGAATGTTGAGATCTATGGTTTTGATACTTAACACACTTTAAAACATCTTTAAACCATTTTACTCCATTTAAAATATCACTTTCCAAAATATTTATTTATTTCAAAATATTATTCACTGTCCAAAATCATGAATATACTTCATTTACCACATTCATCACTTCTAAACATTTATTAAAGATAATCCACTATCCAAAATTGTGGGTATAATTCACTTACCACATTCATTACTATTGCACATTAAATTAAAGGATTATCCACTGTCCAAAATCATGGATGAAATTCCTTTAATAAACTATAATAATTAACTTATCAAATTCAATTAATTTCGAATTTATAAAACAATGTTTATAAATTCATATTTATATTTTATAAAAACTTCAATTCATAAATTGCCTTTACTAACAAATCCCATTTATCTCATTTATATACCAAAATCCAAATTATAAGTTAATTACTTATAAATCATCTATTTACAAATTCATTCTTTTTATAACTTCTTAAATTATAAATCTTATCCACTTATAAGATTCATTTATAACTCCATTTTAAAAATTTACAAAACTCCTTTAGAATTCCATTATTCTGATTTATAAAAATTCAATTTTATAAATCTTATGTATAAACCGTTTATAATAATTCAAAAATATCAATTTAAACTATTTACAAAACAGTTAACTCTGTATTTCAAAAATCACATTTCAATTCCATTTCACGAAAATCATGGATTTTTATAACATAAAAATTATATCTTTTATTTGTTTAAAAATAAATTCATTCCCTTAACCATTCAAAATTAACAAAATGTATAAATTAAAAATCACTTTTAAAATACTTTTTTATTTGGAAATCATCACTTTAACATTTTTAAATTTCCAAAATATGACCCAATGCTGCTATAGCACTAAATACATCAATGACGGCATCCAAAATTTCATATATCACAATATTTGTAAATAATATCAACACTGGTGAGGAATCCAGTTGGATCCCTCCAACCTATCACCTGCAACAAATATACATATTAGAAAATATGTACAATGTCTGCTTCAAGGCAGACGCGCGTATAAAAGGTCATCCGCTCACACACGGGAACGTATAGGGTCTCATCTGTTCCATTAGGCAAGAATATATCCAAATATCAATCAATATATATATATATATAATATCATATATCATCCAAAAAATCATCAATCATCATAAATAAAATTTATTCTCACTTATATAAAAATAGTAATGAGTCAGAAAGAGTGAGTTATACATACTTTGGATTCCACTCCGTCAAACTTTAAGGCAAGGAACTTGAGATCTAACACATACTTTCTACCATGCTTTGGAAACCAAATGAAAATAAGCCCAAATTCCTCCTTCCTAATGCTTGGCCAAGGCTTGAAATGGAGATTGGCCGAAAGTATAGAGAAGTGGTGGTGGAGCTTTGAACTTGAATTCTCAAAATTAGACCTGGAAAATAGGTCATCTTCTCTCTTGTTTTTGACTCTATTACTCTCAAAATTTGAAAAACTTGTTAACTTAAAAGTTGTTGCAAATTGTTTTATCTTGAAGTAAAAAAAGAATCACCTAATTCCAAGTAGATTTGAAGGAGATATGATAGAATGAAGAAGAGGTTTTGTCGGACTGACAAAAATAAAGTCCAAAAATGCACTTCAAAGAATTAAGTTTCAGGTATAGAACACCTCAAAAATGGAAAAAATGATCAATACAAAAAGTGTAGCCACTAGAATTTTATATGGTTTAAATAAAATAATTTCTTAATTTGGATCAGTTATGACCAATTTATGATCAAAACAAATGGCCTATTCTCTGACTTAAAAACTGGGCCAGGGAATGCATTGGAAAGATGGATTTTTGTCATACTTAAGCTAAGAAATGGACAAAGTGGTCAACATAAAAGTTGTAGCCACTGGAAAAATACATGGTTTGAAGAAAATATTTTTATATTTTGGTTCTTCTTTGAAGAAATTATGGCTGAGAGAAAAGAGCTAAAATATGGAGAAAATAGGAGTTTGGTTTGAAGAGAATAAACATTGATTTCTTTGAATATTTTTAAATATTTTGACATTATTTCTTTTTAATTTTTTTCTATGGATTGGAAGCCATTAAAGAGAATAGGAAGAAGAGGAAGAAGATGAAGAAGCTTGAGAAAAGAAGAAGAATAAATGTGAATGAAAGTAAAGAAGGAGGTGGGTATTTATAGAAAAAGAAAGAAGTGGTAAATTTACCAAAATAACCTCTTACCAAATTATCAAACTAACCTTACTTCAACCTAAAGCAAACTTCACTTTTTCAATACCTAACGTCATCTTTTGTATCCTTACTTTATGTCTTAGTCACTTAAAGATTAAGTAAGGAAAAGTAATTATTTTGTTGGATTTTGATATGATTTGAATTTGATGTTTACTTTTGACTTTTCTTAAACTTACTTTTCTTAATGATGTTCTATAAGTTCTCTAATTATATTTAGTAAAAGTAAAAAAAATTAGTATTAGAATATGTAATATATGTTAAAACATATTAACAAAGGTGTGATAACATTGTGGCAACTTATTTTGAATAAAATGATTATTTTCAACAAAATATTTTCTAGTCACATTTTGACGTTTTGTTAAGCTATTTATTCATGTAAACCAAACTTCAAATTGAATTTCTTATTATCTTTAAATAATTAAAATAATCATATTTGACTTATAAAATAATATAAAACAATATCCAAATCTTCTTTTAAAAATACGACATTGATTTATCGATATGCGACGAAATTTGTCAATTTTATAAAACAAGTTTTATATATTTATTGAACCATTATAAATTAAATTACCATTATTATCAGATGAGTTCGATATTGATTATTTATGTTTAAAAGGAATTATTTATCCTTTAAACAAATTTCTCGAATATTTATCCTACTTTATCGGAATCCGACTTTTGTCAATTTTACAGTGGGAAACCAAAATCTTATTCAATATCAAAAATAAGTTTACCATTCTTATTTATCATATAAAACATGATTGTTTAAGTTTTAAAATTCTACATTTGAATATTTAAAATAATTAAATATCTTATTTTCAAGGTGTTAAAATTACGCGTCGTTACAGATATCGCATTATCCGTAAAGTAGTGTTGCTTGAATTCTGATTTTTGTCGATCCCTCCAAAAGGGGTTATACCGATTCCTACAACTTCCTCCAATTAGAATGATATCTCTAGGGGGTGTTCCACATATTGTAATAGGCTTGTACTCAAATTTTCATGTTGCTTGTACTCAAAGTATCATGTTGATAGCATGTGTAGATTGAGTTATTGACGGATCATCACTGCAAAACTGAGTTGTGGAATCGATATGATACGATCCATAATGTTGAATACAGATCGTACTTGATCCATCTTTGGATAGTAGTGAGATTTTATGCTTCTTCTCCATATCATCATCTATGCTTTATTTTCGAACCCCATAATCATCACTCTGGGCCAGTGGCATTGATGACAGTCGAGTCTAACTTGTCAAGTCAGTTCGGATATAGCCTGGTCAAAATGACGGATAATGGATAGTTATCGACTTCTAATTCTGCTGTATTTTGTATTAAGTATCTACCAACACTTATAAGGATAAGTAGTTATAATTATCCTTGTTGGATTAGTACTTCCTAGAACTTTGATGGAGCAATTTGGAGTAATTGCATGTACTATGCATATGCATAATTAAATATTGAATGCGATGTGAGATTCTATTTTGTTTTGTCTTCTACCTTTATTTTCTTTTACCCCATGATTATATGCCTCTCTGGCACTTAGATTTATGGCACATGAATCGATGATGTATTAATGTCGATTTTTGAGGGTCAAGGAGGTGGGTCTTACAGAAGAGGAAGGATAAAGAGGAGGTGGAAATCAACATTGATCCCACGGACTTAAATTTCGATGATTTTCAACAACCCTACTAAACTGGAGACCCCCTCGTCCTGTTGACTACTAAGGTGCCTCCTTCGTCCTTTTTAGGTCCATCAATCATTTGGTGGACGGGAGCAGTGTAAAGGCCCTATCAAAGTTTCATGCTAGAGTAGTCAAGGTCGGAATGGAAATCGGCTAGAAGAATGTTGAGTAAAACTTAAAGATTTTCGACTTGAGGAAGCGGATGCGCTAAAAGGAAGATTACAAAAGGTGATAGAGGCATTAGAGAGGTTTCAAGCTAAAGAGATTAGGAAGCTTAAGGCCGCTCATGCTACAGAATTGGTGCAGCTGAGAAAAGATTATTCCACCAACATCAAAGCTGCCAAGGAGGAGTATAAAGATAAGGCTGGGAAGCTCTTTGATGACTGTAAGAATGTCTAGACTAAATTCACCAAGAGGTTGGACGAGCTCCAGGTGGTGGCTAAGAAAATGAGCCTGGCCTTATTGATCTAAAGAAGAGAGTTGAGTGGAAAGCCGAGAGGTTCTCTCTTCAGGTTGAGCTTGAAACCTTATCTGCCAAAAAGAAAGCCAAAACTTCCAAAGTCAAAAAATTTCAGGCAGTGTGATGAAATGAACAACCAGCTAGATGGAGGTACTTCAAGATGAAATTTACTACAGAATGTTTATAGAGAAAATCTTGTCTTGGATGGACATTATCAAGAGGTCATGGTTTCAATCCATAAGTGGCTAATTAAAGAGGTGAAAGGTGCTAGTGAGCAGGATGGCCCACCATTTAGCCTTGAAGCCATCGATGCTTGTTTCTCAATAGAGTAGAAGAAGGCTATTCACCTGGTTACATCGAGTTGGCTGAAGCTGAGAAGGCCCAGAAAGAGAAGGAAGAGAAGAGGAAGAATGATGGCTTGACCTCAGGGGAAACAACACAAGGTCGGATTTCAAAACTGGTCATTTATGCCCCATGCATGATATTCTACAAACTGTTTTCCACATTTCTTCAGATGCCTCAACCACAAGCCAGCCATTGGACTCCCCACTCTTCCAAGTGATGCTCCACATCATGGAGGCACTTTAGTTTACCCTAAAAGAGGTAGAATTCTTGTTTGGGAAAAACCATATCTGACAGCTCTCTTCATTTCCCATCAAGTGATACCCTTGTGACAAGCCCATTTGGAGCAGTTATTACTTCTAGAGCTCTATCCTTAAGGATCATGCCCCAAGATCCTTTGGTCCTCTATTTGATGCAACTGAGGTTGAGATGATCGCTGCCCTCAAGGATGATGCTGGCATTAAGATATTGGGTGTCACAAAGTCCACGAGGATTTTAACAGACAGGAAGATTTAAAACAAAGCGTCTTGAAAATATTCTCGAAGGAGTTCATGAGAATCAAACTAGAGGAAATGAATGACTTAAAGTTCATGAAGAAACAATAGGCAGAGCTTCACGAGGCAGCCGCCCCCAAGCTGAAGGAGGAAAAGAAAGGGGAGAATCCCGCGATGTTCAAACCGCACGGCAAGGATCATTCTTCCAAGTCCAAATCCAAATGACCATAGTGATCACATATTTCATGTTTACGATAACACTTCTTATGCCTATTTTCAAGTTGTAATAAACATTATTAACTCTGTTCTTTCCCAATTTTGATGTTTTGGCGAGGGTGAGTGTGCATTACTTATTTTATAGGAAAAACAAAGTACTATAAGCATATAAAAACTAAATAGTCTAAACAAGTCTTCAAAAACAGGAAATCATATAGGAGCAGAAATCGTAGAGATGAAAGCAGTCTGGTGCAAACCATAATCAATGCCTTCATGAAGATCATCAGAGTCCGAATAGTCTGGAGTGGATCGAGAGGAAATAGACTTACTATGGGTGGGATCTGGTTCCTTTGTAGCAAGGGAAGAAGGTATGGCTGGAGCAGCATGGATTTTCTCTAGGGCGGCTTGTGAATTGGGTAGGAGACGAAAATAAAAGAGGTCTTGACATGCCTCTTTGGCTATTACTTTACGCAAAGGAGATAGGGGAGGGATTGTAATCACTATTGCGCATAACTTTTTGATCTTTATACATTTGTACTTAAATGTTTGGATGTTTAATAGAGTTATCTTGATTGTTTGTCTTTCTTACTTTTCTATTGTTGCAAACATATTTAATGTTTCTCTGAACAAATCAAATCTAGTGCATAGTTGCCAACAGTAGTTGCAAGGACTTCCTATAGCAACGATGGGGACTTCATATGTAATGCCCCACCTTACACCCATATTACCCAAGAATATCACAAAGTAATATCGTCGAGTAATATGGATAATAAGGCTAGATAGGAGCAATCATCCAAGTTTATTCCCTTAGGCTAACACTGTCACATTTTTACCTTTAGTCTAAAGAAATATAATATGTTAATAGTCTCGGCACAAAGCAATAGACATGTTAGCTAAATATGCATAAGAACAATATAACATACAGCACAGAACAAAGAATCACATAACAGAAAATATAATGTATACCAAAATAATACATTATGAGTCAACAAAAGAGGTTATTGGACCCACATAATACACATATAGACTATGTCAAGTCTCCAAAATATTGATGATATTTAGAGTCAACATCTCATATAAAATATACATACATATGACATATCTATATATAATAAAATAGATTACTCCTAAAAGCTATCCCAAATCCGAAGTCATCATGTCCCTGTACCCGATAAGTCTTTGTTTGACCCGAGTATTATAAAATAATAAACGGATCAGATTATCTCTAAATATCAAAGGGTGAGATCTTAATAATAAAATGACAACAATTCTAGGATATAATAATCACTACCAGATGTGTAGAGGGTCTCAACGTATAGAAATATCATAAATGTTCACCATGTCACAATAATCATATCATGTCGATTTAACGTGAGTAAATCACGGAAGATGAATTAAACCACATAAAAGCAAATCAAAACTCCAAAAATATAGCGCAGAAGGGCGAGTCAAAATCATATGACTGCATGAAAGTGAGTCAAACCATAAACTGCATGAAAGCAAGTCAAAATCAAAAGACAAGCACGAAGAAGCAAGTCGAAGAAAATAATCGATCATATAGATATCTTTTTATTAGGTAATGGAAGTGAAATTACTTTACCAAGGGGAGACTGATATGAAAATCTCTAATAGATTATGAATAACAAGGAACTGAAAGCAACACTCCTATAGCCATTTTTGTTATAGATAATCATAATGTTGTCTTGCCAACCACAAATGCACAAAAGTGTCACGTCTAACATTAATGATAAAATCATATGATTTCTTTCGCCTATGGCAGTTGACCGCTTTCTTTGTGGCATCGGCCAAATCATAGAACTCGAAGTCAAGCATGAAGTAAGATATAATAATGATACCATGACTTCGGGAGCGACCACCGCAATCAAGCAACTAGGCTACATGGTAAAGCTTCAAAGTATACTTCTTACAAGGAGTTCTATAGTAATAGCTGAATTACCCAAAGATACTACTAATCAAAATGTGTTATATACTCTGCAAATAGTAATCACTAAAGTAACTCATGTGTCCCATAACCACTCGGGGTTGCTAAAATATTTACTATAAATTTGTAAATTCCACTACCCAAATATTCTATACAACAAGTTGTATAGTTAAACAATGAAGTGATACCTTATGTCCCATAACCACTCAATACTACTACACTATTTTAACCAAATTTCTTGTTTCATAGAAAAGAAATAATTAGCACAAAAGCTAATTTTCATGAAAACTCAATAAGGTTTCAAAAGAGAAGTAATTGTTTACAAAGACTAAGTATAAACTTTATAAAAATATATAATGACGTTCAAAATACTTTATATAGTTTTAAATCTCTTCTTTTAAGTCCATAAACCTTTTATACATATATTACTTTTTTAAATCATTTAAATATCGGTCTCCTGACCATAAATGGGCTATGTTATAAAACATGCTACTATATACATATAGAAATATAATATGTATATATATAGTTTTATATTAACTTTTAGAACATTATTATTACTAAAAAATCCATAATGGTCTTTCTTCATCATAAATACTTTTAAATATGAGATTCAAATCTATATTTCGAAACCTAAATTTTGAGATCAATAATATATTTTATATAAACTCTAAAAGTGATTTTAAAGAATATATTTAATATAAATAATGTATATTTATATATATTATATATATTTATATATATTATAAATTAATTAATAAATAAATTCCTTATAAATATGAAGCTATCAGAATTCCAGAAACTGCAGAAATTTAAAAAGCAGAAGAAACAGAAGGAAAGATGAGAAAAAGGGGAAACATACTAAAAATATACAAAGAAAGAAGCCTGGAAACAGTTGACCAGTAGACACGGTTGACCTGTAACATTGCCTGGAGCATGAGAACTCCAGGCATCATCTACGATGACGATATAACCATCTCCATCCAGCAAAACGTAGTAGCTAAAGTATGAAATCACTACCAAACCAACACACAACAATACCCATCCTAGGTGGATCATTAAACCAAAAAAAACTAATACTCAATCTAATGTAAGCTACAATTTAACAAGGTTTATACTTTTTCTTTTTAGAAATTTCATACAGACGGTATTTTATCAACAAACATCCAACAATCAACAAAACCCAATCAATCAGTAGCACGAAACACAAATTACAGAAAATAGTGGGGATTACTCACATTGTTTCCTTTGATTCCTTAACTATAACACCCAAAATTTAGAAGTTTTCTTTGTTTCAGTAAAGCACTAAAATAAATTTTTACAAACAACAACATAGGAGACTCAACCAGTGTGAAAATCTAAAGTTGATGAGTCTAAAAGCTGGAATAGGATAAGAGATCATTACCATGAATTTGTTGGAATTTCTAGGATTTCAATTGATTTTATTTTGAAGATTGGAGCTTAGGTTTTGAAATAGCTTAGCAAGATTTTCTTCTTTCTACTCACGATAAAAAAATAAAAGCAAACGTATAAACATAGAAGAGAAGTATTTCTACTCAGTAAGATTTTTGATGGCTTGGGTTAAGTTGCAACCCAAAATGGAAAAGAAATATTTTTATTCCTTTAATTATATCTACATAAATCCTTTCCTTTCAAATTAATTTTCAATCAAAGCTGTCCACTAAATTTCAAATAGTATTCTAATAATTATCACTAATCAATCCTCTAATTTATCTTCTTTCAAGATAAAAAATCATAAATTTTGATATTTTTATTTAAGTCAAGTTCTTATATATCTTTTAAATTGATTATTTACAAAATAATCATTTCTAAAGTCATCTCTTAAATAGTTGAATAATTTGACAAATTAAACTCCAATATTTCTTTTAAATCACTTAAAATTACTAAACATTTCTCAACTCCTTTTTATAATAGTTAAATGGAGTTTACAAAAAAATCTCCATTTTATTATAAAATAGATTTATCTATAAATTCTAAAATATTAATCCTATGCCTTAAATTTCCCAATTTTAACTAAATTTACAATTCTCATTCTCAAAGAATTTATTTTCTCTTCATAAAACACAAATTCTAATTTTCTCCATATTTCGGTACTTGAAAATTCAATTTCTCATTTTCTTGGAATCAAAATTAGCTATCAACACCCAATTATGCAAAATCTCCAACATTCAATCCAACCACAGAAATGTGAAGAGAAATAAATAAAGAACAAAAATAAAGCAACCAGAAAGTAAGTAAATAGAGACATAAATTTATAGTGGTTCGGCTAACTCCTACCTACCTCCACTCCAAAGATTTTCCTTTTAATTATACTAAAGTTTGTTTGCAGTTATAATCCAAAATCCAAGAATAAAGTTGGCAGAATGTAGCGTAGGTTAAAGATAAAGAGAGCTAGAAAGAAGAAGATCCTTTTTCTAACGCTATTCCTGCTGTATTTATAAGGGAAGACATGCACGGATCGGGTTGAAATTTTGACAGAAGGTTTGGAAGATCAAAACGAGACAACCTAAAATTTTCTAGGCCCATTGGGGCCTATAATAAGAATCGGTACTGATCCCTATTAGTATGTCCAAATGGGGTGCGATCCCTCTAGGTGGTTTGGTGTCAGCTATCTGCGCTCCAAATTTCCTGCCATTTCGAGTTACAGTTTATAAGATATCGCATTTTCCCTGAAGTGGTGTTGCATGTACTATGATTTATGTCGATCCCTCTAGAGGGACAGTTATCTATCCCTCCAATATTCCCCAAATGACATGTGATCCCTAAGGTATCCTCTCCATGTTATATTATGTATAACCTTCAAGTTTCATGCCAATTGGATTAGTAAAACTTGAGTTATTGACCGATCTTTGTTGCAATATAGTGGTAAGGCTGATTATAACTGATCCCTGTGGAGGGAGAGGTATTAATCCCTCTAACTTGCTCCAAATGCTATGCGATCTCTATCAGATGTTCCACATGTTATAGTTAGCTTGTACTCTACGTTTAATATCAATTGGATGTGTAGATGTTGAGATATTGATCGATCTTTGTTTTAAAATTGGAACTAGCCAATCCCTAAGAGGGATAGGTACTGATCCCTATTGAGAGATAAATGTTGATCCCTTCACTTCCAAATGCCATACGACCCCTAGGGTAGAATGCTTAGGGTCCCCTCTTCTTGTTTTCAAAGTTTCACTTCAATCCTCTTTGAGGTTGTTGAGTTATGGAGCGATCATCGTTGACTTGTGCTATTGAGCTGAACATGATCTGAACCCTATTCTTTTGCCCATAACTCTAGCATACAAATTTCGATCGACTTGAAATTTGAAATGCAGTGATAAGGACTTCCTTATCACTTTATACCAATTGCATGTTGATTAGCACATAAATTAGGGATCCAGTCCGAATTCACTTGACCACCGTCCATAGTCTCCTTTATAGCCAATCTCCAAGCTTGGAAACTATTTCTCCAAGCCTCCCGCTTTGATGATCATGGTGCCCGTTGGGTTAAATCCTCTAGTGTCCTGCTTTTATGAACGGCGGGTTAACACTTTGTCCCCCAAAACATGCCTTGCAATAGGAGGGCTTGTTTTGAATTGCCATAAATCCAAAATCCAAAGTCCATAATCCATCGATAGCCATATTATCCAATCTACTGCTAATCCAAATCCATGATCTCTTTGAATCATTAATGAAACCCATGACCATTCTGAGTCAATGTCTAATTCAGAATTCATGATCTCTCCGGATCACTTGATACAAACCCTCAACGTTACTGGGTCGTTAGCCAAATCACAAACTGCTCTAGGCCCATATCTGAACCCATAGTGGTTCGAAGCTGATATGCAAATCCATAACCTCTCTAAGTTGTTATCCTAATCCAAATCCTCAATCCTACTAGATCCTTGCCGAGCACAATCTATACTCGATGACCTAAGCAGGCCGATCCATCGTGTTGAAGCGAAGTGACCCAATTAACAGGCATAGTCCATGCCTGATGACCTTGATCTCTCTAGATTCTTGCCGAGCACAATCTATACTCGACAACTTAAGTAGGTCAATCCATCCTGTTCGAGCGAAGCGACCTATCCCTTATTGGACATAGTCCATACCTGATCACCTTGATCTCTCCAAATTCTTGCCGAGCACAATTCATACTCGACGACCTGTTCAAGCAAAGTGACCTACCCCTTGTCAGGCATAATCCATACCCGATGACCTATGTTATTCATTACACTGATCCAAATTAAGCATTCCTAAGTCCATAAAATAAGAGCCCATACAACCAATAAACTAGAGTTCAAATAAAACTAGAAAAAAAGAGTTCGAAGCAAACAAGAAGAAAGGAAAAAAAAAATTCACAAACCCTAGCATTACTGTTTATCACATCCCAGAGCATGCTTTGGGACCGTCCTCGATCATGTACATGTGTAAGTGACTTAGTCATCTTATTGTGGAGTTTGCTACTTATTCTATGCCATCCCGATCAATTGGTGACAAGTTGATGATGATGCTTTGATCCAGTGCCATTTTCATTCGTGATGGACGGTGGCTGCTCCTGTTCCACCGTCGCAGCCTTAGTCCTTACATGTTGTTGTAACTAACCATTCGTCACGTGTTCCTCAATGATATCCTTCAAATGCCTACATTCATTTGTATTGTGCCCATTCAGTTCATGGAAAGGGAAGCACTTTCCTAATGTCCATTTTCCTTTGGAGGGTTCTCTCCTTGTTGGCCTTCGATATGGAAGGTGCCCTCGAATATCTAGATATCAGTTCTAGGGTTTTCATTCAATTTCAACTAAGAAGAGAATTGAGTTCCCCCCTCTGTCACTTTGATACATCGAAGCTATGATCCACGTATCATTTACCCTTATCCTTTCCTGAGCTTTCACCGAGCATTTCTCCACCCTATACCATTTTAACTTCTATCACCTTTTTATCAGCTTTTGCATCTTCTTATCACAGAAACCTTTCTGCTTCATGGTAGAAATCCCCAAGATCCATTGATGGATCCCGTATCAATGATATCTTAAAATCTAAATTATCTACAACTCCTGAGGCTACCGCCATCAAAACCATCGATGGGTCTGGTCGATCCACCGAAAAAACTGCCGCATTGAACCTGGTTAAGAAATTCTAGAGTGATTCTCCTGCCCATTGACTAACATCAATGTCATCACATTCTTAAGTCTCGTAATGTGAACCTGAAATTGCTTCGTAAATCTTTCGACCAATTCCATCCATGTGCTAATATAACCGCTCTCTAACTGTCTGAGCCATAGCACAGCTACATCCATTAAGTACAGTGGGAAATATCATGGCAGGACTTCTTTTGATGCCTCCTGTACTTCCATGTGCCATATATACCTTATCATATGCATAGTTGGATCCGACTTTTCGTCTTAAGTTTCCAATGTTGGTAGTTTGAATTCTGGCGGATTCCTAGCATTCCTAATATTAGGAGCAAATGGACTTCTATTTACATCCTTGAGATCCTTGTTCACCAATCCTCCACGCATAGCTCGCCTTATCATCTCTACAAACCTATCATTGTCTTCCAGTGGCACTCTTCTATCATCATGCCCAAGCTGTCCATCGAGTCTTCAAGGGAATTCAAGAATCATTCCTTCGAACGAGCATCCAAATTCTTATTCACACCAAGCTCTATGGGATTGACCGTAGATCCTCCAACATTATGACCAATCAGACTCGGAGGCAAGCCTCCTGGCCTTTGAGGACTGGTACCGATCCCTCTAGAGGTATCAGTGCCGATCCCTCAAGGATGGTAGGGGACTACCTCCAGCTGCTCTGTTCCATTCCTTTGTTTGTTTGCTCCATTTCCAAGTTCTCGGTTCTGATTTCCAGCACTTCCTGCTGCTTCAACTCCTTGATTCTGTGCTCCTGCTTGTCCAACCTTTTGGAGTAAATTCTGTGTCATCTCCTCCTATCTTTTCAGCATCCTCTCCAACATAGCATCCATTATAATTTCCATTTCATCCCTAGTGGTGTAGACAGATGCTTGATTAGCTCCAGCTCCTAAGGAAGCCGCTAGACTCCCCCCATGGTGGCTCATTTCCGTAGCACTCTCCTTGTTGATTGCCTAGCCATTGCTTCCTAGATCCAAACATCCAAGCTTCCAAATCTAAGATCCTATCTTCCAAATCCACCGGTGTAAGTCCTCTCAATGAAAGAACCAAAATGTTGGCATTAAAATTAGCCACTAACACCTAATTATGCAAAAGCTCCAATATCCAATCCAATCACAGTGTGAAGAGTAATGAAGAACAAAATTAAAGCAATCAAAAAGAAAGTAAATAGAGACATAGATTTATAGTGGTTCGGCTATCCAGCCTACGTCCACTCCAAAGATTTTCCTATCTATTATACTAAAGTTTGTTTATAATTGCAATCTGAAATCCAAGGATAAAATTGGCAGAGTGTAGCCTAGGTTAAAGATAATGAGAGTTATAAAGAAGAAGATCCTTTTTTCGATGCCATTCCTACTATATTTATAAGGGCATATATGTATGTATCAGGATGAAATTTTGACAGAAGCTTCGGGAGACCAAAACGAGGCCACCCACAAATTTCTAGGCCCATTGGGGTTGACAATAAGGATCAGTACCCATCCCTATTAGTGTGTACAAATGCGGTGCGATCCCTTTGGGTGGTTCCCCATGGTGTTAGTTATTTTCCTTCCAAATTTTGTGCCATTTTGACTTACAGTTTGTGAGATATCGCAATTCAGTGAAGTGGTGTTGCATGTACTATGATTTATGTCGATCCATCTAGTGGGATAGGTACTGATCCTTCAAATCTTATTCAAATGACACACGATCCCTAACGGAGCTTCTCCATGTTATATTATGTATAGCCTTAAAGTTTCATGTCCATTGCATTAGTAGAACTCGAGTAATTGACAAATCTTTGTTGCAATATAGTGTTAAGGCTGATTTTGGCCGATCCCTATGGAGGGATAAGTACCGATCCCTCCAACTTGCTCCAAATACAATATGATCCTAATTGTGTTCCACATACTCTAATTAGCTTTTCCTCTAAGTTTCATGTCAACTGGATGTGTAGATTTTGAGATATTGATCGATCTTTGTTATGAAATTGAAACTAGTCGATCCCTAAGAGGGATAGGTAAGGATCCCTATTGAGGGACAGATACTAATCCCTCCAACTTCTTCAAAGGCCATGGGATCTTTAGAGTATACTCCTTAGGGTCCCCTCTTTTTTTCAAAGTTTCACTTCAATCCGCCTTGAGGTTGTTGAGTTATGGAGCGATCATCGTTGAGTTGTGTTATTGTGCTGAATATGATCCGAGCCCTCTTCTTTTGCCCATAACTCTAGCATATGAACTCCAATCGACTTGAAATTTGAAATTTAGCCTCATGAGGCCTTCCTTTTCACATCAAACTAATTGCACCTTGATTAGGATAAAAATTAAGGATCCGGTCCGAATCCATTTGACCATCGTCCATAGTCTGGTTTATAGCCGATCTCCGAGCTCGGTAACCATTTCTCCCTGCCTCCCACTTTGATGATCATGATGTCCGTTGGGTTAAATCGACATGTATACTGCTTTTCCAAAAGATGGGTTAACACGTTTAAATCTCTAAATTTAAGTCATTTTTTATTTTATTAAAGTAATTCAAAAATATTAGGGTTATTACAGACTCCCACTTAAAGAAATTATGTCATCGCAATTCTACTATAGAAAAAAGTCTATAACATATATATTACTATTAGGAATATATACACAACACTTAACCATTTAAAATAATCTCACAATAGAATCATCTTCAACCATAATCCATAAAACTCCACATTTACTATTATTGTCATTTCTATAATTTAAAGAAAAACACCTTATAATTGTTAGAAATAATCGACTCTTTTAAACTATTTCATTCCATACCTTAAACCATTTATTCAATTATCAACTAAAATTTTCTTAAAAAAATTCAACTCCCAAAGTTTTAGGAAAATTCGACAGAGTCCCCTTTACGGGCTCATAGCGGTAAAATTCCCAAAACACAAAAATAAATATAAGCATGATTAACATGATTGAAATCAAAAAAATTCAATCTAAATTCTATTTCCCTCATGGGTATAGTATAATATTTTCTAACAATATATCTGTGAGGAAAAAAATTACCCGTAGCGGAATTTTAGTTAGTTCGCTTAGGTAAATGGTGCAAACAAGCGAGTGAATATACAAAAAAGCAATGAAATGCCTTCATGTACCAGCACTCACTTTAATATACATATTAGTACATATGATAGAGCATGGAAAATAAAAACAACATATAAATACCTTTATTAAATTACAAAATTATAAGTCCTGTAATAGCTCATGCACCGACTAAGATAAACATGTCAAATTGACAATCTTTTTGAAATGGACTAACTTAGACATATCTAAGTATGTAATTAGGTTTCCAAAACATTTTCCAAATAATAAAATTAGTTTGCACATCAAAAGTTATTGTTATTTCACTGCAAAACATAAATTTTAAGTTTGGAAAATCTAAGCCAAAATCTAATCTGAGCTGCAATAGGTTTTTGCAATAGCTAAGCTCACTGAGTGGAATACATGATAGTTACTCCTTATTCCCTTGGCTTCCCAGCAAACATAATTTCGTTGAATTCGGATAAGAGGGTATGGAGTTATAACTAAAACAACAGAAGGTACACGCTTAGGTTTTGCAAAAAGCAGGAAAGAATTTGACCTTGATTGAATCATGTTTTTAAAATAGGAAAGCTCAGAATTTGAAAAAGTGTTCTAAATAAAAATTCTCATTTACTAAATTAGCTTTTCGAAACGTGCAAAAACTTACAAATCGGAGCTAGAATAAAATAGTTATAATCAGAATACTAAGGTACTCTGACTTAGATTTTCTCTACATGTAGGCCAGAGCTTATCTTTGTTTTCAATGGAGTTTTAAAGATAGCAGTTTCAAAATTTTCAAAAGTGCTCATGACCAAAGTTATTCGTTATCAATTTATCTTTCAGAAAAGTTTAAAATCGACAAGAACGGACCTAAAATGAAAAGGATATGATCTAAAAACTATAAGGGGTTTGAACTAAGTTTCAAATAAAAACTTTGATAAAATTAATTCCCCCATGTTGCTAAATATTTTCTTTAGTATTAACTCACACTTTGGAATAGCAGTATATAAAAGATGTAGACGACCAAATTCTTATGCTGGAAATCCAAAAAGCTTAAAGAATATTTACATAATAAGTTAACTATTATTTCAAACAATCCACCAGTTAATATTAAACAATTTACATCACCATTCAATAATTATCCGTACATACTATAATTTTAGTTATTTCAAAAATTATTATATTATTCTATAACAATTTCATTAATTTATAGATAACGTATTTATACTTGTTCGTATGAGCAAACACCAAATGATTCACTAACATAAAAAGTTATATACAATAAATTATGTGTGAATGAATAAATAAATAGAATTTAAAACTTTCATCCCATCTAGATTTAACAAAATATTTCCATTTTAAAATAGAACATGTTTTATTTCCTAACTTATGAACAATAATTCTTCTTTGATTAATTTGTACTCATTCTTATAAAGGTAATTTATGCTTCAACTTCATTTGCAAAATATTTCATATATCAACATTAACTATATCAAATATTTCACAAATTCTTATATATTAATAACATCCATTATTTCCTCAAAAACTTTTAAAATTGTTTTCAAATTAATATTCCTTCCTGAAATATTTTCTTCCTCTTTTCAAACATCTCTCTATGCAAGATATTTGAAAATCATAATTTTTTTATTTGAAAATCCTTTTTAGAAAATATTTATCATCCTCATCATTATTACCTAACAAATAAATTTTTTCTATAATATATAAAAATATCATGCTCATCTTAAAATTTCTTTAAAAAATACTTTAGTATATCTTCATTAAATGCTCATATTATTGCACCATGTACAAAGTCACACCTACACTATCTAATAAGAAACTACCATTTACTTTTATAAATATATTATACTTTCTTATATCCAAAGGTTCTCAAATTATTATTTTTAGATTCTAAGAAAATATCATAATCATTTTCAAAATATAGTTCATAATACTTTCCTAAATTTTATTTCCAAAACTTTATTCTCAAAATTTTATGCCCAATTGTCTTGTCCTAGTGTTTATGAATTTCTATCGATAACGTTGGCTAGATTCCTCGACCAAAAATCTTACAGCATCCGATGGGAAATTTAACAAAATATACCCCCAAAAATTCCTTTAGATATGATATACATATATCCTTTAATAATCTTGTCTTTATAAAATATTGGCCTAGTTATATCAAATTTAAACAAATGCCTTGTCTATGTATATTCTTTATCAAAGAGATTTTTAATTCAATTAGATGCTTGCTTTTACTAAACTACTTCCAGTTGATCTTTACAATTATAAGCAACTAATAACTCATTGATAACAATCCAAAAACATGCTTATTCATTTGCGCATACCTTAAGGAAATATCAAAATTTTAAATTTATTTTACATTTAAGTAATAGTACATATGAATTAATCTTCCATTTCATACAAAATAAAATTTTCAATGTTCTTTGCGGCAACCATACTACTGGAGATACCGTAAGGTATTATTGTCAATATGGAGTAGGCTTCTAAATTTCAAGTTTTGTTTCCTACTCAATACAAATTTAGACGATTACTTGCAATTTCAAACTAATAATATATCAGATAAATTAATGTGCTTAGCGAAAAACTGTTCATTCACTACTGCTACACAACTCCGATTACTAATGGATCGGGACACAATAATTCAATTCTAAGCCATCCAAGGTCTCATCTACACTATCCATAACAATAATTATATAGTGATATAAAATCTTACAAATATATCCTAATGATTATTCCCTAATAACCATTTACATTTATATCCTAAATAGAAAATAAATTCTAAGTTCTACTCTGCACATCAAAGGGATGGGACTCTAAGTCTTTCTAGGCCAAGATTCGTGTCACTTACATTCTATATTGTTTTGAACCTTTGCTCTAATAGCAAGCTGTAACATCCCACCTCTATACCCATACTACTTAAGAAAATCACAAAGTAATATTGTTGAGTAATACAGAGAATACGACTGGATAGGAGTGATCATCCATGTTTATTCCCTTGGGCTAACACTGTCACATTTGTACCTTTAATGGGAAGAAATAAAATATGCGAACAGTCTTGGCACAAAGAAATAGACACGTTGGCTAAATATAAATCAGAACAACGTAATGTACAACACAGAACACAGAATCACATAATATAGCAGAAAATATAATACAGACCAAAATAATACACTGTGAGTCAACACAAGAGGTTACTAGATCCACACAATATACACATAGACTATGTCAACTCTCAAAAATATACATGACATCTAGAGTTAACATCTTATGCAAAATATACATTGACTAAAGGTCAATGCCAAAATGATACATGTGACAGATCTATATATAACATAATAGACTACTCCCAAAAACTATCCCAAATCCAAAGTCATCACATTTATGTACCTAACAAGTCTCGGTTTGACCCGAGTATTATAAAATAATAAATGAATCGGATTATATTTATGTATCAAGGGTGAGATCTCGGTAAAAAAATGACAATAGTAATCACTATCAAATGTTTAAAGGGTCTTAACACATAGAAATATCATAAATGCTCAACATGTCACAAAAATCATATCATGCTAATTTAACGATAATCATCTCAAATATGGTGAATAGCCAATACTCAAAAACACAAAGGCTAGCATAAAAGCTAGTATATCACAATAGATGAATTAAACCGCATGAAAGCAAGCCCAAACTCCAAAAATATAAGACCGCATAAGAGCAAGTCAAAATCATATGATTGCATGAAAGTAAGTCAAAACCATAGACTGAAAGCGAGTCAAAATCAAAAAACGAGCACGAAGCAAGTCGGGAAAAATAACATATCCTATAGATATCTTTTTATTAGGTAATGGAAGTAAAATTACGTTACCAAGGGGAGACTAATATGAAAAGCTTCACGAGTTTATAAATAATATAGAACCTAAAGCAACACTCCTATCATCATTTTTTGTTACAGATAATCATAACATTGTCTTACCTACCACAAATGCACTAAAGTGCAATGTCTAATAACAATGACACAATCGTATGATTTTTTTTGCCCGTAGTAACTGACCGTTGGCTTTATGGTATCAGGCAAATCATGGAACACGAAGTCAAGCACAAAGCAGGATATAATAACGTTACCATGAATTGGGGAGTGACCACCGCAATCAAGCCACTAGGATAAATAACTAGCCTATATGGTAAAGCTTTAAAGTACACTTCCTATAAGGAATGCTATAGTAATAGCTAAAATACCCAAAGATACTACTAATAAAAAAGTATAATATACTCTGCAGATGGTAATCCCTAAAGTAACTCTTGTTTCCCATAACCACTTGAGGTTGCTAAAATATTTACTATAAGTTTGTAAATTCCACTACCCAAATATTCTATATAACAAGTTGTATAATTAAACAATAAAGTGATACCGTATGTCCTATAACCACTCGATACTAGTAAACTATTTAACTATATTTCTTATTTTATAGGAAAAAAATAATCAGCACAAATGCTAATTTTCATGAAAACTCGATAAGGTTTCAAAAGCAAAGTACTTATTTATAAAGCCTAAGTATTAACTTCACAAAACTATTGAATAAAGTTCCAATACTTTATATACTTTTAAATCTCTTCTTTAAGGTCCATAAACCTTTTATATAAATATTACTTTTTTAAGATCATTTAAATACTAGTCTACTGACCGTAAAATGGCTATGTTATAAAACATGCTACTATATACATATAGATACCTATTCTATATAGTTTTATTATCAACTTTTAGCATGTTATAATTATTGAAAACTCCATAATAGTCATTCTTAGTCAAAAATACTTTTAAATATGAGATTCAAATCCATATTTTGAAATTCGAATTTTGAGATCAATAATATATTTTATATAAACTATAAAAGTGATTTTTAGAGAATATATTTAATGTAACTAATATGTGTATATAATATATGTATATGTATAATAAATAAACTAAATAATAAATTCCCTATGAATATGAAGCTATCAAAATTCTAGAAATCATAGAAATTCAGAAAGTAGAACAAACTAATGGAAACTGGAGAAAAAGGGTAAACGGGCTAAAATTTAAAAGGAAAGAAACCTGAAAATAATTGACCAGTCGACCATAGGTGGAACGACCCAGAATTTAGGTTATTTGAAATTAGAATATTTAATTGATTTTAAATATTTAAAAGTTAATTTTATAGATTTAATAGCTTGAATTTCAAATATAACAATTTATTGATAATTTAATTGTTGAATTAAATAATTGAGATCGTTAAAATAATTTAAATCTAGGATTTTTATTTGGATAAAAATAGTTTAAAGGAATATTAAATTCATATTAATAAGAATGAAGGTAATAGAACTTTTAGATTGAATTTAAAAGTGATTACTCAATTTTGAAAATATCTCGTTTTAAATTAACGAGTGAAAATAGCCTTCCGGGGCACAGTCTCGGATTTCGATGAAACTAGTTCTATTAGATTTGTAAGAGTGTATTATTATCGGGTTTCAAATTTCGTAGCATTTGGAGTTATCATTTGGCCGTATGGGATAGAAATGCATTGAATTTAATATCAAAAATTTAATATAATAATTGGGTTCAAAAGGTTATCGTCCATATACGATCGAATTGGACCTTGAAACTTGTTCCATTACGTTCGAAATAGGTGTATAACACTAGGAATGCTAGGCAGCACGCCTCGATTGGGGTTCGGAATAAATATATTGATTTTTGGGTATATATATAATCTTCAAATTTCTTTCCAGCTGCACTTTTTAGTCAACTCTCAGCCACCCTGCACCTATAATCTACCGCCTATTTCCTTTTCAAACACACTTTCCCTCCTCTTCATTTTTAAAAGCAGAGCAAAGAAAGAAAGAAAAAATTCGAAACTTTAAAAATTAAAATCTAAGAAAAAACGAAATGAAAAATCATGAAATAAATTTTAAAATTCATGTTTTTAGTTTATTTACCACTTGGCATTCATTTTAGAGGGTGTGTTCGTGGTTGATTGTTGCTCGAATCATGTACAAGGAACTTGAGAAAAACTAGGGTTTTGATTTCTGGTCGATGGGGCGGCGATGGGTGTTTTACAGGGTACAGTGTTGTTTGTCGAGGTGAGGAGCTCGCGTACGAGAAATTTGAGAAGAAGCGATGCGAGTTTGGAGGTTGCGACATGTTGCTACAGTGTAGCTCACCCTAGCAAGTCGCATTCTTATTATGAGATCCTGGCGTTGATTTTAGTGTTCAGACGGATGGAGAAGCTCGAGTGAAGGCTATCGGCATTGTCAGATTTTTGTTTCGAGAGTTGGAGCACCATATCACCATAAACGTGCACGATCTGATGATGTTCTAGCGTGCACAGGAAGGAGAAGAGCAGCATTTTATGGAAGAAAGCATAGATGGGCCGGTTTTGAAACATTAAGGATATAGGCTTTTATTAAAAAGAGAATGGATTGGTATTTTAATTTAATTATATCGATGAACTAAAGATTTGATAACTCTCCCATACAAGGTCGAATCTAGGCATGGATTTTGGCATTGTGATCGTGATGACGAGTGCTTCCAAGGGAGCTGGTTTGGATGGATTTGGAGCTTGTCTAAATTTTGAATTAAAAATTGAATGCCAGTTTAATTTTAATTCAAAAATGAACTTTTGGGCGAATTAAAATCAATGTAATTAAGCCTCACTCATTTGAATTGCTGGTTTGAATTTTATAATATTAAAAGTTAATTATTGGATGATTGGTTGAATTTATATATTATTATCAGTTGAATGTTATATTATATACATAGTAGTAGTATAGTTAGATATATTTCCCGCCTATCGGAGCGGAAGAGACTCTATGCGCCCCGCATAATAGCGGATGACCCTATATTACCGCGATATTCCACCTCGAAGCGAGATTGGTATTTTATGTTATCTAACATATGTGATTGTAGGAAAACATATTGGAGGGATTCAAGTGGATTCCTCAAAAATGTTGATTTTAATTTCATATATAGTGATATATGATGTGTTTGAATCATCTTTAATAGATTACGAATCTAATGGATGCTATGGTAGCACTGGCCTAGATTTTGGTATTTTAAAATACCATAAGTATTATTTTTGAATTTGAAAAGAAATTAAAAGGGATTTTGGAAGTGAAATATTTATATTGAGTTTTGGGATTATTTAAAGAGTATAGTTTGGATAAAATAAATGATTGTATTTTGAATTTGTATTTAAATATTTTGTAAAATAATTTAAATACATAATTTAAAATAATGTATATAAAAGATTTTTAAACAACAAATTTAAGTGATGTTTGTTTAAATGAGAAAGGCCTTTTGAAATCGAGGTTTAAATAGATTGGTAGAATAAAGGGAATTTGGAAACAAAATATAAAATTAGTTATACTGGATTTTAAATAAGATTTTTAAATTATGAAACGAAAGTAGAAATCAAGACTTGATTGGTTTTGGTATATAGTTTGGGTTATTTGAGAAATTGATTTATAAATGGGATTAAATTTAGAAATTGATTTATCACTAGATTTTTGTGATATAAACCTGTATAAACTAGAAATGTGTTTATGAAATTTATAAACTAATGTTTATAAATTAAGTAGAATGATTATCATGTGATAAATTGGAAATATAAATTCACGGTGAGAATTTATAATGAGATAGGGTAATCGGTTTAAAAAGAAATGGTAGATTCTATTTTTGGAAAAGTTATGAAACTGGAAATGTGGTCGATGTGTTATAAATCAAGGGATAGATTTATAAAATGGAATTGGTTATGTTGGAATTTAAAAAATAATAATTCTCGGGAGGTTAACTTTGTTTTGAAAAGAGGATTTAAAATTAATAAACTATGTAGTTTTAAAACTATTAATTGGATTAAAATATTTCAAAAATTTAGTTATTTAAATATCTAAATTTGTTGAATAAATTCTAAGTTATAAACAAGTTTTGTAAATCGACTAGAATTTTATTAAAAAATTGGAATTAGTTATTGATGTTTATTTTAAAAGTGCTTTGATATTTTAAATAAGCATTTAACCAAATTCTTGAAATTATTATGTAGAATTTAAAAGTAAGTAATTGGAATTTATTTATGAATACTCTTGAGATTGTGAACTGGATTTTATTGAACGGATGTGGTTGTATAAGTGAAATGTTATAATAGAAATCCTGGGAGTTCATGGAAATTTTCCAAAATAGTTAGACTCACGAACTTCGAAAATGAATCTAAATTCATTTAAGGAGTTATAAATCGTTAGTTGGAGTATAAATGAGTATAATCAATAATTTTTGGAATTTTGAAAAGAGAATTAATAAAAATTTGGAGATTTGTGAAATAAGACAGAAGATCCATAAGTATTGGAATTAAATGGAAATATTCTAACTACGAAATGATTTATGTAGAGAGATTTTCTAACTAATGAATTATAAGTTGGATTTGAAAATATTTCTAAATGTTGATATGGGTTGAAATATCCTGCTATGGATTTAAGTATTTGAAATCGTTTTCACATATTGAAATATTGAAAGAAATTTGAATATGTAGAACTTTGAAAAGATATTTTGAAACAAAGGTTTTCAAATATTTATAATATGGGCCTAGTGACTGCTTTGCGTGTAATTTGATAGTTAAATAACCGACTATTAAATTTGGCCAAATTCGTTGATCGGTTTGAAGAGACCGAGATTGAATTTGATTATCCGAACAGCACTTTGATACGATTTATGCGTTACAAATTGGGATATCATGAAGATAATGAAGACAGTGATTCTGGGATTCACTTTGTTCAGACCCAGAACAACTTGTATGGATGACAACACATTGTCATTGGAGGGAAATGAGCATTCTAAGTATAAATTCCTTGAAAGGTAATTATAGCCTCAAGCCTCATCAACCGGGAATGACTAAAACAGGGGAGATGCAGCAAGGCTAAGTGGGTCGCACCCAATTAGGGTATGTAATCAGTTTTTTAGATACCCTCGGTATATTTTTCTAGAGGTGGATTGTGATGGTACCCCAGTAGCCTAGTCATTGTATGGAATCCAATATCCACTACGAGCCTATATGATTTTGATTGTATACCAACTATGCTGAAACGTGAGATGCACGCAATTCAGCTATTTTCTAATTTACTTTCTATAGACACTATAAAAATATCAGATGATTTTGATAAAATGTTTTGGTTATTGTAAGGTAAAAACTCATCCTATTTATGTGTGGCGTGGTCTTACGAGATACCTTTTTTCCAAGGATTTTGATAATGGTAACAAATTCAATTTAAGTGTGTTTTCTCACGCTGGTTTTCTAGCCTAACTCGGGTGTTATTTTATTATAATGCTCGGGTCAGACCGAGTATTACAAATTCAGATTAGAATGCTATGGAGCTCAAAAGACAAGTTGGAGGATTTCAGACGTATATAACATACCTGATAATATTCCGCTATGTATGTCAAGCTGTATAGTCAACACTAGTGAGGACAAATTATAATAAATGTCTGTATTGAATTATTGATTTTTGTACTCTGATGATTGTATGTATATTAACAGTTACAGATCCTTCTGTATAAATTTTTTTATTATGTATTATATTTTGTTCCGCTACGATTGTGAGATTCTATGTATTGTTATTTCTGTTTTCCTTCTATCTTTTTCTTCTTCGTCCCAAATGATCTGGTATTTCCGGCACTCGATTGCTCGGTATATTGCATAGTGAACGTATTGTGTCGATTTTCGAAGGTCGAAAATCTCGGTCGTTGCACTTGGTATCGGACCTGAAGGTTAAGCGAGAACCTTGGCTTTGGTGGAGATTGCTCATTAGAGATAGGGTCATAGCACCATAGAATGAGTTTGAGTGTGTGTGTGTGTGTGTATACGAGCGCGTATTTTTTAGTGATATAAAAATGTTTTATATTATGTTAGTTGATTTGTTAAGTGGCTTATGGATTTTGATCAATACGAGTAATTAACATCATTGATAGGGATCTCTAAACACTTGAACAGAGCAATTCGACAAGGTGTTGTTTTGAAATTGGGTAAATGAAATAATTTTACCTGGATTATATTTATATATAAAGAAATAATTTTTCAGAAATTATGATTATATGGTGAGTTTGGTTTTTAGGAATGATAATATTGATTATTATCATTAATTGGTTGTTGTGCCTTAATAAAAGATGTTTATTATAAAATAAAAAATGATAAAACATTTGTGAAATGTTTTAAGAAGGTGAAATTATGTAAGTATAATTTATAAATGTGACTTATAAATTAAAATGGATTTAAATTGAGAAGTTTTGAATCTAAGTTCTGAAAATTTTGAAATGTGTCTCAAAGTGTTTTGGAAAAATAATGATGACAATATTATTTTAGAGGTATTTTTGAATAAAAATATTTAAAAATGGTTTTTAAAAGAAATAAAAGCACTTAACTCACTTCAGTCGCTAGAAAATAATTCCGATGATGATCGCAACATCATCGGTGTTCATTTTCGAGTTTCTAAGTGATGATGCTACCTTAATGATTTTTTATTGGAGTCTTGTTTTGATAAATAATCTTTTGATTTTAAAAATTTTAAAATTTTGATTTAGTATAGAAAAGCGATGTGTGTATGCGTGTGTGTGTCTGTGTATATATATATGATTTTAGATTGATTTGAAATAAAATCGGGCGTTTAGATTCTGAAGTTTGTTGTCTAAGTATTTGTGAAATAAATAAAGATAAGTTTTGAACTTATCAATTTGAGAAATGATACAGATAAGAAAAGAAATTGTGAAATTGAGATAAGAGATAAAATTTAACTTAAGGAAAGTTAGATGAAAGTGAAATGAATGTGATTGTGGTAGTAGAATAAATTAGTGAAGTGAACCAATTAAATGAATTGAATTGAACTAATAAAGGGAATTCTAAAAATTTAGCCCAAGTTAGGTTAAATAAAATGAATTTTTGGAAATTAATTAACGAACGAACTAATTTAATAAATTAGCGAGTGAAAATGATTTTAGAGTATGGTTGAAATATTAAAATTTAACAATGGAATTGAGTAAAATAAAATTGGACTTGATCTAAAATGGAATTGGCTGAGATTGATCAATGAAATAGGCTGATTAAGCTAAATAATTTAATTGGTGGGTTAAATAAGGTTTGGAATGTGGAGGGATAAAATTGAATGTTGAAATTGGAAAATTGAAATTGAAATTGGATAGAAATAGATATAAAATGGATTAAGACTTAAGTGGTAAAGTGATAACAAACATGAAGACTTTTGTATAGAAAGTTTATAATAGACTTAAGAAAATTTAACGGTGACATTCTTAAGTGAAATTGGTATTAAAGTGATATATCAAGTAACTAGGTGAATGTGAATTATAAGTGTGAAGGATAACTGTAAATAATTAATTGAAAATGAAGTAAATGTGAAGAGAAAATTGATATAGCTAAGAATTGATCGAAATAAATACGTAAATTGTATGTAAATTATTTTATACACACAACGTTTTGATTTAGATTCGAGCATAAAATTTCGAGGTAATTTATATAGATCCAAGTTAGAATTTTTCTCTCGATTCTCGACGGTGGACATTGAATACGGATTTTTAGTTGATTCTGGGATTCGCTGTCATAGTTTATGACTATGCAAGGAGAATGGCAGTTCTAATCAAGGAATCGGATCCGAGTCTGCATTCGAGAGTCGTGTGAACGATACTAGTTCGGAAGCGAAATTGTGTGATTGAGTGAGCGATCGGGTTTGGTATTGCGTACGGATGATATATGTACATCACACGGGCTTAAATAAAACAAATGTTGGAAGTAGGAATTCAAAATTAATATTATTTTGAATTATATGACTGGATATCATTGGTAAATAAGATGCAGGTGCGTAAAAGCAAGAGTAAATTTGATGCCTTTTATTTCATTAATAAAACTGGGTTGCCCAACAAAAAGGAACATGTTTATATTGCCATTTGATTTGATTGTTTAATGATTGAGCCACTTGGCTTTTGTTTCTTTTGCTGGTATGGGCTCGTGGTGACGATTTGTAATTGTTCTGGTCTTGCCGCGCAAATGATGCGCTGTTGAAATTTTTCAAAAATTTAAGGAGATAGAAAATTTTTAATAACTAAAATTTGATTTTGGATTATAACTTAAAATGATTGAGTAAATAGTATTATTTGGAACCTATGGATGAAGTTGGAAACTAGTAAAAGTGATAATATGGTTTCAACCAAATTGATTATGCGGAGTTATTTCAAATAATTGGTTTTTATTTTAAATATTTAAAAGTTAATTTTATAAATTTATTGCTTGAATTTCAAATATAACAATTTACTAATAATTTAATTGTTGATTAAATAATTAAGACCGTCAAAATAATTTAAATCTTGGATTTTATTTAGATAAAAATAGTTTAAAGGAATATTAAATTCATATTAAAAAGAATGAAGGTAATAGAACTTTTAAATAGAATTTAAAATTGATTTACTCAATTTTGAAAATATCTCGTTTTAAATTAACGAGTGAAAATAGCCTTCTGGGGAACAGTCTCGGATTTCGACGAAACTAGTTCCATTGGATCCGTAATAGTGTATTATTACCGGATTTCAAATTTCGTAGCATTTGAAGTTATCGTTTAGTCATACGGGATAAAAACGCGTTGAATTTAATATCGAAAATTTAATATAATAATTGGGTTCAAAAAGCTCTCTTCCACACATGATCGAATTGGACCTCAAAACTTGTTCCATTGCGTTCGGAATTCCATTGCGTTCGGAATATGGGTATAACATTAAAAACGCCAGGCAGCATGTCTCGATCGGGGTTTAGAATAAATGTGTGTATGTGTGTGTATAATTCTCAAATTTCTTTTCATTCACGCTTTTTAGTCAACTCTCAGCCATCCTACACATGTAATCTATCCATTTCCTTTTTAAACGCGCTTCCCCTCTTCTTCATTTTTAAAAGCAGAGCAAAGAAAAAATTTAAAACTTTAAAAATTTAAATCTCAGAAAAAACGAAATGAAAAATCATGATTTTTTTAATTCATGTTTTTAGTTTATCTACCACTTGGCATTCGTTTTGGAGGATGCGGCCGTGGTTGATTGTTGCTCGAATCACGTACAGGAAAGCTCGAGAAAAACTAAGGTTCCAATTTGTGGTCGATGGGGGCGGCAATGGGTGTTTCATAGGGTACGGTGTTGTTTGTCAAGGTGAGGAATTCACGTAAGAGAAAATTGGGAAGGAGCGATGCGGGTTTGGAGATCACGACATGTCGCTACAGTGCAGGCTTGCCCTAGCAAGTCTCGTTCTTATTATGAGGTCTTGGCATTGAATTTAGGGTTCAAGTGGATGAAGAAGGTCGAGTGAAGGCTATCGGCGTTGTTAGATTTTTGTTTCGAGCGTTGGAGCACCGTACCGCCATAAACATGCACAACCTGGTGATGTTTGAGCTTGCACAGGAAGAAGAAGAGTAGTATTTTAGGGGAAGAAAGCATAGATGGGCCGGTTTTGAAGCATTAAAGGTATGGGCTTTTGTTAAAAAGAGAATGGATTAGTATTTTAATTTAATTATATCGATGAACTAAAATTTTAATAACTTTCCCATACGAGGTTGTATCTAGGCGCGGATTTTTGCGTTGTGATCATGATGACGAGAGCTTTGCAATGAGCTGGTTTGGATGGATTTGGAGCTTGTCTGAATTTTGGGTTAAAAATTGAATGCCAGTTCAATTTTAATTCAAAAACGAACTTTTGAGCGAATTAAAATCAATGTGAGTAAACCTCACTCATTTAGATTGTTGGTTTTAATTTTATAATATTTAAATTAATTATTAGATGATTTGTTGAATTGATATATTATTATCAGTTGAATGTTATATTATATTTATAGTAGTATACATATTAGTAGTTGGACATATTTCTCGCCTATTGGAGCGGATGAGACCCTATGTGCCCCGCATACTAGGGATGACCCTATATTACCGCGATATCCCGCCATGAAGCGGGATTGGTATTTTAGGTTATCTAACATCTGTGGTTGCAGGGATTCAATTAGGTTCCTTAAAAATGTTGATTTTAATTTCATATATAGTGATATATGATGTGTTTGAATAATCTGTGATAGATTATGATATGGTTTGATCTATTGGATACTATAGTAGCACTGGCCTAGATTTTAGTATTTTAAAATACCATAAGTATTATTTTTGAATTTGAAAAGAAATTAAAAGGGATTTTGGAAGTGAAATATTTATGTTAAGTTTTGGGATTATTTAAAGAGGTATGATTTTGAATAAAATAAAAGATTTGATTTTAAATTTATATTTAAATATTCATAAAATAATTTAAATAGAGATTTTAAAATAATGTATATAAAATATTTTTAAACAATAAATTTAAGTGATGTTTGTTTAAATGAAAAAGGGCTTTTAAAATCGAGATTTAAATAGATTGGTAGAATAAAAGAAATTTGGAAATAAATATAAAATTGGTTATACTGGATTTTAAATAAGATTTTTAAATTACGAAATGAAAGTTGAAATCAAGACTTGATTGGTTTTTGAATATAGTTTGGGTTATTTGAGAAATTGATTTATAAATGGGATTAAATTTATAAATTTATGTATAAATAAATTTTTATGATATAAACCTATATAAACTAGAAATGTGTTTATGAAATTTAAAAACTAATGTTTATAAATTAAGTGGAATGGTCATCATGCGATAAATTAGAATATAAATTCATAGTGAGAATTTATAATGAGAGGGTAATCGGCTTAAAAAAAATGGTAGATTCTATTTTTGGATCGTGGAAAGGTTATAAAATTGGAAATGTGGTCGATGTGTTATAAATCGAGAGAGGGATCTATAAATTAGAACTGGTTGTATTGGAATTTAAAAATATTTTTCTTCTTTAGAGGTTAAGTTTATTTTAAAAAGAGGATATAAAATTATTAAACTATGTAGTTTTAAAACTAATAATGGATTAAAATATTTTATAAATTTAGTAATTTAAATATTTAAATTTGTTGAATAAATTCTAAATTATAAACAAGTTTTGTAAATCGATAATAATTTTATTAATAAATTGGAATTAGTTATTGATGTTTATTTTAAAGTGCTTTGATATTTTAAATAAGTATTTAACCATATTCTTGAAATTATTATTATATAGAATTTAAAAGTAAATAATTGGAATTTATTTATGAATACTCTTAAGATTGTGAACCGAATTTTATTGAACAGATGTGGTTGTATAAGTGAAATGTTATAATAGGAACTCTGGGAGTTCAAGGAAATTTTCCTATTATGGATTTGATTATTTGAAATCGTTTTCAAATACTGAAATATTGAAAGAGATCTGAATATGTATAACTTTGAAAATATATTTTGAAATAAAGGTTTTGAAAGATTTATAATATAGGCCTAGTGACTGCTTATGCGAGTAATTTGATAGTTAAATAACCGATTATCAAATCTGGCCAAATTTGTTGATCGTTTTGAAGAGATCGGGATTACATTTGATTATCTGAAAACCACTTCGATCTGATTTATGCGTTATGAATTGGGATATCATGAAGATAATAAGGATAATGATTCTGGAGATTCAGTTTGTTCAGACCTCGAACAACTTGTATGGATGAATGCTATCAGCACATTGTCATTGGAGGGCAATGAGCATTCTAAGTATAAATTCCTTGAAAGGTAATCGTAGCCTCAAGCCTCATCAACCGGGAATGACTAAAATAGGGGAGATGTAGTAAGGCTAAGTGGACCGCACCCAATTAGGGTATGTTATCACTTTTCTAGATACCTTTGGATGTATTATAAAATTATGGATATGGTTGTGCATGAAAAAGAGAGCGCTCGATTAGGGTGGGAATACCCGAGGTGATAACATATTCGGTACCATCCAGGTTAGGGGTAGGCCGGTCTTGTGTTGGCAAGAGATCCAGTCAAGGCCCTTGGTACATATTTTTAGAGGTGTATTGTGGTGGGCGGTACCCTAGTAGCCAGTCATTGTATAGAATCCAATATCCACTACGAGCCTGTATGGTTTTGATTGTATACCAACTATGCTGAAACATGAGATGCACGCATTTCAGCTATTTTCTAATTTACTTTCTATAGACGCTATTATAATATCAGATTATTTTGATATAAAATGTTTTGGTTATCGCAAGGTCAAAACCCATCGTATTTATGTGTGGCGTGGTCTTACGAGATACATTTGTTTTTCAAAGGATTTTGACAACAGCAATAAATTCAAATTGAGTGTATTTTCTCACGTCGGTTTTTCAGATTGACTCGGGTGTTATTTTATCATAGTGCTCGGGTCAGACCAAGTATTATAGATACAGATTAGATTGCTATGGAGCTTCGGAGATGAGTTGGAGGATTTTAGACGTACATCACGTACCTGATTATTTTCTGCTATGTGCGTCAGGCTGTATAGTCAGCACTAGTGAGGACAAGTTATAATAACTATCCATATTGATTTATTGATTGTTGAACTTTGATGATTGTATGTATATTAATAGTTACAGATCCTTTTGTACAAAAATATGTTATTATATATTATATTTTGTTCCGTTGTGATTGTGAGATTCTGTGTAATGTTATTATATATTATATATTATTGATGTCGATTTTCGAAGGTCCAAAATCTCGGTCGTTACAATGCTGTCCCATCAGTCGACCAGCGGAAGTTGTCGGTCGACTGGTGACATTATCAAGAGCGTGAAAACACCAAGCATCATATCCGATGACGATATAACCATCTTCGTCCATCAAAACTTAGCTACGGAAGCATGAAATCACTTCGAACCAATAAACAATAATAACCATCCTAGATGGACCATTCAACTAAAAATACTAATATTCAATCTACAGTAAGCTACAATTTTACAAGCTTTATTTTCAGTTTTATAAAATTTCTTACAAAGAGTATTTAATCAACAAACATCCAACAATCAACAAAACTCAATCAATCAGCAGCATGCAACACAAATTAGATACTACTCACATTGTTTCCTTTGATTCCTTAACCATAACACCCAAACTTTAGTAGCCATCTTTGTTTCAGCAAAGCGCTACATTAAATTTTTACATACAATAACACAAGAGACTCAACTAATGTAAAATTCCAAAATTGATTAGTCTAAATGCTAGAATAGGATAAGAGATCATTACCTTGAATGTAACGACCCTAATGTTTTAGTAATAGTATTTTGGATATTTAACTAGGTAAACTAAATAAAATAATGTAATGATTAGGGGATTGAGATTTGTGATTATTAGGGGTAGCCATGCCATCGTGAACCAATGAACTAAAATAGGTTAAAATGAAATAAGTTAGGGAATTTTGATAAGGGGCAAAATAGGAATAAGTAGATCCTTATACCATAAATCCTTACACTCATTCATTTCATACGTTCATTTGCAAAAATTAAAAAAGAAGCCAGCCACCATTAAGCAAGAGCAAGAGGAAGATAAGCTAAAGAAAGAAGCAAATCAACTTAATCCATTCTTAAATCTCAACTCCTTAATTACAAAGCTAAGGTGAATAACGACTACATCACATGTTTTATTTATTTTCGGTTTTAGAATGAAATCTGAACTATTTGTAAGTGTTTTGCCATATTTTTGAATGATAAAATGTGTATATGTGTGTTTGTTGAAGATTTATGCTAATTCACATAGAATTTATGATATGTTTCGATGTAGCAACTCTAATAATGACATCCAAATGCCTTGCGATCTTAGAATAAGCTCGGAAATGATAATTTGAAATGGATTTCAAATATCATAATTTTATGAATTAATGTCGGTTTATTATAAATTTTCTAATGAAGAAAATAACTATTTTGGGTTTAAATTAATTATGGCTATTTTATGATGATTTTGGGTCAGAAATTAATATATGTTAGTAAACATATTAAAAGTGATTTATGGGAATTTTTATACAATTTTCCTAAGTGTTTTAATGGATATATAAAATTATTTAAGGTATAAGACTTAAATGTTTTATATATTTATAAAAGAAGAAGGAGCATTTTGTAAATAATTTAATTTCTGAAATTTTCGACAGTATTTTTAGAAAAGAAACTAGCAACCAATCATATTTTGACAAATAAGGCAGGTTAGTTGAAAAGAATTACTTTAAAATGTTAAAAATCAGTTTAAATATGCTTTTTAAACGTTTCTCCACTTTTGACACTTGGTTTTCGACTAAGTTCCTCCTCCTCCTCCATCACCATCGGAACCAATGCGCCTAGTATCAAAGACTTGTTACGTAGCAAAAGGTATAAGGTCGAAACAAGGGGTTCCGAAGGGATCAAAGCTTTGCTTTTGCGTTTAAAGGAAAATGCGCCTACTTTTCTTTCGACTTAGTTGGCTTCCGACTGGGTCAAATTGATTTAAATAACGGTTTTGAAAGAGGTTGCACCTTTTGTTTCAAGTAAATGCTTTCGAAGGGGTCGAAACCGCTTGATGCCGCTTTCTACCTTTCGAAGCAAATGGTTTTGAAAGGGTAATTTTTAACACTTAGCCACTTGTCCAATGCTTTCAAAGGGTTGGTTTCGACACCCTCACTTCTTTACTTAGGAATTGCTTTCGAAAGGGTGCTTTCGACTTAGTTTTTTTTATGACGCTCTTATTTTGTTGAATGTAGAATCATAAAGTATCGAAAGGAAAGGTTTTTAATGGTTTCGAAAGGTTTCCACATGTTTCACTTGAACCCAAATGCTTTCGAAAGGTTTGATGTTTATAAAGGATTTCAGTGCTTTCGAAAGGTTTATGATAAAGGTCTAGAAGGGGTGGTTCCCTAATGGTTTCGAAAGGTTTTTAATGGATGGTTTCTAATGTTTTCGAAAGGCAATGTTTAAGTATTTTAAAGATAGGATACCTAAGGTTTTAAAGCTTTCGAAAGGGATGATTTCAATATTTTCGAAAGGTGATTATGAATGATTTCGAAAGGAATTTTTTGGCCTTTCGGCCTATGTTTACTTGGGTCCGAAAGGGGTACTTTCAATGGGTTCTAATGGGGTACTTTCAAAGGTTTAAATGTTTTCATCAACAAAGATTTGTGTAACTATATATAACATGGAAAAGTGATTTGAGTAAAGAATAAAATATGTTTTCCTTGTTAAATTGTGATTTAAAGATTTAAATCAATTTAAGAGAAAAGGTTTTTCAAGGAAAATTTTAAGGGAATATTACCCTAAGTAAAATGACTCAGATATTAGAATACCAGATGAGACTAGTATGGGGTTGCGCCCTATACTTTAGCTAGTAGTCCCTAGCTAATATAATCCAAAATTCTAGTATGTAGGGATTTGTCACAAGTAAGATTAAAATGATGTTACACACAGAAAGGAATCTATAGAGAAAAGATAGGTTATTGGTGAGCCCGCAAAACCATTAGGATCAGTTGACCCTGAGAGAAGATAAGTTAGGGATAGGCCATCCAGAAGAGGATATCTAATAGATGTTAGATTGTTTATTTTTTTTTCTGATAGGCCCGAGTTAGCCGAAGGTTAGTTGCTAGGCAAACAAAACAATAGTATTTTGACAGATAGTCCATTGATTACCTGATTTGTATGTATACATGATATTGCTTTATTGTTTTAACTAGTTTTGGTTGCAGGATTATGATTTGCAAAGGATATGCTTTGAAATGATACTAGTGAGGGGAAACCCATTCAGCTAAGCGGCGTAGTCTCACTTAATATCAAATAATCGAGATGTATAGTATTATTCACACCAGGCTTTATGTCTGACTCGAAATTTATGTTTTCCCCTTAAACTATTGGGTGTTCAAAATTGATTTGAGTAGGGTAAGGGTTGACGATTTATAGGTTTTAATAGGTTGACGAACAAAGCTACCTAAGACGAGCAGGAGGCTGATGGATAGCTATTTAGGAGTTGTTTTATTGTTTTATTCTACTGTGTTGTATTAAGTCAGTTATAATTATCTAATACTCTGATCATCCAAGGGGGCATCTTTATATGCCGCTCTTGGCATATTTATGTAATAATTATATTTAATCTGAACCTAGGAAACGATTGGGGCTATGTAATGAAATATGAAACATGTTTTTGAGAAAAGTAATCATAAAAATTGTCTTAAAATCCGTGTTTTTTTTCATATTCATGTGCTTCTGATATTATGGATACTATTAACATTACCGTATTTTTTCGTCATAAGTTAATACTATAGATGGCTGCAGCATCTGTACACTTAGCTTTGGCCTCAAGATAGAGGATGTTACAACTTGGTATCTGTGCATAGGTATATGAAAACTTTAAACTGAAATGATTTTTGAAAACATAATCCTAAGGAAATAGAGATAAGATCGGGGTATGGGATAACGTTATAGTAACATACTTGTATTTGCTATATATAAGTATACGCTATATCTATATTCTCCTATATTACTTAGGCTATTCTTCTGTATCTCACGAGACTTGAATATAGATATGGATGCTAGAAGTGGAAGATTTAACCTGGAGGGAAGCACCATAACAAATGTTAACGCCTGACCAAATACGAGAAGGAACCAAGGTCATGCACAAGCTGGAAATGTTGGTGCTGGAATCCCATAAGTTGATATGGGAGCTATGTATCAGTTCTTTGTCAACATGATGCAACCGTGTGCTGCCACTAGAGTGGTTGGAGGAAATGTTGAAGTAGGGAATCGGGAAACTCCGGTGGTCAAAAATTATGCTATTTTGAGCAGAGACTACGCTAGGCTGGGAGGAAAGCTATTCATCGAAACTGAAGATGCTATTGAAGTGGAGAACTGGTTGCTACATTGTGAGAGAATCTTTGCAGATTTAGGGCTCAACGATGAGTAGAAGAGAAGGCTTGCTTCAAGACAGCTTCAAGGAGCAGCTTTGTATTAGTGGAATAGTATGACGATTGGAGTGAATGAAGAGACGATGACATGGGCTGTGTTTAAGAGGATGTTTGGGGAGAGGTTCATGTATGTGATGGCGAATTCTACCTTGCTCAAAAATTTTGCTAAGCTGGAGCAGGGAGAGATGACTGTGTTGGAGTATGCTACAAGGTTTGAGGAGTTGGCGAGGTATATGTATGCTACTATGGATACTTTGATTAAGAGGAACGAGAAGTTCATTAGGGGGTTGAAGCCTGAGCTGGAAAAGGCTACATTACATCAACCAGAGATCCTTGTGATGTTGTAGTAGAGTTGGCTTTAAGACATGAGGAGACGCTTGCTTTTTTGGATATGTATAAGGTGAAGGAAGTCCAGATGGGTTAGAGTCAGAAAAGGAAGTTCTTTCATAAGAAGGGAGCCCGGAAGGAAAGAGCCGTGAAGAAGGGAAAGTTAGAAGTTGTCTGCTTTAAGTGCGATAAGAAAGGACATTTTGCGAATGAATATCGCTTTAGAGAAGTGAAGAAAGTGACCGCGAAGAAGAACATCAGATGCTTCAACCGCGATCAATTTGGTCATACAAAAACTAGTGCAAAGAGCCAGCTAAGGATGGAAGGGGCAAAGTGTATGCATTGGATCCAGCTACCTCGAGGCCAACGGCAAAGGTAAAAGGGAAGATAGTTTTGGGAGGTATGCTTCAGATTAATGGTATGTCGGTTAGCATTCTGTTTGATACTAGTGCATCGCATTCTTTTGTATCTCGTTGTTTAGTAAATAAGCTTAACCTAGAACCCTCATACTTAGTTACTTCCTTAAGAGTTGCAAATCTGATAGGAGGGAATGCGACACTTGGGAATGAAGTGTGACTATATAGAGTTTGAATTGTTAAGTCGTACCTTTGTTTGTCGTTTGCATGTGTTTGATTTTGTAGGGTTCGGAATTATTTTGGGTATGGATTGGTTAAGTAAATACGATGCTAGGATATTTTACCATGATAGGAAAATAACGCTTAGAAACCTGGACTATAGTGATTGGATAGTACACATCTTGGAAAACCCTAGTTCTGAGGTTAATGCTTTGTTGGGTGTTGCGGAGGCAGAAGACAAGTTGGATCGCATTTTCCTTGCTAGAGAATTTGTAGATGTCTTTGAACCCGTAGTAGGATTGCCACTGAAACGAGCCATTTAGTTTCGGACAAATTTGGTACCGAGAGCAGAACCGATGAGTAGGCCGCCAAGCAGGATGAAACCTACCAAATGAAGGAGTTAAAGGTGCAGTCAGTGGATTTGGAGGGCAAGAATTTTATCAAACCAAGCAATTCACCTTGGGGAGCAACCGTAGTGTTTGCCAAGAAATCGGACGGATCGTTAAGGTTATGTATCGATTATCCTAAGTTGAATGAGAAGATGATAAAGAATCGATATCCATTGCCTAGAATTGACGATTTATTCAACTAGCTGAGTGGAGCTAAAGTATTTTCTCAGTAGGATTTAGCAAAAAGTTTCCATCAGCTTAGAGTGGTAGATGATAGCATTCCTTTGACGGCATTTAGAAACCAGATATGGATTGTACGAATGGTTAGTAATGTCGTTCGGACTAACTTATGCGCCGGCGTTCTTTGTAGATTTGATAAACTGAATTTTCAGAGAGCACTTGGACAGGTTTCATTTTGGTAATTATAGATGATATTTTGATATACTCTAAGGATGAAAGGGAGCATGAAGTTCATCTTAGAGTGGTGTTTGAAACGCTAAGGCAATATCAGCAGAAGGCAAAGTTTTCAAAGTGTCATTTTTGGAAGAGAAAGTGAAGTTTCTTGGTTATGTAGTCTCAAAGAAAGGGTTGTTTGTAGATTCGACAAAGATCGAAGCAGTAAATAATTGGAAGAGACCCGAGAAAGTGACTAAGATAAAGAGTATTCTTGGATTACCGGGTATTATTGGAGGTTATAAAGGATTTCTTTCGAACAGCAGCACCTATGACCAAGCTAACGCGAAAAGACGTGAAATTTTTTTGGACTGATAAGTGTGAGGAAGCATTCCAGAAGCTGAAATACTTATTGACGAATGCACCTATGTTAGTTGTTCCTAAAAAATAATTAGAATTTAATGGTATATATGGATGCGTGTGGAACATGATTATGAGCTGTGTTAATGCAAAGAGGTAAAGTAATTGCATATGCTTCTCGACAGCTTAGACCGCATGAGATGAGATACCCAACTCACGATTTGGAATTAGCTACGGTAATTTTTACATTGAAGGTGTGGAGACATTACCTTTTGGGAGAGAGATTCGAGGTGTGTATGGATCATAAGTCATTGAAGTATTTATTCTTTCAAAAGGAGTCGAATATGAGACAGCAGAAGTGGAGAGTTTTTAGCCGCTTATGACTTTGATATTGAGTATACACTAGGAAAAGGCAATAACGTTGCAGATGAAATTGGCAGAAGACACCAAAATGCAGTGTTGGCGATGATAGCTGCATGGAAAGGTTCGGAAGCGTTGACGACATGCAAGATACAGTGGAGATCTGAGGCTAGATCTTGTAAGGAAACATCTAAGTTGTCATGTTTATAAGTTCGACCAGTAATGATTGAAAAGATTGCTTCTAAACAAGGAGAAGATCCGGTATTAGCTGAATGGATCAAGAAGTTAAGGGATGTAACGGAGAGTGATGACTTGAAGAAATTCAGGCTTGACCAGAATGGGTGGTTAAGGAAGAAAGGAAGATTGTGTGTTTCAAATGTAGGAAACATTAGGAAAGATGTTCTGAAGGAATGCCATCGTTCGAAGTTCACTATTCATCCAAGAGGAACTAAGATGTATAAGGGCATGAGGAGGAGTTTCTTATGGAAAGGTATGAAGAGAGATGTAGGCTTGTGGGTGAAGCAATGTTTGAACTGTAAATAGGTAAAGGCCGAACATCAAAAGCCGAGTGGGTTACGTCGGCCATTAGATATTCCAGTATGGAAGTGGGATTTTATTTTGATGGATTTTATAGACGGATTACCAAGATCAAATCGAGGAAATGAAAGTATATGGGCTATGGTGGTTAGATTAAATAAGAGTGCCAATTTCATTCCCGTTAAGTTAACTAGGATGCACCAGTTTTGGCTGAGTTATTTATGAATAATATAGTTAAACTTCATGGAATTCCTAGTAGCATAGTATATGATAGAGATTCCTTATTCATTAGTGGGTTCTAGAAGAGTCTATGGGATACTTTAGGAACCATGCTCAAGGTGAGCACCGCTTACCATCCACAGACCGATGGGAAAAGGGAAAGAGTTAACAAAGTCTTGTAAGATTTGTTATGGGCTTGTGTGCTAGATTTTGAAGGATCGTGGGAAGACCTTCTACACTTAATCGAGTTTTCGTATAACAACGGTTATCAGGCTAGCATAGGGATGGCATCGTTTGAAGCTTTGTATGGAAGGCCATGCAAATTTCCCATTTGTAAGTTAGAGACTAGGGATAGGTTGGTTCTTGGTCTGGAATTAGTTAGAGAAGCTGCAGAGAAGATTGAGTTGATTTGAGCTAGGATGAAGGAAGCTCAGTCTAGGTAGAAGAGTTATCGGATATAAGACGGAAAAACTTAGAGTTCTCTGTTGGATGTCATGTTTTCGTTAAGGTGTCACCGATGAACGGTGTGATTCGATTCGGGAAATCAGGGAAGTTGGCACCAAGATTCATTGGACCGTTTCGTATCATAGAGAGGATCGAAAAACTCGCATATAAAGTAGAGTTACCGAACAGTTTGGCAGGAGCCCACAATGTTTTTCATGTTTCTCATCTAAGGAAGTGTCACTACAAGAAAAATTGTTATTAGATGCATTATTTAGCTGCGTTTAATGCTAAATGCAACTGCTAATCATTTAGAAAAATAAAAACAAATAAATAAACGTTGCCAACTTATCCCGCTAATCATTTCGTGAATTTTTGATAAAATTTTATTTCCGCCGCTATTTTTTCTCCCTCGTAACACTTAAAAACATTTTTATCTTCCTAAATCCCAAACCAACAATTCTCTCTAAAAAAATCTACAGCCTTAATTTTTTTTTCGCGCTTCCTTTGCCGCTTTATGACCTCGCAATGCTGCCTCACCATCATCAAGGATTTTGATTCGAAAACAGCTCATTTTTGGGTTGATTGCGAATTGGAAGCGACCACTGCCATGTTAGATCTAGAAGCCATCGGAATCTGAGTAATGATGAGGTTATTGGTACGCTTGCGTCGATCTGGTACTAAAATAAGTTATGGTCGATTGTTGATATAATAGCTCGTTTGAATCTACTTGTATGTTGTTGCCTAAAGACGCTCTGATACTTACGCATCAGATGCTCGGACGTGAAGGTGAGGTTGTTCTGTGATCTAATTTTGACTTGCTGGAATATTGCTATTGATGTTTGCCTGTATTAAAATTATGTTTTGGCCTTGACTTTGTTGCTTGATGATGAACTCGCAGCCTTCTTTCTATTAATAGTTTATATTCATGTTTTCTTATTTTTTCTATAATTAATGTTTGTGAGATCACATAACTCGTATGAATTCTCTCATGTTGGATATTCACTTGCAATTACAGCCTCTATTGCTTGTATGTGAAGCTTGTGGTGTTCAAAAACCAGTAGTCGCTGCATCTAAGTTCAAGACCCGGTGATGTAAAATTTGTACCTTGTGAAATGGTAGTAAGCTAGATGAATATGCCACATGGCATGAATGTAGGTATTCATATGGCTCACCCACATCTACTCATGCACCCAGTTATGGCACTTGAGTTGCATTGCATTAGTTTCACTTAGAAAGGTAAGTTGTCCCTGTCTTAATAAATTCATATGTCTAATTATTATTTGATATTTTATGATTTTATATTTAACATCCACAATGCAATGTTGTTTTAGTCATAGGTAGATGCCCCAAGTGATTAAAGTTAAGTGTGTACGATCATTCAATTGATTAAAGTCAAACATCAAGGTTGGTGAGCTTACTACAACGTGGTGTGGTAGACTAGAGTAGCATGGTGGGCTGGTGGTGTACTTCAACCGACAACAAATGTGATTCCAATGGGATTTGGTGAGTTAAACTCCCTAATGTTGACTTCATTATTTGATGATATATTACCTTGTAGAGTTGATATACATGATGTTGGAATACATCTGCCTCTGATTTTTTTTTTTGAATTCAAATTCTTTGATTAAAGGGTGAATAAATAGGTAGCTTCACTTTTCTTTATGGCTTTCTTTTGGTTGATCATTGTTTTGATTTTTTTTTCCAACTGATAAACATGACCTTAATAGCCTTAGAGCTTTACAAACCATGGCACTTTCAGTATAACTATAGATTTTTGGTATCCGTGAGATTATGTAGGTGCATTTTAGTTTAAATGTTTACATTTTATACGGACTATGTCATTTTTTAATTTTCTTATGTTCACTTTTGTAAACTTTGCGGACTAGTGATTACTTGAATAGTTCAAAGCTCATAATTTTGTTTGCCTACTGTAATTTTCTGTAATTTTTTCAAAAGGAAGATTATAATTAAAAAAATTACAGTGCAAAAAATTCTTATATTTGATGCCTCATTACTTGTGTTATTTATTTATTATGTTGCTTAAGCTTAGTTTTCGACTGAACACATGCAGTTTTGATTTTTTGGAATGTAAGTATCAAGTTTAATTTATTTCGAAAAAACTAGACAGGAAATATAATTTTTAAAATGAAGTTAGTAATACTATTTCTTGACTCATTGCTCGGTCATTTATCGTTGTATTTCCTCATCTTACCAATCAATTATAACATGGAATACAAATTTGATCATATTATTTTGTGGTTCATCATATTAGTTGATTATGGATCCTTATAAAAACAATATTTTACACCCCTAATAACCTTGATAACTTTGCTTCTATTGTAAATATCTATTAATACTTACCCAATTACTCATGTCATACTGTACGTGTGATTATTTAGAACAGCTAGGTCATATAAATTTTACCTTCATTTTATAAATTGCACATTATCAGTTTTTCAGTACCATTTCCAGCTGAGATCATTCTGTCATGATTTTTTAACTAGATAATACAATTCCAGTAAATACCTATTTGATTACTCATACAACATGCATGCTTAATTACTGTTTATGAATATATATATATATATACATACTATCTATTATTTGGGCTGGGTCCATTAATATTAGGAAGATTACTGGTTATACAACTAAAGTGCATACTACACACTTCAGCAATAATTTCCATATGCAGACTTAGCCTTCATAGGTCTAAAGTGAATATTATTGCCTTTTCTTTATTTGTTTAGTAACAAAAGCTATGATCAAGTAGGGATAAAATAGAGCTAGAAATGACTTACACATATCCTACCAATTTCTTCAACCCTATCCACATTATTTATATTATATCTTATTTATAAGGTATTTATTGCACTATGAAAGAAAAGTTAGTGTTTGATGATAAGAGTTCTGATGTCAGTTTTGTAAGGATGTTATATTTGTAAGGATGAAGTAAATGAAACTTGGAACAAAGGCAGACACATTTTGCACCGAAAAGATGAATAATGCTTCACTTATGTGTCTTTCATTGATAATGGGAGGTTGCTACTTAGGATCATACATGCACTAAACCTTAGAGATCCTTTCATACTTTAGTCCCTTCCTCTGCTTGAATATAAAAATTCATCTGCTAATCTTGCTCGAGTACTGTTTAGGAGAGCATCTAAACTTGACCTGAAGCATCAACCGGTATGGTGGGAGACTGGAAGTTGTTGCTGTGATGATAAGTTATGGGAAATGAAGTTGTTGTGTTCTTGGAAATTGAGGTGTGTGTAGTTTAGTGGAGGGGAAGGTGCAACAGCTATGTAAGTATGGTGCAGCGGTTACTGGGAGGTAGATGAAGCTTGTGATGTAGTGTATGAAGTTGGCAGAGGTAATAAAGTGTATGAAATTGTTTATAGAGATATGGCAGAGGGGATGAAGGCTGTAAGGAAACAGGCACAGGGATGTGTGTATGCAAACAGATGGAAAAACTGTGGATGGTGATAGAGTTAAACTGCGGTGTAGGTAGGCAGGGAGTAATGATGCGCAATGGTGACAATGGGTGTTCAGGCAAGTTTTGATGGAAAGTGAGTAGTGATATCTTTGTAGTGTGTGCATAGAGAATGTGCACAAGTGAAACTGCATAGTAGTGGATGTGGTTTATTTGTAATAGCTTGGGTTTGGAGTTATAGGAGAGAGTATATGTATGGTGAAGTTGGGGAGCAGTTCTGGTTAGGAGTTTGAGGCAGTGCAAGGTGGTGATGTAGGGGATAGTATGGCAAAGGATGCAGTATTTGACAGGAGTTGATGGCAGTTGAAGTGTTATCCCAACTTTTGGCAAAGTTAAGATATCCAAAATTTGCTAAGAATCAATGATTATTATTCTTGAGTATCAACTATGCACTGCAGGATAACCATGGATATCGATGAATTTTGTCCGAGTCCAGATTGAGCTACAATTGATAGGACATGACCAGAAAGATCATAGAAGCCAGTGGTTCAAATTTCAAGTCAATCTGAGTTCGTATGCTCAAGAAATGATGGATTCAGTTTGAGGGAGATGAACCTTGCTCGGTTCGAATCCATAGGATACCCCTGTTCGAACCCATCTACTTCGAACCCATCGGTGCAACCCCTGTTCGAACCCAGTTGATTCGCCTCCATTCGCGCTTGCCCTAGTTCGAATCCATCAGAGCAGGCACCATGTTCGAATCCATAGGAAGAGACGTCGTTCGAATCCATCAGCTAGTGCCTGCTTCGCATCCATCGGCTTCGACTCCATCTACTTCGAACCCATCCCGAGGCCTTCCTTCGCATCCATCCAACTGAAGACACTCCGTATCCATCAAGCGGTAGCGCTTCGAATCGATCAAGTACCTCAACCTTCGTATCCATCTGGACACGAAGGTTCGTATCCATCAGGTTGCCTCGTGTCCATTTGCACCGATCAGGAGCTAACTAGCCTCGCGCTTGCCCTGTTCGAATCCAATATGATGAAATCCTTTGAACCCATGATTTCACCCAGCTTCGTATCCACCCAGTATCCTTGCTTCGAATCCATGGAAAACGTTGTGTTTGAATCCCTCCATCGAAGCACGCCACGATCGATTCGAGGCACCTTCGTTCGAATCCCTTTGTAAACAAAACCTTCGAATCCACTTGGTCAACGCGGCTAAAACCATGGAATCGACCCATTCAACTCGGAGCGATAAGTGGATCGACTCGAGGGACGTGCTCCACCTCATCACCAAACCACGTGCGCTGATGGATTCGAAGGAGGTGGATTCGAAGGGATCGATTCGACCCAAACAGCCAAACGAAAATCCCCACTTCGAATCCATCATATCTCTCAATCCCTTGATCCAAATGCCATGAAATTTTTACGGGAGTTTGCCTACGTGTTGAAGAATGGCTACACCAAGTTTCATCACGATTGGACAATTTCTTGATCGATTCGAACCAAGGGTCGAATCGATCCCAATGTGGGCCCGGATCTCCAGGTTTCGGCCGTGTGGGCCACCTCACGTGGCTGAAGCGGTCTACCGTACTTTTAGGAGAAATATCAGCCTCCTACGCCTATAAATAGAGCCCTAGGTCATTCAGAAAAGGGGATCTTGATTTTGAAGCATCCAGGCTCTACCAGACTTTACCGTGCACTTCATTACTACAGTCGTACTCGAATTTCAGAGCTATAATCCATTGTAATCTGCTATAATCAACTTTAATCAGCGAAGAACATCAATAAAAGTTAAAACCTTTGAAGTGGACGTAGGCCGGAGATAGCCGAACCACTATAAATCGTGTGTTCTTGTTCATAATTTCTGTTTTGCTGCGTATTGCTTGCTTAGATCTGTGATTTGTGTTTGAATATTGCTGATTTATATTCCAACACTGGTGCTTTCACAATACTTGGGGTTTGTGACCAATTTTGGCGCAAACACTTTGGTGCTTCCACTGAGAATTGAACCAGCACCCGCTACATCAGATTCAGAGTTCGGATTTAAAAGTTTGAAGAATTCCGATTCAGAGTCAATGACTCGACAAACAAGACAAAGAGTTGATCGGAGCCAACAGGGAGGAAACCAAGAAGCATCCTCAGGAGCAGGAGAAGGACAAGCTTCCATCTACATCACTAGAGATGAGATGGAGGCTATGGCTAATTCAATACGCGAAAGCATGATGGAGACCCAACAGGAGATGCTGTAGAATTTCCTCGAACAAATGAGGGCGGCGAATATGCAAAACCTTGGACCAACTACAACAACTGCAAGTGCGGGACAAGGAATCAGGATTACAGAAGCTAACGAAGGACAGGTTCAAGACCAGAATGCAGGAACTGAAGGTGACCGACAATGACTTGGGGGCAGACCCTCAGGGTCCGATACTAGAAGACCAACAGACGGAGCTCAACAAGCTGGAGCCAATGCTTATGCTAACGAGCCAGCAGAAGAATACGTACCAGAATTCCCTTCAAGGCTCGGGGGGCAGGATAGGAACTTGGCAAGGGGCCAACCCCTAGACGGAGACGAGAGAATGATTGGCCTGATGCGACGAATCATGAGAGGAGGATTACCTAGTGGAGGGCTAGAAGAAGTTACTCGGAGTCCGTTCACTCCGAATATCCGAAATGAAAGGAACCCTCCAAAATTCAAACTACCAACGCTAGAACCTTATGACGGGAGGTCAGACCCGACCATGCATATTACCAGATATATTAGGCACATCGAAGTACTGGGGGCATCCGAGGAAGTGATGGCACGATGCTTCCCTCTATATTTGTCAGATTTTGCTGCACTTTGGTTCAGGCAACTAGAGACTGGATCAATCAGAACATGGAGCGAGCTTGTAGACTGCTTCATGAGACAGTTTAGGGTCCATGTGACGCGACCCAAGAGCGTGATGACTTTAGCTTCGATCAAGCAAAGGGCAGGAGAGTCCATAAAGGATTTCCTACTAAGATTCAATGTAACAGTGACTTCTGTAGATCGCCCGGATCCATCGATGATTTTGATGGCGACGGTGGCAGGAGTCGCGGAAAGCACCAAATTTAAAGATTCTCTTACTAAAGATCCACCGCAAGATCTTGGAGAGTTCTTTCATAAAGCTGAAAAGTTCATCCGATTAGAAGAATCACGAGCCGAGAGGCTGGAAACAAATGTTGCACAGAGCGAAGGAACCTCCAGAGAACAGTCCGGAGCGGACAAGGGAAAAAGGAAACAGGATGACAGACATGATAGTCCTGATAAACGGAAGAAATTCCGAGAACCAAGATTTAGGCAGTACACAGATCTGACTGCAGGCTTAGAAAGAATCTACACTGAAACTCGGGGGCAACTCCCCTATCGAAAGCCACCTATAAGGGATCCCACTGAGCGGGAGCGCAGGACTAGAAAATATTGCCTATTCCATGAGCTGGATGGGCACACCACAGATGAATGCCGCCACCTAAAGGATGAGGTGGAAGAACATGCCAGGGGTGGTAGATTGCCACAATTTGTCAAAGAACGGACAGCGGCGGTGAGGCCTGAACAACTACCGCCTCCACCTAACAGGAACGATCCTGGATCGGGATCACGACTCGTCATCCACTGATGAAAGATGGCAAGGGCCAAGTCCAGGATTTGGACTTTGGTCGAATAATTCTATTTAGATTTGTTTTCAGAATAAACGGTTACTCCACTTACACATGTACGGGAACCGGAGAGATCCCTAGGCATGCTCTGAGATGGAGATAAACCGATATGCCCGAAGAGGCAATGTTTAGCTTTTCTGATGTTTTAGATTGAACATCTAGAACTCGAATTTTAATAAATAAATTAGAATCTCTTGCAATAAACCTTTTGACTAGAAGGTCAGAAGATGAACATTAAATACCAATATAAAAATGATCGCTTTATGACCCTACCCGGAGAGGCGGGGTCCGGAGTGCAAGAAGTGAGTTGCTTCGCCGGAGAGCGACAGGATCAACTCACTTAAGTGATGTTTCCCCTTTACCGGAGAGTGACAGGATGGGATCCAGCAAGAGCCCGGAGAGGCTATGATCGGTCTCGAATGACCAAGACATCGCTTAATGTTCAGATACACTGAACCGGAGTGCAAGAAGTGAGTTGCTTCGCCGGAGAGCGATAGGATCAACTCACTTAAGCGCTGTTTCCCCTTTACCGAAGAGTAACAGGATGGGATCCAGCAAGAGCCCGGAGAGGCTATGATCGGTCTAGAACGACCATGACATCGCTATACGTCCTAACCAGGACCAGAGTGCAAGGGATAGAGGGCAACACCAGAGTGCAATAGGATCTTTCTATTCAATCACTAAGTCTAGAATGGACTTAGTAAGGATTCAGAGTAGCCATTAATAGTCCGGAGAGACTAAGGAACTTCATTCTCAACTTCTATGGAAAGAATGAATGCTGATTCGGCTTCGAACAGCCATAAACTTGATTGATAATACTGCAGCTATGAATGAAAAGTGAATTTACTACATTCAATTTAAGCCCGTTCAAAACATACCTTTTACCAAAAGGCATGTTTTGGGGGGCAAAGTGTTATCCCAACTTTTGGCAAAGTTAAGATATCCAAAATTTGCTAAGAATCAATGATTATTATTCTTGAGTATTAACTATGCACTGCAGGATAACCATGGATATCGATGAATTTTGTCCGAGTCCAGATTGAGCTACAATTGTTAGGACATGACCAGAAAGATCATAGAAGCCAGTGGTTCAAATTTCAAGTCAATCCGAGTTCGTATGCTCAAGAAATGATGGATTCAGTTTGAGGGAGATGAACCTTGCTCGGTTCGAATCCATAGGATACCCCTGTTCGAACCCATCTACTTCGAACCCATCGGTGCAACCCCTGTTCGAACCCAGTTGATTCGCCTCCATTCGCGCTTGCCCTAGTTCGAATCCATCAGAGCAGGCACCATGTTCGAATCCATAGGAAGAGATGTCGTTCGAATCCATCAGCCAGTGCCTGCTTCGCATCCATCGGCTTCGACTCCATCTACTTCGAACCCATCCCGAGGCCTTCCTTCGCATCCATCCAACTGAAGACACTCCATATCCATCAAGTGGTAGAGCTTCGAATCGATCAAGTACCTCAACCTTCGTATCCATCTGGACACGAAGGTTCGTATCCATCAGGTTGCCTCGTGTCCATTTGCACCGATCAGGAGCTAACTAGCCCCGCGCTTGCCCTGTTCGAATCCAATATGATGAAATCCTTCGAACCCATGATTTCACCCAGCTTCGTATCCACCCAGTATCCTTGCTTCGAATCCATGGAAAACGTTGTGTTCGAATCCCTCCATCGAAGCACGCCACGATCGATTCGAGGCACCTCCGTTCGAATCCCTTTGTGAACAAAACCTTCGAATCCACTTGGTCAACGCGGCTAAAACCATGGAATCGACCCATTCAACTCGGAGCGATAAGTGGATCGACTCGAGGGACGTACGCCACCTCATCACCAAACCACGTGCGCTGATGGATTCGAAGGAGGTGGATTCGAAGGGATCGATTCGACCCAAACATCCAAACGAAAATCCCCACTTCGAATCCATCATATCTCTCAATCCCTTGATCCAAATGCCATGAAATTTTTACAGGAGTTTACCTACATGTTGAAGAATGTCCACCAAGTTTCATCACGATTGGACAATTTCTTGATCGATTCGAACCAAGGGTCGAATCGATCCCAATGTGGGCCCGGGTCTCCAGGTTTCGGCCATGTGGGCCCCCTCACGTGCCTGAAGCGGTCTACCGTACTTTTAGGAGAAATATCAGCCTCTTACGCCTATAAATAGAGTCCCAGGTCATTCAGAAAGGGGGATCTTGATTTTGAAGCATCCAGGCTCTACCAGACTTTACCGTGCACTTCTTACTACAGTCGTACTCGAATTTCAGAGGTATAATCCATTGTAATCCGCTATAATTAACTGTAATCAGCGAAGAACATCAATAAAAGTTAAAACCTTTGAAGTGGACGTAGGCCGGAGATAGTCGAACCACTATAAATCGTGTGTTCTTGTTCATAATTTCTATTTTGCTGCGTATTGCTTGCTTAGATCTGTGATTTGTGTTTGAATATTGCTGATTTATATTCCAACACTGGTGCTTTCACAATACTTGGGGTTTGTGACCAATTTTGGCGCAAACATGAAGTAAGATGAAGGTGAAGTGAAAAGGTGGTGATATTGTAATGGTTTTTATTGAAATATGGTTTGTGTGAGTGCTGAAGTATGAACAGAGGATTGGTGATGAGTTTTGTGGTGTTTTGGTTTGCTGCAGTGGTACTGTGGTACTATGCAGTAGGGGTTTAGATAAGGATGTTGAAGATTATGTGTAGGGTGGATATGCTGATATAGGAGATGGGTTGCCGCTAGTGGTATATGTGGTTGTGGGGAGTTGTGTCGAAGTGCATAATGCGTAGTTTTGTGAAGTATGGCAGTGTGGCAATTCTGTGACGTATGGAAGGGATGTGCAACAGTGAGTGTTTGCAGTTGGCACTGGTGGGTGAATGAATGGTTGCAGTGTTTGGTGGTGGACAGGTGGTTTAGGTGGTGAGTTGCATTTTGATGGGAAGTTGATGAAGTTGTGTAAGGATGAGCAACATTTTAAATGACTGGGTTTTTAAACGACTGGGTTGTGGATGTGTATGTAAAGCGGTGCATAGAAGTAGTATGCATAGGAGTAGTGTGACAGTGGGAGATGGTGGCAGTTTTGATGATTTTTGGTTGTTGTTGGTCAAAGGCAGTATGGTGAGAACCGACTGGTGGTTTGTTGAGGAGGGTGGAAGCAGTTTGCTAAAGATAGGGAAGTTTGTTGAAGAGGAGGATGGAAGGCACTGATGGGAGGTGAATGCTGCAATAAGATGCTGACAGTGGTGAAATGCGGCAATTAGGTGAATATTAGTTGGTGCAAGTTTTAGTAGTATGGCAGTAAAGGATGGTTATGCTGGAGTGTTTGGAAACGTGTCGGAGGTAGGGTGGTTGATATGTTGGTTGTTGACAGTAATTTGAAATGTTGGTTTATGGATACAGACGGGATATGGTGATGAAGGTTCAGGCGGGTAACTTGCAGTTTCAATGAAGGGGTAATGATTAATGAAGTTGCGATTATGACGATTTGATGTTGCAAGTAAAGGTTGATTTGCTGTAGTGTGGTCGAATGTGATGAAGCAGCAGTGGTATGGGGATATGCTGGTTGAGGGGTAAGTTGCGTGGGGTTGTTTGTAGACGGAGGTTTGATGAAGTACGGTAGTGGATTTTGGCGACAAGTTGGGTTTGGGAAATGGATAATGCAGAATTGGTCAGGGAGGATTATTCAGGTGACTGGTGGTAGTTTTGATAGGTTGAAGGCTGCAAATGTTGTGTTTTTGAAGGAGGCAGGGGTTGTTTGGGTTGCTATTCGAGATGAAGTGGCGAGGGTGCAATTGAATAGGCTACTAGCATGTGTGATCGTTGATTGGTAAGTGAGAAATAGTAAGGTATATTGTGGTTTGTATGGTGATTATTACTAATTTTTTCAATAATATAACATCCAACTTCATTTAAACCTATTTTGTGCCGGTTCACAATTTTCGCTTTGTTGAATTGCAGATATTTGAATGGCAGATATCTTTTAGTATGAAGAGTTTCATTTGGCATGGTAGTTCAGTTTATGATGCTTGGTTCAATTCTGCTTCAAACCAATTACCTATTTTCTACTTTCTACTTTCTACTGTTGTTATACTTATGTAAATTGCTTCTGAGCATTGGATTTTTCTTAACTATTAAAAATGCATTTGTACTGAAGATGATCGAAGTGTGGAGATGATTGAAGTGTGGTCGAAGTGCATTTGTACTGAACTATAGAGATATGCAATGCACGAAAGGTTAGGTTGCAGTAGGTCTGTTGAGTGATCAGAGGAGTTGCGGTTAGGTTTCAGAAGCACGGTGGTTCGATTGTACTAGTGATGAAGAACAAGGAAGATGGACGAGTTGTTTGGCAGGTTCGAATTTTCTTTTCGTTGTGTTGTGAGACGAGTTGTGGGTATGGTCGGAAGTTTGTATCAAATATGATTGTGAGGAAGTTTTGGTGGAAAAGTTGACTGTGTTGTGTTAGAAGTTGGTGTGAACAAGTAGTGTACAGGCAGAGGGAATGAAAGAAGGAAATAGGGATGTTATCAGGCGAACTTGCTATTTTGAATGGAGTGCATGGTTGAAGAGGATGGTTGTCGTATGGCAAGTCTAGTGCATTGACTTCACAAATATGATGTAAAAGTTGTTGGACGATTACAATGTGCTCACATCAGTGGTTAATACGCAGAGGCTTATTTGTTTGAAGTATTATAGTCTAAGGACTTTTATATTTGTCCATTTTTGATCTTTGATACCTTCACCTCACAAATATTTAGTAACATGATTATTATTGTTTACAGGTAGATAAACGTTTGTGAAGAATTCAAGCAGCAGCACTCGTTTTTGGTATGGTAGCAGCACATGTATGTGGTTAGATTGATTAAAACTGTTATGAAACTATTATGAAACTAGTATGTATGGTAGCAGCACTACTTTAGCTGCATGTACTGTTATGAAACTGTTTATGGTAGTTTGGTGTGTAAACGTATGGTTAACCCTTTGTCTTGACACTAATGTTGTGATATAGTGGTGATTATGTAATTGCTTTTGTTTGTGTTATTGTGGTTCATTGAATGTGTTATTTTTGAATGTGCATATGTTTATATATTACGTTATTGTATAAGTTTTGAAGTACTTGAATTGGAGGCGAAATCAGATGTAGTCGTGGAACAGTAGGCAATAAAATCGAAACATACGGTGGCGGAGAAAAAACGCCACCAAAAATATTTTTTGTAGCGTTTAAAAAGCGCTACAGAATCAGCAATTATAGTAACTCAGATAATCTTCGTGGCGTTCAAAAAACGCTGCAAAAAATAACAATAAGTGTAACAAAAAAATAAGATAGTAAACGGCACCTTTTCGGTGGTGTTTCCTAAACGCTGTAAAAAAGATCTTTAGTAACGTTTAAAAAACACTGCTAAAAATTCAATTATAGTGGCGTTAAAATAAATGCAACAAAAAATCATGGATTTTTAGTCGCATGTTTTCTAGCGGCGTTTATCAAAACGCCACCAAAACTTTTTGTAGCGTTTTTTGAGCGCCACTAAAAAACAAATTTCTTGTAGTGTGTATTCAAGATCCCGAGACTACTATAGCACCGACTATGTTAGAAGACTTAGTAGTAGAGCCGAACTTGACTATAGTTAGAAAACCTGTTAGTATAGTCGAGCGAGATGAGATGAGGCTAAGGAACTAGACAGTTAGATTAGTTAAAGTTCAGTGGAGTGACGATGAGAGAGATTGTACTTGGAAGACTGAAAGTAGGATTAGAGATGCTTATCCTAATTTGTTTGATGGTATGTTGTACCTTTTTGATTGATTTGTTGTGTATATTATCATTATTTCGAGGACGAAATTATTGAAGGAGAGAAGTCTGTAACAACCCTAATTTTTTAGTAACATTATTTAGGATATTTAATTAGTTAGATTAAATAAAATAATGCAATGATTAGGGGATTGAGATTTGTGATTATTAGGGGTAGCCGTGCCAATATGAACCAATGAACTAAAATGGGTTAAAATAAAATAAGTTAGGAAAGTTAGATAAGGGACAAAATAGGAATAAGTAGATCCTTATACCGTAAACCCTTACACTCAATCATTTCATACGTTCATTTGCAAAAATTAAACTATGAGGACGACCACCATTAAGCAAGAGCAAGAGGAAGATAAGCTAAAGGAAGAAGCAAATCAACTTAATCCATTCTCAAATCTCAACTCCTTAATCACAAAGATAAGGTGAATAATGACTACATCTTATGTTTTATTTATTTTCGGTTTTAGAATGAAATCCAAACTATTTGCAAGTCCATGTTTTTGAATGATAAAATATGTGTGTGTGTGTGTGTGTTTGTTGATGATTTATGCTAATTCATATAGATTTTACGATATGTTTCGATGTGAAAACCCTATTAAATGACATCCAAATGCCTTATGATTTTAGAATAATGTCAAAAATGATAATTTCGAAATAGGTTTCAAATGGATTTATTATAAATTTTCTAGTGAAGAAAATATTTATTTTGGTTCTAAATTAATTATGGCTATTTTATAACGATTTTTGGTCAGAAATTAATATATGTTAGAAAACATATTAAAAGTGATTTATGGAAATTTTTATAAAATTTTCCTAAGTGTTTTAATAGATATATAAAATTATTTAAGGTATGAGACGTAAATGTTTTATATATTTATAAAAGGAGGAGGGGCATTTTGTAAATAATTTAAATTTTTTATTTATGAAATTTTCGGCAGTACTTTTAGAAAAGAAATTAGCAACCAATCATATTATGACAAACAAGGCAGGTTAGTTGAAAAGAATGACTTTAAAAAGTAAAAAATCATTTTGAACATGCTTTTTACATGTTTTGCCACTTTTGGCACTTGGTTTTCAACTAAGTTTCCCCACCTCCATCACCATCGAAACCAATGCGTCCGGTATCAAAGACTTGGTGCGTAGCGAATTGGACATAGGCGAAAGATATAAGGTCGAAACAAGGAGTTCCCAAGGAGTCGAAGCTTTGCTTTTGCTTTTAAAGGAAAATTCGCCTGCTTTGCTTTCGATTTAGTTGGCTTCATACAGTATCAAATTGACTTAAGAATGGTTTCTAAAGAGGTTGCACCTTTTGTTTCAAATAAATGCTTCGGAAGGGGACAGATTCCCTTTCTCCCGCTTTCTACCTTTCGAAGCAAATGTTTTCAAAAGGGTAACTTTGGTTTTAAAACCTAGCCACTTGTCCAATGCTTTCGAAGGGTTGGTTTTGACAACCTCACTTCTTTACATAGGAATTGCTTTCGAAAGAGTTGTAACAACCCACATATTTTTATGATTATATATTTAAATATTTTATTTAAATATAGCATCATTATTTGAATTTAAAGTCCGAAATGTGGCTTTTTGTAAACAGTCGAATCCGAACTCGAGATCACTTCCATTGATTTCGAAACAATCTTTACAACTTGTCTGAGTATAAACATCAATATTTTTGGAGTTGATTAGGATATTTGTATTTTCACTTGGACTTTGGGTTTGGTTCTAGCCCATTAACCCAATAAAAGAACCCAAACTTCTCTACCAAATACCCTAACTCCTCTACTCTTTATTCATTCTACTCCTCATTTCCTAGCACTCAAGCTAAATAGAAAAAAGGAAAAAAAAGAGGAAAAATCAAAATTCCTAAACCCTAGATTAATAGGAAATTCAAATTCAAGTCCTTGAAATAAAAGAGAAGCTTAGGTAAGCATCCTCTTCATCTTCTCCATCTCAATCTCTCTTCAATTTTCAGAAATTCCTATAACCAAACTTAGGAAAAACTTTGTGCTTGATCTTAGATTGAAGATTCTAGAGGTGTAGTGTAGAGGAATTGGTCTTGTTTTTTTAGAGCTTCTCATTTCTTGTTTTTGAGTTTAAAGGTGAGTTCTTGAACTCACATCTATGTCTATACCTTTTATGGTTGTTAGGTATGAATTCCTATCATCTATTTCATGTTCATTTTCTTTTGAATTGAATTGGTTTGGTGAAATTTTCAATTTTGGTATTTTGAAGTCAAAATCTAAGAAAATCCTACTAAGGATGTTTGGATATGTTGTTTGGAGTGTATTGAAGAGCCTATAGGGCTGAGTTGTCGCCTGTCATAAATCCCTAGCCTTCGTTGCTCGTCCGATCGTTTCTGAATCGATTTGGCCATTAATGGCCTAGGCTGATTTTTTGCCCAGAGCTTCAGCTCAGACGTCTGGGAAAATACTCAGAAAACTGGGGCATCGAAATAAAAATTCCAGATGTTCAGCTCAAACGTCTGAGTTTGTTCCCTAGAAGTCTGGACGATCTGGAATAAAATTCCAAACCTTCATCTCAGACGTCTGGGAAACCACCAGATGTTTGATGCTATTAATTTCAGCCAAATTGCCTATTTTTGAGTAGATTTCCGTTTTATCGATTTTTTATTGATCTGGTTGGTCATTGTCTTTTATTATCGACTTTGATGACTTCTTTTCTAGATTTTTGGGAATATCCATTTGATGGATTTGATATCGATTTTCATGGATTTAATTCACGTCGTCAAATGTGAATTTTGGAGATAGATTGTTCTTACAATCATTTCTGTGATTCGTCACTTTAAAATACAAAGGTTTCTATACTTGTAGTAAATACTCAATCAAACTCTTTCACAAAAATGATTTCAACATTTACTTTTAATACAAAAGTTTGTTTTTAAAACCATTTTCTAATCTATTAGTATATACAAACCTTTACCTCATTCGTACGAGAAATCCAATTAAACGACTTAGCAAAACAAGTGGTATGAAAAGCTTGCGTTTACTTCGTCGGTTAATTCTTAGACTTGTTTGTTTGAAATCTTGTGAAAATTTTCGAGTGGAAATCTACCATTTGTTCGTAAATATTTAAGTTAAGCCAGTGGTTATGGGACATGAAGCTAAACTCATTTATTTACTAGCTTAGTGTAATTTACACTTATCGATCAATGATGATCCTTGGTGATTTAGACTAGCGATTTGCGATGTCTCTTTGTCCATAAAAGAGGAACCATACCCTGTTTGGAGGAGCTTCGACTCATAGGAGTAACTTTGGCTCATAGTCCGCAAAGGGGGACTATACCCTGTTTGGAGGAGCTCCGGCTCAATTTATGGGATAGCGACACATTTGTGATACACGTGTTGGTGAGTTTTTATGCTCCCGTTTGAGATAGGCCTCCCTTTTTTTGTTTTTCTGTATTTTCTATTATGGATTTCTAAAATTTATGATTCATCAATTTTTATGCGATTTGCATTGATATGTTTTGTCAATATTTGAGGTTTGGCGAATAAGCTAAAGGATATGATATTCTTTTTGGTGTTCGAGAAAATTTGAGATATTGTATGATTTTTGTTGTTATCATATATATTTTTCATATCTCTTCTCCTATCTCATTTTATATGATATTTATAACTAGACTGATCCGTTTATTATTTTTCTTCTTAAATAATACTTGGGTCAGATCGAGGTGTTTCAGCTACTTATATTTGACTTCTTATCAGGGACCGTCGTCTGACTTTTGGCTAACTACGTTAGCTTAGTAGTTTTTGTTTTTATACATTCGAGATAGAGATTCCTTGATGTATACATATTCTTTTGTCTAGTAGTTCCTATTCTTTTGTAATGTAGTGGATCTTGTATGACCACTACTTTGATGTTCACTTCTATATGTTATATCCATATTTGTTTCCGCCTTTGTGATATGAATATATGTGACTTATTTATGTTATGCTTATTTTATATTTGTTTCCGAAGATCTCATAGCCACTGTGTAGTAGCTTTGAGTTTGTATTTGATATATCAGATTTTTCCTTTGGAAATGAGATGCAGGACATAATATCTGACATATTGGTACTCGCACAAAGCAATTACACAGATGGTCACTCCTCAATAGCCTTATTCTTCATGCTAGTCGACGGCATTACCCCGTAGTGTTCTTGGCTAGTGTGAGTATAGAGGTGGGGCGTCACAAGAGTGCTTTCGACTTAGTTGTTTTATGACCCTTTTGTTCTCTTGAAGGTAGAATCATAAGGTATCGAAAGGAAAGGTTTTTAATGGTTTTGAAATTTTTTCACATGTTTCGCTTGAACCCAAATGTTTTTCAAAGGTTTGATGTTTATGCAGGATTTTAGTGCTTTCGAAAGGTTTATGATAAAGGTTTCGAAGGGGTGGTTCCCTGATGGTTTCAAAAAATTTTAAATGGAAGATTTCTAATGTTTTCGAAAGGCAATGTTTAAGTGCTTTAAAGATAAGATACTTAAGGTTTTAAAGCTTTCGAAAGGGAAGATTTCAATATTTTTGAAAGGTGATTATGAATGGTTCGAAAGGAATGTTTTGGCCTTTCGGCCTAGGTTTACTTGGGTTCGAAAAGGGACTTTCAATGGTTTTGAAAGGGGTACTTTCAAAGGTTTAAATGTTTTCATCAACAAAGATTTGTGTAAAGTATATATAACATGGCAAGGTGATTTAAGCAAAGCATAGAATATATTTTCCTTGTTTAAAGTATGATTTAAAGGTTTAAATCAATTTGAGAGAAAAGGTTTTTCAAGTGAAATTCTAAGGGAAGATTACCCTAAGTAAAATGACTCAGATATTAGAATACCGGATGAGACTGGTATGAGGTCATGCCTTATACTTTAGCTAGTAGTCCCTAGCTAATATAAGTCCAAAATTCCAATGTGTAGAGCTTTGTCACAGGTAAGACTAAAATGATGTTACACACAGAAAGGAATATATAGAGAAGAGATAGGTTATTTTTGGGCCCACAAAACCATTAGGATCGATTGACGCTAGGAGAAGATAAGGTAGGGACAAACGGTCCAGAAGAGGAATATCTAATAGATGTTAGATTATTTATTTATTTTTTCTGGTAGGCCTTAGTCAGCCAAAATTAGTGGCTAGCCAAACAAAACTATAGTGTTCTGACAGTCCACTGATTACTGATTTGTATGTATATATGATATTGCTTTATTGTTTTAACCAGTTTTGGTTATAGGATTATGATTTTCAAAAGATATGTTTTAAAAGGATATTAGTGAGGGGAATCCAGTTCCGCTAAGCGGCATGGTCTCACTTAATATCAAATAACCGAGATGTACAGTATTATTCACAGCAAGATTTATATATGACTCGAAGTTTATGTTTTTCCTTTAAACTCTCGGGCACTCAAAATTGATTTGAGTAGGATGAGGATTGACGATTTACAGGTTTTAGTAGGTTGACGAATAAAGCTTCCAAAGACGAGCATGAGGCTGATGGATAGCTATTTAGGAGTTGTTTTGTTATTTTATTCCACCGTGTTGTATTAAGTCAGTTATGACTATCTAGTACTTTGGTCATCTAAGGGGGCATCTTCATATGTTGCTCTTGGCATATTTATGTAATAATTATATTTGATCTGAACCTGGGAAACGATCGGGACTATGTAATGAAATATGAAACATGTTTTTGTGAAATGTAATCAGAAAAGTTATATTTAAATCTATGTTTTGTTTCATATTCATGTGCTTTCGATAATATGGATACCATTAACATTATCATATTTTGTCGCCGAAAGTTAATATTATAGATGGCCGCAGCATCTGCAGTGCTTAGCTTTGGGCCTCAAGATAGGAGATGTTACATTAAATTTGTTAGAATTTCTGAGAATTTAATTGATTTTATTTTAAATATTGGAGCTTAGGTTTTGAAATAGCTTAGCAAGGTTTTCTTCTTTCTATTTACTGTAAAAAAAGTGAACGTATAGACAATAGAAGAGAAGTATTCCTCCTTAGTAAGATTTTTGATGGGCTTGGGTTATGCTGCAACCTAAAAAGAAAAAGAAATATTTTTATTCTTTTATTTGTTTTTATATAAATCCCTTCGTTTTAAAATCATTTTCAATCAAATATTTCCACTAGATTTCAAATTGTACTCTCTAATAATTATTACTAATCAATCCTATAATTTATCTTTTCTCAAGATATAAAATCATAAATTTTAATACAATTATTTAAGTCAAGTTCCTACAAAACCTTTATATTTATTTACAAAATAACCATTTCTTAACTCTTCCTATAAATAATTGAGTAATTCAACAAAATAAACACCAATATATCTTTTAAAATTGATCACTAATAGTTTAAACACTTCTTAACTCCTTCTATAATAGTTAAATGGATTTTACAAAATACTATTTTCTTATAAAATTGATTTATTTATAAATTCTAAAATATTTATCCCGTACCTTAAATTATGCAATATTAACTACATATAGAATTCTCATTCTCAAAGAATTTATTTTCTCTTTATAAAATTCAAATTATGATTTTCTCCATATTTCAATACTTAGAAATTTTAATTTTTCATTTAAATCTCCGAATTTAAGTCATTATTTATTATACTAAAATAATTCAAAAAATCAGGGTTATTAAATCATATTTGAATTTCAAGAGAACACAAGTTAGACGGTGTCCATGCCCTGGCTATCGATTAGCTGAATTCTTCTAGCTTAACGATAGCATTTAAGCCAATCGTCAATGTCGGACACCTAATTAAGATCACTCTGGTCCTCCAACGCTGGCGAGAAGTTTGAGCTGATCATGAGGGTCACTATGATCCACCATTGTCGACGAGAAGTTTGAGTCGATCATCAACAATTGACACCTGATTAGGATCACTCTGGTCCACCATTGCCGATGAGAAGTTTGAGCCGATCATAAACGATGGATACTTGGTTAGGGTTACTTTATTCCACCATTGCCAGTGAGAAGTTTGAGCCAATCCTCAATGATAGACACTCGATTAGAGTCACTTTGGTCTATCACTTCTAGCGAGAAATTTGAGCCTATCATCAATAATTGACCTACGATTAGGGTCATTCTAGTCCACCATTATCGGTAAGAAATCCGAGCCAATTGTCAATGATGGACTCCCGATTAGGGTCACTCTAGTCCATCACTACCAGTGAGAAGTTTGATATGATCATCAATGATGGAGGCACAATTAGGGTTACTCTGTTCCTCCATTACCAGCAAGAAGTTTGAGCCAATCCTCAATGGTGGACACCCGATTAGGGTCACTCTGGTCCACAGCTACCAACGAGAAGTTTGAGCAGATCTTCAATGATGGACACCTAGGGTCACTCTAGTCTACCATTTCTAGAGAGAAGTTTGAGTCGACCATCAATGATGCACCCCCGATTAGGTTCACTTTGGTCCAATACTACTGGCGAGAAATTTGAGTCTATCATCAATGATAGACATGCGGTTAGGATCACTCTAGTCCACCATTGTCGACAAGAAGTTTGAGGGGAGGAACTCTTTGTTATAACAACAGCCTTTGGCCCTAAGTGGAAAGTTTGAGCCTGTACGTGATGCTTTCTAAGTGTTAACACTATCTTGATATGTGTAGGTTATAACGCAAAGTTATATTTCATACTCACTATCTATCATAATAAGATTTCAAGGAAAGCGCATTTTATTAGAATCCATTTCATAACTATTTCAATTATAGTTTTATAATATAATTAGTGAAATAGTAGAAAGTTAAGTAAAATAGCAATGGAGGTTCTATGAATTCCCGTCTTTTCAGAATTTAGCTCCATCCAATGTGCTGAGGATGAAAGCTCCATTGCCCAAGTCCATGTAGATATTGTACGGTCCTTCCCAGATTGGATCGAGTACCCTCGGTTTGGGGAATAATCATTTTAGCACCAAGTCCCCTTTCTTAAGCAAGCTGTGTTTGACATTATAGTTGTATTACATAGCCATCCTTCACTTGTCCGGTTCGGTCTCCAGGGCAGCTTCCTCTCACCTTTCGTCAATTAAATCCAATGACATGTTTAGCAACTCCTCATTCTTACTTGGGTCATAATGAATACTCCTCTACGATTGCATTGTTGTTTCCACCGGCAACATCACCTCCAATCCATAAGCCAATGAGAAAGAAGTATGTCTAGTTGCTATATTGAAGGAAGTGCGATAGGCCTACAATGTCAAAGGGAGCTCGTCCATCCATGCTCCTTTCGCCTTTTTGAGCCACTTCTTTATGAGAGTCTTTAGAACCTTGTTACCACTTCCACCTATCCATTAGCCTATGCTATCATGGAAAGCTTTTCTTTACCTATATTGTCGGCAAAAATCAGTGAATTCCTCGCTGTCAAACTGCAATCCATTGTCTAAGATGATTTGAAGGGGGACTCCATACCTGCATATCACATTCCTGATCAAAAAATTTATGACCTTAGCCATTGATACTTTAGTAAGTGGTTCTGCTTCCACTCACTTAGTAAAGTAATCAATTACCACTACAACATACTTAGCTCCACCCTATGCCATTAGATGCATTTCGGTTAGATCTATTCCATAGACCATGAAGGGCCAGGGGATAACATATGAATCGGTTCATTCGGGGGCAACCTTGAAATTTTCGCAAACCGCCGGCACTTATCGCACTTTTCTATATACTTCACCGCATCACGGTTTAATGTCGGCCAGAAATATCCATGCCGCAACACCTTTTTCACTAGGGTCTGCCCTTTAGTATGATCTCTACAGCCCCTTTGATGTATGTTTTCCAACATCTCCTAGGCTTCCTTTCCAGTGATGCACCTTAGCAATGGGTTAGGAAATCCTCTACGATTCAGCATGCCATTTTGAATAATAAAGCGAGGTGCCTTCCACAGGACTTTTCTAGCTTCGTTCTTCTTACCTGGTAATGCTTCTTCACTTAATATTTTATTAACAGTATCATCCAGGTCTCCTCGTCATTGATAATTGTAACCATATTGACCTCCTTGAGGTTGGGACTAAATAGGCTCGCAATAGGTATCGATCCCAACCGAGGCCCAACTCCTGAACTTGCCAACTTCGCCAGCTCATCTGCAACCTAATTTTCTTCTCGAGGAATGCGCCTGATCACGTAGTGCTCCATTTCATTAAGACCTTCACCTTCCTTGGATAAGATTTCAAGTGTTCTCCTTTAGCTTGGAATTCTCTGAGCACTTGTTTACAACCAACTGCGAGCCACTGTGCATGCACAACGACCTAATTCCTAGCTCCTTTTCTATCTATAAAATTACCGTTAGGGCTTCGCTTCGCCTCATTATTGGTTGCCTTGAAGCCCAGTCGTATAACATAGATCAACTTCCTCCCTTCAGGCATCAACAGTACTAACCATACGCTAGAGTCATGTTCATTCACGGCTCTATCTACGTATAATTTTCATTTGAAAGTCTTCCTCCTGGGATTCCACTTCATCCTCCCTAATTCTCCAATAAACTCTACTAAGGCTTGTCCTTTGATCACAGTTCGTAGATGATAGGTAATCTCATATTGACTCAACTCGATACTCCACTTGGTGAGCCTTCTTGAGGTGTCTGGTTGATGTAAGACCTGTCTTCAAGGATGATCGATTAGTACTCAGATAGGATGCGACTGAAAATAATGTCTCAATTTTCGAGATGCAATTGGTAGGCAATAGGTCAACTTCTTTAGCTTAGGATACTAAACTGCGGCCTAATGAAGCGTTCGCTCGCATAATATGTTGAACATTGCACTTGGTCTTCTTCCTGAACCAATGCTACACTCAATTCACTAGAGGATATTGCCAAGTATAGATAGAGGTCTTCTCCTTCTATCGGTGTAGAGAGAACCAGAGGCTTTTGCAAATGATCCAACAAATTAAGGAATGCAGCCAGACGTTCATCCGTCCATGTAAAATTGCCTTTCTTCTGCTTAAAAGCTTCAAAGAATGGAACATACTTATCATTGGCCTTAGATATGAACCTGCTTAATGTTTCTAATTTTTCATTTAGACTTTGCATCTCCTTTCGAGATTCAGGAATTTTTATGTCTTTCAAAGCCTGGACTTGCTCTGGGTTTGCTTTAATTCCTCTAGCATAAACGATGAATCACAAGAACTTCCCAGAGGATACTCCAAAAGAATATTTCAAAGAATTCAACTTTATCTCAAACTCCCATAGAATTTGATACATTTCATCTAAGTGTGAAATACGACCCTCGGCCTTTTTGAACTTTACTAGCATATCATCGATATAGACTTCCATAGTTCTTCCAATCTACCCAAAAAACATTTTCAAGCCTTGATATATCGCCCTTGCATTCTTAAATCCAAATGGCATAACCAGGTAACAGTAGATCCCCAAATCAGTGATAAAGGTGGCATGTTCCTAATATAGAATATATATATATATATATATATATAGAAATTTGATTGTACTTGGAGTATAAGTCCATAAAGGATAAAAGCTTGTGCCTTATAGTTCCATATACTAATTAGTCGATTTTTGGGAGAGGAAAACAATCTTTAGGACAAGCATGATTCAGGTAAGAGAAATCAATACATTTAGCCATTTTCCATTCAGTTTCCTGACCAAGACCATGTTAGCAATCCATTCAGGATATTGAGACTCTATAATGACCCCATTTTCCAATAGAGTCTCGATTTCTTTATTGAGGGCAATCGATCGCTTAGGACCCATGCTCCTTCTCTTTTGTTTAATCGAGGGCTTTCTTGGTCCAGGACGTGGCATGCTATTGAAGGGGAGATCCCACACATATTCGCAAGGGACTAGGCAAAGGCATCCTGATTATCCCATAGAAATCCTATTAGCTGCACCTTAAGGTCCTGTTTTAGTTTGGATTCAATCTTCATAAGCCTCTTCAGATTACCGCTACATATTTCCACAAATTTTATCACCTCTTCAGGCTCAGCTATGACCCAACTCTCCTCCATCTCTTGGGTCAAGTTCATTGTAAGGATCACTTGTGAACCCGAATGGGTGCCCTTCCTTTAATTGCTATGTGATGGATTTCTTGGTGCAAAGTGCAACCTCTACACCCTTTCCTTTCTCTCATCATCTATTTTCTCTCAATTCTACTACATAACACTCCCTGGTAGCATTTGATTCCCTTCCACTTCTCCCACTCCACTAGTCGTAGGGAACTTCATGGTTAAATACCACTGAGCCACCACTGCGTGAAAGTAGGATATGGTCAGTTGCCTTAGAAAGGCATTGTATGCCAAGAATCCACCCACCAAGATAAAAGTCTACTTTTGTATGGCTGATCGAGGACAGGTTCCTACCTCAACAAAAAGATCCAACCTTCCTAAGGGCATTGTGCCCTCTTCTATGAAACCATGCAACCACTGGTTGGACAGTATGACGTCTTCCATAGACAACCCCATCTTATCGAACACGTCCTTGAATAAAATGTTTACCGAACTCCCACTCTCTATCAAAATCTGATGTACCTCATCCAGGCCGAGAATTACCAAAATCAGGTCCTGCTTACCTTGTAAGTCATTATTGTTGAAGATTATCTCATCCTGATCTCAACACGGAGCCTTGGTTTTTCTCTCCTTGCGTACAACATATACAAAAGCCTCTTTATTCTGTAATAACCTTGCATATCTCTACATCTCAACCTATCTTCTACCAGCTACATGCGATCCTCATGTTATGGTATTGATTACTAACCTCCTATACTTCTCACAATTAACATTGGATCCCTTACCCTAATTTCCACATGGTACCTACCCCATGACCAACCTTTCCAAAACCGGAAGAGGGTTCAATTCCTAATATACCTCTCCAATTTCCTCTCCCTGATATACTCTTCAATTATGTCCCGTAAATGACGACATTCATTAGTGTTATGTCCATGGGACTCATGAAACCTACAATATTTCCCATGTTCATCTCGGCTTCAATTTCCTTCTTTGGTGTAGGTCTATTGTATTTTGAGTTCTGCTTATATGGTGAGATGGATGTTTTCGGCGGTATCATTTAAGTTTGTATAAGTATCAAACCTCGTACCAGGCCTGAACCTTTTGTGCTATGTTTTCTTTCCACCAGAGTTGCCTTGGTTATTACTTATCTTTTCAACACCACTACCTTCGTCGTTCTTGATCATGGCATTCACACCATTAGAAACCACCAATTGTTTGATATTTTTTCTTGCCTACCGCCCCCATTGTGGCATCCACCTTGCATATATTTTTTTGCCTCATAGAAGAGATCCTGCAAAGTAGCTGTAACGACCCAAAATTTCCGAACCCGAAAATTCCAGATAGTTATGAAAAAGAAGAAAGAGATAGAAGAAGAAGAAGAACAGAAACACCAAACATCTCACATTCGCAGCAGATAAAATATAATAATAAACAACAACGGTTTACAGAAGAATACTATATCTGTCGGTTACATTTAAATACATCAGAGTTACACATATATTCAACGTTGGACATATACAAATCAACATGTCTCAGATTTACAATATATAATTACAGCGGAAATATTCTATTCGTTCTTGCCATCCAGCTCGCCTCCTAAGCTCCAGGACGTACCTACCTGAAAATCCGTAATACTCGATCTAACCCGAGCATTACATCAAAGTAACACCCGGGTCAGGCTGGAAACCAGCGTGAGTAAACCCATCCAACATGGAATACAAAGCATATAACTTATATAGAACCCTGGTATCTCATATCAATTCACAAAGCCACAATTCATTATAGACATCACTTAGTTCACATATAAGTTTCTAAGTGCCAAAATTTAGATCAAATAACTTGAATCACTTAAATCATTTTATACCAACTATTTATTCCACATAAAAATTTATAAGAATTCAAAGTGGTTTCTGGTATTTCCCAATACCCGATCTCGGCCTCTTCGAGTCTCATGTCATCCTATTCCAAGTTATCCAAATGAAATACAGGACATTTCATATTGGAGATATCAACTCATTCAAAGCATCCAATACCACTCAATCATACATAAGCAAAGCTTGTTCACTACCAATATTAATTAAATTTATTCTGATAGAATTTCTAACCTCAACCATTTAGAATTCTTCACTTGTCATTAATTAATTTCAAATCAATTATTCAATCTTATCTTCATCATTCATCTTTATTAATCAACATGGATTAATTATCCTTCAATTTCATCAAAGTAATTAACTTTAATTAATTTCGCGATATTAATTTTTTTAACCAAAATCAATAAGTAATCTTAATTACTTCATGAATTAATTATCTATTTTAATTACGTTAATCCTTAATTACTTATACTAATTAACTTCTCATAAGTCACTTATTACTGATTAATTCATTTAATTAATCAATCTTTAATTACGTCATTGATTATATAAATTAATGATTTCCAATTATATTTAATTTACCCTAATCTAAATGAATTACATTAATTAAACCACAATATTAATCATTCTTGACTTATCTCAACCTATAATTAACTATCCATTTATTTACTTCATTAGATAAATCAATTTCTCCTTAATCAACCATCTTAATTAATCCCTTGATTAATTACACCAGTAATTATATTTTATTAATTTCATTAAGTAATTATTTATCAAATCATCAAATGATTATTCTGAATTACTTATACTTAATTAATTAACTTAAAACTTAATTTACTAATTAATTCAAACCCTTAATTACTAAATTAATTAATCCAAATCATTAATTAATTGAATTAATTAATTATCCTTTTTAATCACCCTACTAATTTAATGAATCACAAATCATTAAGCTCTTATTAACTTTAAAATAAGACATTTTCTTATTTATGATTTAAGTTTAAACAACTTAAACCCCAATACTTCGAGTCAAACCACAATTAACTCGAGAATGAACCAAAACCAACTCACATCATCATCAGTGTACATCCAATCAACTTGATCATTCAACCACTTATTTAAATTTAACTATTTAAATTTAAATAAAAGAAAACCCAACAGAGTGAGATTTACTCACCTTTGATTTTGGTTTGCAATCCACTTCAATCCCGACTATTTTCTTCACAATATATGGACCTTGTATAAACATTAGGTGATTATTAATACTTGAACTAACCGAATAATTAATTTCCCTTAAAAAAATTTAATTAACCCAAAATTTCATTTAAACCCTTTTTTCCTTTACTAAATAAATTTTAAGTTCCAAAATAAATTGAATAGGTCAATCTCCCAAATACTATTTAAAATAAACTAGTAAATAAAATGTGTAAATGTATATTTATTTTATTTTACTTTCTTTAAAACTAATAGATTTTAAAAATTATATTATACCGATTCAAAAGTCTAATTTTATATAGAACTTTTCAATATTTTAAAATTCTCTCTTTTTTTTCAAATCTTATATAAGCTTTTCTGCTTTACTGCATACCTATATATATATATATATATATATATATATATATATTATTAAATTCTGAAATATGTAAACCGTGTATATATAAATTTTGCTGTAGTGTATTATTTCTTTTATAAAGTTCTGCATATAAATAAAAATTGAGTTAAATTAAAATAGGCAGAGAAAAAGTAAACAAAAGCTCACCTCGTCTCCGAGTATTGATGCCAACCCTTCATCGAACACCACCCCCATCGACAAACACCTAAACTGCCCACTACCCTATTTGCATACGAGCGCCTTCGCCTGAGCTTCGCCACCTCCTCTGCGAAACCTTAATTCCACAGCGCAATAAATCCTCTGGCCCACGTCTTCGCCGCGCCGCTTACCATCACTTCGATCAATGACGGCCTAGAAAGCAAGGCGACCTCAACTTTACCCAAAATCATTGTCTTTGATGCCCTAGCACACCGCGACCTCAATACCTCACCGCTCCGACCTCGATTTGACTTCGTGCAAGCGCGCGCCTCTGCCTCGAATAGGAGTCACTCGATCGCAACTCACAGCCACCACCGAGCTTGCGTAAGAATTGGCTTCGAATTCGAGCGTGGCTCTTCTTCTTCCCTTATACACACACACACACACACACACACAGACACCGAGTCGTGATTTTCCCAAAGAGAATGAAAAGGGCTGGGTTCGATTTATAGTTGTTTGAATGATTTTTAGGAAGAGGTGATTTTCGATCGGCCATTCTCTGTTTTATTTTATTTTTTTGTTTGTGTTCGATCTGCATTCGAGAACCAAGAGGGGAACGGGGATGATATAGATTTGGGGATAGCTTCCTGAGAACGATTGTGGATAAAAATATCTTTGCTAATTTATTTTAATTAATTTTGGTTTTCATTATCTTATATGAAACTTCCAAAATGCCTCATCGATTGCTACTTAAATTTTCGAACTCCTCTTAAGGAATGCCACGAGGCGATTATAAGGTTTTACCCGCATTCCGAACACAATGGAACGTGTTTCGGAGGCTAATTTGATCGTATGCGCGAGTTACGGAAGTAAACGATCAATTTTAAATTAAATCGATTAAAATAGTTTCTAAGCGTTTTAAGCTGTCAGGGTCAAACGAAAACTCTGATTGCTACGAAAATTGAAATCCGATAATAACTAACTATTACGGATCCAATGAAACTGGTTTCATCGAATTTCAAGATTGTGCCTCGGAAGGCTATTTTTAAATTCAATTTAAACGATATAATTGAACAAATAACCTTTAAATTAAATTTCAACCATTCTATTATCTTCGGTATCATCATTATAAATTTGATAAGCCTTCATATTATTTAAACAGGCTTAGAAATTTTAGATTCAATAATTTACCTAATTTCAATTATTAAATTCAATAATTTAATTATCAAGTAAATATGGATACCTAGAATTCATGTTAAAATTAACTTTTAAATATTTTAAATCAATTAACTATTCAAATTTAAATTATTAGAAATTCTGAGTCGTCACATTCCTCCCCCCCTTAAAAGAATTTCGTCCCCGAAATTATTAGTTAGGAAGAATGGTCCAATACCCGTTTACTTTTCTTAAAACCAAAAAGTTTTATCAACTTGCCATAACATATCTTTTATTAAAGATTCACTATTACCTCAACCAACTTCCAAAACCTTCCATAGTTTCCAACAACATTATTTACTCCACTTATTCAAATTTAAATTTAAAATTCAAATTTAGATTGTCACAACTTTCTCAAAAAATTTCTAACTCTCTAAATTCTCGAAATTTTTTGCCAGCGTCTCCTTTGCGTGGCTAACTCGGTACAACTACAAAAGGCCTCTACGGGCTCCCAAATTCAAGAAGAAAACAAAGGCCAAGTGGCTAGATCAAAAACCCAATCCAATTTCATACAGAAATTCAAATACATACCTTTTTGTCGGGCAATTCACATTATCTCCTGAAATCAAATCCAATTTCCTTTTTCCTTATAATACCTGCATATCTTACTTAGCAATAATATCCAATCGTAACCTTTCCAATCATTTTATACATTTTCTTACATAGGTTTCATATCTATTTCGAATTAGTTTTTCCCATTTCCATATGATTTCAGTTTGTCTTCAATTCTGAATATTAAATTTTATCTTTCATTTATAACTGATTCATATTAGTTTCATTTACTAATTTACTTTAATATCCAGTTTGAAATCGTTTTGTCGTTAAAAAAAATTTCCAAAAATTTTCTAACTCCCAAAATTTTCGTAAAATCTTGGCAGAGTCTCCTTTGTACGGAGGAGCTTTTGCAATTTTACAAAAGATATAAATATATATACATCGACCCACCCGGTCGGAAAAAGCAAAAACAGTTCATATTTCCTATTTTTATTGCATAGGCGTACCTTTATTTAGCATTTAAAGCAAGAGGCTAATTTATTTTAGCAATTAGTGCAAACAAATCCAGCTCAACGGCTTTCCGGTACCTGTACTAACTCAATTTAAATATGTAAGTGCCAAATATAGAAAATTTATTAGAATTTCACTTATTTTCAATAGCTAAACACAAGCATTACATAAACAACAAGCACCAAACGCTTTCCATAAGCGATTTATATAACTTTAAAGCTAATTCAACTGCTTTCAACCAATTCATAAGCCATTTCATTCAATTTTAATGGTTTGCAACTCAATTTCTTACATTCAATTGATTTTTAATCCAAACAAGCTCATATTCACTTCAATTAATTCTAAAACCAATTTATTTAGTCCCTCTCAATTCATAGATTTTTAATTACTTTTGTTTACGTCAAACGACAATTATTTATATGTACATACGTCGATACTCGCTTAATAGAGTATCTATTTTAGTTTATAACTACTTCAAATTGATTTCAACTCATTTTATATTTAATTCCATTTCATTTCTAATTTATTTACCAACCATACATTGCATTTCATTTCATCTCCGCATTGGATTCATTCAAAACAATTTATTAAGCTTGGCACATTCAAACTTATAAATTAATAACCATTTCCAAATTAATTTAACCCAGACTTCTATAATCTTTTACTTTTGCTCGAAGCCAAACTTCTATTAATTTTAAACTTAAGTTAATTTACTTTCTTCAAATTATTTCAACTTCATAACTTAAGCTCACATCATTTGCAAATAAATTTCTTTTCACCTTAACTTGATTTTATTTCAATATACAAATTCATTTGATTAGTCATTATAAATTAAATTCCAAAATTCAATTCATTCACGACTCATTTAACTAATTAAAAGGCCATTTTCAATTTATTCTACATATCTGGGTTTTGTTTGCAATTCAACCATTTCTATTATAATTCACTTTCATTTCATTCGACAACACTTCCATTATATCTAATTTACTTGCAAATTTCGTTAAATACTATTCATATCACACTTGAATTTTATTTGTAATTTAAACCATTACTATTTCGATCCAACTCCATTTTATTTCTATTTTTATAGCATCTCCACTTATATAATTCATTATCAAATCCAAGTCGAATTCTATTTACAATTCGAATTCATTTTCAAACTCCGTTTAATTTACAATCCATTTTATTTAACCGAGTTAAATTTTATTAATATATTTTATCAAATAATTTATTTAGTTAATTAGCTTACTTCCAACTTTTAAATCAATGTTTGATTTTATTACAAAATCACTTCATTAAATTTTCCTTAGTTCAAATTTTATTTTATAATTCCAGTTTGGACTTTCTTTCATCTTTCAAAATTCCAACACCTTTATTTAAAAATTTTAGAAATGGTTTTAAATTCAGATAGTACTATTAAAATAGCTTTTAATAAAAATATTTCGAATAACTCGATGTCTCAACCAGTCCATCCTTGTTCTCACAGAAATTTAGTCATACGTTGATCAGGCGTATGACTTAAAATCTATAAGTACTTGGTAAACCCGTTTTCAACATGCAGTGAAAATACTTGGAAATAATTATATTGAAAATATAGAAAACAGTTTTTGAAAATAGAGGAAATATCTTTGGTGAGAATGCTCTGGAGATCATCACTCTCATCCATGGTCGAAGTTACATTCCAGGGTTACGTTGCCATCGCAGCAAAAGTCCATGTAACCGTAGGCTCTCCGTGGCCTCTCGATTAAGCCATGGAACCCACGGCAGATCGCAGTTACATACCAGAGTTACGTTGCCATCACAGCAAAAGTCCATGTAACTGTTGGCTCTCAGCGGCACACACGATTTTCGCTGTCAAAATGAAACTTCTCCACTCCTACATAGGTCGCAGTCTACCGATATAAAATCAAACGTAGACTGTTGGCACTCAGCGGCACACACGACTTTCGCTATGTTATCATAGGTCGCAGTCTACCGATATAAAATCAAACGTAGACTGCTGGCTCTCAGCGGCACACACGACTTTCGCTATGGTATACACTACTCATAATCCCCAGGAACAAGTTTTGTCCGGACTCCTCACAGGATCAACTTTAGAACCCCCCTTGGGGCTTAAGGCAACACCACCCGGTGGCACTCCTGAAAAGTTAATTTTAAGGGAGCACCTTTTCCCCAGAGCCATCATCAAAACACTTTATACTATACACATATAGTATCTTTCAAATCATACACCTAGTATGATCTCATACAAAGTTCCTTTACACAAAATCGATTATCCCAAAATCGATAATTCTCAAACTAGGCTTTCCAAATTTAATATTGATTTTACCACCAAATCAAAAGCCTTTCAAAATCCAAAGTTTCCCAAAACCTTTTTCCAAATTCCTCATAAGATCCTTTATATATATATATATATTCAGATATATATAATTCTTAAAACTGTGGATCATTATCAAACTTGTATAAAACTCCTTTTATACTTCAAAACATCTTCAAAATACTTTTCTTCCGTCAATAAATTCAACAAGTAAAGATTTATCTTATATAACAAAGATATATAACTTTTTTTATTCAAAATCAAATATTCAAATTTTGATTACTCTTTACCATCTCAATTTCATTCAAAACTTTACAATGTACACATATCATCTGTACGCCATACCAATCTGATCGCTCACTTGATCACACAATTTCACTTCCGAACTAGTATCGTCCACCCGACTTCCTAGTGCGGACACTGATCTAGTTTCTTGATCAGAAACCGTCATTCTCCTTGCATAGCCATAACCATGATAGAGAATATCCAGAACCAATCAACAATCCATATCTAGGTTCTCCGTCAAAAATCGAGTGAAAAATCCCAACTCGGATCGACAAACTATCTCGAAATTCTATGCTCGAATCTGGATCAAATCACTATGCGAATAGGATAATATACGTATATCCTATGTATTTAACTTCTTTGATTATTAGCCAAATCAATTTCTTTTCTATTCACATTCCTTTAATTCCCATTCACTTATTTACAATTGCCTTAATCCCCATTTGGATTATCACTTCAATTTTTATCTCAGTTGGGTCTTTAACCAATAACAGTTTGGGCTCCGACCAGTTTATTTTTAGAAAATAGCTTGAAAATTTTAAAAATAGATAAGTAGTTGAAAAATAATTATTAGTTTTCAAAATAGCTGTGAAATAGTTAACTAATTATAAAATAGTTGGAAAATAGTTAAATAGTTTCAGAAATTTTAGATAATTGCAAAATAGTTGTAAAATAGTAATTATTTTGTGATATAGTCGAAAAATAGTAATTAGTTTAGAAAACAGTTGAAAAATGGTTAAATAGCTTCAAAAATAATTGTAAAACAAGTATAAAATAATTTGGCTTTAAAAAGAAAGGTTATATATATTAAATAGCTTATAAAAATAAGTTTATAATAAAACCATTTATTGAAAATAGTCCAGAGTCAAAAATGTTCACTTTTCCATCTATTTAATTTAAATTTTCATTTAAATTGACCCAATTCCAATTCAAATAACTCCAAATTCCATTGGACTTGATTTATTCCCAATTCAAGTTGAATTAATTCTCAATTTCTTTCCAACTTCAAATCAAATTTCATTTGATTTTTACTTATTCAACTTTATTTACAGTTCCAAATTATTCAAATAAATTTGGACTAATTTCAAATTGAACCGCTTCAATTTCAAATCATTTCAATTCATGCTCGAATTTAATCCCAATTCCCATTCAAATTTTAGACCTTCAGATTAATAACCTTTCCACTTAATTTTTAAAATTTGCTTTACTTTGGGTTTCACATGCCACATTCCAAAGAAAATTCAAAACTCAATCATAGAGTTAATTTCATATTTATTTTCTTTACACACCAGGCTACTTTTAAATTTTAAACTACCCTTGGTTTTAATTTCAAAACAAATCCCTTAAAAATCTTCCAAACATTTCTTGTTTAAAATATGACTATATTCAAAATAGTCTGAATTATATTATTTGTTATTTTCTTTAACTCTTTGAAACAATTGATTGTTTTCTAGACTTAGGTTTTAAAACTTCCAAAATTTTAACCTACTTTAATTTAGAAGTTATACTTATCTTATAAATTTACTTCATTTGGCTCACTTAATAACAAATATATCATCATTAAACACAATAACTATTTATGATAATACTCATGGTAATCATATCTAGATACCAATTCCTTTTTATATTGTTCTTACTTCTATAAATTCAAGATTAAATTTCAGTTTGAATCCATTTCAAACTTACCTTTATTTAAAGTTTTTAAACAATTTAATTTCTGAGCTCAAATTCTAGAATTTTATTTCAACCAATTTAATTTTTATTTAGTTGTATTTCTGTTACCACTTAATTTAATTCCAATTCAAGATTTCAATTTGGTTGTATTATATTGCTTCTTAATTTAATTCCATTAATTTGACATCCAATCACCTAAATATTATTAGAAGTAAATATTTCTTTATATATCAAAATATATTTCTTATATAAAATCATTTAAAACCTTTATATAAGAAAATAACAAGTACGCTCTCTCTCTCTCTCACACACACACATATATATATTCAACTCATTCTAGAGTACTACGGACTCTATTTAATGAGTAATCCCTACCAGAGCCGAGATTCTCGCTTAACCTCGCTCTGATACCAACTGTGACGACCTAGGCTTTGCAACCGTCGGTAGCGGCTCACTCGACCGGTAGGCTTTTCAACCATCCTAGCCCCGCCGTGGCTCGCAGTGATACCTTGGGTTCGCTTTTACGGCCAGCCTCTCAACTCGCAACCAACCCCACAAGGCCTTATACTACCCCCGGGGACATGTAGGGGTAAGAGTCACCCGTTCGCCACCTAACGCAAAGCGAGAACCTCCTATCATGCTGTAATATAGCAAACCCGATCCCGGCCTCTTCGAGTCTCATGTCATCCTATTCCAAGTTATCCAAATGAAATACACGACATTTCATATTGGAGATATCAACTCATTCAAAGCATCCAATACCATTCAATCATACATAAGCAAAGCTTGTTCACTACCAATATTAATTAAATTTATTCTGATTGAATTTCTAATCTCAACCATTTAGAATTCTTCACTTGTCGTTAATTAATTTCAAATTAATTATTCAATCTTATCTTCATCATTCGTCTTTATTAATCAACCTGGATTAATTATCCTTCAATTTCATCAAAGTAATTAACTTTAATTAATTTCGCGATATTCATTTTTTTATTAAATCAATAAGTAATCTTAATTACTTCATGAATTAATTATCTATTTTAATTACGTTAATCCTTAATTACTTATACTAATTAACTTCTCATAAGTCACTTATTACTGATTAATTCATTTAATTAATCAGTCTTTAATTATGTCATTGATTATATAAATTATTGATTTCCAATTATATTTAATTTACCCTAATCTAAATTAATTACATTAATTAAACCACAATATTAATCATTCTTGATTTATCTCAACCTGTAATTAACTATCCATTTATTTACTTCATTAGATAAATCAATTTCTCCTTAATTAACTATCTTAATTAATCCCTTGATTAATTACACCAGTAATTATATTCTATTAATTTCATTAAGTAATTATTTATCAAATCATCAAATGATTATTCTGAATTACTTACACTTAATTAATTAACTTAAAACTTAATTTACTAATTAATTCAAACCCTTAATTACTAAATTAATTAATCCAAATCATTAATTAATTGAATTAATTAATTATCCTTTTTAATCACCCTACTAATTTAATGAATCACAAATCATTAAGCTCTTATTAACTTTAAAATAAAACATTTTCTTATTTATGATTTAAGTTTAAACAACTTAAACCCCAATACTTCGAGTCAAACCACAATTAACTCGAGAATCAACCAAAACCAACACACATCATCATCAGTGTAGATCCAATCAACTTAATCATTCAACCACTTATTTAAATTTAACTATTTAAATTTAAATAAAAGAAAACGCAACAAAGTGAGATTTACTCACCTTTGATTTTGGTTTGCATCCACTTCAATCCCGACTATTTTCTTCATAATATATGGACCTTGTATAAACATTAGGTGATTATTGATACTTGAACTAACTAAATAATTAATTTCCCTTAAATAAACTTAATTAACCCAAAATTTCATTTAAACCCCTTTTTTTCCTTTACTAAATAAATTTTAAGTTCCAAGATAAATTGAATAGGTTAATCTCCCAAATATTATTTAAAATAAACTAGTAAATAAAATGTGTAAATGTATATTTATTTTATTTTACTTTCTTTAAAACTACATATATTTTAAAACTTAAATTATACTGATTCAAAAGTCTAATTTTATATAGAACTTTTCAATATTTTAAAATTCTCTCCTTTTTTTTAAATCTTATATAAGCTTTTCTGCTTTACTGCATACCCATATATATATATATTATTAAATTCCAAAACATGTAAACCGTGTATATATAAATTTTGCTGCAGTGTATTATTTCTTTTATAAAGTTCTGCATATAAATAATAATTGAGTTAAATTAAAATAGGCAGAGAAAAAGTAAACAAAAGCTCACCTCGTCTCCGAGTATTGCTGCCAACCCTTCATCGACAAACCCCTAAACAGCCCACTACCCTGCTTGCATACGAGCGCCTTCGCCAGAGCTTCGCCACCTCCTCCGCGAAACCCTAATTCCACAGCGCAATAAATCCTCTGGCCCACGTCTTCGCATTGCCGCTTACCATCACTTCGATCAACGACGGCCTAGAAAGCAAGGCGACCTCAACTTTACCTAAAATCATTGTCTTTGATGCCCTAGCACACCGCGACCTCAAAACCCCACTGCTCCGACCTCGATTTGACTCCGCGCGAGTGCGCGCCTCTGCATCGAATAGGAGTCACTCGATCGCAACTCACAGCCACCACCGAGCTTGCGTAAGAATTGGCTTCGAATTCGAGCACGGCTCTTCTTCTTTCCTTATACACACACACACACACACACACACACACACACACACCGAGTCGTGATTTTCCTGAAGAGAATGAAAAGGGCTGTGTTCGATTTATATTTGTTTGAATGATTTTTAGGAAGAGGTGATTTTCGATCGGCCATTCTCTGTTTTATTTTATTTTTTTTGTTTGTGTTCGATCTGCATTCGAGAACCAAGAGGGGAACGGGGATGATATAGATTTAGGGATAGCTTCCTGAGAACGATTGTGTATAAAAATATCTTTGCTAATTTATTTTAATTAATTTTGTTTTTCATTATCTTATATGAAACTTCCAAAATGCCTCATCGATTGCTACTTAAATTTTCGAACTCCTCTTAAGGAATGCTGCGAGGCGATTATAAGGTTTTACCCGCATTCCGAACACAATGGAACGTGTTTCGGAGGCTAATTTGATCGTATGCGCGAGTTACGGAAGTAAAAGATCAATTTTAAATTAAAACGATTAAAATAGTTTCTAAGCGTTTTGAGCTGTCAGGGTCAAACGACAACTCTGATTGCTATGAAAATTGAAATCCGATAATAACTAACTATTACGGATCCAATGAAACTAGTTTCATCGAATTTTGAGATGCCTCGGAAGGCTATTTTTAAATTCAATTTAAACGATATATTATTAAAATTGAACAAATCACCTTTAAATTAAATTTCAACCATTCTATTATCTTCAGTATCATCATTATAAATTTTATAAGCCTTCATATTATTTAAACAGGCTTAGAAATTTCAGATTCAATAATTTACCTAATTTCAATTATTAAATTCAATAATTTAATTATCAAGTAAATATGGATACCTAGAATTCAAGTTAAAATTAACTTTTAAATATTTTAAATCAATTAACTATTCAAATTTAAATTGTTAGAAATTCCGAGTCATCACAGTAGCGAACTTATCCTTAGTCAATCTCCGGGACATCTTTGTGTTGGGATGTAGATCACCACATAATGCCATAAGGGCATCTTTGTATTGGGATGCAGATCACCACATAATGCCATAAGGGTCAATTGCTCATCGCATTCTGGACACTAGCTATCAGATCGGTAAAGCGAGTCAAATACTGACGTAGTATTTCATCTTCTTGTTGTTTCACATTTGACAATGAGTATTGATCTTGGGCTGCTATACATGAACCCAGAATTAGCTGATGAACTTTTCTTTTAACATTTCCCATAAGTAGATTGAGCCTGGGGAAAGGTGGCAAAACCACATGGTCACCAAGTCTGACAGAAAGAGGGGAAATCACTTGCACAAAACTTCTTATGTTGCCCCACTCATCAGCATGTGCTGGGTATATCGCTGCAGATGCACTATCGGATTGGTTAGGCTCAAATAAGGGTCTATATTGGGCATTTGGAAACTCTTAGGGTTTCTAGCAGTCTATATCTCTATGAGAAACGAACCATCAACTCTATCTCCAATCCTACATTCTATTTACTCACAATGTATGCACTCCTCTATGATTCATGCCATCCAGTCCTCTGGCTCAGGAGATGGGCAGAGCTGAGTGGATCTCTTTCGTCAAGGTAAAAGATCCCATTCATTTCTACTACAATAGTTTACCCTAAGATCTTAGTTACGTTCTCTGCTTTGTGATCGCTAACATTAATAAGCTCACCTTCCTCCAGTTTCCATCTCTTCCAAGATAGGAAGCGCTCCTTAGATCGAGGAAGATCACCCATGGTTGCCCCTTGTCCACCACCTCTCCCATTCGGTTCAATGCCGAACTAGTCCTCAAGCATGGGGTTTGGCCAAATTATCACTTGATCTACTTCCTTGGTGTTTACTCATCCTATCCTAGTTCTCTCGATCAGATCCACTACCTGAGTGTGACCTCCTTCTCCTTTCTGACCCCCGAGATCTGGACCTTCCTCTTATTTCGGTATTGTGTGCGGTTAGTTACGTCTGCCCCAAGCATGTCATGATCCGATCCACAATAGCTTACTATTGGGCAGCGAAACGAGTATCGGGATCTGTCACAACTCTATCTAAGTCACCTGTAATGATGGTGTCTGGTGCTGGAGTACTGGATGAATGGTTATCCTATTCTGTAGCAGCTCGGTTAGCATTTCCATTGGTACCACCAATCTTGCTCTTAGATTTAGGAGGCATACTGAGAAGTGTTTCTCAATGAAGGCACCAAAAATGTTTACACGGAAAGTGTGCGAACACCTCCAATTAAGTTTAGAATAATAAGTTCAATAGAAATATAATGCAGCGAAAGTAAAATGCACATAAATTTATAGTGGTTCAGCAATAATAGGCCTACGTCCATTGTTTTTTTATATTTCTTTCCTTATATTTGAGCCTTTACAAGTGTTTGTATGTAAAATACAATGATTTATTGCTTTACATTGAAACCTAGGAGCTCTATTTGGCTATTTCTATTTAGCATAGCTCAAAGATTCCAAAAATCATCCTCATGGCTGCTTGAAGCTTGCATATTTATAGGAGTGAGGAGATGGTATGGTTATTTCGATGAATTAGGTAATTTCCATGTATATCTTGCTCGGCTCAACTAGATTCCATATATAAAGGCATGATCATAAATTTCCAAATATACTCAAATTCCATTCCATATATAACTCGACGGGTGCGGTTGGAAGATCCCTGTTCAAGGGTTTGTTGGCTCGATGGATGCACGTAGGCGTCTTACTAGTTAGATTCCCTCGTACTCTTCCTTGGTTCGGCCTCCCTTTTCTTTTCTTGGTCCGGTCTACTTTGGCTTCTCCTAGTTCAGTCTTTACACCATGTCGATCAAGAAATTCTATTCGATAGTCTTGACCATGTACACCAAACACTATCTCCTGTTCGGTGAGTTTCTCACTATCGAATAGGAATTATATTCGGTACGTAAACTACCGAATATGAATTGTCGTTCGGTAGTCAAACTACTGAATAAGATCACTATTCGATAGTCACTATTCGACGGTCGGACTATCGAACATGAAATGTTGTTTGGTGGTTAAACTACCGAACAGGACTTTCTGATTCGTGTTTAAACTACCAAACAGAGGTTCATATTCGACTCATCCAGACTACCGAACAGAGGGGTGTTTCTCTTTCCAATTCCTTTATTTTCCTCAACTTCTTGTGTCTAGCCTCTTCTCTTTTTCTACCCTCCCTTTGCCTTCATTTAACTATCCTATTAAGGCTAATCTTCTTGAGCGCAAATTCCCACAACAGCGGAGATGCACTGGGAACATCTACAGTCCGTAGCTTACTGAAAACTTGACATGTAAGCATAGTAGAGTATGATCTGAATTTGATGTGTACTTCAGTTAAGTCCTGTGTGGCCGACGTATAGGATCCAATGGATGTCGATAATTGGATTATGTACATCAACGAGGGCAACGATGTATGATTTAGTCTACTTTGTATGTGTCTTGTATCCTTTGCGTGATGAATGAATGCACTCTATGTAGATAGGCCACTCATGTGGGCAAACGATCTCCATCAGGTGATGGAACTATGTGTGAATGTTACTTGTTAATGCAAGAGTTGCGTTAATGATGTCATTGTTCAATGCACCTCGAAGGTTCTTTTATAGGAATTGCATAGATGCCATCTTGAGATCGAGTTTCGGTTGGACGAACGTCATAGAATGCAATGACTCTTGGATTCAATGTGAATGTATTTGTGTAACTTCTTTAAGCATTGTCGATAGGGCTAATGTTTCTGATCCATACCCCAAGTCAACTAAAGAATTGTTCGATGTGAACGAATTTTGTTTTATGACGTAACGAACACCACCCTAAGTGATTTCAAGGGCATTTTTATAGCTATGGAAAAATCCAAGGTGATGGTGATAGTGATAATAGAGGATGGAGCGACAACATGGGGTCGAAGGGTTGCAACGGCAAGTGATGAGTTAGGGGCATGGTGAATCAAGACGGTGGCAACCCTCCTAAGTGTTTGAATCTAAAACGAAGAGGCAATGTCAAAGTTTTTATGGAGTTTGAGTTATGACTCAAATGGTTCAATGGCGCCCAATCTAATGGATCAAGGTTGAAAACTAATCGAAGTTTGATGAACTTTGGAGCTTAGAGTCGATGGCGGGGCTGATGATATAGTGGTTCGTAGGTCACAAGAGCTTTGAGGAAAACAAAGGCAAGACTATTGAAATAAAAAGTGGAAGACGAAAATTTACTAGATGTTACTTATTTATGAACGTCCTCAAACTGGTCGTTACCGATCCTTACAAATCGGCATCAATTGTTATGAAGTAAAAAATAAGGAGAAGAGAAGAAAAAAATGAAAAGAATAAAAAGTAACGATTGATGTTGTAATTAGAAAGGAATGGAATCCTACACGATGAAAGCAAGAGGAAAGCTTTTAGGAATCTGAGAACTGAATAGGGAATTCAAGTGGGAAGCTTTAATTCTCATGTTTGTTAAAGAGATGTGATTATACGATTGTTCCAAGCGGTTTGCTGACATATATTCAGAGAAGACGCAATGTTTCAGAAAGACACAACGTTCATGAAGATAGTTTAGAAGATATAAACATCTTTGTAAAGCGCAGTTCGAGTTTAGTTGCTTGTTTCGATCCAAAGCATGCTTTATTAGCACAAAGCATAATTTAGAGGGTAAGTGTTATCCTGCATTTAAACCAAGTGATATCTCGATGGATCTGGACTATTGAATGGTCATGAACGGATCAAGAAGAACAAGAAATGTCAAGAATGAAGGTTGCAAGAAAAATGACTAAGGGTGGAAAAGATCAAATATAATGGTACCGAACCATATGGATTGGTATCGATCCATATAAGGAGCTAAAGTACTTAGTCATTTTGAGAGTCAAAAGCATGAAGAACCAAAGGAAAATAGGAGGATCCGAACTAAAGAATGGATCGGTACCAATCCATAAGGATTGATACAGAACCATAATGGTTTCTGGTATGGGCCAGCTTTGTACTGTTGAAGACAAGGACCAAGTCAAAAAAAATGCAAGAAAGGACAAGCAAATGGATCGGTATCCAACCAATTTTGATTGTGATATTTTGATTTTGACCGATTCTTCCTACTGAATCTTTGGATCTAGAGATGAGAATGTTTTCAAATCGATTTCGATGATTTTGACAGTTGATCTCGCCTATAATACCAAAGCTAATGAAACGAGAGAAGAATCATGTTTTTGCTAACTAATTTTTGCATTCATACTCTACCGAAGTCGTACTCAAATGATTTGAATCTTGAGGTTGTTGTAATCCAGTTTTAGTTGCAAAAGTGATCGATAACAAAGCTAATAGTGGACGTAGGCTATTGAACTTGGCCAAATTACTTTAAAAATTGTGTGCTTCTCTTTTTTTTTGATTCTTAGTTTTCTGCAATTTTCTTTTTCCTTTGATTGGTGTTTCTCCCATTTGTCCCATTTTTGGAGCACACACTTTCTTTAGCGAGGAAGTAAACTTTTTTTTTTATGAAACACAACGAGTAGTTATTTTATCTTTGAGTTTTTTAGGAGCACAACTTCCTTGTAAATTCCTATGCATTTTTCGCGGGATTAGGATTTCTCCTTCATTTATTCATAATTATCCTTTTGAAGTTCAACAGCATTCACCTTTAGAGACATGTTAACTACACTTCTCCATTTTTGAGCAAACTGGTCAAAATCATGATTCATTTCTGTTTATATACTCCCTTTGGCTTAGGGTTGAATACTCATTCTTATTTGGGTAAAGAGATCACCTCTCATTTTTCTTATGCTTCTAAATTGGTCTTTCTTTATTCATTATTGTCATTAAAGCAAAAATAGGTTTCTCTCCTATGTGAAAGGGATTTACACTCCATTTATATGAAGTATATTAGGCGACGTTTCTATATTTGTGGTAGCACATTTTTGGAGCACACAGTCTTTCTTTGATATATGGCGTAACTTATTTTTGATTTCTTTACGATGACGTGAAATGATTTGATCAGCTAAGGATTATTATAAAATTGTTTTAACAACTTTGTCAACATGCGATAGTATATCTTCAAACTACAATAGCTTTGATGCTTTCACCATGTTATAGTGCTTCTTTCAACATGGGAGAGTTCTAACGTCCTCAATATGCGATAGATTATTCTCATCAACTTGTAGTTTCTCATTCTTATAAACTTGTGGTAGATTCACTGCTACCTATTTGCGATAACTTGTTACCAATTTGCGATAACTTTCACATTTTCAACTTGCAATAGCTTCTCAGTTTGCGACAGCTTGACTGCATCAACTTGCGACAGCTCATGCTTATCGACATACGACAGCCTAACTCATCAACTTGTGACAATTTGACTTTGTCACCACTTCAGTGTTTATATTAGTACGCATATATTTTTACTACTAATAAAGAGAATTCAATGACTAGTATTTCCTCGACGTCTTTTTGAAAATTTAAGAATATTCTTGTCCATCAGCGGAAACCCACCATCGGTTTACAATATACACCACCGTCTATTCTCAACTGTCCGTCTATTCTCAACTATCCATTAATGGAATTTTACTACAATTTGTCATCATGGTCAACAAAACAACATAAAATCAAAGCCTTCTGATTACCAAAACTTTGCACTTATAAAAGACACATCCGCTCTAGCAATCAGAAGAAGCTAGCTTATAATTCAAAAGAAACTTATTTTGAAGGTCCCATTAAAAAGACGTTCCTCGGCCACCCTGGTCGCTTCGCCACTCCTCTTTCTGAAACCCTAAAATACGCGAAATAACTTCCAAGCCGCAGCTCAATGTCAATCCGCCCTATCATCTCCCTCACAAAAAAGCAAACTCTTCTCCGCCAGTTGAGCAATTGCCACCTGATCGCCGGAATATACTGCAACGGCCTCTCAACAACCCACCTTCAAAACCTCCGTGCGTCCCTCCCCAAATCATCCAAACTCATAATAGCCAGAAACTCCCTCATCTCTCAAACCCTAAAAGACACCAAATTCGAGCCCTTAACTCAATGCTCCACCGGAATGAACGGTTGGCTTTTCGTGAATGATGACGAGGACTTGATACCGAAGGTGATGAAAATTTATAGAGATTTCGTAAAGAAGGAAGGGCTAGGGTTTAATGATTTCAGAGGGGCAGTATTTGAAGGGAGGGTTTATGGTCCTGAGCAGATTGTGGAGTTAGAGCATATGCCAACACGGACCGAAAGGTGTGCGTATTTGGTTGGGTGCTTGCAGATGCCTGCTGCATGGTTGATTGGGATCTTGGAGGAGAGAGATAGGGTTAAGAATGAAGTTGAAAATGGTGGTGCTGCTTTGCCTGATGCTTTGCCTGCTCCTGCAGCTTAGTTTGAAGATTTTTTTGATTCAGGTAATTTGGTATATACATAGTTTGGTTTGTTTTGATTTTGATTTTGATTTTTTTAAAGTTAGAGCATCATCCATTGTTGTAAATATCTTATACGAGCTGCTTTACAACCTTTCAACATTTAATTAATATATAGAGGAAGAGCTTCGTTGTAAAATGTTTATTTTATCCATTTTTTTTCCAAAAGAAAAAAGATGGTCTAGGCTATCTATGTAGAAAATCAAACGGTGCATGTTATATATTTGAATTTTGTAAGAATGTTTTTAAATCATTCAGTGCATGCCATATGCAACACACATGACAGGAGACTAATTTGTAATTTGATGTTAAGATATTGTGATGCACAAATTGTTGAAAAATTGAGCGAAGCAATGATATTCATTGGAAATTAAAGGTTAAAGTTCAAATTGCTTTATTACCTAGTTGAAAAGGTATCTCTTTAAGCTTGCTATAGCTTGTAAGCGTAGAGGCTTTTTATCTTTGACAAAAATCATTAGATGGTACATTTGGCAACTCTAGTAGCAGTTCTTATTACCACCTTTTAAGCATGCCATTTTCCCACCTTACCCACTTGTAAGATAAATGACTACTTATTAAAGTGGATGGTTACATGTTCGGTAATCTTATTTATAAGTAATGAAGTTTGTGGATAATATATTGTCACTGAAGTATGTTAAAAAAAAGTCGAAATGTTGGTATTTAAGAGTGTGGAAAAATAGGTGGGTAATTTGAGTTAGCATTTTTACTAGTTGTTCCGGCCTCTTAATTACACTTAATAGTGGGATAGAGTTAAAAGTAAAATCAAAAGAGAATTGACTTAAATTTTTTCGTACTTCAAGCTGAAAAGTATATTCATTTGGAGTTTTTACAGGTTCCCTAGGCACAAGTAAGGGTTATTGTATTAATAACATGTAATGACAAGGACTGGTTATTTGGAATTATGAATACCCTAGGATATTCTCAAAATTGACTTATTTTTGTATCACATCACAAGCATGGTAAATGTACCACAGCAGGTGGGAAAAAAAATACAAAACCATTTGCCTTCTTGCATGAAGGGAAAAAGGTTGGCAAGTAAATTGGGAATAGGCGGGGACGAGAAATGAGTAGCGTGTTTTTGTGTGTTGTACGAAAGATTTGTTTTGATATGTTTTTTATTTGATTTATATTTAGTTAATAAATTACATTCATCAATTAAATTAAAATACTTATGAAACGTCTTAAGGAAAACATACATTAATACCATGTTAAAACAATCAACTATAACTTGGAAAAGTAATGCAACATAGAAAATAAAACAACAACAACCATAGGCTAATGCAACTAATTATCCTTACATTTTGATAAAATTTTAGAACAAGATACTCCCTCATGTGCTTCACCTACTCAACGTTAGGTAGTTATCTAGTAAGATCCAAATTCATTGGGTAGTCTTGGATGATGATCATGACCAACAGTTATTAATGAAATGGAGATTGTCGCACAACGCAGCGAATGACGCACACCATTTTGATTTACCATATACATTTAGGAAAAATGTAAATGTTTTATCCATAACAAGTAATTGAAAATGTCCAATAAAAATAATGTTTATATTTTACTAGAAACATTTAGAGTAAAGATTATTTTCTATCATTTTGCAAAAATATCACTAAACATAATGTCAAAAGCATAGAATCTTGACCTTTTTAAAAGCCAAAATTCAAAATAAAAAATACCTACTATTGGTAAACAAGAAATTCTATACATACACACATATACATACACACATTCATTCATACACACACATATAAAATAGATTTTATATTACAAATTGCGCCGAGAATGTATTACATAAAAGAATTAGATTTTCCATGAAGTTTAAACATATTCTTGTCCTCAAGCAAAAAGAATTATAGGGAAAACCTATTCATTAGAACATGCAAAATAACAGCAACAGTAACAATAAAGTATCACTCTTATCTTTACTATTAATAACAGGCGTAATTATACAATAAGTTCTAATCTTTATACGTTTTTGGATCGTGAAAAAACAACAAAATATTGGAAATGCACATCTGTTTTGCGATGTGCTGCTTTTGCACCATTCAATGGGTCTTTTCATGTGTCGTTCGTCTTGGGGTGAAAATGCGCAGTCGTCGCGTTGTGCTTTAGTGCATGTTTCATAACCATGATCATGATTTTCCAATCTTTGTATGGATTCTCCCGTCCATAGATATACATCTTCAATGGCCTTTGAGAATCGATCTGAGTATTCTACGACATAATCGCCCTGCCGACGGTGTGCACGTGCCTTGATATGCCTCTTGACGGCGATGGCTTATCTTGAGGATTTGATGTTAATTCCAAGGTTTGGGAACTCGGTTTCGGTCTCGGTTTCGGTCATTTTAAATTTTCATGGTTTCGATCAATTTCGGAAGTTTCGTCGGTTTTGGTTTTGGTTTCGGTTTCAAATTTGTGTATTATTTAATGGAAAAGTTAAAGACATACCAACTAGAATTAGACTAATAGTCTAAATATAATAATTCATTAGTTAACCATAAACTAAAATAAAATACTATAACCAGACTAACTTTACCAAGCAGATCCAAGTAAAATGAACAGTATATTTGTTGTAACTAATACAAAAGCAGGCCCAAATAATATCTCAGCCCAGTATATAACCCTAAATCAGCAATCTATTTCAATTCCTCTCGTCTACTCAGCTAGACTAAACAAATCGAAACTGATGCCGACTAGAAGAGAAGAAAAACTGCTTTCAACTCCCTCTCGTCTGACTCTTCATCGCCTCTTTTCTTCATCTTCACTTCAGCTCGCCTCAAAGAAATGTAAGTCGATGTCGACTAGGGCAAGCAAAAAAAAAGGCGCCGAAGCTTAGAAAAAATGGCAGATCGATATTTGTTGATTTCGAGCTGCAATTCTAGCTCAGGTAATTTGTTAGATTTTGATTTCGATTTTTTTTAAACCCTAGCCGAAACCGAGTTTTAAGCTCGATTCCGGTTCGGTTGGTGTCGGCACCGGTACGGTACCACCGAAATTTCGGGGTACCGACCGATACCTCATACCTTGGTTAATTCACTATTTACACGAAGCGGTTTCACATTTTATTTCATATCCATCAATATCGATTTTGGACGTTGTGGGAGAAGTGATTGATATGTCATATTTGCATTTCTTTTTCCAATACATCGAGTTGTCTGTACTTCATTATTGATTTACGATTGAATCTCTTATATTTTTAGTAGTTATCCCTCACCATGCATGTGACTCCTCCATGTAACTTTTTTTCTTCATAATTGCACACACTACCCTTAATTTGTATCCAATCAGCCCAATTTTTATTAGTGTGTTAGTGTTTTGAATTGGCTTGTTTGTTTTTTCATTTGTCCTGGGGTGTAATTGATGCCTAGGCACTCATTTGAAATTGTAGCAACATTGTATGTTGAAATCAATGCTTTTTATGTATTATAAAGCTCAGAGCAAATATTGATAAACTTTTTAATGCATGTTGGGAATTGGCTTTTAGGAGTTGAATGGCGATGGCAACATTCCCTAACCCTATTGCTCTCTTTTTGAAAATCTCAAGAAAATATGTGTGATAGGAAATACAACATTAAACACGATTGTATAAAAATCACCTGCAAATTCTAGCGGATTGAGGTGTGGATTTATTTAGTTTTTTGGATTTCCAGTGTGATAGGGTGAAGGTGTGGAAGAACGAAATATATAGGGAAGTGGCGGAAAGGTGATAGGCCAAGCTCTTTTAGGGTGTTCACGAGGCGTTAGATGCGTTTGGCGTGACTGAAACCGGTTTGGCTGACTATTGATCAAGTCCCTACATCTGACGCATCCAATGTCAGGATTTGATCAACTGGGCTTTTTGGTTCAACGACACCTTTTACCTACAAAAAAAAAAGATCAATTCATTTGTCATCTGCAACATATACTTATTAGTATAAAATAAGTAAATCAAGTCTTATGTGATAGAAATGTGTCGATCCCTCTTTTCCTGCTGTTCATACACATTTCGCCTAGTTACTTGTTTTGTCACATTTTGCACATGTGTTAATGTCTTATGTTAACGTTATTTTAACATATTTTATAATTTAAGTGAGATCCTAGTTGTACTATAGAACATTTTATTGTGTATTTTTATTTGTGTTGTTGATGCAATTTTGCTTGGGGCTTATCACAGTGGATAATTGTGTGATGCGCCTTCCAATTAAGATACTGGCATGTTGCATATAACATAGGTGAATGGTATCTTTATTCTGCTTAATCAGTGCAGGTTCAGTTCAAGAAAGCACTTTCTAACAAAATTATGATGGTTTTGTAACATCCACACTTTGATAATCACTGCCTAATCAAGTATAGTATGATAGCTTATTGGGGTTGACCATCTGCTGATTTAGTGTTCCTAATTTTCTTTGCCAGCACGTGTACATGTTCAAGAAATCGGGATGGAATTAAGCAGCCGTAGAGGATATGAATATATTTCAAAATAGGGGCTTCGGATCCCCATTTTTGATTTAGTTGTAAGAAAAATCCTTACACCAATGATTTTGTAAATCAAGTTTCCATTCTTCTAAAACAGAAAATTGAAACTAGATTGCATTTGTACGATAGAGATTGCAAGTTAACATGTAATTTATTTTGTCTTGGAAAAGTTTTTCCAAAATTAATATATTAAATTTCTTTATTTTTGAATAGTTACTTTTTATTTAAATATATCTTTATCAAATAACTACATCAAAGCAAACTAAGCTAAACAATGGTCCTAAAAAAGTAAATGAATTTTTATCATTACCGAATTTTTGAATTCTTTTTGGAAAGTACAAGTCAACTTGCACCTTCTATAAAAGTGCAAATTATCATAACATGGCCTATTTTATCATCTATTTATTTTTTAGGTCCTGTCATGATACATTTATAAATTGAAGCCAACTATCCAACAAAAGTACCTTTATACACTTTTTATGATTTGATGATTGTGACAATGCTTAATTTAAAACACATTCACTTAATATGTTAAAAATATATATTTTTATATTTCAAAAATGAAATAAAATCCACCATTATATTTCACAAAAAAAATTCAGCTTTTCCATTAATTATACTTCAAAATCGATAAATATATATTGTAATAGCTGAATATAATTTTATATTCAAATTAAAATTGCTATATACATGCATCTATCAGAACTTTTATTTATGTACCTACACACATATATGTATCGAAGCTGATCAATATGTATGTATGTACCTACACACATATATGTATCGAAGCTGATCAATATAATAAACGAAATTTTGATTTAATGTATTATAATTTATTTTTATAGCGGGGCATAGTTTTATTTTTAAACTAGTACTACTATGTGTATATGTGTGTGTCAGAATGATAAACATAAATAAACAAACACACATCAAAGTTGATAAATATCATTATCGTAAACGAAATTTAGGTTTAGTATATCAAAAGTTACTGTAAAGATGAGCATAATCTAATATTCAAGTTAAAAATGCACATGCATCAAAACCTCTTATGTATACGTGTGTATAAATTGAAAAATATCGGTATAATAAACACAAATTTGGTTTGTTGTAAGAATGTGCATAGTTTTATTTTCAAATCAAAACTATATATTACATGTCTCAAAACTGTTGTATGTATATGTATGTGTGTGTGTGTGTGCATGTATGTATCAACACTGATAAATATTATTATGATATGTACATGAAATTTAGTTTAACATATAGGATGTTGTATCAAATGACAATTTTAAAAATGAGCATAGTTATTCAGATCAAAACTATTTATCACATATCTCAAAGACGTGTGTGTGTGTGACATGATAAATATCAATATCATAGATAAAATTTTGATTTAATGTATCAAAAATCACTCTAAAGTAGAGCACGATCTTGTATTGAAACAAGAAATTAAGATAAATTTTGTTGTATATTTCGTAAAATCTTATAATAAAATAAGAAAATTCAATGAAAAATCATATAGCTTTTAGGATAAGAGAAATTAAAACAAAGATTAGATCAATTTGTACATGATAAACTAACAATATATTAGTCACTTTTCAATGAAAATCTTTTAAAAAGCTTGTCTGGAACAAACTTCATAATTAATATTGTCAATTTAATTCAAATTGAATCAATTGATGAAATATTTATGCAAATGCTATAAATGTCTTTGCAAATCTTTAGAAAATGAGTTTTTTCCTAATGTTGGGTCTAAATTTAAAAAGCGCGTCTTATGTTCATAAGACAGAAGCAATGCCTAAATTTTAATTACTCGGTATTAGTATGCTCTTCTCACAAATTTTCATTTTTTTTTCTTCCATAAATGGGGCTTTGATTTACATATTCGTTGCTACATGAACTTCTCTTATAACAACATTAAAAATAGGGATTTGTAACCTTTTTACTATTTAAAATGTGTATTTACATGATAACTTGCAAAGGGGTTACGTTAATGCTCAAATCAAATTGCTAAATGTACATTCAGAGTTATTCCTTCTTATCCACATTAATAGAAAAATATACCAAAATGTATGTAGGCAGGTTAATTTAATTTTTATCATTAGAGTGCTAGGAAGCTACATTTCCTGCATCGTTGACTTCTTTCAAACACATCGCTTAAGCAATTTTGGTAACTTTGTTTTGAAACTGAATTTTACTTCTTGAATAATGTGCTTACTGCGACGAACTTCTACAAGAGTGCCACAATATGATATACTTTGATGTCTTAAAGCAGCTGATGATATATTATTTACAAGTTCTCTTTCTTATTTTATTTTTTTCAGGTTAATGCAATGATGCAAGTGATATATTTGTAGTTGGATGTAATTTCTTGATCGATAAAGGGGATAACGTGTCTTCTGCATTGAGAAATCATGTCAATGTAATGTTATGCAAATGCAATGCTTTGTCATATTTATTTTTGTTGGAATTTTTTGTGTCCACTGAAAATGCCTTAAGGGAAAGTTCATAATGCAACTACAGTTGGAGATTCAGGAATTTGCAGCTATTTCTTGAATACTGCCTTTTGTGTGTTTATTTGAACCAGCGCTTTCCGTGTGCTGCTTTTGTTGGTATTGCCGACATTATCATGTTTATTAAAACCTTTAGTTTCAGATTCTATGGCTCACAGTTTTTCCAATTGTTTGATATGTAATACAATATGAGTTTATATGCAGTTGTAGACCTGAGTTATATTTAATGTGGACAGTCGCTTAGGTTCAAACTTATTTGTTACAACTCTCTGTTTGAAGGGATTTTCACTCGCATTCTCTTGGTTGATGTTTACTTGTATCTGGATGTTATAACCTGAAGTATCTTGATCCAAAAAAAAGCTGCGATGAGCTCTTCATAACTTGTATTCAATAAATTATACTCAAGCTACTTGGCTATTTTTTACATTTCGATATCGGTTCATATGTTTTTCGTATTTTCGTGACAAATCAGCTATTCTTGCGATTTTAAATGATACCCAAAAGTCTTCAACTAATGCAATCTGCTTATTTATGATGTTAATTACATGAAGCTATTGCATGTTTAAACTCGGGTGTCAAGTAAAACAAAACCATTGCACATTAGCAGTACAAAGCTATCGCATGCCAAAGTGCAAAAGGCTATTGTGTGTGTCAAGCTATCGTATGTCAAAATGCATAGCCATCTAGTGTTAAGTAAAACGCACCTACAAGAGAAAGCATCAAGTATGTCAAAGGTTCGCAATCAAGAAAGAAACATTTAGTAGAATGTATAGCTGATCTTTCATTGGTTAATAGTAACAAATGATTGCGTCAAGATGTTCCAATAGGATGGAACTCAACCTTTGTTATGTTGAGAAGTGTGATATATTATAAACAAGCACTTTGTCGCTTAGAGCTTGTTGATAAAATTTATATTTATTGTCCCACGCAAGAAGAATGGATGAAAGCGAAAAAATATTGCTGACTTATAGAAGTATTTTATGATACCACTTGCTTGTCTTTTAGAACGAAATACCCAACATTTGTTTTTTTTCTTCGAAAGTTGTTATGATTTTGTTTATAATTTCAAAGTGTATGGGATATAATGATTTTATATCAGACATGACGAGTAGAATATTTTTAAGTTCAATAAATATTGGAGTGAATTTAGTATATTGTTTTGCATTGCTTGGATTCTTGATCTCCGATATAAGATGGATTTTGTCAAGTTTTGTTACAAAAGACTTTATGGCAATGATTATGGTGAAAAGTTTGTGGCGGTAGCGTCAAAATTAAAAGGTCTTTATGAGGAGTACAAAAGAAAAATAGAGAAGGAATCCAACAATGAAGCAAGTGGATCAAAAGAATTAGATTGTAGTGATCCATTTATGGGATCCTATTCGCATGAGTGTGTTGATGTAATGGAAGAATTTGATAAATTTAGAAATATTGAGTTTGCTGAAAGTTCACATAATTCGGAGCTTAAGTTATATTTAGAAGATGGACCGCTAGATCGTAAGTTACCACTCGATATTCTTTCATTTTGACAATCTAAACAACTTAAATATTCTGTTCTCTCTTTCATGAAAAAAGATGTTTTAACCGTGCCTATCACCACCGTTGCATCTGAAAGTGCATCTAGTGTTAGCGGAAGAGTTTTGAACGATTATCGCAGTTTCCTTAAAGATGATATCGTGGAGGCGTCACTTTTCACGCGTGATTGGCTATACACGAATGCAATTGCCACGGAAGTGGAATAAGAAGATGCAGATATTTTCCAAATTCATGTTGATGCATTGGAGCTTACTCAATTTCCTACACTATCCTTAGACGATCATTGATTGCATAGTAGAAGGTACAATTTTTATTTTTATTTCCGTTTTGGTATAGTTACCTTTTGTTTTTTTAATGATTTCCATGTTCTGTGCCTGCTTTGATATAGTTACTTTGGTAACTATGAATTTATTTGGAGCTGGATATGTGAATTTAACTGTGAAGAAGTTACCATCAATAGTGGTTGAGTTTTGAGGTAAAATGAAATCAGAAAGGATATTGAATTACATTTAAAGTTTCGAAAGTCCGGGTCGTTACACACACAAATATGCCTACAAGTGGTTACTTGGGTTTCTATGCTTTACATACTTTACACATACGAAGATGGGAATTTCAAGAGAGGAGGGAGCCTTATGAGGTTTTCAGAGATTGGTATTTATGCTCTTACTAAGGTTCATCTTCTGTTATTCCCCTGGGGTTGTATAATTTTTGCACATCTTAACATTTGTTTATTTATCTTTCTTTAATTTTACTAACCAGAACTAATTTACATTTGGTAAAATGTTTAATATTTAACACTGTATAACTGTTTTGAATACAGAAGCAAGTTGACCATAGGCAACAGCTTGATAGTCCTTGAAGTTAAAATGAAAACGGATGAAAAACCGACGTAGTGGATTTGGATATTCGCGTATGTACCCTTATTTGTATTTAGAATGGCAGTTTAGTTTTTAAATTTTTTTTTTACACTTTGAAACCAAAGTCTTCTTTAGAAGAACACTTTAAGAATAACTAATGTCTGCTTCAGTCCTTGCATGCCACACTTGGCTACTTCTTCTTTTTGACAAAATTGTCCGAGTTTTGGATGCCGGTAGTGTGAGTACCAATGTTTGTTTGATAAATTAGCAACTAACAAATATTAATAGTTTCGTATCTTGATTAACTTAAGCAGAGCTATATTATTGTCATAACATTTTTTTACTTCAATTCATAACATTGTCAGATTGGATTTTAAGCAACTAGTTCTTTCTCTTTTTCAATGATAAATAAGCACAGTATTGTGTAATAATTTTTCTGCTTCGGTGATCAAGTTTGATTGCTTCATTTACTTTAGTGGTTCTCTGATATTTGTTTGTTTTAAGGGCTATCAAGACATAGATGTGTGTGCTAACTCAACTAATAATATAATCCATATCTTCACTATATGCCTACTAGAAATCACCAACATTGATCTATGCAACATATACATGTATAAATTGACTAGCATGAAGTATGTCTTCAATTTTATTAGTAGCTTTGTAAATCTGTTCGTATTCTTTTATAGATTGCTATGGTATCACTGTATCAAGTATTCTCGCATACAATTTTGGTGCTACGTATGCATGGATTACTTCTTTCTGTTGCTGCCTAGGTTGATATTTCATGTATATGCAACATATATGCAGATGCTTGACCACTGAGGAGAATCTTGGTTAAAGACTTGTCTCTTTCAGTATTCGGTCATTTGATTCAGTCTGTAACTCCAGTTTTAGGCTATCCTTTGTATGTTATTTTCAAATATGTCGCAGTTTTAGGCTGTGTTTCAGTTTTTTGATATGATGCAATTTTTTATTTTATGGTGGTGCAGTTTTTTGTTATATAAACAATATTAATACTATAATGATGCAATGTTTCATTTTCTGGTGCATGTTTTATTGTTTACAATGCAAATTTCGTTAAATGGGTCGGGTCGGGTTGACCATTTTATTAAACGTGTCGGATTGGGTTGAACCGTTTATTAAACGGGTCGGGTTCGTTTATGTTTTGAATAGATCGGGCAGTGTAGTTAATGTCCCGCTGTTACCCCGCCATAACCCCACTATATCTCATAGCGGATTTCTACCGCTGCGATTTTTCCATGTAGCCCCAAAATATAGCATTTCCGCTTTAAGCCCCGCTATATCCCGTTATTTCCGCTATATTCCGATATATCTTCTTTAATAAAATGAATTGAAAATTTTCATTTATACATTATAAAAATTATGAAACTAATTTATTTGATTTAATTTTTGATATATTTTCAGAAATGAAAATACTCTAATATTCTACTAAATTTAATTATGTTATATATAACAATTTTACGTTTATTTAAAGTATATTCACACATGTTTTTATTTAAAACTATTTATGTATTAATTATAATTTAATTGAATGATAATTTTTCATTTAATTACCATTTATATATTTGTAACATTAAGTACGAGTTTTACATGCTATTTTAGAGTCATCCGCTATATCCCGCTATATCCTCGCTGTATCCCCGCTTTGACTTTTCGCACCTCCACCGCTTTGAATCTGTCGAGCGCATTAACTGCACAGAGATCAGGGCAAATTCTACCGACCCATTTATGATCCGACCCAATCCATTTGACGGGCCTACCTATATAAAGCTATTAGGTGTCTAAAAATTGATGCTATCGCATCTCAAAACTTTAAAGTCATCAAATGTTTAAAACATAGTGTTGTAGCAAACCCATAGCTATCAAGTGTCAAGAGAACCATCAAAGATTTAAAGTGACATTTTCGTACATATGCAAAATTGATTTATTCTAAAAAAGTATGATGAATAATATTAGTCTCTAGATACTTCTACCATATTTTAGAAGATCCATTGAATTTTAAGGATGACGGACATGGAACTCAAGTTTGCGAAATTTTTATATAAATTTCTTAATCACTAAGATAAAGGTTTTCTTTATTATTTTCATAAACTCAACTACAACAAAGATAATATTAATCTATTAAATAATAGTAAAGCAGAAGATTTTCAAGCTCTTTCATTAATTCTAGGAATTTTCTCTATTCTCCTTAATTCTCTCTTTGGATATTTTATTTTCAAATTCTTTAATTTATTACTTTACACTTATTTTACTAATTCTCTTCTATTATTTTACATTTTGGTGCATATATTCTAAATTTTACATGATTATTTACATATAATTTATCAGCTATCTTCTATTATTTTATATTTAAGTCTGCACATTTAGGCTAATTATATAATCCAAAATTTAAGCTATTTAAATAAATTCATTTAATATTTCGTATAAACACTTAAAAACGACAGTTTAAATATGTATAACACTTAAACAACTAAACCATAATATTAACTTTTCATTCAGTTATAAAGATCTATAAATCACATAAACCAATAATTAAAAATTGTAGCTAAATTTATTTCAATAAGTTTATCATACATTTCATTGTAAATTCTACTTTGACTTCAAATACCTACATTTATAATTACCATAATTATTCACAAAATTTACCTCACTTTTCTTCTAATATTTTACTTTTCACCCTATATGTATCAATTAATTATGCGATCTAAATTTAAACTAATTAGATAAATCCAACTAACTAATATCCATTAATGTGTTTACTAATTACGAAAATATCAATATGTACACCATATTCATATTAACAAAATTTAAAAAATTGATTAATGTAAAGATACCTAAGTTACATAACTTAAAGAACCTAAAGTGAATACATAAATAATAAGAATAAATCCTTTTTTCACATTTCTCTCGATAAATTTATCATGAAATGCATTATAAAATTATACTTTTTGTACTCTGAATACCTACGTTATAAATTTTCTATAATCATTTACACCCTTCCCTCGATTCCTTTACAATATTTTACATTTAAGGTCACATATTGTAATCAATTACATAACTTCAAAACTATTTAAATAATTTCACTATATAATTTTTCACCGATTTATCAAATAAGTATGATCAATATGAACCATATTCATATTAACTAAAATGATAAAAAAATTCATTCAAATATATAAATACATCAATCACATAACATAAATTAAATTCATGAATAATAATTATAAGTTTAAAGTTTTATTTATTTATATCAATATGTGTATCATGCATTTCATTGTAAAACCCTATTTTAACGTCAAAAATCTACATTTTGAATTTATCCAGTTAGTTACAAAACACTTCACAATATCACCTACCATTGTATATTAAAGTCAATATTTAAAATTAATTACGTGATCTTGAATTTAAATTATTTAAATAAATTGAATTAATAATTTTTGTTAATTCATCTAATAAATGCTAAGATATAACGGTTTCAATATGTATACCATATTCATATAAGGCGCAAAGGTGATAAAATTAGTTTTTCATTTAAATACAAAGATATATAAGTCACCTAACATAAATAACATGCATAAGCAATGTTTCCAAGTTTAATATATTATTCATATATCTAAATTTGTTTATATTGTATTACATTGAAAATTTTCTGTTTTTAGCTTCAAATACGAACATTTTTACAATTATTTCCTAAACCGCCCTCAATTATTTTCTATTATTTTATATTTAAATTCATGTATTTAAACTACTTACGAAATCTCAAATTTAAATAATTTCAATGAATATTTAGTCTATTCTTCTAATAAATCATAAAAATATGTCAATTTTAACACACACATACACTCACATTATTGAAAATTGTAAAACTATTTTTTTTATTCAACTATAAAGGTATATAAATCACATAACATAAATTATATACATAAACATCATAACAATTTAATTTGTAAATAAGTTATAATTCCTTTATATTAAGAATTTATCATACATTATATCACAAAATTATGTTTTAGCTTCAATATATCCACATCAAAATTATACATTTTTTTTTTCAAAATTCCTCTCGATTCTTCCTATTGTTCATTTTCAAGTCCATGTATGTAAATTAATTACATAAGTTTATATTTAACTTATTTAAACAAATTTCGTTAGATAATAGTTTTCAGTTCATCAAATAAATTACCAACATACGTCAGTTTCAGCATGTATGTTATATGCATATTAACAAAAATTGAATAAATTACTTTATTATTATTATATATATGTGCGTGGGCATGCTCGCTATACAACATAAATTATACACAAACATAATACCAATTTTAATTTATAGTTCATTTATTTCACTAAATTTATCATACATTATATAACAAAGTTCTCATTTTAACATTAAATATATAATATTATATTCTACAATATTACCATGTGCAACGCATGGGTTACACACTAGTAAAAGAGAAAAGAAGAAGAAATAGGGAGAGAGATATTAATAAGCTTGATCACAAGGTAATTGAAATACTTATTTTGTCTTTTTAAGTACAAAACAATCATTGCTAACCTGTGTTTTCAAAACACGTTAACATTACCTTTATTTCTCAGGTCATCTCATTAGGTTGGTGTTTAAAATATATAACCAAATGTTGGTTAGAATCTTACTAAACACAAATTTGCATTAATTGACTATATAAATATATATTTAAGCTATTGGTCACAAGTTCCACCATCCTAAAAAGTGCAATCGTTTAATGCTAATATGCCGTCTCGATTCATTTTCTCTCATTTTCTACTTAGTTAATATATCGCACAACTTTTCATTTATTTCAATACTAAATCATTAAGCAAAATTGAAATAATAATTTTATTAGTTATATAAGTAATTTATTTTCCATATTACAACCCAAGCATTTTTGGCCATCATAATAAGTTCTATTTGTAAATCATTACTAAAAACAGCAAAAAACAAGGTCTATAAATTCACAGTTTTGATCTCAAAATTGACAACTTGGTAAAAAGGAATCAAAGTATGTGTCTGATGGGCACATAATTCTCTAGAGTTTACAAGCAAAGTCCGACTCTTTGGGTAACTCAAAAAAAAAATACAAATTATGGACATTATTATTCATCAACATATAATTATAATTTAATATCAATATATTTATAACATCATCGGCTGTGTAGTGCACGTGGTACACACTTACATATCTTTATCTCTTAACAAAATATTTTTATTGATTTTTGTAACGACCCGATATTTTCAACCATTCGCATCCGCACATGTCGGACTTGAATTGCTCAAAATACCGCGTTGTAAATAAAATTTGGCAAATCTCAGAATATACAGTAAATACATAGTCACAGATCACATACACAGAGTATTAATAATAATGCAGCGAAATAAAAGAGATAGTAGTTCATGAAGCTACTATATAAAAATAAGATACATTAGAGTTAAACAAGATACAACAGAGGAGTAACAAGATACATCAGGTACAAATCAGAATACATCATTGAAATCACTGGATACAGAAAGCAAAATAGATGGCTGGATCTTCAAGCAAAGCTCCAACTCCGTAGGTGAATCTTGAATGCTAGCTCATTCAATCTGACTCGAGCGTAAAGCAAAATACAAACACTCGAGTCAGGACATAAATACTTATGAACTGTAAATCGACTCAAGTGAACAGTAACAAAAATGCATCAGTAACTTAAAGGATGCTTGGGATCGCCCATCCTTTAAGGATCCGTTAAACTATTTACTATGTAGTAATATTGCGCTATTATAATAATGTCTACAGTAATATAGACATACTTTTAAATAGCGTTCCGGGCTACCCATATCACCCTTCACACATAATAGTCCCAGTAGTCCATCCAATATCATGCCATCTCCACTCCGGGTGACTGTCAGAGGATACCACACGGGCTACGGGAGAAAAACAAACTCGTAGTAAAGGCTCGTTATGGTAGGTGACACGGCACACAAGGCAATGGCAGGGTAGATATACCAATTACGCACACGGGCTGGTGGTAACGCAGCAGCCACATACGCCCACCTCGGAACACACTCCCAATCAAAATCGGAGGATGACCATCTAATCAATCACCAGTAAGAGTATAGTATCAAAGGAATGTGTCCGACCAGAGGTGCTACCTCCTTTGGCCCGAGATCGCTCCTGTTTTAGCCACCTTATGCCAACTCACGGGAGTTGGGTCCACGTAATATACCTCAAGAACGTCGCCACCATCCTACTTCATTCTGAAATCTCCACCGCGTACACGGTTGTTAAAATGGTTTTCGGAGTTGGCAGAGAGTATGACAACTTCCGATCCCGGTCTCTTCAACAACCAAACGTTATTATAACGCCGTGGTCATTTCAAAATAGTTTATATTTCAAAAGGATCAAATCATTTCATTTCAAAACTATATTCCTTTCAAAATAGTTTACGCCTCGAAACCAAAACCATTTTTGTTTCAAAACTATTTATTCAATCAAAATAGTTTATACTTCGAAACCAAAATCATTTTTATTTCAAAACTATATTCAAATCAAAATAGTTTATACTTTATCATTTCCATCTCAAACCTATATTCACTTCCAAAAATCATAATACTTTCAAAGTTATAACTCTTTCGAAACCAAAATACTTGAAATCATTACACTTTGAAAATCATAACATTCTGAAATCATACATTTGAAATCATGAAACATTCATTTAATTCTTTACATTTTACAAATTTATTTTCAATTTAATTCAAAATTTCAAATTTCCAATTTAATTCAAATCAAACCATCAATTTCAATTCAATTCAGTTTTCTAACAAAACATTTCAAATCTTATAAATTTCAAATATAGATTTGATCTACAAAATAAGCTATCCAATTTTAATATGTTTCCAAACTTTAATATCCCACATTTCAAAACTAAACTTTATAATTCCATATATTCATATCTCAAATCTAATTTCATTATTATGTAGTTTTGAAATATTCATTTCATAAATCCAATATTATTAAAATAAACTTAAATTACAATTAAACCAAATATCTTTTCATACAAATATAAACTTCAAATATTCCTTTATCAAATAAAGAAAAATCAAATATCATTCAACATTCACATTCTTTATTAAAATAAAGATCAAATCATTTCCAAACCATTTCAAAATCATTAAAATATTACATCCTTTCAAAACTTCATAATCAAATCATTATTTGAATTCAAATCCAAATATTCAAAGTTAAATATCATTTAAAAATCAAATATGTCATTCATTTATTATTTCAAACATCATTACCAAAAATACATTCCAAAATTCCATTCAAAAATTCATTTATTATATTACATTTCATTCCGTTTAACACGTAACCAAGTAAACTTTATTTAAATTCAAATTCAATTTTAAATTCCTTAAAAATTCAAATTTAAATATTCAAAACTTCTAAAATTTCACAGATAATCCATTTCAAAAGTTAAATTATTTAACACTTTAAAATATAGCCCAAACAGTGTTAAAATTTATAACATTTCAAAACATTGTTAAATTATAGCAACGACAACATTTATAAAGTGCTATCGTAGCTTATATTTTCCAAAATGGTTTATTTCAAGAATAGCGACATTTATAAAATGTCGTAATAGATATTTAGTTATTTCAAACATTGTTAGATTCAAAACAATAGCATTAAAATGCTGTCAAAAGACTAAAGCATTTTGAAAATGCTATAAAATTCCAGGTTTCATTTTAGCTTTTCAAAAATAATAATAAAACTCCAAATTTTTATTACTACAACTTAAAAATCATATTTCTAGACTTCAAAATTTCACATTTAAAATCATTTTAACATATGATTTAACACAATAAAATTTTAAGATCAAATATTCAATTTTGCAAATTCCATTCATTTATTAAGTCAAAATTCACTGTTTATTAATTTATAAATTTAATAAACTTAAAATTTTACTTCAAATATCATTTCAAAACTTTAAATTTAATTTCCATTATTTATTTACATTTTAAAATAAAATTTAAAGTCAAACATCACATTTACTCCAAATTTACATACTTGAATTCACTTAAATTCACAATTTCAAGATTTAATATTTAACTTTCTTAAAACCATAATATATATATATTTTAAATCAAAATTTCATACTTTTGAAAATACATATTTAAAAAAATCATTTAAAAATATACAGCGGGGTCTGTATATAATTTTCTAACCTAGGTCAAGTGATACGGATTTATATCATTTCAATCCGTAATTTACAAAGAAAACCGGGTTTTATCATTTCAAACCCGCAATCCCAAGCCAAATAAAATACAATAAAAATCGCTCAGGCCTATCATTTCAGCCCATAACGATTTTTTTCCTATTCTAAAGTCCGTTCGGGTATGTATCATTTCAATCCATAATGATTCTATTCTAACAGGGAACTTGCAGTGTGAATATATGCATAAACAATATAAACAATGTCAATGTCACAATATAATGTCATATATCAGATGTCAGGTTATAATTAACAGTTTTAACATGGTAACAACATGGCATAGCATATCATATAATCATCATTAACTTGCATAAACATTTTATATTACTAAACACTTGTCATCAATTCACTATTTCATAAGTATAAATGTCAGAGTGAGAAAGACTCACCTTTTCAAGCTGAAGACCACTACGACATACAAACATGATTCCAAGGGCACGACAAGCACGACAAGCACGACAATGGATTCAAATAAGTGGAGAGAGCCTAGATGATCATCTTGTAACAATCCAATAAACACAAACAAGACAATGCAACACATGAATATACAATACAAAACAATATTGAACAAGTTGAGATACAAAGAAATAAAGACAAGACGGCTTAACCTTGCCTTAACCACTCCACTGCTCGACCATAGAGGATCTTTTGCTTGGCCATTGATGTGTGTTTGGGTCAGGTATGGTATCATATAGGTCAGATTTAGCACACCCATGCACGACAACATGAAGTGATGTGAAGGGGTAGTGGTGATAATATGAAGCATACATAGGTTCAAGTGCAAAATAGAGTGGTTTATGCAACATTTGGCTCGGTTATGCCAAGTTTTGGGCTCGGCCCTACATACGTCAGGTATGGTCAGATCTGAAATGATGTCAAGAGGTGGTGTAGGTAGGTGGTTGTAACGACCCAGAATTTTCGATAATTAAAATTTGAATATTTAATTAATTTTAAATATTAATAAGTGAAATTTATAAGTCGAATTAATTCGAATAATTGGATTTAATTGGATAATTAAATCGATAATTTAATATGTGAAATTATGGAAATAATTGAAAATCGAGTTAAATATGATTGAAAATGATTTGTAAAATTTTATTTTATCATATTGAAGTTAGAATGATATTTTAGAACTTTTATAATCGAATTAAAAGTTAATTTGTGAAAATTGAATATTTTAATATTTAAATCGACTAGTGAAAATAGTCAATTTTTGAACAGTCTCAGAATTGGACGAAACCAGTTTCATCGGATCCGTAATGTGATATTATTGTAAGGTTTCAAATTTCGTGTCAATCGGATTTACCGTTTGTCCGGTACAAATTAAAACACCTAGAAAATCGTTTAAATCGGTTTAATTCAAATTGAACGTTTATAGCCATAACTCGCACAGATGTCCGAATTAGCTTTCGAACCTGTTCCATTGTGTCCGGAACACGGGGTAAACCGCAGAAACGCTGGTTACGGCGCGTGAATCGGAGTTTGGAAAACCCGGATGAATAGTGTTCGAAATTCCCTATAAATAGCCCCCTCTCACAAATAAAAAAAATAAAAAAATAACCTAAACCCTAATTCTAAACTGCAGCCGCCTCCCTCAATTGAATGGCCGAAATGCACCCCTCTTCTCCCTCTCTTTTCTTCGAATCCAAGCAACGATTCGTAAAACTTTCTGAAGCAAACTTGTAGAGCATAGAGAGTTCTATAAATCCAACGGTCAAGATCGCGAATAGCTTCACGAATCAGCGGCAAAGTGGGCTCAAGTGGGGATAGTTGCGCACGCAACTCGAGGAGGTAGAGAGGGCCGAGTTTGACCGGTCAGAGGGCGAAGGTAGGGGAGGTTTGGAGCTTCGTTTTGGCGCTATCTGATCGAGTTATCATCAAGCGTGGAGGTTGAGAGATCTAACCCTAATATCGTGCTATGGGTTTCTTCATGTTTCGGCTACTGGATATCGCGTTTGGGGGAGAAGGTGAAAAGGTGCGGCCGTGATTTGCTGTGGGGAAGTGAAGGGCTCAGATGCATTCTAGGTTAAGAAAATAATAATAATAATTGTAATTTTATATAGTTTAAATTCGTATAAAGTTGTAAAAATCATAACTTTTTCATACGAGGTCGAAAACGCGCGAAACCGGTTGCGTTGGAATCGTATGGACGAACACTACGCGATGGAATTGGATTGGAGTCGTTTGGAGTTAGTGAGAATTTCGGGTAAAATTAAACGTCCGTTTAATTTTATTCGAAATAAATCGCTAAAGCGAAATTGAAATCAAGGTGAGAACTTCTCACTCAATCGAATCAGTTTCGATTTTAATTTTAAATAGTTAGATTAAAAATATTTGAATGCATGTTTGCATGATGATTGTTATCTATTGATTGTTAAAATAGACATTATGCGCCGTTAGTAAGCGGATGTTATTTATTAAAAACATATACCGCGAATATTTCATAAACAGTGAAATTGGTATTATATATAATAGCAATATATATATATTGGCATATGTATATATTGCAGTTATTGATTTTCCGCATTTTTTTAGCGGATGAGACCCTATTGCGCCGTCTATTAAGCGGATAATATTTTAAATCCCATATACCGCGATAATTCCGTACTGGAGCGGAATTCGTATTGTGCTAATGTTTGTGGATGCAGGAAAACAGGTTGGAGGGATCCAACTGGATTCCTCAACAGTATTTATTTGATTTTAAATATTTTGATATTCATTGATTATTATATCGATATATGATATTGTTTTTGTCGTGATTGACTATTTGGTGTGTAGCATCATTGGACCAAATTTGGAATTTAAAAAGGGTTTTTAAAGTGATTTTTGAAAGAAAACGTTTGTAAAATATTTTTGGAATTGATCCATTATAAATAAATAAACGTTATAATTTTAATGTTATAAAAATTATGATTTTTGAGAAATATAGTTAAAGGTTGATTTTTGAAAATATGAGGCTAATGATTTTATAAAATAGTTTAATCGGGATTTTTGAAATTATTATAAAAAAGTTTAAATATAGGATTTATAAAAAATTTAATTATTTTATAAATCAAAATGGTGAAATTATAAAGGAGATTAAAGATGTTTCAAAATAATAGTATAAATTGATTTATATAAGAGTTTTATAAATTGATATTTATAAATTATAATATTTGAATTATAAAACGAGTTTTTATAAGTGTTAGAATGAATTGTGAATGAATTTCATAAATGAATGAAATTTATAGAATTATAAACGGTCAAGTTATAAATGGAATTTTATAAGCAGTAGGTTTATAAAATTTATTAAGTTGTTAAAAGAATGGTTGGATAAATAATTGAATCTTATAAGTTATAAGATTTATAATTATGAAGTTCAAAGGAACGATTTTTGCAAACAAATAAATTATAAGTATTTCACTTATAATATGAACTTTTAGTATATCATTGAGATATGAATTGAGTAGGTTAATAAAGGAATTTATAAAGGAAGTTGTGGTAAAATAAATAGAAATGGAATTTATAAACGTTGTTTTATAAATTCGTAAACGACTTATTTTGATAAGAAAATTGTTGAAACCTATTAATGGGGTTATATTCACATTTTTGACTGTGAATAATCCTTTGAAATAAAATGAATAAAAGGATGAAAGTTGTTAACGTAGTATATTCACGTTTTTGAATAGTGAATAATATGTTAAAGAAAATGTTTAGATTTGATGTTTTAAATAGAATTAAAACGATCTAACGATTGTTTTAAAAGCATTAAGATTCGAAACCATAGATTTCAACATTTATTGTTGAAATAGACGTTTTCGAGAAATAGAAGGAAATGGTGGACTATAACACTGTTGTTATAGTAAATGATTTCCGAAAGGAAATGTTTTGTATAGTATTGGGATTTATATATCTATTTTAATTTCGAATCCCTATACTAGTGATTTTGGGTTGTCGTAACGATGTTTTACGCAACATTCGTTTTGTCCCAAATAAATATGTTTAAGAGAATGATTTCCTTAAAGAATGAAATATATACTTAATCTCGATTTAAGTATATTGAATATTTTCTAAGTGTTGAAAATAAATAAAATTTGTGAATTACTTATGAATAAGTAAGTATGGAAATGTTTTCCAATATAAAGTGAATATCTTAAGAATTTATCTTTTTGAAGATAAATTGAAATGAATAATTGAAATCGTATATGCATGGATATTTTGAAATATAAATTCACTATGGAATTTATAAAAGAAAGGGGAACTTGTTTAAAAATAAATATTGATTTATTTTTTAAGTATTGAAAATAATATATCTTGTAAAGATATTTTGGAAAATAAATAATTTGGAAAATTATTTGGAAACTGGTGATGTGTGCATATCCATTGATAGTTCAATAACCGACTATCAATATTTCCCTTTGAATGGGTAATTGATGTGATTTGTTTGAATTTGAATGCCACACTTATTTTTAAATAAGCGCTCACTATTCGGGTTAACCGGGAAAGGACCATGGGGTCGTATAACCCATTCCGAATATGTGATACGTCGTTATGAATTGCATTTGAAGACCGGTGTTGAAGACCGGATCTTTTTGAAAGCGAAAGGACAACTCGTCGATTGTCTTTGCACCGAGTAGCTACGGTATAGAGACTCCCTATGTGATGGGAAGTCCGGACGTGATTAGAGATTATCCGGATTGCAAGGACTTCTTTGTAAGTGCCTTCGGTTCTGTTCGAGCCCGGAACAGACTTGTATGGATTGTATGTCTGACATTACAAATTGAGATATAAAGCAGATTTCTTTCAAATATATTTCTGTCGGTGGCGGAGAATTTATTCTCTTAGCTTAACACCCTTAGAGGTTATGTAGTTGAAGGTTATCAGCGATATATTCCCAATTTGGTAATGTGACATGCTGAGTGTTGCTGTGAAATGATCATTGTGTTGATTATTTGTGATAGGATCATTTATTTGATCGTCTATCCTGGTGATCATTTCTATGATCATTTGTTGACCCAAAGCATGGCTTTTGTATAAAGTATGTTTTAGTGACGTGACTTCGTCGAGCCTCACACCTCGGGAATGGTCAAAACAGGAAAGATGCAGCAAGGTTATGAGGGGTAGCGCCCTTTAGGATATGTGCATTTCCTTCTGGAAAAGGGTGGTATCATGGTATGGAGCCCAGATACTTACTCATGTTGAAAACACTTTGTTATGATTGTGTGATGATGGTGACGAGCGCTCGGTGAAAGGTCCCAAAGGACCGGGGATGGCATATTCGGTCAGTTGTTACTCAGTTAGGGGTAACCCGGCCTTGTGTTGGTAGAGATCCGGTTTGGTTCTCGGGGATGTCCATCCAGAGGCATTCTCATGTGACAATGGAAAGTTCCTTGGCCTGATCATTCGTTGGAAATCCAAAGAAACAATACGAGACTTGTACGGTTTTAGTTGTATAACCTGCTATGGAATGTGGCGGTAACCTGCTATTGAACATAGTTAGCTATAGTAGGCATACGATAATGGTCGTATGTTGGCTAAGATTTATATTCTACCTTCGAAATAAATTTTTCCTACACTATGCACTAATAATAATATCAAATGTTCTTTTTAATACGTATCAAGCATCTTTGACTATCATAAGGAGAAATCTGCTCCGATTCTGCGTTTGCATTGTGTGTGTGTGCGGGAGGCCTTATGGTAGTCTCATTTTTAAAAGCATTGCGAATTGACTTTAAAAATATTCCTCTATTTTGTTTTCAAAGATAAATAAACTGTTTTGAGTTCTCACACCAGTCACATGACTGACTCGGAGTTTATTGTTTTCCTTCCTAAACTCTGGGTGCCCACCAATTTCCACACGGGCAGTCAAGAGTTAAGGTTTATAAGGATATTCTGGATATTCTGGAGTTGCTGGAGGCAAGCTGGATGGCATGGCGTATTACTAGTTTATATAGTATTTCTTTTTCCGTTGTTTGTTGTTGTATGATGTTGTACACTCTGATGATGATGATGTAATGTAATGTATAAAATGTAATAACTAATATAGTTCTTTGTTTAAAGATTATTCATTTATTATTATATGTTGTTCCGCTGCGAATTGTGAGATTCTGTTGTTGTTCTGCCGTTTTCTGTTTTCTATTTTCTATTTTCTTTTCTCTCTACTTTCTATCTTTTTCTTCTTCTTAAACCCTAAGTGTTCGGTTTTTCGGCATTCGATTCCTCGGCAGTCGATACAGTGGACGTATTGATGTCAATTTTCGGAAGACGAAGAATCGGGTCCTTACAATTAAGTTATGTAAATGAAATTCAACTTTTGTAATTGAATTGAATTAATGAATTGAATGTTAATCAATTAAATGTGAATAATTGATATGAAATAATGAATATAAGTGTTAATTCATTAAAATCTAATGTTATTGGAAGTTGAATAATTGAATGAAAATCAATTTAATTAAACCAATTGAAAGTGATGGTGTTAAACCAAATTGAATGAATATAAGCAAAGGAATTTGGTTGCAATTAATAAACATATGGTTGTTAGTTGATTGTATATAATTCATTAAGTGTTAATGAAATTGAGTTAATGAAATTGGAAGCTAAAGTAATTGAAATTCAATTGGAAGTTAAGTGAATCTTAAATAGAATTGAATTTGATTTGGAAGTGAACCAACTTGAATATGGATTAGTAAATATGAACTAATTGAAAATGAATGTTAGTAAGAACATCCACTGTTAATGAATCAAATGTGATTAAATTGAAACCTATTTCATTGAATATTAATGAGAATATGAATGAATATTTATTGGTTATGAATGCTAGTTGGTTGATGGTTGAATATATTGCTTTTACTGCATTTGCTATGTTGACATGTATAGTTATTATGTTGCTATATGTTGTATATCGATACTATTGTCTATATACATGGTTCTCATGTTGTTTGTTGAGTGTTTAGTAGGTGCGGATCGCGTTTGCTTCGCATTTGGAGCTCGCTTTCGCGCTATATTAGCCGTATATGCTTGCTAATAAAATATAAGGTACATATCTCGGATTACATACCGTACTTTTATACTTTTTTCCCTGCGGGATGCCTCATTACTTGATGAGGTGTATATTTGTGATATATATACTGTCATTCTTTTTTCGGATCGAGCCGCGCAAAGGAGACTATGGCGAATTTTTCCGGAAATTTAAGGCGTTAGAAAAAATTTGAGGAAATTGGAAAATTTTGAAAACTTTAACTTTGATTAAGAAGTTGAAAGTTAAACAATAGTAGTTGTTTTTGAAAAGATAACTAAGTATGATTTGAAAACTTAGTAAATTATTGTAAGAAATTTAATTATGAATTTTGGAAAATTAATAGATTCTATAACTTTTCTTACTTGATAATTTCGAGGACGAAATTCTTTTAAGGGGGGAAGATTGTAACGACCCAGAATTTTTGATAATTAAAATTTGAATATTTAATTAATTTTAAATATTAATAAGTGAAATTTATAAGTCGAATAAATTTAATTCGAATAATTGGATTTAATTGGATAATTAAATCGATAATTTAATATGTGAAATTATGGAAATAATTGAAAATCGAGTTAAATATGATTGAAAATGATTTGTAAAATTTTATTTTATCATATTGAAGTTAGAATGATATTTTAGAACTTTTAAAATCGAATTAAAAGTTAATTTGTGAAAATTGAATATTTTAATATTTAAATCGACTAGTGAAAATAGTCAATTTTTGAACAGTCTCAGAATTGGACGAAACTAGTTTCATCGGATCCGTAATGTGATATTATTGTAAGGTTTCAAATTTCGTGTCAATCGGATTTACCGTTTGTCCGGTACAAATTAAAACGCCTAGAAAATCGTTTAAATCGGTTTAATTCAAATTGAACGTTTATAGCCATAACTCGCACAGATGTCCGAACTAGCTTTCGAAACCTGTTCCATTGTGTCCGGAACGCGGGGTAAACCCCAGAAACGCTGGTTACGGTGCGTGAATCGGAGTTTGGAAAACCCGGATGAATAGTGTTCGAAATTCCCTATAAATAGCCCCCTCTCACAAATAAAAAAAATAAAAAAATAACCTAAACCCTAATTCTAAACTGCAGCCGCCTCCCTCAATTGAATGGCCGAAATGCACCCCTCTTCTCCCTCTCTTTTCTTCGAATCCAAGCAACGATTCGTAAAACTTTCTGAAGCAAACTTGTAGAGCATAGAGAGTTCTATAAATCCAACGGTCAAGATCGCGAATAGCTTCACGAATCAGCGGCAAAGTGGGCTCAAGTGGGGATAGTTGCGCATGCAACTCGAGGAGGTAGAGAGGGCCGAGTTTGACCGGTCAGAGGGCGAAGGTAGGGGAGGTTTGGAGCTTCGTTTTGGCGCTATCTGATCGAGTTATCATCAAGCGTGGAGGTTGAGAGATCTAACCCTAATATCGTGCTATGGGTTTCTTCATGTTTCGGCTACTGGATATCGCGTTTGGGGGAGAAGGTGAAAAGGTGCGGCCATGATTTGCTGTGGGGAAGTGAAGGGCTCAGATGCATTCTAGGTTAAGAAAATAATAATAATAATTGTAAATTTATATAGTTTAAATTCGTATAAAGTTGTAAAAATCATAACTTTTTCATACGAGGTCGAAAACGCGCGAAACCAGTTGCGTTGGAATCGTATGGATGAGCACTACGCGAAGGAATTGGATTGGAGTCGTTTGGAGTTAGTGAGAATTTCGGATAAAATTAAACGTCCGTTTAATTTTATTCGAAATAAATCGCTAAAGCGAAATTGAAATCAAGGTGAGAACTTCTCACTCAATCGAATCAGTTTCGATTTTAATTTCAAATAGTTAGATTTAAAATATTTGAATGCATGTTTGCATGATGATTGTTATCTATTGATTGTTAAAATAGACATTATGCGCCGTTAGTAAGCGGATGTTATTTATTAAAAACATATACCGCGAATATTTCATAAACAGTGAAATTGGTATTATATATAATAGCAATATATATATATATATTGGCATATGTATATATTGCAGTTATTGATTTCCCGCATTTTTTTTAGCGGATGAGACCCTATTGCGCCGTCTATTAAGCGGATAATATTTTAAATCCCATATACCGCGATAATTCCGTACTGGAGCGGAATTGCTATTGTGCTAATGTTTGTGGATGCAAGAAAACAGGTTGGAGGGATCCAACTGGATTCCTAAACAGTATTTATTTGATTTTGAATATTTTGATATTCATTGATTATCATATCGATATATGATATTGTTGTTGTCGTGATTGACTATTTGGTGTGTAGCATCATTGGACCAAATTTGGAATTTAAAAAGGGTTTTTAAAGTGATTTTTGAAAGAAAACGTTTATAAAATATTTTTGGAATTGATCCATTATAAATAAATAAACGTTATAATTTTAATGTTATAAAAATTATGATTTTTGAGAAATATAGTTAAAGGTTGATTTTTGAAAATATGAGGCTAATGATTTTATAAAATAGTTTAATCGGGATTTTTGAAATTATTATAAAAAAGTTTAAATATAGGATTTATAAAAAATTTAATTATTTTATAAATCATAATGGTGAAATTATAAAGGAGATTAAAGATGTTTTAAAATAATAGTATAAATTGATTTATATAAGAGTTTTATAAATTGATATTTATAAATTATAATATTTGAATTATAAAACGAGTTTTTATAAGTGTTAGAATGAATTGTGAACGAATTTCATAAATGAATGAAGTTTATAGAATTATAAACGGTGAAGTTATAAATAGAATTTTATAAGCAGTAGGTTTATAAAATTTATTAACTTGTTAAAAGAATGGTTGGATAAATAATTGAATCTTATAAGTTATAAGATTTATAATTATGAAGTTCAAAGGAACGAATTTTGCAAACAAATAAATTATAAGTATTTCACTTATAATATGAACTTTTAGTATATCATTGAGATATGAATTGAGTAGGTTAATAAAGGAATTTATAAAGGAAGTTGTGGTAAAATAAATAGAAATGGAATTTATAAACGTTGTTTTATAAATTCGTAAACGACTTATTTTGATAAGAAAATTGTTGAAACCTATTAATGGGGTTATATTCACATTTTTGACTGTGAATAATCCTTTGAAATAAAATGAATAAAAGGATGAAAGTTGTTAACGTAGTATATTCACGTTTTTGAATAGTGAATAATATGTTAAAGAAAATGTTTAGATTTGATGTTTTAAATAGAATTAAAACGATCTAACGATTGTTTTAAAAGCATTAAGATTCGAAACCATAGATTTCAACATTTATTGTTGAAATAGACGTTTTCGAGAAATAGAAGGAAATGGTGGACTATAACACTGTTGTTATAGTAAATGATTTCCGAAAGGAAATGTTTTGTATAGTATTGGGATTTATATATCTATTTTAATTTCGAATCCCTATACTGGTGATTTTGGGTTGTCGTAACGATGTTTTACGCAACATTCGTTTTGGCCCAAATAAATATGTTTAAGAGAATGATTTCCTTAAAGAATGAAATATATACTTAATCTCGATTTAAGTATATTGAATATTTTCTAAGTGTTGAAAATAAATAAAATTTGTGAATTACTTATGAATAAGTAAGTATGGAAATGTTTTCCAATATAAAGTGAATATCTTAAGAATTTATCTTTTTGAAGATAAATTGAAATGAATAATTAAAATCGTATATGCATGGATATTTTGAAATATAAATTCACTATGGAATTTATAAAAGAAAGGGGAACTTGTTTAAAAATAAATATTGATTTATTTTTGAAGTATTGAAAATAATATATCTTGTAAAGATATTTTGGAAAATAAATAATTTGGAAAATTATTTGGAAACTGGTGATGTGTGCATATCCATTGATAGTTCAATAACCGACTATCAATATTTCCCTTTGAATGGGTAATTGATGTGATTTGTTTGAATTTGAATGCCACACTTATTTTAAATAAGCGCTCACTATTCGGGTTAACCGTGAAAGGACCATGGGGTCGTATAACCCATTTCGAATATGTGATACGTCGTTATGAATTGCATTTGAAGACCGGTGTTGAAGACCGGATCTTTTTGAAAGCGAAAGGACAACTCGTCGATTGTCTTTGCACCGAGTATCTACGGTATAGAGACTCCCTATGTGATGGGAAGTCCGGACGTAATTAGAGATTATCCGGATTGCAAGGACTTCTTTGTAAGTGCCTTCGGTTCTGTTCGAGCCCGGAACAGACTTGTATGGATTGTATGTCTGACATTACAAATTGAGATATAAAGCAGATTTCTTTCAAATATATTTCTGTTGGTGGCGGAGAATTTATTCTCTTAGCTTAACACCCTTAGAGGTTATGTAGTTGAAGGTTATCAGCGATATATTCCCAATTTGGTAATGTGACATGCTGAGTGTTGCTGTGAAATGATCATTGTGTTGATTATTTGTGATAGGATCATTTATTTGATCGTCTATCCTGGTGATCATTTCTATGATCATTTGTTGACCCAAAGCATGGCTTTTGTATAAAGTATGTTTTTGTGGACGTGACTTCGTCGAGCCTCACACCCCGGGAATGGTCAAAACAGGAAATATGCAGCAAGGTTATGAGGGGTAGCGCCCTTTAGGATATGTGCATTTACTTCTGGAAAAGGGTGGTATCATGGTATGGAGCCCAGATACTTACTCATGTTGAAAACACTTTGTTATGATTGTGTGATGATGGTGACGAGCGCTCGGTGAAAGGTCCCAAAGGACCGGGGGATGGCATATTCGGTCAGTTGTTACTCAGTTAGGGGTAACCCGGCCTTGTGTTGGTAGAGATCCGGTTTGGTTCTCGAGGATGTCCATCCAGAGGCATTCTCATGTGGCAATGGGAAGTTCCTTGGCCTGATCATTCGTTGGAAATCCAAAGAAACAATACGAGACTTGTACGGTTTTAGTTTATAACCTGCTATGGAATGTGGCGGTAACCTGCTATTGAACATAGTTAGCTATAGTAGGCATACGATAATGGTCGTATGTTGGCTAAGATTTATATTCTACCTTCGAAATAAATTTTTCCTACACTATGCACTAATAATAATATCAAATGTTCTTTTTAATACGTATCAAGCATCTTTGACTATCATAAGGAGAAATCTGCTCCGATTCTGCGTTTGCATTGTGTGTGTGTGCGGGAGGCCTTATGGTAGTCTCATTTTTAAAAGCATTGCGAATTGACTTTAAAAATATTCCTCTATTTTGTTTTCAAAGATAAATAAACTGTTTTGAGTCCTCACACCAGTCACATGACTGACTCGGAGTTTATTGTTTTCCTTCCTAAACTCTGGGTGCCCACCAATTTCCACACGGGCAGTCAAGAGTTAAGGTTTATCAGGATATTCTGGATATTCTGGAGTTGCTGGAGGCAAGCTGGATGGCATGGCGTATTACTAGTTTATATAGTATTTCTTTTTCCGCTGTTTGTTGTTGTATGATGTTGTACACTCTGATGATGATGATGTAACGTAATGTATAAAATGTAATAACTGATATAGTTCTTTGTTTAAAGATTATTCATTTATTATTATATGTTGTTCCGCTGCGAATTGTGAGATTCTGTTGTTGTTCTGCCGTTTTCTGTTTTCTATTTTCTATTTTCTTTTCTCTCTGCTTTCTATCTGTTTCTTCTTCTTAAACCCTAAGTGTTCGGTTTTTCGGCAGTCGATACAGTGGACATATTGATGTCAGTTTTCGGAAGACGAAGAATCGGGTCCTTACAGTGGTGGTTGAGCTAGGGGTGTGGCCAAGTCAAGATATGAAGGAGATAGTGAAGATAGACTTGGCTAGGCAATGTTTTCAAGGAGTGTTGTGGAGTTTTGTGGTGATGGCTTCATCCAATGGTCACGGCCTGATCTGGAGGAGGGGATAGGTGGTGGTTGCTGCTGCTGGTGATGGTAGAGAGTATGGTGGTGATGGTGGGTGGTAGAGGCCAAGCAAAGTTAGGTAGAGATCTAGGCAAAACAATGAAAAGAAGAAGGAAAAATAGGAAGAAGAAAGCCATTAGAATTTCTTTTTTTTTTCCTCTTCAAGAGAAGTAGCCATGAGTTTTGAGATGTGAGAAGGATTTCTCACGTGAAAATGAGGAAGAATTCACGGCAATACAAAAAAAAATGGACGGCTACTCAAAAACGAAAGGGCAAAAGCAAGTGAAAGGTCAAAGTAAATGAAAAGTCACAGGTAATATGAAAAGGTTTGACTCTTTATATTTCTATTTCCTTTAAATTAAAATAAACCATATATATTTCAGTAAATAAAATATAAAACTGAACAAAATAAATTTGAAAAAGAAAACAAATAAATATATTTTAGAAAAATATAAAATAATTATGAAAATAGCACAATAATAGAAACTAGGGTGAAAAATTGTAGAAAAAAATACAATAAGCTTTGGAACATTATAACATCACTCTAAAAATATTTTAAAAATGAAATTATATATATAAAATGTCATATTACACTTATATTCAAATTAGAACAAACAAAAATATTATTTATATAAACTAAAATAAACAATTTTGTTAAATAAAACAATGTACAGACAATATTGTAAAAAGCATAACTTTCACAATATTATTCGGATTTCAACGAAACGAAAAGCAGTGTTCTTGAAATTTTATTTACTTTCTTAATAAAAGATAAAATTCAAATTTTCAAACTTTTAAAATTTAAATTTAAAAGTAAAAATTTGACCAGATTGACCAAAATTCACATTTTCTGGAAATATTCAATTTATGCATGTTTGAAATTCTAATCCACATCAAAATCAACATTTATATTTCAATCAACAAAATATATTAATTTTAATGAATAAAATAAAGAATTTAAATTAGGAATTTAAATTAAAATAATTAAAATATACAATTACAATAATCAGAAAATACAGGTTTGTTACACTCCCCCACTCAAAACTTTTCGTCCCCGAAAAGGAATGAGGTACGGGAAAGCACAGAAAAAGGTAGAATGAAATAGTATTAAGACAAGATGACAAGAAGATTAAAATTATACCTGAAAGCTGTTGCTATAGGTAAGTTTAACAATGTGGAGATGATCTTTCCAAGATCTTCCAGAATTAAGAACACAAGCATGAAAAAAAAATCTTTTAGAATCTGATTCACCCTTCCCGTTTGACCGAGGGTCTGTGGATGGCAAGCAGTGCTTAGAGTCAAAGATGAGTACCAAAGATTATTAAAGATTATAGAAAGATTTCTAAACAGACTGGTATATGCAATAGCCTCCCATTCTGTAGCAAGATAAGGGAAATTAGGACAACCAAAAGATAGTTTGAAAAACAAAATAAAATAATAAATTTGGAATCATAAAATTTCAACTTAAACTGAAAATTAATTTTACATAAGTCAAATAAATCTTAAGCATCTCTAATTTCATTATCTTATCATCCAATTATCTTAAATTAACAAATACCTAAAATCATGTATTTGAAAAATCTTTTATTATACTCAAAATGTACCAAATAAAATTTAGTTCTTCTTCATTACTAATTATAATTAAATTTATTCCTCTCAATATATTATATCACCTATGTTAAATATATTTACACTCATTATAACTGCTTTAATTTTATTCTTAGTTCCTTTAACATCATTTTATATTGTAAATTATTCCATTGCCCTTTTTCTTTATCTACCACTGTTAATCTTTTTATAACAAAAATTTAAGTGTATAACATTTGTTATAACCACTCAAATTTTATTTATAAAATCTTTCATATTATATATTATCCAATTACATATTCAACTTCTAAAATTTAAGGTAAGTTATATTGTAATGAATTATGTATTATACAAATAAAACTTTCTAATTTAATCATTTCAAGCTTGAATATTTATCCAAATCTTGAAATTACACTTAAAATTATCTTTCAAGATACAATTTAGGAATTAAATTTCCGATAAATTCCAACCTATTTAGAGATAAATAAATGCACATATACTATATATATATCCATTCAAATTTAAATCATATGTCAGCATATGTTATAAATCGAGTCTATTTTAGAAATTCAAATCAATTAAATTTCCAAAACAAACTTGTAGCAAGACTAAAGAACGGTCTCTTCACTTCGAAACTTGAAAATGAACATCGATGATGCTGCAGTCATCACCGAAATTATTTCCCAGCGACAAAGAGAAGAGCACTAATTTTAAAATTCTTTGAAAACAAATTTCAATTCGAAAATACTTTAAATAATATATCCTTTAAAACTTTAAATACAAGGTTTGAATCCATCAGAAATTAAATTCTCAAATTCTTGTTTAAATTCATTTTAAATTTCCAAATAAATTTATAACCATGTTTATAGTTCAATTATTTATGTATGAAACAAGAGATAATGATACATAAAATCTATTATTATTTCTTAACAATCAATTCAATAAAATCAAGAAAAAGATTTATAATATAGTTACAAATTTTTTTTCACAAAATTTATTTCATTACTAAATTTTAAAAACATATTGTGTCAGTTTGCTCTGTTCAAGTGTTTTGGAAATCTTATCGATAGCGTTGATCAGACGAATCGATTAGAAACCCAAATCAACATCAACAACTCAAACAACACAATATATAAAACATTTTAAATATTAGTTTACAAATACACTTCAAGAATGATTTGAAGATAAGTTAGAAACAAAGATGAGATGATTAAATAACAGACTAGGGAGATGGATGAGTTTATATAAATCGCGGGCAACCTTAACCGGGTCAACCGTGACTTAAAGAATAAGATCGATGTGGATTTCTTGGGTAAATCAACATTCGGTCTCAAGAGATAGAGTTCGGGATTATAAGAGGTACTAGCATCTAAACCGAGGATATAGAATCTCTGGTGAATCGATGCTGTTGTAAAGGAGTTTCCCCCTTTACAAATAAATTTGAGGTTGGCGAGACCACCGACTCATTATGAAGACCTTTTGAAGTGGAGTTATGGGATACTCCAGAAACAAAAGAAGATAAATAGTTAGGGACACGAATGGATTTTGGAACCACAGGGAATGTTCCAAAATTCAAAGGAATCGAGTCAAAAAGGAAGAGGTTTAAACTCGAATGAAAGTGATTCTGTAAATACATTTACCCTATATACTGAGTTTTGCCTAGAGCTACCAAAGCTCTGATACCAACTGTAACGACCCGATATTTTCAACCATTCGCATCCGCACATGTCGGACTTGAATTGCTCAAAATACCGCGTTGTAAATAAAATTTGGCAAATCTCAGAATATACAGTAAATACATAGTCACAGATCACATACACAGAGTATTAATAATAATGCAGCGGAAATAAAAGAGATAGTAGTTCATGAAGCTACTATATAAAAATAAGGTACATCAGAGTTAAACAAGATACAACAGAGGAGTAACAAGATACATCAGGTACAAATCAGAATACATCACTGAAATCACTGGATACAGAAAGCAAAATAGATGGCTGGATCTTCAAGCAAAGCTCCAACTCCGTAGATGAATCTTGAATGCTAGCTCACTCAATCTGACTCGAGCGTAAAGCAAAATACAAACACTCGAGTCAGGACATAAATACTTATGAACTGTAAATCGACTCAAGTGAACAGTAACAAAAATGCATCAGTAACTTAAAGGATGCTTGGGATTGCCCATCCTTTAAGGATCCGTTAAACTATTTACTATGTAGTAATATTGCGCTATTATAATAATGTCTACAGTAATATAAACATACTTTTAAATAGCGTTCCGGGCTACCCATATCACCCTTCACACATAATAGTCCCAGTAGTCCATCCAATATCATGCCATCTCCACTCCGGGTGACTGTCAGAGGATACCACACGGGCTACGGGAGAAAAACAAACTCGTAGTAAAGGCTCGGTATGGTAGGTGACACGGCACACAAGGCAATGCCAGGGTAGATATACCAATTACGCACACGGGTTGGTGGTAACGCAGCAGCCACATACGCCCACCTCGGAACACACTCCCAATCAAAATCGGAGGATGGCCATCTAATCAATCACCAGTAAGAGTACAATATCGAAGGAATGTGTCCGACCAGAGGTGCTACCTCCTTTGGCCCGAGATCGCTCCTGTTTTAGCCACCTTATGCCAACTCACGGGAGTTGGATCCACGTAATATACCTCAAGAACGTCGCCACCATCCTACTTCATTTTGGAATCTCCACCGGGTACACGTTTGTTAAAGTGGTTTTCGGAGTTGGCAGAGAGTATGACAACTTCCGATCCCGGTCTCTTCAACAACCAAACGTTATTATAACGCCGTGGTCATTTCAAAATAGTTTATATTTCAAAAGGATCAAATCATTTCATTTCAAAACTATATTCCTTTCAAAATAGTTTACGCCTCGAAACCAAACCATTTTTATTTCAAAACTATTTATTCAATCAAAATAGTTTATACTTCGAAACCAAAATCATTTTTATTTCAAAACTATATTCAAATCAAAATAGTTTATACTTTATCATTTCCATCTTAAACCTATATTCACTTCCAAAAATCATAATACTTTCAAAGTTATAACTCTTTCGAAACTGAAATACTTGAAATCATTACACTTTGAAAATCATAACATTCTGAAATCATACATTTGAAATCATGAAACATTCATTTAATTCTTTACATTTTACAAATTTATTTCCAATTTAATTCAAAATTTCAAATTTCCAATTTAATTCAAATCAAACCATCAATTTCAATTCAATTCAGTTTTCTAACAAAACATTTCAAATCTTATAAATTTCAAATATAGATTTGATCTACAAAATAAGCTATCCAATTTTAATTTGTTTCCAAACTTTAATATCCCACATTTCAAAACTAAACTTTATAATTCCATATATTCATATCTCAAATCTAATTTCATTATTATGTAGTTTTGAAATATTCATTTCATAAATCCAATATTATTAAAATAAACTTAAATTACAATTAAACCAAATATCTTTTCATACAAATATAAACTTCATATATTCCTTTATCAAATAAAGAAAAATCAAATATCATTCAACATTCACATTCTTTATTAAAATAAAGATCAAATCATTTCCAAACCATTTCAAAATCATTAAAATATTACATCCTTTCAAAACTTCATAATCAAATCATTATTTGAATTCAAATCCAAATATTCAAAGTTAAATATCATTTAAAAATCAAATATGACATTCATTTATTATTTCAAACATCATTACCAAAAATACATTCCAAAATTCCATTCAAAAATTCATTTATTATATTACATTTCATTCCGTTTAACACATAACCAAGTAAACTTTATTTAAATTCAAATTCAATTTTAAATTCCTTAAAAATTCAAATTTAAATATTCAAAACTTCTAAAATTTCACAGATAATCCATTTCAAAAGTTAAATTATTTAACACTTTAAAATATAGCCCAAACAGTGTTAAAATCTATAACATTTCAAAACATTGTCAAATTATAGCAACGACAGCATTTATAAAGTGCTATCGTAGCTTATATTTTCCAAAATGGTTTATTTCAAGAATAGCGACATTTATAAAATGTCGTAATAGATATTATTATTTCAAACATTGTTAGATTCAAAACAATAGCATTAAAATGCTGTCAAAAGACTAAAGCATTTTGAAAATGCTATAAAATTCCAGGTTTCATTTTATTTTTTCAAAAATAATAATAAAACTCCAAATTTTTATTATTACAACTTAAAAATCATATTTCTAGACTTCAAAATTTCACATTTAAAATCATTTTAACATATGATTTAACACAATAAAATTTTAAGATCAAATATTCAATTTTGCAAACTCCATTCACTTATTAAGTCAAAATTCACTGTTTATTAATTTATAAATTTAATAAACTTAAAATTTTACTTCAAATATCATTTCAAAACTTTAAATTTAATTTCCATTATTTATTTACATTTTAAAATAAAATTTAAAGTCAAACATCACATTTACTCCAAATTTACATACTTGAATTCACTTAAATTCACAATTTCAAGATTTAATATTTAACTTTCTTAAAACCATAATATATATATATTTTAAATCAAAATTTCATACTTTTGAAAATACATATTTAAAAACAATCATTAAAAATATACCACGGGGTCTGTATATAATTTTCTAACCTAGGTCAAGTGATACGGATATATATCATTTCAATCCGTAATTTACAAAGAAAACCGGGTTTTATCATTTCAAACCCGCAATCCCAAGCCAAATAAAATACAATAAAAATCGCTCAGGCCTATCATTTCAGCCCATAACGATTTTTTTCCTATTCTAAAGACCGTTCGGGTATGTATCGTTTCAACCCATAATGATTCTATTCTAACAGGGAACTTGCAGTGTGAATATATGCATAAACAATATAAACAATGTCACAATATAATGTCATATATCAGATGTCAGGTTATAATTAACAGTTTTAACATGGTAACAACATGGCATAGCATATCATATAATCATCATTAACTTGCATAAACATTTTATATTACTAAACACTTGTCATCAATTCACTATTTCATAAGTATAAATGTCAGAGTGAGAAAGACTCACCTTTTCAAGCTGAAGACCACTACGACATACAAACATGATTCCAAGGGCACGACAAGAACGACAATGGATTTAAATAAGTGGAGAGAGCCTAGATGATCATCTTGTAACAATCCAATAAACACAAACAAGACAATGCAACACATGAATATACAACACAAAACAATATTGAACAAGTTGAGATACAAAGCAACAAAGACATGACGGCTTAACCTTGCCTTAACCACTCCACTGCTCGACCATAGAGGATCTTTTGCTTGGCCATTGATGTGTGTTTAGGTCAGGTATGGTATCATATAGGTCAGATTTAGCACACCCATGCACGGCAACATGAAGTGATGTGAAGGGGTAGTGGTGATAATATGAAGCATACATAGGTTCAAGTGCAAAATAGAGTGGTTTATGCAACATTTGGCTCGGTTATGCCAAGTTTCGGGCTCGGGCCTACATACTTCAGGTATGGTCAGATCTGAAATGATGTCAATAGGTGGTGTAGGTAGGTGGTGGTTGAGCTAGGGGTGTGGCCAAGTCAAGATATGAAGGAGATAGTGAAGATAGACTTGGCTAGGCAATGTTTTCAAGGAGTGTTGTGGAGTTTTGTGGTGATGGCTTCATCCAATGGTCACGGCCTGATCTGGAGGAGGGGATAGGTGATGGTTGCTGCTGCCGGTGATGGTAGAGAGTATGGTGGTGATGGTGGGTGGTAGAGGCCAAGCAAAGTTAGGTAGAGATCTAGGCAAAACAATGAAAAGAAGAAGGAAAAATAGGAAGAAGAAAGCCATTAGAATTTCTTTTTTTTTCTCTTCAAGAGAAGTAGCCATGAGTTTTGAGATGTGAGAAGGATTTCTCACGTGAAAATGAGGAAGAATTCACGGCAATACAAAAAAAAAAATGGACGGCTACTCAAAAACGAAAGGGCAAAAGCAAGTGAAAGGTCAAAGTAAATGAAAAGTCACAGGTAATATGAAAAGGTTTGACTCTTTATATTTCTATTTCCTTTAAATTAAAATAAACCATATATATTTCGATAAATAAAATATAAAACTGAACAAAATAAATTTGAAAAAGAAAATAAATAAATATATTTTAGAAAAATATAAAATAATTATGAAAATAGCACAATAATAGAAACTAGGGCGAAAAATTGTAGAAAAAAATACAATAAGCTTTGGAACATTATAACATCACTCTAAAAATATTTTAAAAATGAAATTATATATATAACATGTCATATTACACTTATATTCAAATTATAACAAACAAAAATATTATTTATATAAACTAAAATAAACAATTTTGTTAAATAAAACAATGTACAGACAATATTGTAAAAAGCATAACTTTCACAATATTATTCGGATTTCAACGAAACGAAAAGCAGTGTTCTTGAAATTTTATTTACTTTCATAATAAAAGATAAAATTCAAATTTTCAAACTTTTAAAATTTAAATTTAAAAGTAAAAATTTGACCAGATTGACCAAAATTCACATTTTCTGGAAATATTCAATTTATGCATGTTTGAAATTCTAATCCACATCAAAATCAACATTTATATTTCAATTAACAAAATATAATAATTTTAATAAATAAAATAAAGAATTTAAATTAGGAATTTAAATTAAAATAATTAAAATATACAATTACAATAATCAGAAAATATAGGGTTGTTACAATTTTCTACTTGAATCGCTCAAATAAAGGTTTCCATAATTATTTTAATACATAGATAAATATACGGTTCATTAATTTATGGTTTAAAAAAAGGGTTCAAAATTAGAAAGTTCAAAAAAATTCAAAATTAATCATTTGTTTTGCAACATACATACATACATACATACATACATACATATATATATATCAATAAGATAGAGAAAATTAGAATATTTTCGAATAAATTCATTTTGCTAGAAAATCAAATTTTGTCGCAAAGCTAAATAAAGTGAAAAAGATAATCAAGTTTGCTCCTTACATAAAAAATTCTCCTAAAAAATGCTCTAACTTCTTAAAAAAGTATGAGCAGTAAGATTTATGGGTTTTAAAAAATTTCAATTTATGGGTTTTAAAAAATTTCAATTTTTTTCATAAAAATAAGAAGGTTCAGTCAAAAAATTGAAATTATATAGATTTTTACGAAAACCAATGATTTTCTCTATAAGAACATTGAATTTTCAACAAGATCAATTTTTAGGATTTTTGGCAAACATCCATGCCTTTAGTGCGATAAACTAATAATATAAAATAACCATTGTTCATACCTTTGCATGATAGTACTAGTCAAATCGGTCGAGGGTGTGGTTTTCCTTAATGTAATCGTGTAAATTGGAAATTTTTGAAACCAAAGAGTATAAAATAAACATATCATCTTTGCCATGATTTATTCATTAAATTTCTACTAAAATATCTTCCCCGTTGTTTTTCGATCATCTCAAACCATTTCTATATGTTTTCTCGAAAAATTAATAAATTTAAAATCCAAAATGTTTTAGATATAACTTTCTTAACATAATTATCTTTAAAACTCAAATATTTTTAAAAAGAAAATCATTTTCTCAATAATGGGTCTATATTTTTCACCGAAGATTGAATAATTTTTAATTTTTTGTTATGAGAATTAGGTTAATGGAAATATTTAAAAGATATCCCAAAGGATAGTATTTTTTTTTTTAAATCTTTTTTCTCACCCACGGCCAAACTTTTGCATCTCGTCATTTAGACGGTCAAATTCTTCGTTCTAGATCTATGCATATAACAACTTCAAATTTTAGCCCTTTTCCATGGAGGAAGAGATTACAAGTGAATGCAATGACATTGATTAGTATAACCATATCAACAACAAAGTCTAGTGGTGGTGGTGACTGGGTGTGGTGGCAAGATGACGACAACCCTACATGTTAGGAAAATGAATTTAGTGTTTTTGTAATGACTCATACTTTACGTATCGGAGGATCATAAAATATTCTTTTTAAAATCCGTACAAGGTCATATGACTCTATAACTTTAGAAATGCTATTTGAGATGTTTCCTATATTTACAATTTTTTCGGACGATTTTACCCCTAAAAACTTGTATTATCCGTAACTATTAATAGGAGCCGAATTAGCATCCAAGACTACTTCCATTGAAAAGATATGATGGTTTCCATTTTCGTAGAGTGATCATAATAGCGATTTGGACTTCGTGGATAGGAGATATGATTATTTGAACATTGATAGTTTTTAGAGCAGCCTAGTGGGTGATTAGTGAATTTGGGGGGCAAGGCCATTGACCCATTTCGGGTTTGGAGACCTTATATGGTTGAACCACCATCCCTAAATCGCTTTTACACCTTCTTCCATAGATCTAAGCCCCTGTTAACTCATTCTCTACCCAAAATCTTCTCTTTTCTCCTCCAAATCAAATATAAATCATAAATTAAGGTTAGATTGACAAGGTGATTCACTAGAGATGTCCAAATCTATATTTTTGGGGAAGAAAAGTCACATCTTTGCTGTTGACTCTGGGATTAGCATCGTTTTGCTTGCAAACGTTCATTTTTGGGGTTTGGTGAGTGATTTATCATCCCTCACCTTACTATATGTATGTTTATATAGGTTTTGATATGTTATAAACTCATTTTTGAAGTCAAATTAAAATTTTAAATCTGCTTTCAGTGTCGAACCTATAGAAAAATGAATTTTAAAATATTTAAAGTGCTTTATTTATGTTGTTTTGGAGTATGGTTGCCTTTGTATGCAATAGGCTACGTTAGAGATGTAATTGCATGATGATTTGCTATGATTTGATGTATGTTTGGGTGTTTAGATGATTGGATGTGATTGTACACGTGTTGTGTTTGTGTAAATGCCTGTATGGTTAAAACGCTCATTGGAGCGACTTAGAATTAGGAACCGTAAAACCGGGCTTTGACGGATTGACTCAGGATTGTTGGGAGTCATATCATTGAATATGGAATGCATAAGGGTCGAAGAACGGAGTGTAATGGTGAAATCGACGTGAAAATGGAAGTTGAAGTGACTAGGGAAGTTTGGTTCGGTGGTAGGCTTGCTCCGTGATTAGGTGGTTAGGCTTGAATTTCGAGCTTGGGAGAAGACCGGACCGGTGAACATCTAGCTCTAATCCATGAGCTCCATGTCCCATCAATGGCAAGCTGGAAAAATACTCGATTTGTCTTGAGCATTATAATAAAATAACACCGGGATCAGTCTGAAAAACCAACTTGAGAAAACTCAAGTAATAAGGCAAAAATTGAATAATTATGTGGGACCACGCCACTAAACATGGAACGGGTTTTCACCCCACAAGAAAAATATCTATACATAAAGTAATTAGAAGCAATCAAAACAATAATCTAAATAAGAAAGGATGTACATAGATAACAACTAAATCCAAACTTATAGAATGAACAAATATAATTAAACATTGAGAAGTGCTTCAGACACTTCTCGATGCAAATTACAAAACACAATTCAAAGATATAAATTAAATAAGGAAAGAGAATTTTTTTCAACAAATGAATAGAAGGGTGTGCCCCTTTTACCCGTTCTTTTGTTTCAGTCAGTTTCAATAAAGGATAACAACACTCGGATGAGTACAAATCGTCTTGTATTGATGTAACACAAAAGATGAAAAGATCAATTCCAAGGTTCAAGGTAGAAATAAGGAAAATGAATTTATCCAACATAACTAAGAGGGTGCTCCCCCTACACCGAAAGTATACATCTAGATAAAATATACTTGAGAGTCCACGCTAAACACACAACACTCTCGGGAACTTTCAAGCTAGACCCCGTTAAATCCACAAGCATATGAATATACCCACATCACCGCATGCATGCTATCTACTTCTCTACATAAATGTGAATATACCCAAATGGGTGCGACCAACATGGCTTGGTTCCCGCTCGCTCTTTGGTTTTAGTTTTCTATGGTGTTGGTTGACAATGCTCAAAATGAGCGAAAAATCATCTTAGAATGACGAGCACAACAATGGCTAGGAGGGTGCACCCCCTTACCCGCTCTTTGGTTTTAGTCATTTTCGACAAAGGATAACAAGGCTCAAATGAAGCAACACATCATCTTAGAGTGACGAAATACAAATAATATAGCAGAATCGAAATTGATAATCGATAAATCAACTATCGAAAATAAAAAGTGATTTGGGAATTAAATCGCATACGCTTACCACTAATAGATGAATCAAACTTTTACCGCAGATGATATATACTTAGGCCTGATTTTCACTTTTCAGATATCTGTAAAATACATTAAAAACACTCATTGAAATATTCTTTTCAAATTTTTTTTTATAATACTAAGTGTACTAAAACATTGTTTACTATAAACCCAAAACAATACCGTTGGCTATATTTTTAAACAATTTCTATTAAAAGATTTTTCCATTTATAAACCAGCCTTTATAAATTTAAACAACACTTATTATCCCAAAGAATAATATGTCAGTTTAAATACACTTTATAAATTGAAAACAATATTAATTTGTCCTAAAGGATAATTTACACACAACATTATAATATTTTTAATAAAGTAATCGACTATCTTTAAACACGTTTGGTCAAATTAATTAAATAACTTTAAAACATTTTCATTAAATCAATTAAATAACTTTAAAACACTTTTATTAAATCAGTTGATTTATTTTCAAACTCTTATATTAACTTAGTTAATTAACTTAAAAGAACACCATTAATTAAAACCATTAATTAAAGCTAAATATCATTAACTAAATGGATAATTACATTTAAACATCATTAATTAAAATTAGTAATTAAATCCAAATACCATTAATTAAAATGATTAAATAGATTCAATCATCATTAATTAAAACGATTAACTAAATTTAAGGCATAATTAATTAAAATGATTAATTAAACTCAAATATCATTAATTAAAATGATTAATTAAATTCAGACATCATTTGTTAAAATGATTGATTAAATTCAATATCATTAATAAAAATGATTAAAGAATTATAGAAATCTATTTTCGTAAAAGTACAAGCCCAAGTTCGACACACAAAGGTTTAGGGAGATGATATTCAGTAAATGACGATATAGCGAAAAAATCGCTATAACGACAATTAGACAATTCAGATAGATTATCATAATAATTTTAACTAAACATCAATATAAGCGATAAAAGAATATAAATGAGATGCATATAACATTAATTAAATAAATAATGGCGTGAAACCCCTTTAGGTCTCTCTACAAAGGTCCCATTTAAATCATATATATGTATGTTTATTTTTCGAAGTGTTCTGTAGTGACCTATTCGCTACGATAACACTCTGACTTCATCTTTTAGTCCTCTGCAACAAAGTGGTTATTTATTTCATCCGCTACTAGGCGGGAACAAAAAATAATATATATAGTTATATGAATTTCTAAAGCGGGAATCCAATCCAAACAATCAATCAAACAACAATATAAACTAACATCCAAGCAGGCAATAAATAATTTTTATCTGCTATATAATATATTGATTAACCAAAAATGTGAGTTTAACTCACCGAAATTTCAGTTTTGGCCAAAGTGTTTGGGTTTGAACACGTTCGATTTTAGCTTGAAATTCTATATGCTCAAATTCCTACGAATCCAATACCATTGCGAAGATATCATTAATACGAGTCTAACGCGGCTGACCGCGTCCGAATCTGACCACATATGAAATAGATATTTAGTTTACCACATTTTGAATCAATTAAAATATTTAATTAACTAATTCATAATTAACTACACTAATCTCTTCTGTAACATCCCCTACTTGGAGGTCCAAAACTAACGGCTATAGATGCTGCAGTCATCCATAGTTATTAATCCTCGACGACTAAATATGGCGGTGTTAGATTCATTGATACGCAGAAACACATGGATATGGAAAAAATCTTAAACTTCAAAAAAATCACAATCCATATCAAAACATTTCCAATTCATTACATAATCCTATGTTGGCAAACCACGTTCAGAGAAAATATATTTATTACAACATATGCCCAAAGAAACATACGAAGATGCCCCTTGGGATGATCAGAGTATATACACGCAATATGACAACTTTGCTATTACAAACAACATAGCGGAATCCAAAGAAAAGAGAACTCTAACTATCTATCATGCCTCATGCACGTCTCCGGAAGCTTCTTCGTCTTAGAGGTACTTGAAAACCTCAATTCTCAAACTACTCAAAATCAATTGAGTACCCGAGAGTTAAGGACAAAACATAAGCTTTGAGTCAGACATAAATCCTGCTATGAATAATAATTTACCATCTCAAATCATTTAGAAATATGATGAGACCACACCGCTTATAGGAACGGGTTTCCCCTCATTAGTATCTCAAATACTTTACAAAATCATGTACTATGCTCCTGCATCTACAATGGTTAAAACAATTCAAAATAGTATAATATGATGATATGCAAAACAATTGAATTAATTATGGGCTACCCATCCCTATTCAATTTAGACTACCTGTCTTAGTTATAGTTTCTAAAATTATCATTAACCTATTAGTTTTCATGGGCTGGCTAATAACCTGTGACGCCCCACCTCTATACCCATGCTAGCCAAGAACATTACGGTGAATGCTGTCAACTAGCACGGAGAATAAGGCTGTTGAGGAGCGACCATTCGTGTAATTTCTTTGCGCGAGCATCGATATGTCAGATAGTATAACATGCATTTCTTTATCAAGAGGGAAATCCGACATACCGACACAAACTCAAAGCCACTACACAGTGGCTATAATATCTTCGGAAACAAATATAGAAATAAACATAACATAAATCAGTCACAGACAATTCATATCACAAAGGCGGAAGAAGATATGAATATATATAACTAACACATGAAAGTGTATGTCAGAGTAGTGGTCTAAAAAGATCCACAATATCACAAAAGAATAGTTACACGAACTACACAAAAGAATAAGTATACATTATGGAGTCTATATCTCAAATGTATACAACAAAAACTACTAATCTAAGTAGTTAACCAAAAGTCAGAGGAATCAATCCCAAGAGAGAGGTCAAGCAGTAGCACCTGTAACATCTCGGTCTGACCCGAGTATTATTTAATAAGAAAATAATAAACGGATCAGTCTAACTATAAATATCAGATGAAACGATATAGAATAAGAGATATGACTAAACACATAATAATCACAATGCCAAGCTGTGATATATATACTTAGTTGATAATCATCAAGAGATTAATCAATGTCACCAAATCTACACAAGAATCAAAGAAACGTCATACTCCTCATTTCGTTCACCAAACCACAAATATTGACGATAATTATCAATGTCAATCACAAAAGTCAATGACACACAAATTCCAGAAGGCTACACAAGAAATCCAGAAATCACTAAAGTCAATGACACACAAATTCCAGAAGGCTACACAAGAAATCCAGAAATCACTAAAGTCAATGACACACAAATTCACCAATACACAAATATCGATAAGGCTTATCAATAGAAATCACGACAATTGGTGAAGCACAAATTCTAGAAATCATCTCAAGAAATCCAGAAATCACAAAAGGGGGGAGGCCTATCACAAACGGGAGCATAAAGCCCACCAACACGTGTATCACAAACGGAATGCTAATTCCATGGTTGCTAACCATCACAAATTGAGCCGAAGCTCCACAAACGGCCCGAAGACCATGGGTTGCTACCCCACCAAATTGAGTCGAAACTCCACAAAATGGGGTTTAGTCTCCCTCGCAGACAAAGAGACATCGCACATTGCTAGTCTAAATCACAAAGATGATCGTCATGATCAACGAGAAGTGTCAATTACACTAAGCTAGTAAATATATGAGTTTAGCATCATGTCCCATAACCACTAGCTTAACTTAAATATTTACGAACAAATTGTAGATCTCCACTAGAAAATTGTCACAAGAGTTTCAATCGAACAAGTCCAAGAATTAACCAACAAAGTGAACGCAAGCGTTTCATACCACTTGTTTTACTAAGTCGTTTAATTAGATTTCTCATACGAGTGAGGCAAAGGTTTGTATATACTAATAGATTGGAAAAAATGGTTTTATAAACGAATTTGGTATTAAAATAGTATTGAAATCGTTTGAGGAAAGAGTTTTGATATTTACTACCAGTATAGAAAACCTTTATATTTTCAAACACAAAGAAGATTGTAGGAACAATCAATCACTTAAGTTCACACACGAAGATATGAATAAAAATCCAACGAAACCGATAAAGAATCCATCAAAATGGATATTCAAAAATCCCTAAAAAGGAGCCATCAAAGTCATAATAATTGATAACAATAAATAGAAAACAACACGAATCGATGTAAGTTGGAAATTCAAGCAACAAGGCCAAGTAGGCAAAAATCATCAGGTCGGTCGGCCGGCATACAGTGCTCGGTCGACCGAACCTGTATTGAAAAACTCCTCGGGCATCAGGTCGGTCGACCGAACCAGGGGGGTCGGTCGGCCGAACCAGAAACAGAGAAGTGCTCTGCACTTTTATTAGCAGGTCGGTCGACCGGACCAGGGGGGTCGGTCGGCCGAACCTGATGTTCTGCAATTTTATGCCCATAAATTGATGTGCAACCACCACCAATTCGCAACCGAACGAGCACGGACGCAAGGGAATTATGCCTAACGGCTACCCGGCCCTATTGGCTCCTCGATGCATCACCAAAAACACATTTGATCCTCAAAGCTATGATTTTTAAGGATATGGCTTTCAAACACAAAAATTGTATTATTCTCAAAAGCAATCCAAATCCAAAGCAATTACACAAGAATAAGTGTTAGGAATTCATACCTAACAATCGAAGATAATTCATAGACTTAGATGTGAGATTAAAAATCTCACCTTTTCACAAAATCAAACAAGAAGAAGCTTGAAAGCAAATGGAGAATCAACCTCTCTTCAACACAACCCAAATGAGCTTGAATCTATGATCAAAACAAGAACATTCCCAAAATTAGGTTTAGGAATTTCTGAAATTGGTAAGAGAATAAGTTGGAGAAGAAGAAGAGAAGCTTACCAATGGGTTCTTCTTGAGTTTGGAGCAAGGAATTTGAAGTTGCAAGAGGAACTAGGGTTTTGGAGTTTTAATTTCCAATCTCTCCCACCATTAATACTTTAAAAACTGAAAAGAGAAGAGAATGAGGGTGAATGGGGAAGAGTGGCTCAGATTTGAGCATAAGTTAAACATAGGGCTGAGCCCAAAACCAAACCCAAAGTGAAAAGTAGCAAAAATCAACTTTCTCCAAACATATCGAAGCTTATACTCAAAAAGGTCGCAAACGACATTTTAAACTCAATGGGAGTGGTCCCGAGTCCTAATTCGACCGTATGCAAAAAGTAGCTTTTCGGACTAAAATCCGACTAACGATAAAATATTTAAATAAAATATTTAAATATAAAATCGATAAATATGCGGGTTGTTACATAACCGGTCAAACATTTAAGGACTCTATGTTCAATTACATAGTTTTTATGGGATCACTATGAACTTATTGGTAACTTCAATATTACTCTTATCCTAGTTTTCATGGGTTGACTAGGAACCTACTGGTAACCCCGATATCCTTTCTGGTTACCCTAGTTTTCATGGGTTGACTCGGAACTTATTAACATTTGTTAATATTTCATCCGGATATAGTTTTCACGGGCTAACTACAAACCTACTGGCCCTGCCAGTATCCAATCATAGTTTTCATGGGATCACTATAAACCTATCTATCCGACATCTTCCTTTACACATAGTTTTCATGGGCTAACTATGAATCCATTATCTGACATCTTCTTTTATACATAGTTTTCATGGGCTAACTATAAACCTGCATATCTAACAACTTCTCTTATACATAGTTTTCATAGGCTAACTATGAACCTGTTGACCCCTGCCAATATCATACAGTTTTCATAGGTTTACTGTGAACCTATTGGCCCCTGCCAATATCTTTTCTTTATGTTTTAGCATCCTATATTCTGGTCCACTTGACCTTCAGGATGCAATTTGTGACATCCCACACCGATACCTATATTAACAAAGAGTATTACTAAGAAATACTGTCTGCAAATGCGGAGAATAGGGCTGGTTAGAAGCGACCATCTATAGCTTCGTCTTAAACATCTATTATATGTCGATTAATGTTCTAATTTTTTTCTCATCTCAAGTGGATTGACATTTTAAATTAATGCTTAAAACAAAACTATAGGTGGCTAGTTAATCTATCAGAACAAAATAAAACAACCAAATGCACATCACATTACAGAACAACAGATAAACACACAGATATACACACACACACATATACATATATACAGATACATCCCCAGTACGGTACAAAATGATACATCATAAGTGGTTCGAAGACCATAATATATACAACGAGTCAAAAATATACTTCAGAGTCAAATAAAAAGACTACAACAAGAAGGTGATAACAGATATCCAAGCGGAAGCATCAAAGCGAAGCTAAGCCCAAAATCAGGTATCTAACCTAAAACAACTCGGTCTGACCCGAGTATAAAATACACGGGTCAGTCTAACTAAAACAATCAGTTTAGTAGGATAAACGATAATATAATGCATGAGGATAAGGGTGATAATTCTTCTCAAATGAGAAGAAATAATTCTAAGTACATGTGGTTACTTCAAGTGATGAAGTGGTATCACTAAACAAATGTATAATATCAAAAGAGATAAACTCCATAACAAAAGCACTAAGCATAACATGCCTCATATCATCGGCATATCCCAAAACAACAATAATGGTTTAGAGAAACCATAACTTCTAAATAGGAGGAATCTCAAAACCTGCCATAACGACAATCTCAAATGCATTCCCAAAAGAGAAATCTCAATCTCAAAAATACATCATAAAGGCAATTACATATATCTCCAAAATAGAAGAATATAAATCCCAAATAAATGCTAAGAATGGTAAATCTCAAATAAATGCCAATTGTTGGCAACCCAAATCCCAAATATAGAACTCAAAGGAGTTCAAATTTCCAAAGATGTGATTGCCATATATATATGATATCTCAAATGGCCAATAATGTAAAAAGGCGATACACTTGGAAAATCATAAATAATCAATGAAATCATCTTAAAAATATAGCACGTGCTTTTAGCCGAAGTTTGCCAAGTATTATTCTCTCAAATTAAGGCGCCATGTTGAAGAAAAACATCCCGAGGGACAAATACACCGCAATGACAAACAACCCGAAGGACAAATATGTCGCAATGACAAACATCCCAAAGGACAAATGACCTGAAGGTTCAGTACTGGCAAATACGTCTCGAAGACAAATGTGTCTCAAACTCTCAAATAGGAACCCGAAAAGTGTGAACGTGCGTCCCATACCACACGTTCGCACCCAACGGTTTACTAACCGCTAGTAAATGCCACACTAGAAAGCAGTGAAATGTTTACGTCATCTCATCGGTAAACATGGCCCGAAGGTCAAAACGATCAAATGGACAAGTCAGGAATTAACCAATAAGACAAAATCATGTGTCCCATACCACGTGTTTTACCAAACTATTTGATTCTCCTTTTCATTCGCTCGAATACTGCAAAAAAATGTATTTTACATATAAAATAATTTATTTGAGAAAACAAGCTTTTAAAACAAATTTTCGAAATCGTTTATGAAAACAGTCTTCGAACATTCCTTTATTATAGAGAATATATAGATTTTATAGCTTGAAAATAATTTCAAAATATTATATAATAATTATTTCAAAAGCCAATTTATTTTAAATATCATTTCAAAATTATTTAGAAAACCCGTACTCGAAATCAAAGAAAATCATTAAAAAAACACCAAAGCCGACATTCGAAAACATCTCAAAAATCATTCGTTTTGAATCACAAATTCACCAAAATTCTGGCTCGCCTATTGATAGGCTTCATGATCTTCAAAAAAGTTCAGAAATAATACAAAAACAAGATGTAGAAGTCGAATAACGTATTAGAAAACAAGGCAGAACACAAAAATGCACTGGCCAAAAACAATACCCAGGTCTGAAATCTTCTCTAGGTTCAACTTTCAAACATAATTTGAATGGTTTAATGACTTTGGAATGGCCTGAAATTTGATACACACAAAGTAGAACAATTTATCTATGATCTGGAGAAAGATTCAATGTATTCCTACATGAAATGGTAAAGATACGGAATTCCAAATATGGACGCGGGCCATGTTGAATTCTGCCTAGGTCTGAAAACCTTCTCTAGTTCAACTTTCAGACATGAAACAGGTGACCAAACGACCTCCGATTGAATGGAAAGTTAGTATAGCAAAGTAGAAGACTTCAAATTTTTAATATAAAAAGAATCAATGAATTCTGACAGGAAATGAAAATGATACACTGTCTCAAACATAGACTCAGTCCATGTTCGCAGCAGCTTAGAAAACGAAAATATGTACAGGATTGAAAACCATCTCGGGTTCAACTTTCAGGCATGAAAACGAGGACTAAACGACCTCGGATTTAATTGAAAATTGGTATTCATTCAGCTTTCAAATAATAAAAGAATCGATGAATTCCGATAGGAAATGAAAAAGATACGTTGTCTCAAACATGGACTCGATCCATGTTTGCAGCATCTCAAAAAATGCAAATATGTACCGGCCTGAAATCCATCTTGGGTTCACATTTCAGGCATGAAACAGAGAACCAAACGACCTAAGATTGAACTGAAAATTGGTATTTACATAGTAGAAAACTTCAACTTTCAAATAAAAAAGAATCAATGAATTCCGACAGGAAATGAAAAAGATACACCATCTCAAACATGGATTTGGGCATGTTTGAAACAGCTTAGAAAACAGAAATATGTACAGGTGAATTACAGTGCTCGTATTGATTTTGCAGTGCAATTTTCAGGCATCAAACAAATATTTTTTTGCAATGAAATTTGGCACACATACACTAGAACACACAGCCTATCAACTGAAGAAAATCCGGCAGCACTTCATTGCCGGAATTGGAAGAAAATGATGTGCAAAGTGGAACTCAAACTCAGTTTTCACAGAAACAAAACATGAACATAAAATCAATATACTGAAGCTATTTTTTCTTAGATTTTAGCATTTTGAAGCTTGGTTTCAGCTAGCATTTATGAGTTTTAATACTCACCTTGCAAATGAAGATTAAAAACCCAGATTACAGCTGAAAGTTGAGAGTTTTGTGCAAAATTTGGCTTTAAGAACTTGTAAATGAGCAAAAGAGAAACATGCAAACAAAGAAGAGTACATACAAACCCAACTCAAAATTTTAGATATTGATGAAATATTCAGTTTTGGAATGGATTACCATTGAACTTCTCTTTAGATTTGATAAAAAAAATAGCAATTTGATTGAAGAGGAAATGAGATTTGGCTTTAGATCAGGAAATTGGTGGAGTTTCTTTTCTTTTCTGTCTATTTACCGGAGAAGAAAGAAATAAGCATACAGGAAGAGAAAATGTTTCTCTTTTCTCATTTCTGGCTATGTAAATCAATGGGCTTTGGACCCAAATCAATTAATTTAACCTATGTTAATTAATTCATCTCTTAAATAAAATATGCACACATACACTATGTAATTAAAATAAAACAACATTTTCTTCAAGTTTTTAACACAAATAGATTATGTAAACATATCTACAATTAAATAAAATATTTTACACTTACTAAAAAGATAATTTTAGTTTAAAAACATTTTTATTATTAATAACTCTTATTATACAAAAGTAACCAATTTTATACAAATAAATGCATAAAATACCATTTTTTAACTTTAATAATTTTACAAAAATTATTTTCTTGTGTAGTAAAATAAAACAAACCATTTCAAACTCATTTTTATAACCAAAACTTATTTTTAAACCAAATTTCACCTTTTTTAATAAAAATAATCACATTCTATAATAAAAAAGACTTCCTTTAAAAATTATTAAAAGAAGTAATTGGCAATAATTACAAGAATTATTGCATTTACACTAAATAAAATCATATTTCATTCATTTTTATCTCAAACCACCAAAATAAAGCTTTTAAAACTTTGTTTCACATTTATTTTTAAAATCCATTGTTTATTCCAAATAAACAATTTAAATCTCCAATTTCTTTTTAATTCACAATATTAAATTATAACTACCGTTATAATTTAATATTTATAGGCAATCATCAAAACCAGGGTTATTACAGACTCGCCCTTATAAAAATTACATCCTTATAATTTCTAGAGAAGAGATGTATTCAACACAAATTATTTCATCAAGCAAAGAAGGATTGATAAGCTCGAGTTTAAAATTTCTCACTCTCGACACAGGATGATAAAAAAGAAGGTAAGATAGCTCGAATAATTCTTTGGTTTCCTAAATGCTAATATCGGGATTAGCGGACCATTAAATTTCTACAAGCAATACATCATGATTTCAAAGGCGTCTTACCTTCGAAATAAGAACGCAGATAGAATACTACACAAAAGATAAATCGAGTGAGATTAACTTCTCAGAAGCTTCTCGAATAGAGTCGGGATTTAACAACTTTATCTCGGAATCCAAACAACAAGATAATATTAACAAGACCTTCCATATGATACTACAAAAAAAACCACATCGAACAGCATTAACAACAATAGAGGTAAGAAAATTCGACGAGAGGTGGTTTCTTCAAACGCCACCAAACTCAAACGACCGCATAAATGCAAGTCATTACATAATTGCACAAATGCAAGACAAAATCAAGAAATGGATATTTATATTCCAATTTTACTAAACAAATATTTTTAAGGTTATCAAAATCCTTTTACTACATAATCAAACTCTCAAATTTCAACATTATGAAAATTTTCAAAACCTAATTCAAAAATCCAATTTAATATCCAAACTCTTCATTTAAAGTGAATAAAATGCTTCACTCTTAAATTTTATCAATATATATATATATATGTATTAGTATGAAACATATATTTATACTAAACATCAACTCAATTACATTAACAAAATAGGTAGAATACACATGACCACAAAGAAAACAAGTAAATTTCAATTTCAGACCTGCTGTAAATAAAGCAAATTTTGACCTAGCAAACAACAAAATCAGAGAACTCTTACAAAATAAAAGTTGTTCTACTTAGTCTAATCTTTCCATCAATATAATGATCATCAAAATTGGATTCACGTTTTGAAAGTTATGTAAAATTTACTTTCAGGTCAAATTTTAGAAACTTATAAGACATAAATGTTTATTCACCTCAACCTATTTTAGACAGGAAATAAAGCAAAATCGTCCAAATAAAGCAAAATCATCCAATGTGGTAAAAAGAAAATTTACAGCTTTCCAGAAGCTCTTTCATTTGCAATGTTTGGACTCGTTCGGAGTCAAAAATCTCAAGTTATTGTAGTTTTAGCACAACTCTTTTTCAAACCCAATTTAATCCTTCAAATCAATTCAAAATTTGAAATTTTTTCCAAACCATTTTGATTTCAAATTATATTTTCAAACAAGCTTTTGCTAAATCATTTATTAAATGATCATGTTTTTCCCTGGAAAGCTAAGACACACCATAATGTGATTAACTTTATGCAATCAACATAAAAGGAACAATTATTAATTGGAAAAAAATTTCATTACTTTCCAAAATCTAGAATTAAAGCAATTAACTAAGAAAATTCATTTTGGAAGAGATAAAATCTCTTCTATTATCAAAAGATGATTATTGATTATCCATAAAATAAATTTTGGGATATATATATAAAATCACTCTCACAATTAAAATAATTATTCTACATAAATGGTTCATTTATCAAAACAATTCAAATTCACATTTCCTCTTTGTGACAAAAAATTAAATTTCCAAACTTTTCTTATTAAAACTCAACGTGTCTGACTGTCTCATCATAGCGTTTAAAAAATTTATATCGATAACGTTGATCAGGTGCATCGACCAGAATTCTTAAAGCACTCGATGGACAACCCAACACAAAAATCATTTTCTAAAAAGAACCGCCTATATATAATTTTAGAAAATATACGTTGCTTATCTCAATAAACGATAATCCAATTTCACTTAAAAACATAACTTCTATTTGAATGATTTGAAAATTCAAATTGTTGCTTACATTCAAAATAAAAGAACTCATCAAAATATTCCTAGAATATTTGATTCACAAGATTGAGGAATAAGTTGGAGTGTTCCCCAAATCGAATGGTATAATGGTCCACTCACAAGAACCATATGATTGCAGAATGTGGTACGAGGAACACTATCCTCCGCAACTCGTAGCTGATGAAAATTGGTGTAATGTCATGTTGAAGAATGACCCTAGCACTACTCAATGAATTAAAAAGAGATCAAAGAGATATCAAAGTAAGGGTAGATATCTTCTTCAACGAGCAGAAGTAACACTTACGACACATCATTACTTCGACTGAAGTAATATCACAAAATATATCAACAAATGAATATCCGAAGAGGATATATCGAAAGGGGTTAAGAATAACAATGTCAATTAAATGCAATTAATCACCTTATTTCCCTAGTGGACATCCTGGTGGGAGGATAACCGAAAGGCTTGGAATGGAGGTCAATACAGTACTCGATTGTCCGATGGGGTGACAAACTCGACGGATGCACAGAAATCGACAAAGTCACAACAACTGAAATTTGAGATACATCATCTCATCATCTCAAAACTCAAGAGTGAATACAGATACTTTGGAATCATCATTAACATTTCGAAGAACAAGAGACAACAAATCAGCCGAATTAGGGTACCTAAATATAGGATCCTTCAAATCACAGAACGCGACTTGATAATATGCAAGTCACTCCATCCAAATCATTCCAAACTCTAGATAGAAAATAACATGCTAATTCGCACGAAAAGATAAACTATAAGGAACAACCCCAAAATTCTCATACACCATATCAAGTATTGCGGATTCCCTCAATAGTATTTGCAATCCTCAAAGAAGTCATAAGATAAGAACATATAAAAGCATCAGCCAATTCCTCCGATGCGGATGAGTGCCAAGCACTCGTATCGAAGAGACTCGAATAGAATAATCATAAGGATTACTCCTAGGATAGGATATCACAATTTAGTTATGGAATACTATGGGATAAAATATATTCCTAGACATATTCCAACTTACATCTACTCCAAAAGACACGAAAAGGCTAAGAACATAATGATTAGGGAATCTGTAACACTTGCACTATACTTGGATGTACTGTAATATATGTTTCTGTTATGTGTTTATCGTATTTTGTTCTGAACTCAGCTCTGATACCAAGCTGTGACGCCCCACCCCGAGATCCACATTAACAAAAAGTATTACTAGATAATACTGTCTGCTAATGAGGAGAATAGAGCTGGTTAGGAGCGACCATCTATAGCTTCATCTTAAAAATCTACTAAATATGTTGATTAATGTTCTAATTTTTTATCATCTCAAGTGGATCGACATATTCAATTAATGCTTAACACAAAACTATAGGTGGATAACAGATCTATCAGAATAAAATACAACAACAAAATGCACATCACAGAACAACAGATAAACATATATATACAGATACATCCCCGGTATGGTACAAAATGATACATAATAAGTGGTTCGAAGACCACAATATACGAGTAAAAAATATACATCAGAGTCAAATAAAAAGACTACAACAACAAAGAAGTGATAACAGATATCCAAGTGGAAGCATCAAAGCGAAGCTAAGCCCAAAAGCAAGTATCTAACCTGAAACAACTCGGTCTGACCCGAGTATAAACTACAAGGGTCATTCTAGATAAAACAATTAGTTTAGTAGGATAAACGATAATATAATGCATGAGGATAAGGGTGATAATTCTTCTCAAATGAGAAGAAATAATTCTAAGTACATGTGGTTACTTCAAGTGATGAAGTGGTATCATTAAACAAATATATAATATCAAGAGAGATAAACTCCATAACAAAAGCACTGAGCATAACATGCCTCATATTATCGGCATACCCAAAACAACAATAATGGTTTAGAGAAACCATAACTCCTAAATTGGAGGAATCTCAAAACCCCCCATAACGGCAATCTCAAATGCATTCCGAAAAGAGAACAATCTCAAAAATACGTCATAAAGGCAATTACATATATCTCCAAAATAGAAGAATATAAATCCCAAATAAATGCTAAGAATGGTAATCTCAAATAAACGCCAATTTTTGGCAACCCAAATCCCAAATATAGACCTCGAAGGAGTTCAAATTTCCAAAGAAGTAATCGCCATATATATGATATCTCAAATGGCTCAAATGGCCAATAATGTAAAAAGGCGATACACTTGGAAAATCATAAATAATCAATGAAATCATCTTAAAGATATAGCACGTGCTTTTGGCCGAAGTCTGCCAAGTATAGTTCTCTCAAAATAAGGCGCCACGTTGAAGAAAAACGTCCTGAAGGACAAATACACCTGCAACGACAAACATCCTGAAGGATAAATACATCGCAATGAAAAACATCCCAAAGGACAAATGACCCGAAGGTCCAGTACTGACAAATACGTCTCAAAGACAAATGTGTCACAAACTCTAAAATAGGAACCCGAAAAGTGTGAACATGCGTCCCATACCAAGAAAGGCAATTACATATGTCTCCCAAATAGAAGAATATAAATCCCAAATAAATGCTAAGAATGGAAAATCTCAAATCTCAAATAAATGCCAACTGTTGGTAACTCAAATCACAAATATAGAACTCAAAGAAGTTCAAATTTCCAAAGATGTAATCGCCATGTATATATGATATTTGAAACGGCTCAAATGGCCATTATTGTAAAAAAGCGATATGCTTGGAAAATAATAAATAATCAGTGAAATCATCTCAAAGATATAGCACGTGCTTTTGGTCGAAGCCTGCCAAGTACCGTTCTCTCAAAATAAGGTGCCACGTCTGGAAGACAAATCTCCTGAATAAAAAATACATTGCAATGACAAATATTCTAAAGGATAAATATTTCGCAATGACAAACATCTCGAAGGACAAATGACCCGAAGGTCTGGTATAGGCAAATACATCTCGAAGATAAATGTGTCACAAACTCTCCGATAGGAACCCGAAAAGTGTTAACGTGCATCCCATACCACACATTCGCACCCAATGGTTTACTAACCGCTAGTAAATGCCACAATAGAAAGCAGTAAAATGTTATGTCATCTCATCGGTAAACATGACCCGAAGGTCAAAACGATCAAACTGACAAGTCATGAATTAACTGATAAGATAAAGGCACGTGACCATACCACATGTTTTACCAAACCGTTTAATTCTCCTTCTCATTAGCTCGAATAGTGCAAATATGTGTATTTTATATATAAAATAATTTATTTGAGAAAATAAGCTTTTAAAACAATTTTTCAAAATCGTTTTTGAAAAAATCCTTGAAAATTCCCTTATTATAGAGAATATATAGATTTTATAGCTTGAAAATAATTTAAAAATATTATATAATTATTATTTCAAAAGCTAATTTATTTAAAAATTCATTTCAAAATTATTTAGACAAACACGTGCTTGAAATCAAAGAAAAATCATCAAAAACACAAAACCGACATTCGAAAACATCTTAAAAATCGATTTGTTTTGAATCACAAATTCACCAAAAATTTTGGCTCGCCTATTGATAGGCTTCATGACCTTCAAAACAGTTCGGAAATATCACAAAAACAAGATGCAAAAGTCGGAAAAGGGATTAGAAAACAAGGCAGAACACAAATGCACAGGCTAAAAACAATACCCAGGTCTGGAATCTTCTCCGGGTTCAACTTTTTGACATAATTTGAATGGCTTAATGACCTCGAAATGGCCTGAAATTTGATATACACAAAGTAGAACAATTTATCTATGAACTGGAGAAAGATTCACTGAATTCCTACATGCAGTGGTAAAGATACGGAATTCCAGACATGGACTCAGACCATGTTGAATTCTACCGAGGTCTGTAAACCCGCTCTGGTTCAAATTTCAGACATGAAACATGTCACCAGACAACCTTTGATTGAACTGAAAATTAGTATGCACATAGTAGAAAACGTTAACTTTTAAATACAAAAAGAATCAATGAATTCTGATAAAAAATGAAAAAGATACGTTGTCTCAAACATGGACTTAGGTCATGTTTGCAGCAGCTCAGAAAACGGAAATGTATGGGCCTAAAAATAATCTCGGGCTCAACTTTCGGGCATGAAATAGTGAACCAAATGACCACAGATTGAACTGAAAATTAGTATTCACATACTATAAAACTTCAGCTTTCAAATTATAAAAAGAATCAATGAACTACGACAGGAATTGATAAAGATACGCTGTCTTAAACATGGACTCATGCCATGTTTGCAGCAGTTCATAAAACGGAAATATGTACAGGCCTGAAAACCATCTCAGGTTCAATTTTCAAGCTTGAAGTAGCGGACCAAACGATCTCAAATTCAACTAAAATTGGTATTCACATAGTATAAAACTTCAAATTTCAAATAAAAAAAGAATCAATGAATTCCGACAGAATATAAAAAAGATACGCTATCTCAAACATGGACTCAGCCATGTTTGCAACAGCTCAGAAAACGGAAATATATACAGGTGAATTACAGTGCTCGTATTGATTTTGCAGTGCAGTTTTCACGCATCAAACGAATATGTTTTGCAATGAAATTTGGCATATACTACAACACATAGGCTATCAATGGAAGAAAATCCGATGGTATTTCGTTTCCGAAGTTGGAAGAAAATGACGTGCAAAGTGACACCCAAACTCGGTTTTCACAGAAACAAAACATGAACATAAAATCAATATACTGAAGCTATTTGTGCTTAGATTTTGTCATTTTGAAGCTTGGCTTCAACTAGCATTTGTGAGTTTTGATACACACCTTGCAAATGAAGATTAAAAACCTAGATTTTAGCTGAAAGTAGAGAGCTTTGTGCAAAATTTAGCTTCGAGAACCTGTATATGAGCAATAGAGAAATAGGCAAACAAAGAAGAGATTGTTACATACAAAACCCAACTCAAAATTCAGATTTTGATGAAATATTCAGTTTTGGAATGGATTACCTTTGAATTTCTCTTTATATTTGATTAAAAAAAATAGCAATTTGATTGAAGACGAAATGAGATTTGGCTTTAGATTAGGAAATCGGTAGAGTTTCTTTTTCTTTTCTGTCTTTTTACTGAGAAGAAAGAAATGAGCATACAGGAAGAGAAAATGTTTCTCTTTTCTCATTTCTGACTATGTAAATTAATGGGCTTTGGACCCAAATCAATTAATTTTGCCTATGTTACTTAATTTATCACTTACTTAAAACAAAATATGCACATTCACACTATGTAATTAAAATAAAACAATATTTTCTTCAAGTTTATAACATAAATAGATTATGTAAACATATCTACAAGTTAAATAAAATATTTTACACTCACTAAAAAGATAATTTTATTTTTAAAAACATTTTTGTTATTAAAAACTCTTATTTGGACACAAATAACCAATTTTACACAAATAAATGCATAAAACACCATTTTTTAACTTCAATAATTTTATTAAAATTATTTTCTTGTGTAATAAAATATAAAGAACCATTTCAAACTCATTTTTATAACCAAAACTTATTTTTAAACCAAATTTCACTTTTTATTTAAAATAAACACATTTTATAATTAAATACTTTCTTTAAAAATTATTAAAAGAAGTAATTAGCAATAATTAAAAAAATTATTGCATTTACACTAAATAAAATCATATTTCATTCATTTTTATCTCAAACCACTAAAATAAAGCTTTTAAAAATTTATTTCACATTTATTTTCAAAATCCATTGTTTATTCCAAATAAACAATTTAAATCTCCAATTTATTTTCAGTTCATAATATTACAGGTAATCATCAAAATCAGAGTTGTTGCACAATTCCACTCATTCAGGATTTTTTTCAATTTATACTCACTATGGACTTAACCTAACCTGTTCTCCTACCCTTTATCCCTAAAATGCGGTTTATGAGTCCACTATAAAGCGAATATATTCATATTAGAAGAGGAAACATAAAACATACCATACCACTCCTATAGGTTTAAAATAAAACATGGTTAATCCTTTAATCTATTTCTTTATCAAAGATAGATTCTTCTTAAAACCATTATAAAAACTCCTTTAATATTGCCATGAGTTTTCCTTTAAAAATAGAGTTTGGGTCATAAAACCATTCTATACCTTCGAAACCTAGCTTTTAACTTCATTGGATAAGCTCCTTTGAAAGCTCTTAAAAATGTTAGTCTTTTGCCTTATAATAATTTAAATTCTACCTTTCTAAACCTTTCGAATACATTAAAATATTAATATTTAACCTTTAGAAGTTTAGCTTCGAAACCAGTTGAAAGTACCTCATTCGATATTATGGAAATAACTCTTCTGAAACCATTGAAAGTACCCATTATGAAAGCATTGGGTTTATACTAAAAACATAATTTGGGTCAAAGTGAATATAGTTGAAAACATCCGTTTGGAAACTATCTTCATCATTTATAAAACATTGGGGAACCATGATGGCATTGGCACCATCTCTTTTGAAAGCATAAAACATCTGGGTAAAACTTAAGAAGATTGGAGTCGAAACCCCTTCCGAAACCATCACCTTTGAAACCCCTAACCCCTTTCGAAAGCTTTAGGAAGTGGCTTAAACTTTATAAAACAAAGTATCTTTTGACAATATTGATATCTTCAATACCATCGAAAGACTATAAAACGGCAGTAGGGCATCAACTGGGTCAGAACCCCTTCTTTCAAAATATTATTTTATAAGTAAGGAACCCAGTCAAAAGCAATTATAAGTAAATGGCAACCCCTTTGGAAACCCTTTAAAACCTCTTACGAAACTTTATGCTTCGACCCTGTCGAAGGCTTAGAACAAAACATAGGTAGCCGCTTTTATTTTTAAAACGAACCAACGTTTCGACCCCTTAGGAAGCTATGCTTTCGACACTCTACCTTCTGCCTATCTCCATTCCACCACGTACCATCATAATGACACCATGTGTATTGGTTTCGACATAGTTGGTTTCGACAAGGATGAAGGCGAAAGCTATTATGTCGAAAGGTGCTTTCCTAAGTAGGCGAAACCACTTTTCTGAGCAAACCAGGTTTAATTCTAGTTTGAGTAAACTTTTCTCTAACTAACCCGCCACGTGTCGACACCAGCTTGGTTGCCTTAACTTTTTCAAATCCTTTTTCAAAAATAACTGCCGCTAATCCATATCTAAACCATGGTTAAGTTAATCAAACTAGCCCTTCTAATATTTGTAAAGAAAAACAATTTATGTTGCATAGAAAATCACTTTGGAAGAATCCCCAAAATTCCAGAAATTCACTTTTATCATATTATTTAACATGTCAAAATTTTAGATCCAAATTCTCAATATATTTACCAAAATAAATTATAAACCCAAATAACCATATTTTCCTTTGATAATTTATAATAATATTTCCATAGCTTGGAAAGTTCTCAAAATTGAAACCCAACACCAAAATCATGTTTCTCCTAACATAAAATTTTCCTATGGCATTTTAACATCATTTAATCTCGATTTTGATTTAAAACCGCACAAAACCCCTTTAAACAATCTTTTTTAAATCAAACAAATCTTCAATCAAGCATATCATCACCCAATATATCATAAAAATGAATTTATCCCTTAAATCCAAAAATATATGATTTAAACCAAAATAGAAATGGAATTATTATTCACCTTGCTTTAAATAAGAAGATTGGATTGAGATTGATTTACCCTAAGCTTGAATCTCTAGCTTTAATTTGAATTTTCTCTTTCTCTTGATAGCCGGCTTCTCTATATTTTTGTTTGCATTTTAAAATGACATGAATGGGAAGTAAGAAGTTAGGAATGAAATACACACACACACATATAAAGGTGGAAGCTAGGGTGGAAATTCCCAATATACCCTTACGTGACTTAATTAACTAAAACCCATTCTTAAGCCCATTAATTAGATCATTAGGCACGACCTTAATTAATTATTTCAAGTCTCAATCCCCTTATCACTTACATTTACATTATTCTATTTAATTTGTCTAATTAAGTCTCTTGAATAATGTTATCAAAAATTAGGAGTGTTACATGCTCCGCTCCTCAAAGAATTTCGTCCTCGAAATTCAGCAAGGATCAAATATTAAACATAGCAATCATCTGTAACAACTCCTAACAACCATGCTCGTCTACCTGACTAGAAAATATCTATATAAGTCTAATATAGACATACCCTCAAAGTAGATAAGGATAAGTATCTCGAATCCTGTCCACTGTCTTCCAAGTACAGTCCTCCTTGTCGCTCCATTGAAATTTCACTAACTGGACTATCTTGTTACTTAATTTTTTCTCATCTCTTGCAACAACCCAAACTGATTGTCTAACAAAAGTCAAATCAGGCTCTACTATCAAATCCTCCAACTCTGTCTGAGGAATGGTAGCCTCTGGATCATGCACATACTTGGAAGTGACTCTTCCGAACCATTGAAAGTACCCCTTTCGAAAGCATTTGGTTTACACTTAAAACATAATTTGGGTCAAAGTGAATATAGTTGAAAATATTTATTTTGAAACTATATTAATCATTTATAAACCATTGGGGAACCATGATGGCATCAACACCATCTCTTTCGAAAGCATAAAACATCTGGGTAAAACATAAGAATGTTGGAGTCGAAACCCCTTTCGAAACCATCACCTTTGTAATCCCTAAACCCTTTCGAAAGCTTTAGGAAGTGGCTTAAACTATATAAAACAAAGTACCTTCCGACAACATTGATATCTTCAACACCACCGAAAGGAAATAAAACGGCAGTAGGGTATCAACTGGGTCGGAACCTCTTCTTTCAAAACATTCCATTATAAGTAAGGAACCCAGTCAAAAGCAATTATAAGTTAATGGAAACCCCTTTTAAAACCCTTTAACACCACTTTCGAAACCTTATGCTTTGACCCTGTTGAAGGATTAAAACAAAATATTGGCGGGCGCTTTACTTTTAAAAACAAACCATGGTTTCGACCCATTCGGAAGCCATGCTTTCGATACTCTACCTTCCACCTATCTCCAATCCACTGCGTACCATCATAGTAATACCATGTGTATTGGTTTTGGCATAGTTGGTTTCGACAAGGATGAAGGTGAAATCTACTGTTCGAAAGGTGCTTTCCTAAGTAGGCAGAACCACTTTTTTGAGCAAACCAGGTTTAATTCTAGTTTAAGTAAACTTTTCTCTAACTAACCTACCACGTGTCAACACCAGATTGGTTGCCTTAACATTTTCAAATCCTTTTTCAAAAATAACTACCGATAATTCAGATCTAAACCATGGTTAAGTTAATCAAACTAGCGCTTACAATATTTGCAAAGAAGTCCCTCTTCTAAAATAATTTATTTTGCAATGCAAATCACTTTGGAAAAATCCCTAAAAATTTCAGAAATTCACTTTAATCATGTTATTTAACTAATAAAAATTTCGGACCCAAATTCTCAATATATTTTCCAAAATAAATTATAAACCCAAATAACCATATTTTCCTTTAAAAATTCATAATAATATTTCCATAGCTTGGAAAGTTCTCAAAACTGAAACCAAACACCAAAATCATGTTTCTCATAACATAAAATTTCCCATGGCATTTTAACATCATTTAATCTCAATTTTGATCTAAAACCATACAAAACCCCTTTAAAAGTCTTGTTTAAATTAAACAAATCTTAAATCAAGCATATCATCACCCAATATATCATAAAAACGAATTTATCCCTTAAATATGAAAACATATGATTTAAACAAAAATAGAGATGGAATTATTATTCACCTTCCTCTAGATAAGGAGATTGGATTGAGATTGATTTCCCCTAAGCTTAAATCCCTAGCTTTAACTTGAATTTTCTCATTTTCCTAATGGTCGGCCGTTCTCTATATTTTTGTTTCCATTTTAAAATGACGTGAATGGGAAGTAAGAAGGTGGGAATGAAAAATATATAAAAGGTGGAAGCTAGGGGCAAAAATTCCCAATATACCCTTACGTGACTTAATTAACCAAAACTCATTCTTAAGCCCATTAATTAGTTCAGTACGCAAAACCTTAATTAATTATTTCAAGTCTCAATCCTCTTATCACTTACATTTACATTATTCTATTTAATTTATCTAATTAAATCTCCTGAATAATGTTATCAAAAATTAAGGGTGTTACATCTTCCCTAATATATCATTAAACAAACCAGCCGCACTTATCTACTTCGACCAACTCCATGATGCTGCTGTCGCTGCCATCCTCCTTACTCTAACGCATGGCACCAAAACGGAGCCTCGACCACGATAAACAACTCAACACCCGAATCACCTCTTGTTGTCGATGCTTGCTCTAGATCTAACCCAAAAATAACGCCTCCATTCAATCATGATTTCCCACCGCCACCGGCAAACTTAGGCCGCCAAATTCCACCTGGAGGTAACGCTCAACAAGCAAGATAACTTCCCTTCATAGTTGTTGCCTAGAAATCAACGATGATGCCGTAAATCACAACCCTAGAGGCACCATTCATAGGCGGTTTTTAGCCAATCCAAGTCATCGATTGATAATCCCACCGGTCACATCACTCAACATACCATCATGAACATTTTCTTAGTTGGGACCTAAGTCTAATTCAGTTCCTAATGACGCCGATCATCTAAGGCCGTTGGATGAGGCTATTTAGGGTTAGGGTTTTGAGCAAATAAAGATGGGATGAGGTCCTTATATATGATTTCTAGCCAGTACTAATCATGCCTAAAAATTGATGAACTTCAATCGAGACGTGCTCTCTGGCGTTCCTAGCTAAATACCCCTACTCCGAACTCAATGGAACTATTTTCGAAAGCTAATTCTATCATATACAGAAGTTGGTTTTTAAATCAAATTATAATATTTTGATTTTCCAAAATTAATTATTATGCATTATAAGCACGCTCGATCACAAAGTATGTTCGATCCACATGAAACTCGTCGACGTACAACAATTTATTACTCTGAATCCAGTGGCACTAGTTTCGTCAAAATCCGAGATAGTGCCCTAGAATGCTAATTTCACAAATTTAAATGTGGTTTTGCATTTTCGTTCTAATTATCGATATTTGACCGATCTGTTTATTATTGCAAATAAATTTACAAATTGAATTCACCAATATTATTTATTAATTAAAAGGAGTTAAATAAGATTTCTTTTTGCGGATTAAGCGGGGTTAAAACTGGTCCCCTACCAGCTTTATTAAACATAGAAAAGGAAAAACAACAAGAGTACACCACAAAGCAGTCAGGGAAAGGAAAAGTAAAAATAGAACAAAACACACACATCAAAAAAGAAAAGAAAAAGAACTACAAGGAGTAGCTAAGGTATCCAAGGTTCAAAATGAATGTCAACAAACTTGTATGGGCTAACCCTCAACCCCAACAGAATGTCATGCTTTAAGACTGTCCAAAAAGTTTCCTTGCTTCTGCTGATACCATCGAAGCATCTCTTATTTCTTTCCTTCCAAATATCCACCATAAGTTTCTTCAATATGAAGAAAAGGAACTGCTTATTGCCCTCCCTCCATGAAATGGCACTTTCCATCAGGTTCCATAGATTATTATTGATAGGAAGAGCAAAAATCCTCAGGATGCAACTTATCATATTAGAGCTAAAACCCTTAGAAGTGCAGAAATGTAACGACCCGTATTTTTACGGATCGAAACATTGCTAAACTATATGCTTTAAGTCGTATTGTTGATAAGTCGTTGATGTTGTTAAGCCGTATGGAGCTTAGGTCGTGTGGAAGTTAGCTTAGGTCGTGTGGAAGTTAGCTGGTGTGAGCGACTTAAGGAGTTGGGCCGACTTAAGATGGGACGAGTTAGTGGGTTGGACCGACTCATAGGGGTGACCGACCTAAGAGGTGAGCGAGTTAAGAGAATTAACCGACCTAAGAGCTAATGGTTTAGGGGATTGGCCGGCTTAGGAGTTAGCAACCTAGGACTAGCGGCAACGACTTAAGAGCTAACGACTCATAGATGAGACCGACCTAAGAAGGTTAACGACCTATAGGAGTTAGCGACCTGCAGGCTTAAGTCGTAAGCGACTTATAGTGATGGGGTTATAGTTAGGTCGTGGATGGGTTATGGTATAGGTCGTAGGTCGTTGAGACCTTGTGTATAGCGTTAGGTCGTTGGACCGTTAAGTCGTGAGTGTGTTGAGTCATTAGGTCGCGTTAGCGTAGTTGTGTTTGGTCGGCAAGGGCTGTTAAGTCATGGGACGACCTAGTTAGGTCACATGAAGGGAGAAGTCGTTAGGTCGTGCCCAGTTTGGTTTAGAGTTAAGGCTTAGGTCGATAGGTCGGCTAGGTGTTGAGTCGCTCATAAGGTTAAGTCGCTATGCCGCATATCGTTGAGTCGCATCTGGATAGGTCGTTGAGTCGTAAGGTGGCCTAGGTCGTAAGCCGTGGGGGTCTGTTGAGTCGTGGACGACTCATGGGGGCGGCGACTTAAGGGAATTCTAGCCTATAAATAGAGGGGTTTGGTTCACTTTTTGGCACCAGATTTTGAAGCGACGAAGTGCTGCCATTTTGAGAGCTCGACTACAACACTTCTTCACTTCTTTTCTCCTCTCTAATCTAGTGATTCCTTCCATCTAGATTGAAGATCAAATCGAAGATCCAAGAGCCAAAGTTGAAGATCTCCATCCAACAAAGAGAGATTTCATCGATTGAAGCGAGATTTTGCCGGATCAAGTTTCAGTTCCTAATGACGCCGATCATCTAAGGCCGTTGGATGAGGCTATTTAGGGTTAGGGTTTTGAGAAAATAAAGATGGGATGAGGTCCTTATATATGATTTCTAGCCAGTACTAATCATGCCTAAAAATTGATGAACTTCAATCGAGACGTGCTCTCTGGCGTTCCTAGCTAAATACCCCTACTCCGAACTCAATGGAACTATTTTCGAAAGCTAATTCTATCATATACAGAAGTTGGTTTTTAAATCAAATTATAATATTTTGATTTTCCAAAATTAATTATTATGCATTATAAGCACGCTCGATCACAAAGTATGTTCGATCCACATGAAACTCGTCGACGTACAACAATTTATTACTCTGAATCCAGTGGCACTAGTTTCGTCAAAATCCGAGACAGTGCCCCAGAATGCTAATTTCACAAATTTAAATGTGGTTTTGCATTTTCGTTCTAATTATCGATATTTGACCGATCTGTTTATTATTGCAAATAAATTTACAAATTGAATTCACCAATATTATTTATTAATTAAAAGGAGTTAAATAAGATTTCTTTTTGCGGATTAAGCGGGGTTAAAACTGGTCCCCTACCAGCTTTATTAAACATAGAAAAGGAAAAACAACAAGAGTACACCACAAAGCAGTCAGGGAAAGGAAAAGTAAAAATAGAACAAAACACACACATCAAAACAGAAAAGAAAAAGAACTACAAGGAGTAGCTAAGGTATCCAAGGTTCAAAATGAATGTCAAGAAACTTGTATGGGCTAACCCTCAACCCCAACAGAATGTCATGCTTTAAGACTGTCCAAAAAGTTTCCTTGCTTCTGCTGATACCATCGAAGCATCTCTTATTTCTTTCCTTCCAAATATCCACCATAAGTTTCTTCAATATGAAGAAAAGGAACTGCTTATTTCCCTCCCTCCATGAAATGGCACTTTCCATCAGGTTCCATAGATTATTATTGATAGGAAGAGCAAAAACCCTCAGGATGCAACTTATCATATTAGAGCTAAAACCCTTAGAAGTGCAGAAATGTAACGACCCGTATTTTTACGGATCGAAACATTGCTAAACTATATGCTTTAAGTCGTATTGTTGATAAGTCGTTGATGTTGTTAAGCTGTATGGAGCTTAGGTCGTGTGGAAGTTAGCTTAGGTCGTGTGGAAGTTAGCTGGTGTGAGCGACTTAAGGAGTTGGGCCGACTTAAGATGGGACGAGTTAGTGGGTTGGACCGACTCATAGGGGTGACCGACCTAAGAGGTGAGCGAGTTAAGAGAATTAACCGACCTAAGAGCTAACGGTTTAGGGGATTGGCCGGCTTAGGAGTTAGCAACCTAGGACTAGCGGCAACGACTTAAGAGCTAACGACTCATAGATGAGACCGACCTAAGAAGGTTAACGACCTATAGGAGTTAGCGACCTGCAGGCTTAAGTCGTAAGCGACTTATAGTGATGGGGTTATAGTTAGGTCGTGGACGGGTTATGGTATAGGTCGTAGGTCGTTGAGACCTTGTGTATAGCGTTAGGTCGTTGGACCGTTAAGTCGCGAGTGTGTTGAGTCGTTAGGTCGCGTTAGTGTAGTTGTGTTTGGTCGGCAAGGGCTGTTAAGTCATGGGACGACCTAGTTAGGTCACATGAAGGGATAAGTCGTTAGGTCGTGCCCAGTTTGGTTTAGTGTTAAGGCTTAGGTCGATAGGTCGGCTAGGTGTTGAGTCGCTCATAAGGTTAAGTCGCTATGCCGCATATCGTTGAGTCGCATCTGGATAGGTCGTTGAGTCGTAAGGTGGCCTAGGTCGTAAGCCGTGGGGGTCTGTTGAGTCGTGGACGACTCATGGGGGCGGCGACTTAAGGGAATTCTAGCCTATAAATAGAGGGGTTTGGTTCACTTTTTGGCACCGGATTTTGAAGCGACGAAGTGCTGCCATTTTGAGAGCTCGACTACAACACTTCTTCACTTCTTTTCTCCTCTCTAATCTAGTGATTCCTTCCATCTAGATTGAAGATCAAATCGAAGATCCAAGAGCCAAAGTTGAAGATCTCCATCCAACAAAGAGAGATTTCATCGATTGAAGCGAGATTTTGCCGGATCAAGCTTAGTTCTTTGCTATCCAGATCTAGAGTTGGTTGTTTTTGAGGTGTTTAGGTGATTCGGTGAGTGGTAGTTATCTCTCACACGGACCCAAGGGAGTATATTGGATCGGTGGTTTGTTTATGTGTTAAAGATAGCGATTTCTTGCATTTTCCCTAAGTCTGCATGTAGATCCATCATCTATGAAGATTTGATATCCATTTTACTACATGTTCACTTATGCAAGTTCATTCATCAAGTTGTAGAGATATTGTTCATAATTCATGCTTGTTAGAATGCATGTTAGACTTGAACTCTTTATTTACGAAATTGCCATTATTGTTGTAATTGTGTATTTAGATCTTGTTTGAATGATTGATTACTTGGATTAATGTTTGATTTGATTGATTAGTTGATTGATAACTTGATTTGGACAAGTTGGTCGAAGATGATTCAAAAGCTAAGTGGAAAGGCTCTTGAATAAGGAAAGCTGCCTGTGGCATATGAAGCGGATGTGGAAGCTCATATGGATAGATTTGTTGAGATGGGACTTTGCCATGATGCGATGAGGCAAACCATGATGTTGAGATGGGGCTTTGCTATGATGCGTTGAAGCAAAGCATAATGTATGAAAGCCTTGGTTTAGTCCAGACGGGATCATCCCAAGCATGTTGATAACTCGGTGATGCGGTCCGGGTTTATGGATAATGGTGGGCTCGAGAGGCGCTTGAGCTAGTATGAGAATAGTCGTCGAGGAGGATGACTAGGAGGCTTGGATCTTGTCGTTATTGAAGGTTCTAGCATGCTCAAAGCAAGAGTACGTTGGGACGGGTCACGATGACGTTCCAGACACGGGTCACGATGACGTGTTAGTACTCTGGGCAGATGCGATAGTCCTAGGCATGGGTCATGACGACGTGCGGAGTTATGTCTAGAACCGGGATTGCCATTAGCCCTTGACGGACGGCTGAAAGAAGGTGCCGGTCATTCAATTAACGGTGATATCGAGGCAATGATAACAGTGATAGCCAGAGTCATGGATGTTTGGTTGCACCATCATTCGATCTCAAGAGCGATGCTTTCTGGTTGCTTATCTGATCTTGGTTTAGGCCTTGGGGGTTTGTACCTTGAAAACATCGACCTTGACTCGAGTGATAATTGCTTTACTTAAATTGTCTGCTTTGCTATGCTTGTTTATGCTTAGAGGGTCTGAGGGCTATCACTGTGGAATGAGGTGGAGTGGGATGGTTGAGTTCCTATTCCTTTTACCCTTTATGCTCTTTTGGTATGTTTGATAGTTGATTTACTGCTCACTAAGACTGTTGTCTGACTCAAGGTTTTATGTTCAACTCTTATTACCTTGGGCTGTTCATCCATGTTGGGATGGGCAGACTAGGTAGCAGGTGACAGGTGCTGTTCTTGGTTACCAACGCTATTGATGACGAAAACGAGCTAGAGGCTTTTGCATAGTGTTTTCTTACTATATGTACTGGATATTCCGCTGTTTGTTTGATACTCTGAGTGTTATGTAGTGAGGCTTGATGTATTGACTATTCAGATGATTGTATAAAACTATTATGAGTTTATATGATGAAACTTCTGTTCTATAGAGCTTCACTATATATATTTTATCCATGCGCTGTGAGTAATACGATAAAGTCTGCTGTTTTACCTTACCCTGACTATCGTCCATGGCTGCCTGGCACATCTTTCAGCGCACCATTCTCTTGTTTTAGTGTGGGAGTCATGGCCGGTCGTCACATTTGGTATCAGAGCTTTGGTTAATCGATTTTAGCCAACGCTCACTGACGTAACTACGTATGAGAGACGTAATTGTAATTTTGATGGATGATTACTATATATAATATAGTAGCTTAGAAGGATTTGAACTCCTTATGTAGTTGTTTCTCAAGGTGTTCTAAATCATTCCTTTTTGTAGATATTAAGGATGAGTCGAAGTGAGGGACAAGTTGCTAGGGAAAGTCGTGCTGTTGGGGGAGCTACTGACTATGCTGCAATGTTCGAAGCTATGATGACTTCGATCGTGAGAAGGATACCAACTTCAGGACCGTCAGTAGATGTTGGAGTTCAAGTTCAAGCTCCAAGACCAGTGGATTTTGCTAAGTTGTGTAAGGACTATACTGCTCTTGGAGGAAAGGTTTTCTTGGGAACAGAATCAACCGTTGATGTTCAGAGATGGATAGATGCTTGTCAAAGGATTTTTGGTGATTTGGGAATTGAGGATGCAACTAAGAGGAAGCTTGCATCAAGACAGCTTCAAGGGAGAGCTTCGGATTGGTGGAATTCTATCACCATTGATACTCCAGAGGAAGAGATTACTTGGGAGCAATTCCAAGTTAGATTCGAAGCTAAGTTCATTTCTACGACTCAGAAATCTGTTCTGTTTAAGAAGTTTGTGGAGCTCAAGCAAGGTGGGAGACCAGTTCTTGATTATGTTTCTGAGTTTGAAGCCTTGTCCAAGTATGCTCGGTCGTATATAGAATCTCCCTATCAGAAGAATGAGAAGTTTGTGACAGGCTTGGATAGTTATCTTGGGAGACAGTTGGTGGATCACCTGGATGATCCATTTGAGAAGCTTGTGGAGAAAGCTCTCAGGCACGAGAGTTTGTTTCCTAATGAAGGGTCTGTTGTTGCTGTGACCAAGGAAGAGTCCAAACCACGGCAGGGTGGAAACAAGAAGAGGAAGCAGCAGCAGCAGAAGGGTAAGGATGGCCAGAAAAAGCCAAAGGGCGAAGTGATCTGCTACAATTGTCGGCATAAGGGTCATTTCTCTAGTGATTGCAAGAATCCAAAGGTGCAGTTGAAGTGCCACAACTGTGATAAGCTGGGGCATATCAGGAAGGATTGTCCGGAACCGAGGAAAGATAAGCAGATTGTGCAAGCTTATGCTTTGGGGGCTGTTCCATCATCGTTGAAAGCTCCTACTGCTTAAGAGAAGGGGAAGAGTGTGGTGGTTCAAGGTACTCTTTCCATTTGTGGTGTTCCAGTTAGGGTTTTGTTTGATACTGGAGCGTCGCATTCCTTTGTTTGTAGTGAACTTGTAGGCCGGTTGGGTTTGGAACCGGATATTATTGATAGACCATTGGTTGTGACTAATCCAGTTGGGGGTTCGTCTTGTTTGTGTATGATATGCCGTGGTCTAGTTGTGTCGAGTCATGATTGCTCTTTTGTTTGTGATTGCTTTGTTCTAAACTTTGCGGGGTTCAGAATTATTTTGGGTATGGACTGGCTTAGGAAGTATGCGGCAAAGGTTGATTGTGAGAGGCTGGAGGTGACAGTCGGGAAAGTGGAGGGGCGAAAGGTTGTGATACGATGTAAGCATGAAGAAGACGTCTTCATGAGCTTCATGTATTCGCTGGTTGTTCCACGGGATGGACTGTCATCGATGCCGGTTGTGAATGGATTTGAGGACGTCTTTGACGAAGTCAAAGGGTTACCGCCGCATAGGGAGATCGAGTTTCATATCGATCTAGTTGAGGGAGCCAGACCTGTTGTGATGCCTCTTAGGCGGATGGCGCCTAGGGAACAGCAAGAGTTGAAGGTGCAAGTTGATGACCTTTTACGGAAAGGATTCATTCGGCGTAGCGTGTCCGAATGGGGTGCACCAGTTGTGTTCGCAACCAAAGCGGATGGATCGTTGAGGTTGTGTGTGGATTTTCGTGAGCTGAATAAAGTGACTAGGAAGAACAAGTATCCATTGCCGAGAATAGATGACTTGTTTGATCAGCTTCACGAAGCTAAGGTGTTTTCTCAGATGGATTTGGCAACGGGATTTCACCAGTTTAGAGTGGCTAAGGATAATGTGCCGAAGACTGCTTTTAGGACACCATCCGGTTTTTATGAGTGGCTGGTAATGCCGTTTGGATTGACCAATGCACCAGCATATTTTGTGGATCTTATGAATAGAGTGTTCAAAGATCAGTTGAACAAGTTCGTACTTGTGTTCGTGGATGATATTCTGATTTATTCCAGAACTGAAGAAGAGCACAAGACGCACTTGCGTATTGTTTTGGAAATCTTGCGGAAACATCAGCTAAAGGCTAAGTTTTCGAAGTGTCACTTCTGGAAGAGTGAAGTGAGGTTCTTAGGCCATATTATCTCTGGAAATGGAATAGCGGTTGATCCCGCGAAAGTGGCAGCAATCCAGGATTGGGTTAGACCTTAGAATGCATCCGATGTGAGAAGTTTTCTTGGATTAGCAGGATACTATCGTCGGTTTATCAAAGACTTTTCCAAGATAGCTGTACCGTTAACAGGATTTACGAAAAAGAACCAAGTGTTCAGATGGGATGATAAGTGTGAGCAAGCTTTTGGAATCATGAAAGAGCGACTGACAAGTGCTCCTGTTTTGACTATTCCAAGTGGGAATGATGAGATGGTGGTTTACACCGATGCATGTGGTACTGGACTTGGAGCAGTGCTAATGCAAAAGGATAAAGTTGTTGCATATGCAAGTCGACAACTAAAGCCGCATGAAAGGAATTATCCGACTCATGATTTGGAGTTAGCGGCAATTGTATTTGCTTTAAAGATATGGAGACATTACCTATTGGGAGTTCGATTCGAGTTGTTTACGGATCATAAGTCGTTGAAGTATCTGTTCTCCCAAAAGGATTTGAATCTTCGACAGCAACGGTGGCTAGAGTTTTTAGCATCATATGATTTTGGTATAGCCTATACTCCGGGAAAAGGTAACGCAGTGGCTGATGCGTTAAGTCGAAGACATGCAGGATTGGGAGCCATGTTTTCGGAATGGAAGAATCTTGAGTATTTGGCTGGATTTGACTTCAGGCCTAGATGTGAATTGGAACCTGAGATGTTGGCAAACTTATCAATAAGACCTACTCTTGTGGAAAGAATTGGCGAGAGCCAAAAGCGAGATGATAAGCTTGTCAAGATTATCCACGATTTGGAATCTGGATTGGACCCAGAAAAGGATAAAGGATTCGAAGTCGATCGAGAGGGTTGGCTTCGGAAGCAAGGACGGTTAGTTGTTCCCGATATAGATGAATTGAGAGAGGAAGTTCTGAAGGAAAGTCATCACTCGAAGTTGACAATTCATCCAGGTGGAAATAAGATGTATCGGGATATGAAAAGGACTTACTACTGGGAAGGTATGAAGAAGGATGTTGGAAATTTTATTTCCAAATGTATGAACTGCCAGTTGGTAAAAGCTGAGCAGAAGAAGCCCAGTGGATTGCTTCAGCCATTGGAAGTTCCTACATGGAAGTGGGAGCAGATATCGATGGATTTTATTGATGGTCTACCTAGAACCAGGGCAGGGAATGAAGGGATTTGGGTCATCGTAGATCGTTTGACTAAGAGTGCAAGATTCATTTCTGTTCGATCAACTAGGACTGCATCGAAGTTGGTTGAGTTGTATGTTAAGTGGATAGTTCGATTCCATGGTATTCCGAAGAGTATAGTGAGCGATCGAGACCCATTGTTCACTAGTGGATTTTGGAAGAGCTTCCAAGAAGTTTTGGGAACTGAGTTGTGTTTGAGTACAGCTTATCATCCCCAAACAGATGGTCAAACTGAGAGTGTCAACCGAGTTTTGGAAGATCTCCTGAGGGCATGTGTTTTGGATTTCGGAGGATCATGGGAAGATCATCTTCATTTGGTGGAGTTTGCGTATAATAACAGTTATCATACAAGTATTGGTATGACACCTTATGAAGCCCTGTATGGAAGACCGTGTAACTCTCCGACATGTTGGTTGGAAACAGGAGAAAAGCTGATACTTGGGCCAGAGATGATTCGATGGACTTCGGATTGTATAGAGATCATTCGGCAACGAATGAAGGCAGCCCAAGACCGTCAGAAAAGTTATGCCGATATTCGTCGTAAGGATTTGGAATTCGACGTAGGTGATATGGTTTTTGTGAAGATTTCTCCTCTGAAGAATGTTATTCGATTCGGGAAGAAAGGAAAATTGACTCCGAGATTTGTTGGACCATTCCCGATTATCGAGCGAATTGGAAAGCTCGCCTATAGATTGGAGTTACCAGAAAAGATGGCGGGTGTGCACAATTTTTTTCATGTATCTTATCTACGGAAGTATGTGCACGACCCAAGTACAGTGGTTTCTGCTGATAGCTATGAAGACTTGGAGGTTGATCCAGTTGTTACGAGACCTCGTAAGCCGCTTCGTGTTGTGGAAACTGACACGAAACAGCTTAGGAGGAAGACGATTACGTTGCTCAAGGTACAATGGAGTGATGATGTTAACGACTGTACGTGGGAAGAGGAAGAGAGGATGAAGGCAGCTCATCCTGAACTCTTCGAGGTATGGCCCTAAGGTGTCGTGACATCTCACGAATTTGTAACTTGTTCTAGTCTTAGAATTCTGCATGCTAGGCTAGTAATTGGATGCATGGTTTGTTGATTGCTATGGATGGTAGGCATGCGGAATAACCATGGTTGCTCTTGTTTGTTTGGAATTTCGGGGGCAAAATTCTTAAGGGGGAGAGAATGTAACGACCCGTATTTTTACGGATCGAAACATTGCTAAACTATATGCTTTAAGTCGTATTGTTGATAAGTCGTTGATGTTGTTAAGCTGTATGGAGCTTAGGTCGTGTGGAAGTTAGCTGGTGTGAGCGACTTAAGGAGTTGGGCTGACTTAAGATGGGACGAGTTAGTGGGTTGGACCGACTCATAGGGGTTACCGACCTAAGAGGTGAGCGAGTTAAGAGAATTGACCGACCTAAGAGCTAACGGTTTAGGGGATTGGCCGGCTTAGGAGTTAGCAACCTAGGACTAGCGGCAACGACTTAAGAGCTAACGACTCATAGATGAGACCGACCAAAGAAGGTTAACGACCTATAGGAGTTAGCGACCTGCAGGCTTAAGTCGTAAGCGACTTATAGTGATAGGGTTACAGTTAGGTCGTGGACGGGTTATGGTATAGGTCGTAGGTCGTTGAGACCTTGTGTATAGCGTTAGGTCATTGGACCGTTAAGTCACGAGTGTGTTGAGTCGTTAGGTCGCGTTAGTGTAGTTGTGTTAGGTCGGCAAGGGCTGTTAAGTCGTGGGACGACCTAGTTAGGTCACATGAAGGGATAAGTCGTTAGGTCGTGCCCAGTTTGGTTTAGTGTTAAGGCTTAGGTCGATAGGTCGGCTAGGTGTTGAGTCGCTCATAAGGTTAAGTCGCTATGCCGCATATCGTTGAGTCGCATCTGGATAGGTCGTTGAGTCGTAAGGTGGCCTAGGTCGTAAGCCGTGGGGGTCTGTTGAGTCGTGGACGACACATGGGGGCGGCGACTTAAGGGAATTCCAGCCTATAAATAGAGGGGTTTGGTTCACTTTTTGGCACCGGATTTTGAAGCGACGAAGTGCTGCCATTTTGAGAGCTCGACTACAACACTTCTTCACTTCTTTTCTCCTCTCTAATCTAGTGATTCCTTCCATCTAGATTGAAGATCAAATCGAAGATCCAAGAGCCAAAGTTGAAGATCTCCATCCAACAAAGAGAGATTTCATCGATTGAAGCGAGATTTTGCCGGATCAAGCTTAGTTCTTTGCTGTCCAGATCTAGAGTTGGTTGTTTTTGAGGTGTTTAGGTGATTCGGTGGGTGGTAGTTATCTCTCACACGGACCCAAGGGAGTATATTGGATCGGTGGTTTGTTTATGTGTTAAAGATAGTGATTTCTTGCATTTTCCCTAAGTTTGCATGTAGATCCATCATCTATGAAGATTTGATATCCATTTTACTACATGTTCACTTATGCAAGTTCATTCATCAAGTTGTAGAGATATTGTTCATAATTCATGCTTGTTAGAGTGCATGTTAGACTTGAACTCTTTATTTACGAAATTGCCATTATTGTTGTAATTGTGTATTCAGATCTTGTTTGAATGATTGATTACTTGGATTAATGTTTGATTTGATTGATTAGTTGATTGATAACTTGATTTGGACAAGTTGGTCGAAGATGATTCAAAAGCTAAGTGGAAAGGCTCTTGAATAAGGAAAGCTGCCTGTGGCATATGAAGCGGATGTGGAAGCTCATATGGATAGATTTGTTGAGATAGGACTTTGCCATGATGCGATGAGGCAAACCATGATGCTGAGATGGGGATTTGCTATGATGCGTTGAAGCAAAGCATAATGTGTGAAAGCCTTGGTTTAGTCCAGACGGGATCATCCCAAGCATGTTGATAACTCGGTGATGCGGTCCGGGTTTGTGGATAATGGTGGGCTCAAGAGGCGCTTGAGCTAGTATGAGAATAGTCATCGAGGAGGATGACTAGGAGGCTTGGATCTTGTCGTTATTGAAGGTTCTAGCATGCTCAAAGCAAGAGTACGTTGGGACGGGTCATGATGACGTTCCAGACACGGGTCACGATGACGTGTTAGTACTCTGGACAGATGCGATAGTCCTAGGCACGGGTCATGACGACGTGCGGAGTTATCTCTAGAACCGAGGTTGCCATTAGCCCTTGACGGACGGCTGAAAGAAGGTGCCGGTCATTGAATTAACGGTGATATCGAGGCAATGATAACAGTGATAGCCAGAGTCATGGATGTTTGGTTGCACCATCATTCGATCTCAAGAGCGATGCTTTCTGGGTGCTTATCTGATCTTGGTTTAGGCCTTGGGGGTTTGTACTTGGAAAACATCGACCTTGACTCGAGTGATAATTGCTTTACTTAAATTGTCTGCTTTGCTATGCTTGTTTATGCTTAGAGCGTCTGGGGGCTATCACTGTGGAATGAGGTGGAGTGGGATGGTTGAGTTCCTATTCCTTTTACCCTTTATGCTCTTTTGGTATGTTTGATAGTTGATTTACTGCTCACTAAGACTGTTGTCTGACTCAAGGTTTTATGTTCAACTCTTATTACCTTGGGCTGTTCATCCATGTTGGGATGGGCAGACTAGGTAGCAGGTGACAGGTGCTGTTCTTGGCTACCAACGCTATTGATGACGAAGACGAGCTGGAGGCTTTTGCATAGTGTTTTCTTACTATATGTACTGGATATTCCGCTGTTTGTTTGATACTCTGAGTGTTATGTAGTGAGGCTTGATGTATTGACTATTCAGATGATTGTATAAAACTATTATGAGTTTATATGATGAAACTTCTGTTCTATAGAGCTTCACTATATATATTTTCTATTGTATTTTATCCATGTGCTGTGAGTAATACGATAAAGTCTGCTGTTTTACCTTACCCTGACTATCTTCCATGGCTGCCTGGCACATCTTTCAGCGCACCATTCTCTTGTTTTAGTGCGGGAGTCATGGCCGGTCGTCACAGCTAACCCTCAACCCCAACAGAATGTCATGCTTTAAGACTGTCCAAAAAGTTTCCTTGCTTCTGCTGATACCATCGAAGCATCTCTTATTTCTTTCCTTCCAAATATCCACCATAAGTTTCTTCAATATGAAGAAAAGGAACTGCTTATTGCCCTCCCTCCATGAAATGGCACTTTCCATCAGGTTCCATAGATTATTATTGATAGGAAGAGCAAAAACCCTCAGGATCAAACTTATCATATTAGACCAGATGAAATGAACATATGGACAGTCAAAATAAATGTGCAAAACACTTTCAGGCTGTTGATAACACAGCTCACATTCAGGAAGAACAGACATACCATATCTCAAAAGCTTATCTCTAGTCAAAAGAGCATTAGAAGTAACCTTCCAAAACATTAGATTGTCACTGCCACAAGAGGCCATAGTCCAAGTTACCTTTCTCCACTTCCATTTTGGCATTGTGTCCAATCCATTCAAGGCCACATAAACTTTTTTAATGGAGTGACCCTAACCATTCCATAAGACAGTGTCATGGTCATATGATTCATAAATGCTAGTTTCATAATTGCTCCAAAAATTCCTGACAATCTGGTTACTAGTGTAGGGCAACTCAATTTTTCCATTTACAATGTGATCAATGGCAAGAGCATTATTTCCAATGCCACATTGAAATTTCTGCTATGTACTAAAAACATGGTCAAGAATAACACCTTTGCTTAGCCATGGGTCATGCCAGAAACTGCACATGCTTGTCCTGGAAAGTTTCAGTTGAATAAGAGGCTTGAATATATGTCTTAATTTTAATATATTCCTCCATATCCAGCTACATGACTGAGGGATATCCATTAGCCAGAAGGTTTTTGTACCAATGTTATATCTTAGTGTCCAATTCACCCACGGTGTGTCATGCTTGTGCAGCAACGCATTGAAATGATGGCTGTAAGCTGCCTTGTTCCATACCCCAATGCATTGCAATCCCAGACCCCCTTTTCTTCTTGGCTTCTCAATGGATTTGTAAGAACAGGGTGGAACCTTCCTTGTGTGTATGGTACCATACCATAGAAATCTCATCATTTCTCTTCTAACCAATTTCAGCAGTTTTATTGGTAGAATGAAAGTCCTTGCCCAATATACCATTAATGAGTGACTAACAGATTGAACAAGCACCAATCTTCCAGCTTGTGACAGGAATCTGTTGGCCCAACAATCCATAACAGCAGTTATCTTTTCATATAGTGGAAGACAATCAACATAAGTAACTCTTGATGTACATAAAGGAAGCCCGAGATAATTCATATCAGATGACATGGATTGCATACCAGCATAAGAGGTCAGATTCAATTCCTGAATACTAGAAACTCCAGAGAATAGGATGTTGGATTTATGAAGATTAAGTTTAAGGCCAGTCATCAAATAAAAAAATATGAAGAGCACTTTTAATACCTTCAAAAGACCGCATATTGGGTTTAGTGAAAATCATAATATCATCAGCAAAAAGGAGGGCTATTATTCGAAGGTCTTTGCACTTGGGGTGGTATTGTATTTGCTTGTTTTTAAACATGGGTCTTAACAGGCTTGTAAAGACTTCCATTACCAGAATGAAGATATAGGAAGACAGGGGATCCCCCTGCCTGATTCCCTGCTTTGGAACAAAATTGCTTGTGCTTGTGCCATTGATAATCAGAGAATAGGAGGGAGTAGATATACACTCTTAAATCCAAGCAACAAAAACTTTGGGAAAACCCATGAGTGACATAACCCTAACTATTGTTTTCCAATGAAATGAATCATAAGCCTTCTGCAGATCAAGCTTAAGCATGGCACGTGGTGAAACATTAACATAGTGGTATCCTTTTAATAGCTCACGCAAAATCTAATTAAGATGATCGCTATATTTTAATTCAAGCTATAAATTTCCAAAATCCAATTATTCAAATATTTAAAATTAATTAAACATTTAAAATTGAATAACCTAAATTTTGGGTTGTTACATTCTCCCTCCTTAACAGGATTTCTTCCCCATTATTTCTAAGGAAGAAAATGTCACCAATCCCTTAAGGTTTGAAAACTTATTAAAAAAATTAAGTCCCTAATTTTCAGAAAATTTCGACAGCACCTCCTTTGCACGGCTCAATCGAGAAAATTACATATTACCATTACGGGCCCCAAATCAATCAAAAGAAAACAAAAGCCAAGTGGCCTCGCATATCTGGGGCATAAAATCATCAACCAAACAAAATACCAAACTTCTAAATCTATTGCATGCCTTTTTGTGTTTAGTTTATATTTTTGCAAGCAGTTTATTATCTCGATGTAAATGCAGGCACGCAAGAAGTCAAGTATAAATCTCTTGCTTCCCTTACTTACATAATCAGAAAAAGAGTCATACTAATAAAAGAGAAATATACTAGTTATTACTATCACAAATTCAAATAGCATAAACAATATAACATTCATAGTCATCAAGGCAATAGGGTAAACAATAATGAGATGGCTCTGCAAGTAAAAACTAGCATGATATAAATTTATATGCAATTCCAATGAATAACCCCACATGCAACCAAAAGCAACATATCAACCGTATGCAATAAAATACAGTAATTACTTCATACAAGAATAACATGCATCCGATCATTTCAAACGATAAATTTAGAAATAAATGACAAGGCTTTATAATTAAAAATATATTTTAAAACTCCCTCAAAAAGAAATATATCAAAACTAGATCCAACATGACTAGGAAGGTGTGTCCCCCTTAATGAGCATGGTATAACTCTAAACAAAGCAATGGAGCCTCCGGTAGTATTCCGGTACCTCCTAAAACAGTATAGAGTAAATACACCTAGCGAGTCTCTAAATGGGAGAAACTTGCAATTGCGCTTTGATTTTAGTCATTCACTGCAATAAATAAAAATATTTGTAAAACATTTTGCAAATATGTATTGGAACAAACCAATTTTTTAACAAAATAATAATATTTCTCAAATACTTTTTTTTTGAAAAAGGATCAAACACTTTATTGATAATGTCAAAACATTACATACACAGCATATACATAATAAACAGATGGACATTTAAGCGACCCGTATACTCATAACCAATGCCCTAAATTCTTTGCGAAAACCTAGCAACTCATGGCGGCTCATTCTCTCTACCAGGCAATCTTTCTTCTCTTTCAACGATAGTGATAATACTATCAGTGCGTCTAGACAATCTCGAGCTCTCAGTTTCATTATCTTCTCTATCAATCATGTATCTTGAGGATGATGCTGTATTTGGGAAGTTGGGGTTTTCGGTCAAGGTAATGTCAACTCGCAGAGGTAAAATCTCCCATTTCTGAATGATATCATCAGCGTTAATCATGCTTTGACTGAAAAACTTGGATCTATTAATGATAATGTCACGAACATTGGATTTTATGGTATTACAGACCGTGATTTTGTCTATCTTTTCATTGTTAAAAATGATAGAATTCCTGCTTTTCCAAATGAACCAAACAGAGGAGCTAAGCGCGGCTATTATGATATCTTTCTTTATGCTGTTAGCTGCAAATTTCTGAGTTATATATGCAATGGCATCTGTGATTGAAATATGAACATTTCTATGCGTTATAGGGTCCCCCATCATGGTTCTGATCCAACACCACACGTGCTTAGAAAAAGAACAGTTGAAAAATAGATGTTTACATGTTTCTACTTCCCTTTTGCACAAAACACAAATATTATCTTCAGTCATTCCTTGCAATTGTAGTTTGTCCTTTGTGGGTAGGAAGCTGAATATAGCTCTGTATAAGCATACATTCATTTTTGGGAGTGGGATGGTATTCCATATGATTTTGTAATAATTGATGTTCTGATGTTTGACTCTTAACTCATTCCATGCATCATGAAAAGAAAAAGCGCCATTTTTACTGTTTCTACAAAACCAATAGTCTTCTGTTTTATCATGATATATGGGTATTTGCCTTATTTCCTCACTTATATTACCAAGATATGAGATGTTTTCAGGCCTCCAACTATTACCAGATATAATTTGATCTACCTTGTGGTTATAACCTCTTGAGTATGATAAGGTTTCATGCCCCAGTTTCTCCAATAAGGTTGAACCATTAATCCAAGGTATAAACCACAAACTAGTAGATTTGCCATCCACAATTCTTCTATCGATTAATTTTTGAGCATCTTTTCTGTGATGTAACATTTTTTTCCAAGTGCATGAGGAATTGTTACTAAAGTTAGCTTCCCACAAAGTCTCATTGTTTGCATATTTCACATTAAGCCACTTAGCACTGTAAGTTGAATTGTTAAGAGTTTCCCATATTCTTTTGATGCAGAAAGTATTATTTATATCTGACAGTTTTTTCAACCCTATCCCACCTTCAGCTCTAACACTTGTGACTGTTTCCCATGGTACTTTACTTTTCTTACCTTTCCAGATAAATTGTTTGCATAACTGATTGATTTTATGGATAGTTAAGCTAGGTAGCATGAAACATTGCATCCAAAAACTGACCATTGGATAAACAACAGCTTTAATTAGTTCAATTCTACCTGGAACTGTGAGAAATTTGCACTCCCAACCATGCATCTTCTTTAACACTCTGTCTATAAGTTGTTTACAATTTGAATGTTTGATGTATGTGACAGATAAGGGTAATCCAAGATACCTGATAGGTAGTTCTCCTTCTTGAATATCCAGAATGTTAAGCACTTGATCCTTATTGTTGCAAAACTTGTTGAAAAAAACTTGGGTTTTGAGATTATTCATTTCCAAGCCAGTCACTTTCTTTAGTTTTTTGAAACAGTTTTTAACAGATTTGGCTCCAACTACAGTTGCATTTATGAAAATTAATAGATCATCTGCATAAATAAGATGTGTTATGTTAGAATTGTTCTTGATAACTGATTCTACTTTTCCTTTAGTAGCTTTAGCATCCATCAACAAAGTGAAATATTCCATGCATAAAGTAAAAAGGTAAGGGGATAAGAGGTCTCCTTGTCTTAAACCATTACTCCTAGTAAAATATCCCTTATGATATCCATCAATAGAAAAAGAATAACTAGGAGTACTTATCATTTCTTGAATTATTTTTATCCATTTAGCTGGAAAGTCCATGCTTCTCATCATGTGCAGGATGAATTGTCTGTTTACTGAGTTATATGCCTTCTTAAGATCCACCTTTATGCACATTTTGTTACTGCCATGCTTGTTAAAATTTCTGATGTGCTCATGTGCAATAATTATCCCATCTTTGATTTGCCTGTTTGGTAAGTAGGCTGTTTGATTATCAGATATTAATTCTTCAAGAACAAACTTAATTCTGTCACATAACATTTTAGATAGGATTTTGTACAGCATGGAACAACATGCTATAGGTCTGAAATCTAAAGCAGATTCTGGGGTTTTAACTTTTGGGATTAAGGAGATAATAGTGTGATTAATTTCTCTCACTATTCTGCCATTATCAAAAGAAGACTGCATAGCTTCTAAAAGAGGTTTTTTTAATTCATTCCAATGTCTTTTGTAGAATTTTGCATTAAAACCATCATATCCAGGAGCAATATCATAATGTACACTGAAAATGGTTCTTTTTAATTCTTTTTCCTCAAATGTAGCATTAAGGAATACTTTTCCCCATTCATTTATTTTTCTTTTTGGAGTGATATTGGGGAACTGATCAATCATGTTTCCTCTATTATATATGTTGGAAAAATATCTGACAGCCTCTTCTTCTATCTCTTTTAGAGTTTTGACTACTTCTCCATTTTCTTTTATAATGTTGTGACAGCTGTTGACAAATCTCCTGGTTGTTTGTTTTTCAAAGAAATTTTTTGAACAACTATTATCCCATTTGATCCATTGGCATTTTGTTTTTTGTTTATTGTCCATTGCTAACAGCTCCAAATTTTTTGCCAGTTCTACTTGAGCATCATGCAGATTTTGTGCATTTAAGGAGTTATGGTTAGTTTCTAATATCTGTAAAGCAGTGTTGACCACTTGCTTACATTTTGATATTTGTGACTGTAAATCATTTTTTCCTTTGCACCATCTTTTAATTTCCTTTTTGATATTTTTCTGCATTTGAATAAGGTTGAATAACTAATTTTCTTCAGGGAAAACAAAACACTTTTCAACTGCTTCTTTGTACCCCTCACACATGACCCAGTGATTCATGAATTTAAATGGTTTTGGACCTTCTAATGTTTGTGTGCAATTAAAGTGGAACATAATAGGTACATGATCACTGGTAGATAGGTCTAAATATTTTGCATGAGAATTTTTGAACATGTTCATCCATTCAATGTTGCATAAAATTCTATCAATCTTTGTAGCAATATTTTTGTTAGGCCCTGATCTCCATGAAAACTTAACCCCTGAAATACTGAGTTCTTTGACCCCTGCAGAGTTGATAAAATTGTTAAGCTCCTGAATGTTTCTGGTTGTCAACTTATTTCCTCCCATTTTTTCCTTCAATAATCTAACACAATTAAAATCCCCTATGATGCACCAAGGTGTAATAAAAGTGTTTGCTTCTTTTTCCAGTTGTTTCCATAAAGTTTTCCTTTCGGATTCAAGATTTAATGCATAGATGACTGTAACAATACATTGAGCCCCTGCAGTATTATTTAGCATGCATGTAATATGTTGTTTGCTCATAGAAATTACATAACTGCTCCAAATATCTGAGTTGATCATAATGAGAATTCTGCACTTGTGATGATACTCAATGTTATTTATGCATGTCCATTTATTTCCCCACAATTCCATATACAGCTGAATTTTATTTCTTCTCAGTTTATTTTCAACTAAGCAAAACATCGAAGGTTTTTGCGAGAAAACAATGTTTTTTACCTCTAAAACATGTGCTGCCTTGTTAAGACCCTGCACATTCCAACACAAGATTGACATTATTTGGATGAACTTGCTTGACTCCTGGTCCTTATAGTGGGAGTCACACTGTCATGAATCACTTTATTCTTTTTCTTTTCTTGAAAATTTTCCCCTTTCATTTCTGTAAGCACTTTTTCAAACTCAGGATTGATGGATGTGAGGTTTTTAGGTGAATTGTTGGGAGGATTAATGGTTGAAGGGTATGTGGGTTTGATACATGATTGAGATAAAGAAGATGCTTCCACATTTGAGTCTTTCATGTCTTTCTGCACCTTAAAAGGATTAAGCACTACAGTTGTTAGATCTGAAATTTGAGGGTGTAAATTATTTAAAACATGTTCATTGTGATTTGATAACTCCCTGTTGCATAAATTCTCTGATGATGATAGATTGACCGAGGCTTTTGTCGATGACGTCAGTGCAGTTGGATCCAGAGTCTTAGTACTTGTAGGTGTTCCTTCTGCAATGTTTTGTATTTGAGATATATCAGAGAGACGAGCATAGGGTTCCTTTGCAATTGTAGCAGCCATGCTGATTTGTGGAGGTGAACCACATTCTTCTGTTTCAGTTAATGGCGGGGCTGCAATTGCAATTGCAGGATTCTTTGATGATATCTGAGATGTCTCAACATTCAAAGCAGTTGTGTCTGATGGAGAAACATCTTTATTCTTATTATATGTATAATCTTGAACATTGGACTCATCTATTGTAATAACTTCTGCATTGTGATGTACTATTCCTTCTGAATTGATGTAAAGAGTTTGCTGGTTTGTGTTTTCCTCTGAAACAATGTCCATGCTATCAGTCTCGTTGTTAAATGTTGTGGGCTTTGGTATCCATTGTTGCGTAAATGATATAGGGCATTCATTATTCACATGACCAAAGCATACACAGTTATGACAAACTGGAGGTATAAATTCATATTCAACATTTTGCAGTACGCAATCACCTTTAGGCAATTTGATTTGCACTTCCTTTTCAAATTTGAAAGACGCATCAACTTCGATGAGCATTCTGGCAAAAGCTATTCTGCTCCTATTTTTAGTATGCTCGTCCATTGCAATAGGTCTACCAATAGTACTAGCAATTTTACACAGTGAAATATGATTCCAATATGCAAAATTTAGATTGGGAAATCTCACCCAAATAGGTCTTTTTCATATTTGATAGAACTATTCCATTTTTTCATGATGATGAACTTCCCATCCATCATCCATGGTCCTCCTTCTAGTATTTTGTTACAATCTTCTGCTAATTCAAATTGAAGAAGATAGAAACCATTATCCCTAGCAAAGACTTCAAATTTACCTTTTGGAAGCCACATTCTTCTTATATATGCTTTGAAAAACATATAGTACGCTCTTTTCCCCACCAAATATATAAGAATAGAATTTGACCACATTTTCTCTGCTGAGATCAGCTCCTCCTCTCCAATTATTGCTGTTTTTCTATCATTAACAATTACTGGATCAAAGTATTGAATAGTTTCACCTTGTTTTTTCCCCTTGACCAGATCACACCAGCTTTTAGGTGTAGACTTTGCAAACACACCTGATCCGATCACTGACTTATTCACCTTTATTCGATCCCCCATCTTTACCCGAGGTACATGTAGATCTGACTTTCCCTTAGCATGATCAGCCGCCGTAGATCGAATCCCTTTCTGCCCATTCACACCTGAAGTTGCCTGCCTCTTTCTCCGATCCATCACCCTAGTCCAGCCCTTTTCCTCCGCGTCCTCCCCTCCTGGATCTGATTGATTCACCATTATCCTTGTTACAGCTATCTTGTATATTAATAAAGAGTATTACTGGGTAATACCGTCTGCTAATTTCTCAAATACTTCAAATCATAATATTATTATTTCATTTCACAATCATTCCAAAAATTCTTTTAAAATGATTTCTAAGCCACCGAGATTTAAGTCCTAATAAACAAATAATTCAAAAACCTCTATTTATAAACTCAAATTTATAAACTGTGGTATATACATCACACAACCAATCACATCAAATCAAATTTCATATAGAAATAAAACAAAACTATCAAACATAAAATACCATAAGGGAAAATATAACACTACATTATTTAAAATGTCAAATGACTAACAACCAGATTTAGAATTTTGCTAAAGTTCATAAATTTTCTTAAGTCATATACTAAGTATACAATTATACTTAAATCTATATGATATACATAAATCATTCATATGCTATATTTGATCTGATCACTGGTTCAGATACATAGACTTATATTTCCAAATTAGTATTACTCACTCGACCTCTCTATGGCCGACTCCGATCAGATTTCTCGATTAGGAACTTCCATTCTCCTTGCATAGCCATAAACTATGATATATAAATAACTTTAGCATCATATCAAGATTTTGAATCAAGTGTTTGCTAACAAGAAGCAAGTGAGAAATCCTTTTCGAACTAGTGTGAATCATCCGAAGTTATGTATTCAAATCCTAGATCAAGAACCGTGCAAATAAAATGATCTACGTATAACTTACGTACTTAGTTTGACTGGTTTCTTAATTATAGCAATCTCTATTTTATTCAACACTAAAATTATTTTATGAATTACTTCATAAATTTTGACCTAAGTTTATAAATGTTGTACAAAGACAATTTCGTATAAAACAACAAATAAAAGCTTACTCTATTTTATTTATTTTTATAATACTCCTCTACATCCTAAGAGTGTACAAAAAATGTCAATTTTACTTAATTTATTGACTATTTATTTTTATTTTTTATTTTCAAACTCAAATTTTAAGCGAAGGCTTAAACAAAATATGGGTCTTTAAAACCAAGTTAACCCTTGGACTACTTTACCTTAGAGTGTACTAAGGGAAGATACTCCAGGTTGGCCCAGTATCATCAATTAGTTTACACAACTTATGTGATTTAACAAAAACTATGGTTTTAACTAAATAAATTTACCAAAACCTTTATATTTAATTTAACCCATTCAAAACTAAAGTTAAATTATTTCATTTCTGTCTAAGATTTTAAAATTTTCATTTATCAAATTATTTATCAAAACACCTTTCTGTTTTAAATAAATTTCCTTTAAGGTAACTTAAGAATCAAATACCCGTTTTTATTTCAACATCCTTTTTGAAAACATATACATATATTTCTACAGGAAATAACTTCAATCAATTTATTTACTAAAGCTCACTTTGGGTTCGTCCAGATTTTAAACTCATTTCGATCGCACAATGGTAAAAAGAATAAGATACCAATTACTCAACAACGTTTGCCTAAGCAACATCCACTCATCACATAGAATCAAATTACCACATAACTAATCAGGATGTTCTCTCCGAATTTTCCCAAAGAAAATGCATTTCATTTAAAATTTCACTTCCAAAATATTTTTATTTACACACTTCCAAGTAATACTTTTCTCAAAATCTTTTGAAATTATTTTCAAATAATTTCGGGATTTAAAATTTTAAAAATCCTTTTTAAAACACATTTTATATACTAAGTTTATATAAAATTTCCTTTATATAAAATCTCCCTTATATAAAATCATTCATATATTAACAATTCTCCTTTATTATAATAAAATTTTCTTAAATACTTATTCTTTAAATGATTTATCCTACCATTTAGATTATTTTTAAACAACTTTTATTAAAAGATTACTTTAACTTAACATTTACTCCGAGCACCTTATAGTGAAATTGTGAAACTTAATTCACAAAGGGTTCATTTATAAATTCAAATAATCAATGCTTATAAATGAGCTAAACACAATTAGTCAAAAATCAATAATTGGCAATCAATGCTCCTGATTTAGCTAAGCGAGACTGATCAAATAATAGTGATAGTAAATAAGCAACATCGCATTCAAGAAAGCAAACATGCCCTATACCTATATAATTTTGAAAATTATTCCTTTTTATATATAAAACATAATCCTAAGAAGAATATTTCATTTGCTAAATTTTCAAAAATAAATATCATTTCTGTTTTCCTCATTCGAGTGTTTAGAAATCCTTATCGACATCGTGTGTCCTATGTCTCGACCAGAATTCATAAATAACTTATTAGACCAATTAACACAACATTTTTTATAACATTAACAAATACACACTGTATATATAATAACAAATATGCTCTTGTATATATAATACTCTTGAACTCATTTGTAGGTTGTCACTTACCCTATCTCTAATGAGCCATACCTTACCAAAGCCAAGGTTATCACTTAACCTTTAGCTCTGATACCCAATTGTAATGACCCGCCTTTTCGACCATCGAAGGTTGACACCTAATACAGTCACCGTATTCAAATGCCGAACATTCAATCGTCGAAAAGGTAGATTGTTAGGGTAAAAGGAAAGAAAAGAATAAAGAATAGGGAAATCAGAATCTCACAACGGAATCAACAACGTATAATAAAACAAAGACAGTAAAAACTATGACTCTAAAATACATAGTACATAAGTGTAAAAAACAAACTTTATTAGCTAGATGGTTATAAAATCCCAACCTTATAATTTCTAATATATATATATAATATAGTGAAAAAAATAAATTACTACAAAAGGTGAACATCCATCTCTACTCCATGAGCTTCATGCCCCACCAAAGGTAACCTGGAAAATACTCGGTTTGACCCAAGCATTGTAATAAAATAACACCCAGAATAGTCTGTAAAACCAGCGTGAGAAAACTCAAGTAATAAGGCTATAATTGATTCCATGCGACGCCGCCGCTAAACATGAAACAGGTTTTCCCCTATAAGAACAATATCCATATATAAAGTAATACGAAACAATCAAAACAACAATCCAAACTAGAAAGGATGTACATAGGTAGCAACAAAATCCAAACTTATAGAATGGACAAATATAATTAGACATCGAGAAGAGCTTCAGACACTTCTCAATGCAAATTGTGAAATACAATTCATAGATTGAACTAAACAAGGAAAGGGGAAATTATTCAATAAATGACTAAGAGGGTGCACCACACTTACCATCTCTTTGGTTTTAGTCATTTTCGACAAAGGATAGCAACACTTGGATGAGTACAAATTGTCTTCGATTGACGTAACATAAAAGATGAAAAGATCAATTCCAAGGTTCAAGGTAGAAATAAGGAAAATGAATTTATCTAACATACCTAGAAGGTTGATCTCCCATACACCGAAAGTATACATCTTGATAAAATATTCTTGAAAGTCCACTCCAAACATGCAAGACTCTCGAGAACTTCCAAGCTGGACGTAATTAAATCCACATGCATCCGAATATACTCACATCAACGCATACATGCTATTGACTTCTCTAGATGAATGTGAATATACTCTAATGGGTGCGATCCGCATGGCTTGGCTTCCACTCGCTCTTTGGTTTTGTTTTTCCACGATGTTGGATGATAATGCTCAAAATGAGCGATAAATCGTCTTAGAATGATGATCCACAACAATGACTTGGAGGGTGTGCCCCTTACCCACGTTTTGGTTTTAGTCATTTTCGACAAAGGATAACAAAGCACAAATAGAGTAACACATTGTCTTAGAGTGACGAAATACAAATAATATAGTGGAATCGAAATTGATAATCGATAAATCAACTATTGGAAATAAAAATTGATTTGTGTATGGGAATTAAATCTCATACAATTACCCTTAATAAATGAATCAAACTTTTACCGCAATTGATCTATATTTAGGCTTGATTTTCACTTTTCATATATTTATAAAATACATTAAAAACACTCCTTGTAGTATTCTTTTTTTTAAAACAAATTATAATACTAAGTGTATTAAAACATTGTTTACTTTAAATCCGAAACAATTTACACTTATGTAACAACCCGCATATTTATCGATTTTTATATTTAAATATTTTATCATTCGTCGGATTTTAGTCCAAAAAGTCACTTTTTGCAAACAGTCGAATTGGGACTCGAGACCCCTCCCATTGAGTTCAAAATGTCATTTGCAACCTTTTTGAGTATAAACATTGATATGTTTGGAGCTAGTTAAAAATTTGATCATTTTCACTTTGGGTTTGGGTTTGGGTTCAGCCCTATGTTTAACTTATACTCAAATCTGAACCACTCCTCCCCATTCACTCTCACTTCCTCCTCTTTAAAGTTTTAAAGCATCAATGATGGGAGAGATGGGAAATTAAAACTCCAAAACCCTAGTCTTCATTAGCAAATCCAACTTCTAGCTCCAAATTTAAGAGAACACATTGGTAAGCTTCTCTTCGTCTTCTCCAACTCATTCTCTTAATCAATTTCAGAAATTACTAAACCTAATTTTGGGAATGTTCTTCTTTTAAGCTTAGATTAAAGCTTCTTGTGTTGAGATTGAAGTGTGGTTGATCTTCCCTTGTCTTCAAGCTTCTCATTCATTTGTTTTGTGTTCAAAGGTGAGATTTTTATCTCACATCTATGACTATAATTATTTTTGGTTGTTGGGTATGAATTCCTAACACTTCTTCATGTGCATTTGCTCTTGATTTGGATTGGTTTTGTGAATATTCCAATTTTTGGGTTTTTAAGTCAAATTTGTGTGAAAATCCTTTTATGGATGTTTGATCATGCTTTGGATGATGCATCTAGGAGCATAAAGGGCCGGGTTGCCGATTGGCATAAACCTTTAGAGCCAATGTTCGTCCGGTTGCATTTTGGAAGAGTTTGCTCTTCATTTGGATAGGCTGAAAAACAGCCCAGGCAAAATTCAGTCGACTGAAAACTCTGTCCAGTCGACTGAACCTGGAACCCGAAAGTTTCCAGGCATGATTCAGTCGACTGAATCCTCTGTTCAGTCGACTGAACCTGGAAACAGAAAGTTTCCTGAACCTGGAGAATTTCCAGGTACAGGGTCAGTCGACTGAAAACTCTGTTCAGTCGATTGAACCTGCTGTTTCAGTCCAGTTTGCCTTTTTGGATTGAATTTCTAATTTAAATCGATTCGGGATGATCCTATTAGTTGTTATCATTTATTATCGAGGTCGCTCGATCCTATCCTCCCTTCGGCCTTCACTAGGTCGTACCGTTTTGTACGGGGCGCTGCCCCGCACCCCCACCTTGCGGGGTTGCCACCCCCCTGGACCCCCTCCGTAGGGGATCTTATCTGAAAAACATTTAACAGAACTTGCTTTGTTGAGATGCTGAGTTGACCATTCTTCGAGACAAACTATCTTGGGCTTCTCGGTCGATTTTATGGATTTTTGAATATCTATTTCGGTGGATTCTTTATCGGTTTCTTTGGATTTTATTCACGTCTTCGCATGTGAATTTTTATGATTGGTTGTTTCTACAATCACTTCTATGATTTGTCACTTTAAAATATAAAGGTTTTCTATACTAGTAGTAAATATCAAAACTCTTTCTTCAAATGATTTCAACATTATTTTATAACAAAGCTCGTTTTCTCAAACCGATTTCCAATCTATTAGTATATACAAACCTTTACCTCACTCGTATGAGAAATCTAATTAAACGACTTAGTAAAACAAGTGGTATGAAGCGCTTGCGTTTACTTCGTCGGTTAATTCTTGGACTTGTTCGATTGAATCTCTCGTGACAATTTTCTAGTGGAGATCTACAGTTTGTTCGTAAATATTTAAGTTAAGCAAGTGGTTATGGGACATGAAGCTAAACTCATATATTTACTAACTTAGTGTGATTGACACTTCTCGTTGATCATGACGATCATGTTTGTGATTTAGACTAGCAATGTGCGATGTCTCTTTGTCTGCGAGGGAGACTAAACCCCGTTTTGTGGAGTTTCGACTCAAATTGGTGGGGTAGCAACCCATGGTCTTCGGGCCGTTTGTGGAGCTTCGGCTCAATTTGTGATGGTTAGCAACCATGGAATTAGCGTTCCGTTTGTGATACACGTGTTGGTGAGCTTTATGCTCCTGTTTGTGATAGGCCTTTCCCCTTTTTTTGATTTCTGGATTTCTTGAGATGATTTCTAGAATTTGTGCTTCACCAATTTTCGTGCTTTTCATTGATAAGTTTTATCAATATTTTTGCATTGGTGAATTTGTGCGTCATTGACTTTTGTGATTGATATTGATATAATTGTCAATATTTATGGTTTGGTAAATGAAATAAAGAGTATGACATTCCTTTTGATCCTTGAGTAGATTTTTGTGATATTGATTAATCTCTTGTTGATTTTCAATTACTTATCTATCACAGCTTGGCATTGGGATTATTATGCGTTTAGTCATACCTCTTATTCTTTATCGTTTCATCCGATATTTATAGCTAGACTGATCCGTTTATTATTTTCTTATTAAATAATACTCTGGTCAGACCGAGATGTTGCAGGTGCTTCAGCTTTACTTCTCACTTGGGATTGGTTTCTCTGACTTTTGGCTAACTACTTAGATTAGTAGTTTATTTTGGTGTATACATTTGAGATATAGACTCTATGATGTATATTTATTCTTTTGTGTAGTTCTTGTAACTATTATTTTGTGATAGTGTGTGTCTTGCTTGAGTACTACTCTGATTAACACTTTTATGTGTTATATATATTCATACCTATTTCCGCCTTTGTGATATGAATTATCTGTGACTGATTTGTGTTATGTTTATTTCTATATTTGTTTCCGAAGACATTATAGCCACTGTGTAGTAGCTTTGAGTTTGTGTCCGTATGTCGGACTTCCTCTTGAAAAGAATGCAAGTTATATTTTATCTGGCATATCGGTACTTGCACAAAGCAATTATACAGATGGTCGCTCCTCAACAGCCTTATTCTCCGTGCTAGTTGACGGCATTACACCGTAGCGTCCTTGGCTAGCGTCGGTATAGAGGTGGGGCATCACAGCTTGGTATCAGAGCCAAACTTCGAAACAATGTAGAATAATTTAACAAGGATCATAGTCCTAAGTCCTTCTTAGGAGTCGTGCCTTATGATTTAATTCGAGTCTTCGTACCGATTCATCCTATTTTCTTTATGATTCCTTGTTTTATCTATCAAGGTTGCTTGATATTCATTGTGTGAATAACCTTTTTCTTCTTCTTTATTTCTTTCTAAAGGAAGAGAAATGGTTAGACCTGGCCGTCCCAGCGCCGGTCAATCTAGTGCTACTCCCCAAGATGGAGTTTTTATGACTACCCAGTAACTTCTTGACCTTGTCACGAATGCTCAAGCAGCTGGCTCTAATCCGGAACCTACTCACCCTAAATCTGGGTTTGCACGTTTGTGCAATGATTACACCAACCTGAGTGGGAAGCCATTTAAAGGTTCTGAAACTATTATTGAAGTCCAGGCTTGGTTAAGGACATGCGATCGAATCTTTTCTCGCATGAACCTCATTGATCTTCACCGAGTTCAGGTGACTTCTAGTATGCTCCAAGAAAGAGCATTAGACTGGTACGAGCTTCTGATTTCTGAGGTAAATGAAGCGGATCTCACTTGGAAGAAATTCCGAGAGAGCTTCGAGTTAAAATTCATACCAGAAGCTGAGAAGGTGACTTTGGCTCGCCGTTTTATTGACCTTGTTCAGGGTGAAGCCTCCGTGACTGATTATGTTGCATCCTTCGAGTCACTTTCCAAATATGGGGTTGAATACATCAACACCCCATTGAAGAAGAACCAAAGATTTGTCTATGGCTTAAACAAAAATCTCAAGAAGCCATTGCTTCTAAAATTAGAAGTTTCTTTCGACCAACTCATTGATATCGCTCTTCGTCTTGAAGAGGCGGATAGGGAACATGATGTTGAAGTGGTGGGTTCCAAACCAAGCTTCAACAACAACAAGAAAAGGCCTAATAAATTCAAAGGTCCTTATCCCAATAAGAAAGGGAAGCAAGCAACCCCTATGGCAAAGAATTCTTCCTTTGGTCGTGGGGAATGCTATGTTTGTGGTTCGAAGGACCATTACGCGAACAAGTGTCCAAAGTCTCTCTCTTGTCGCTACTGCAAAGGTCCCGGTCATGTTATATCTTCATGCCCCAAGCTTCAGGGCAAGAAGGAGGGAAAGTTAAATGTTGCTCAAGCCCCTGGCAACACATCTCGTGGTCAAGGTATGTCTCATTCTATCCTTGATGGCACCATTATATTTCGTGATCAATCCGTTCGAGTTCTTTTTGATACGGGTGCATCCCATTCTTTTATATCAAAAGAACTTGTTGATACTTTTTCTTTAAGTGTTGTTGCTTTAATGACTTCTTTGAGAATTTCGAATCCAGTTGGCGGATCTGCAACTCTTAGTTTGCTTTGTAAAGAAGTCGAGATTATTTTGTGTGATTTTTCTTTCCTAGCCGATTTGCATGTCATGCGTTATTTAGGCTTTGGAATGATTTTGGGAATGGATTTTCTTAACCGTTATGAAGCTCATATCCTATGTCCTGAGCGGACTATTCATCTTCGACATCCTCAATCTGTTAAGCAGATTTCTATTAATCTTAAAGATTCGGATTCCAGCTTGGTTGCGTCTTTATATTCTTTAAATCATCGTGATAACGATAATGATGATGAGGAAGATATAATTTCTCTTATTCACATTGTTCGTGAATTTTCGACATATTTGAGCCCGTTTTAGGATTACCACCTAAGCGAGCAATTGAGTTCAGAATTAATCTCATTCCTGGAGCTCAACCTATCACTCGTCCTCCTTATTGTATGTCCAATAAAGAAAATGAGGAGACGCGCATACAATTATCCGATTTGGAAACAAAGCAATTTATTCGCTCAAGTTCCACGCCTTGGGGAGCTTCGGCTATTTTTGTGAAGAAATCCGATGGTACACTTAGGCTTTGCGTTGACTACCGCAAGCTTAATGATCTTACTATCAAAAATAAATATCCTTTACCTCGGATTGATGATCTATTCGGTCAACTTAGTGGTGCTACAGTCTTTTCACAATTAGACTTAGCTACTGGATTTCATCAGCTTCGTATTGCAGAGGATAGCATTCCTTTGACATCGTTCCATACTCGTTATGGATCTTATGAATGGATTGTTATGCCATTTGGTCTAACGAATGCTCCGGCTTATTTTGTTGACCTTATGAATAGAGTTTTCATAGACTTCCTCGACCGGTTTGTTCTCATCTTTATTGATGATATTCTTGTGTATTCAAAAACCGAGGAGGAGCATGAAAAGCATCTTCGGATTGTGTTGGAAACTCTTAGGAGTAACCAATTAAAAGCAAAATTTTCTAAATGCCATTTTTGGCAATCTAGTGTGAAGTTTCTCGGTCATATTATTTCCGAATTCGGAATTTCCGTAGATCCTTCAAAGATTGAAGAGATTCAAAGTTGGAAGATACCGGAGAGTGTGACGGAGATCCGTAGCTTCCTTGGATTGGCAGGTTATTACCGCCGTTTTATCAAAGACTTTTCTAAGATTGCCGTGCCTCTCACTAGCTTAACGAAGAAAGGTCTTAAATACATTTGGTCGGACAAATGTGAAACTTCTTTTCAGAAACTAGAGGAACTTCTTTCTAATGCTCCTATTCTTGTTATTCCCGAGGGGAATCAAGATTTCATTGTTTATACCGATGCTAGTAGCGTTGGTTTGGGTGTCGTTCTTATGCAAAAAGAACGTGTTATTGCTTATGCTTCTAGGAAATTAAAGCCGGCCGAGACTAGATATGCCACCCATGATTTAGAACTCGCGGCTATTGTTTTTGCTCTTCAGATTTGGTGTCATTATCTTTTAGGAGAGAAGTTTGTTCTTTATACCGATCATAAGTCTTTGAGGTATTTATTTTCTCAAAAGGAACTTACTTTGCGTCAACAACGTTGGCTCGAGTTCCTTGCTTCCTATGATCTTGATATTCTTTATACACCCGGTAAGGGTAATCGTGTCGCCGATGCTCTTAGCCGTAAACAACAAGCTGTTGTTTCTATGATGATATCCGAATGGAATGATCTCGAGATTTTATCCACTTGCGAAATTCGAGACCGTGTTTCTGATATATGTTCATCTCTTGTTTTATGTAGCCTTGAGGCTCATCCCTCTCTTTTAGACCGCATTCTTGAAGCTCAAGGGCTAGATCCTGAATTGGCTCTTCTTGGCCAAAATATTAAGGATAAAATTGATATTGAAGGTTTGAAGGACTTTGATATCGATTCTCGTGGCGGCATTCGGAAATTTGGTAGACTTATCGTGCCAAATATTAGTGATCTTCGTAAAGATATATTAGAAGATTCACATCGTTCTAAATTTACCATCCATTCCGGTAGTAGTAAAATGTACGCGGATATGAAGCGACTTTATTATTGGAAGGGAATGAAACTTGACATCGCTAACTCCGTTAAGCGTTGCATGACTTGCCAACTCGTTAAGGCCGAACATCAAAGGCCCGGTGGGTTATTGCAACCTTTAGAAATTCCAATTTGGAAGTGGGACCAAATTTCCATGGATTTTATTGATGGCCTTCCCCGTTCTCGTTCGGGTCATGATAGCTTATGGGTGATTGTTGATAGACTTACAAAATCCGCCCATTTTATTCCCATTCGGTCCTCTCGAACCGTTCCTCTTTTGGCCAAACTCTTTATCAAAGAAATTGTTAAATTGCATGGAGTTCCTACTTCTATTGTTAGCGATCGAGATCCATTGTTTACTAGTGGATTTTGGAAGAGTCTTCAAAAAGCTTTAGGGACGAAGCTTAATTTTAGCACCGCTTATCACCCCTAGTCCGATGGACAAACCGAGCGTGTGAACCAAACTCTTGAAGATCTTCTTCGTGCATGTGTTCTTGATTTTGGTGGATGTTGGGAAGATCATATTTCTCTTGTTGAGTTTTCCTATAATAATAGCTTCCAATCTAGTATTGGTATGACACCTTTCGAGGCACTCTATGGAAGGCCATGCCGATCTCCTTCTTGTTGGCTTGAGGCCGGTGAGAAGCTGGTTTTAGGTCTAGATTTTATTCCTGATTCCACAGAAAAGATTGATCTTATTCGCCTTAGGATGAAAGAAGCCCAAAGTAGACAGAAATCCTATGCCGATAACCGAAGAAGGAAATTAGAATTTTTTGTGGGAGATTTGGTGTTTATTCGGGTTTCACCTATGAAAGGTGTTGTGCGTTTCAGTCGATCGGGAAAATTAGCACCCCGTTACATTGGTCCATTTCCCATCGCTGAACGCATTGGTTCCATGGCTTATCGCCTCTTATTACCGGCTTAATTTTCTGCTATCCATGACGTGTTTCACGTTTCTCAACTTCGGAAATGTCTTCGAGATTCCGATTCTATTCTTGAGCCCGGTGTTGTGGAAGAAATTAAAGTTTCGCCGAATTTAACTTATGAGCAACATCCTGTTCGTATTATTGCTTCGGAGGTCAAACAACTTCGAAATAAAAATGTTCCTCTTGTTAAAGTTCAATGGTCCTCATATCCTAAGGATTGTTCTTGGGAATCTAGGGAATTCATCGAGCGAACACATCCGGACTTACTCTCTCGTGCTCTTTAAGGTGAACTTCTTATTTCGAATTTCTTCTTTTGTGTTGATATGCTTCTATGGTTGTTACTATTAGTTCATTTATTCCTTATGATTTCGTGGACGCAATTTCTTTAAGGAGGGGAGTCTGTAACAACCCGCATATTTATCGATTTTTATATTTAAATATTTTATTTAAATATTTTATCATTCGTCGGATTTTAGTCCAAAAAGTCACTTTTTGCAAACAGTCGAATTGGGACTCGAGACCCCTCCCATTGAGTTCAAAATGTCGTTTGCAACCTTTTTGAGTATAAACATTGATATGTTTGGAGCTAGTCAAAATTTGATCATTTTCACTTTGGGTTTGGGTTTGGGTTCAGCCCTATGTTTAACTTATACTCAAATCTGAACCACTCCTCCCCATTCACTCTCACTTCCTCCTTTTTAAAGTTCTAAAGCATCAATGGTGGGAGAGATGGGAAATTAAAACTCCAAAACCCTAGTCTTCATTAGCAAATCCAACTTCTACCTCCAAATTTAAGAGAACACATTGGTAAGCTTCTCTTCGTCTTCTCCAACTCATTCTCTTAATCAATTTCAGAAATTCCTAAACCTAATTTTGGGAATGTTCTTCTTTTAAGCTTAGATTAAAGCTTCTTGTGTTGAGATTGAAGTGTGGTTGATCTTCCCTTGTCTTCAAGCTTCTCATTCATTTGTTTTGGATTCAAAGGTGATATTTTTATCTCACATCTATGACTATAATTATTTTTGGTTGTTGGGTATGAATTCCTACACTTCTTCATGTGCATTTGCTCTTGATTTGGATTGGTTTTGTGAATATTCCAATTTTTGGGTTTTTAAGTCAAATTTGTGTAAAAATCCTTTTATGGATGTTTGACCATGCTTTGGATGATGCATCTAGGAGCATAAAGGGCCGGGTTGCCGATTGGCATAAACCCTTAGAGCCAATGTTCGTCCGGTTGCATTTTGGAAGAGTTTGCTCTTCATTTGGATAGGCTGAAAAACAGCCCAGGCAAGATTCAGTCGACTGAAAACTCTATTCAGTCGACTGAACCTGGAACCCAAAAGTTTTCAGGCATGATTCAGTCGACTGAATCCTCTGTTCAGTCGACTGAACCTGAAAACAGAAAGTTTCCTGAACCTGGAGAATTTCCAGGTACAGGGTCAGTCGACTGAAAACTCTGTTCAGTCGACTGAACCTGCTGTTTCAGTCCAGTTTGCCTTTTTGGATTGGATTTCCAATTTAAATCGATTCGGGATGATCCTATTAGTTGTTATCATTTATTATCGAGGTCGCTCGATCCTATCCTCCCTTTGGCCTTCACTAGGTCGTACCATTTTGGACGGGGCGCTGCTTCGCACCCCCACCTTGGGGGGTTGCCACCCCCCTGGACCCCCCCTCCGTAGGGGATCTTATCTGAAAAACATTTAACAAAACTTGCTTTGTTGAGATGATGAGTTGACCATTCTTCGAGACAAACTATCTTGGGCTTCTCGGTCGATTTTATGGATTTTTGAATATCTATTTCGGTGAATTCTTTATCGGTTTCTTTGGATTTTATTCACGTCTTCGCATGTGAATTTTTATGATTGATTGTTTCTACAATCACTTCTATGATTTGTCACTTTAAAATATAAAGGTTTTCTATACTAGTAGTAAATATCAAAACTCTTTCTTCAAATGATTTCAACATTATTTTATAACAAAGCTCGTTTTCTCAAACCGATTTCCAATCTATTAGTATATACAAACCTTTACCTCACTCGTATGAGAAATCTAATTAAACGACTTAGTAAAACAAGTGGTATGAAACGCCTGCGTTTACTTCGTCGGTTAATTCTTGGACTTGTTCGATTGAATCTCTTGTGACAATTTTCTAGTGGAGATCTACAGTTTGTTCGTAAATATTTAAGTTAAGCAAGTGGTTATGGGACATGAAGCTAAACTCATATATTTACTAACTTAGTGTGATTAACACTTCTCATTGATCATGACGATCATCTTTGTGATTTAGACTAGCAATGTGCGATGTCTCTTTGTCTGCGAGGGAGACTAAACCCCGTTTTGTGGAGTTTCGACTCAAATTGGTGGGGTAGCAACCCATGGTCTTCGGGCCGTTTGTGGAGCTTCGGCTCAATTTGTGATGGTTAGCAACCATGGAATTAGCGTTCCGTTTGTGATACACGTGTTGGTGAGCTTTATGCTCCTGTTTGTGATAGGCCTTTCCCCCTTTTTGTGATTTCTGGATTTCTTGAGATGATTTCTAGAATTTGTGCTTCACCAATTTTCGTGATTTTCATTGATAATTTTTATCAATATTTGTGCATTGGTGAATTTGTTCGCCATTGACTTTTGTGATTGATATTGATATAATTGTCAATATTTATGGTTTGGTGAATGAAATAAAGAGTATGACATTCCTTTTGATCCTTGAGTAGATTTTTGTGATATTGATTAATCTCTTGTTGATTTTCAATTACTTATCTATCACAGCTTGGCATTGGGATTATTATGCGTTTAGTCATACCTCTTATTCTATATCGTTTCATCCGATATTTATAGCTAGACTGATCCGTTTATTATTTTCTTATTAAATAATACTCGGGTCAGACCGAGATGTTACAGGTGCTTCAGCTTGACTTCTCACTTGGGATTGGTTTCTCTGACTTTTGGCTAACTACTTAGATTAGTAGTTTATTTTGGTGTATACATTTGAGATATAGACTCTATGATGCATATTTATTCTTTTGTGTAGTTCTTGTAACTATTCTTTTGTGATAGTTTGGGTCTTGCTTGACTACTACTCTGATTAACACTTTTATGTGTTATATATATCCATACCTATTTCCACCTTTGTGATATGAATTATCTGTGACTGATTTGTGTTATGTTTATTTCTATATTTGTTTCCGAAGACATTATAGCCACTGTGTAGTAGCTTTGAGTTTGTGTCGGCATGTCGGACTTCCTCTTGAAAGAATGCAAGTTATATTTTATCTGGCATATCGGTACTCGCACAAAGCAATTATACAGATGGTCGCTCCTCAATAGCCTTATTCTCCATGCTAGTTGACGGCATTACACCATAGTGTCCTTGGCTAGCGTGGGTATAGAGGTGGGGCGTCACAACTTATCTTTATTTTTAAATAATTTCTATTAAAAGATTTTTCTATTTATAAACCATCCTTTATAAATTTAAACAACACTTATTATTCGAAAGGATAATAAATCAATTTAAATATCTTTTACAAATTTAAAACAATGCTAATTTGTCCTAAAGGATAATTTATATAGAGCTTTTTAATCTTTTTAATAAAGCAATTAATTATCTTTAAACACTTTTGGTCATTAATTAACTAACTTTAAAACATTTTTATTAAATCAATTAAATAACTTTAAAACACTTTTACTAAATTGGTTGATTTACATTAAATTCTTTTATTAAATTAGTTAATTAACTTTTAAAAAAACACCATTAATTAAAATCATTAAATAAATTCAAATATCATTAACTAAATGGATTAAATACGTTCAAACATAATTAACTAAAATTAGTAATTAAATCCAATTATCATCAATTAAAATGATTAATTAGATTCGATCATCATTAATGAAAATGATTGACTAAACTTAAGGCATCATTAATTAAAATGATTAATTAAGCTCCAATATCATTAATTAAAATGATTAATTAAATTCAGACGTCATTAATTAAAATGATTGATTAAATTCAAATATCATTAATAAAAATAATTAATGAAATATAAGAATCTATTTTTGTGAAAATACAAGCTCAAGTTCAACACACTAGGGTTTAGGGAGATGATATTTAATAAGTGACGATATAGCGAAAAAATCGCTATAAAGATACTTAAACAGTTCAAAAAGGCTATCATAATTATTTTAACTAAACATCAATATAAGCAATAAAAGAATATGAATGAAATGCATATAATAGTAAATAAATAAATAATGGCAAGAAATCCCTTTGGGTCTCTCTACAAAGGTCCCCTATAAATCATATATATGTCTGTTTATTTTTCGAAGTGTTCCGTAGTGACTTGTTCGCTACGATAACACTCTGGCTGCATCTTTTAGTCCTATGCAACAAAGTGGTTATTTATTTCATCCACTAATAGGTGGGATCAAACAATAATATATAGTTATATGAATTTCTAAAACGGGAATCTAATCCAAACAATCAATCAAACAACAATATACACTAACATCCAAGTAGGCAATAGATAATTCTTATCTACTATATAAGATACTGGTTAACCAAAAACGTAAGTTTAACTTGTCAAAATTTCAGTTTTTGCCAAAGCATCCCGATTAGAACTTTAGCTTGAAATACTATAAGCTCAAATTCCTAGAATCCAATTCCATTGCGAAGATATCATTGACATGAGTCTAACACGACTGACCACGTCTGAATTTGACCATATGTGAAATAGATATTTAGTTTACATGAGTCTGTATCAATTAAAATAATTAACTAACTAATTCATAATTAATTACCCTAATCTATTACTAAACAAACCAACTGCACTTATCAACTTTGACCAATTCCACGACGCCGCTTTCTCCGCTATCCTCCTTACACCGCTGCATGCCAATAGAATAGAGCCCCAACCTCGACGAACACCTCAAACCTGAATCACCTCCTGCCGTCGACGCTTTCTCTAGATCTGACCTAAAAATAATGCCTTCATTCAACCACGATTTCCCACCACCGCAGGCTAACTTAGGCCGCCAATGTAACGACCCGTAAAATTTAACTGGTTTTAAAAACGTTATTAATTGAAATTTTGTAGAATTTTAAACGATAAAATTTTGAAATATAAATTTTATATTTGAAATGCGTCTAGTTAAACATAGCAACTGGTAAATTCTCGTCCGAAAATATGAAAGTTTATTTCGTGCGTAAATTTATTTTAATTTAAATCAGTTAGTTAGTAATGAAAATAAAATGTTTTCGAAACCTAAATATTTTTAAATAGAAAAATTCTAAATCGTCTTCTGAGCAAGATGTCATTTTTCGTTTTTTCAAATTCGGACATCTTTAACTCCGTCGATCTTAATATTCTGCGTTTTTACTGCATTTTTCGTAGTAGAAAATTCGGAATTTTTACAATTCAATTGTACCACTGATATCCATATACCACTTTGATCGTCTCGTCACGCTGATCACCCTGGTATATTCAATTGTGTATTTTGAAGTACGCTCCATAGCGAAATTCGTGAAACCGGTAATCGTATCGGTGTCGGATCCGTAATCTTTTGCCTTCTTTTGAATTTCAAACTTCTGTCGTGTGATCTAAGCAACAGTTATATTTTTAATAAATTGTTGCAAATTCCCGGATAGACTTCACAAATTCCTAACCATTAATAATTTTGAAAACTAACTAATGACCTTTCATCATTTCATTGATTGCATTTGTTTTGGCTCGTCGTTCCATTCCTTACTCTCTCTGTTGGGTATCATATGCTCTCACTTCTTCACCAGCACGTCTCTTCTATCCCTTCCTTTTTCTCATAGCCATGCCTAACTAAAAAAAAGTTATTTTGCCCATACGTTCCCTTACCTACCCACGCATGATCCAAAGCAGCATCTCCACCCTACGTCCAATCGCTTGCCACTGGCTCGAGCCTTTCTCCATCTCCTTCCGACCGTCGGCCAAGCACAGCCGCACCCACCACCCTCTCCCACACCGAAGCATCATCCACCTTGGCCGAAGCCCGCACCCCACGGCCGAGCACCAGCGACAGCGAGCATCTCCGCCTTCCTCCCGCTAACCGCTTTCGTCGTGAAACACTACCGCATGCCTCAGATCCGAAAACCACGCCATCGTATCATCCTTCCTCCGCCTTTGCAATCACCTCGGCCGAAAGCTCCTCTGCGAGAGCCACCTCCCAGCCTCGGCCTTGTCATTAACGCATGCATATCATTCCTCCTTCGCTCACCACGGTTTTTCCGTGCAGCCGCTATTCACTTGCCCTTCCTTCCACATATGCAGGCAAGATTTCTCGCCTTTAAATATGTGTTGTTGTTGTGTATAGGATTATTTGAATTGTATATTTATATATAAGTTATATTGGATCCTATAAAATCTGTGTTTGGTTTCTTTGTTAGCCATATGTGATGTCAATTATCATATACATTAAAACTTATATATATGTTAGTTTATTTCGTACAAGATCCGCTTTAACTAGTGTATATATATTTTATCAAGAAAGTTATATCTAGTTTGGGTCTATTTTTAAGTATATATATTGTATTTGCAGTAGTTTGTTTAAACCTTTATATATTGTTTGCATATGGCTTACGAATTTGTTTCAAAGTCTACACATATATCTAGTTGTTTTACTGATGTATGCATATCTAAGTTTTCGACCTTTTCATTTTGGTCATTTATTTTCCAGTTTACAGTTATATATGAAGAAAAAAACGAATATAAGAGGCAGACATTAATTTAAGATATATAAATATTTAGACTCTTAAATAAAACGTTTTAAAGTTCTATTTTATATGTTAACTACATATTATTATTCTTTCCAGCCTATAGTTTGTACTACGTATATATTTTAATAATGTATCCGTTATTGATTATGTTTGTATAAAAGTAAGTTTTATAAGGTTTGCTGTTTGCATGAAGTATAAAGCTTGGTTTGATTCAAGAGCTTTCATAAACCTGGTTTTACTTTTGAAACTTTTAATAATATAACATAGAAGCAAAATTTTATTTGATGTATGTTGCATTATGAAACCTGCCATGCTATTACTTTGTACGTAAGTTTGTATTAAAGTAAGTTTATAATTTAAAGTAATATGTTGCATTATGTACGTAAGTTTATAATTTAGATAATATGTATGTAAGTTTGCATTAAAAGTTGTATGTAAGTCTATATTATATATATGAATGTTTACATAATTTTATACAACCTAGTTTTGTATATAGATATAGGTCTATATATATAGCTGCATATTTATATGATAGGTTAATATATCTATATATATAAATTTTGTGTAAAAGGTTGTTCATATCAGTTTCGTATAAAACATTGTTATATAAGTTTTGGTTACTATAATAAACATATAGTGTTATATAGACAGGGTTTTAAGTCTATAGGTTAGCATACTTATAGTTGTTTTCACGTGCGCGCGCTGTATATTATACGTCTCTTGTCTTTATAAAAGTGGATATTTGAATTGTATAAATATAAGTTGATTAATAGTTGGTAAAGTTTTGTTTTGATGGGTAAAAAATAATATATATATATATATATATATATAAAATTATTATAATAATGTGTACATTTTAGTTATATCAAAAATTGATTCGGATTTGTTCTCATCGATTCCCATTCTATCAGCTTTGGACGGTCGTGCTTGTTTTTCTTCATTGAATCTGTGCCTATCTAGCTTTGCTTTGGATTCGTAGCTCGCTTCCTTGTCGAATCTATCTAGCCTCGAAAGGTGAGCAATCACTCACGATTAATGTTCTTTTATTTATTAAATTTGATTTCAATTGAAACGACAATTAAAATATGCTGCTGTTGGTTATTTACACTGTTATATATGTTATTACCTGTACCTGTTCACCTATGACATCTGACACCATTATCTGTTAATTATTTATGCGATGATAATACAGTTTGGTTGATAATTTATTGTTGTTTATATTGGATGTAAATTGTAATGTATAAAGTGATAAATATTATGCAATTGAATTTGACGTAGGATAGTTTAAAATGTGAATCAATGTGAATCGACAGATGTGTTGAATTTGATTAGTTAACTTGAATAATATGACCCTTTTTAATTGGCAAGTTAATTGACATGTAGAATTGATAAATTACACTTTGAACCTTTGAACATATATTGGATTAATTGTTGTCGTATTAAATTTGAAATTGAAATTGAACGACAAGTGGAAAAACAGTAATGTAATAATCTTTAATCTACATGAAATGATAGTGTAGATTCTAGAAATAATTATATTAATTCGCACAAACAACAATGTGAATTAATACGATTATTTCGGGATTATTTGAATTGATTATTGGATTGTGTTTGTTTGTTGTTATTGCTTGTTTATTTACCTTGACACCATCCCAGTTATCACACTGCAAGTTCCCTTTGTTATGTTTGATTTTTGAATTGGAATTGGAATCGGGTTGAAATGATAAATACCCAAATGAACTTGACTTAGGATAGAGAGTTAATAAAACCCAATTGGTCAATAATTTATTTTAAAAATAAAATAAAATAAAGATTTTATTCGAATAAAGAATAAGTTTGAAATGAAACTGAAATTTGAATTTTGATGAAAGGAAAATGTAAAGATTGAAATCTGAAACAAATATTAACGTAGTAATTGATGAAAAAACGTTGTTTGAAATTTGATTATCTAATAATTAAATTTGGAATTATTAATAAATAATTTGAAATTGGTAATAATTGAGTTTTGTAATTATTAAGTTTGAAATCATTTAATAATTAAATTCGAAATTATAATTAACTTGAAATTATAATTAACTTGAAATTGTTAAGTTGAATTTATAATTAAGTTGAAATGATTTGATGATTAAGTTTGAATTCAAAATTAAGTGGAAATAATTTAATAATTAAGTTTGAATTTATAATCAAGTTGTAATTATTAAGTTTTGAAATTATTAATAATTAAGATTGAAATTATTTAATAATTGAAAAAGATTGAATTATTTGATAATTGAATAAAAATTGAATTCATTGATAAGAGAAATTAAACTTTTGAATAAGTGGATTCGAACTTCGTTAATAAATAAAATTGGGTTTCTTATTTAATTAAGCTTTGGAAAATTTAAGTAAGTCAATAAGTGAAATTGAACTTCTTGAACAAGTGAAATTGAGTTTCTTTATTTATTTAAGTTTTGAAATTCGTAAGTAAATGAAAAATTGGGACTGAATTTCTTTAACAAGAAATAAAATGCGTTTTATTGAAATAAATATAAGACTTGAATTTAAGAATTTGACTTGAAAAATTTAATCTAATTGAATTTGAAGTTTGATATGATGAAGTTGAACTTAAGTAATTGATTTATTGAATTTGGAAATCAAATAGAAGTTGTTTTGAATGATAAATTAACTGAACGAATATTGAATGAAATCGATAAATAAATTTAAAATTGATTGAATAAAAATCAAACAATTTCAATGATTTCGGAATGAAACCTATATTCGAACTTGAATCAATATTTGAATTGTTTTAAATAAAAATTGAGATTGAATTGTAAGACTTTGAAATGGTTATTTGGAAGTTTTGAAATGTAAATTATGGAAATTGATTTAGAAAGACAAATGAAATGTTGGTTTACAAATTGAAATTGAAATTGAAATTGATTTGGTTTTGAAATTTATTAAGCGACCAATCGGTGTAATAATTACGAAAGTTATTAAAGAGACCGGAGTCGGTTATGGATATACTCTCTATCTAAACCGAAAACCACTTTAATAACTATACGCGGAGTGATGATCCAGAATGAAGTGGTTAGAATGATGTACGCGACGACTGAAGAAAGAGAACGATAATGGATAGCCTTGACACTTGTGTCAAATTGGAAATGACTAAAACATGAGCCGTGCTGGGCCAAATGGGGTTAGCCACCTCTAGCGAACACACTTCTTCGTAAACTACTCATTACTTGTTATTGATTGGTGCACCCTCGGAATTTCAGGAGTGTTGTTTCGCGGTATTGCGATCGCTGCGGCGATGCGTTCTCACCAGTCCGGATCAGGCGAACGGTAGTTTCACTACCTTTGGTATTGCCTCATGTGCCTTGTCATACTTGTATCCCTATTATACGCGACCACTACGAATTTGTTTTGTGTTATACCTATGGAGTACTCCCTGATATCCCACTAGTTTACGATGGAGTTTACAGTGCTGTATAGACTATGACATTTATAAAAATGTGTTAAGGGGGATAATGGTAACGCCTTAACACTATTTTGATGCTTTATATTAGTGATAGACATTATCTATTTAGCATACACTACTTCATAGTAGATAGTTTAACGGATCCTTAGAGGATGGTGATTCCAACATCCTTCGAGTTACTTGTATTTCAATTGCTATTTCACTTGAGTTGGATTTATTGATATAAGAATATTAATCCTAGCTCGAGTGTTTTGTATTTTCTTTAAGCTCGGGTCAGACAGAGAGGTTCAGCTTTCGAGACTCACCTTTGGAGTTGGAGCTTCGCCTGGAGATCCAGCTATCTATCCAGCTTTTAGATATTCGATGATTCTAGTGATGTATTCTGATTCTTATATTTGACTGTTGTATTCGAGACTTCTGTTGTAACTTATTTAACTCTGATGTATCTTATATATTTATATAGTAGCTTCATGAACTACTATCTCTTTTACTTCTGCTGCATATTATTACTCTGTATCTGTGATTCTGTGATTATTTATTTACCGTATATCTGAGTTTTGCCAAATTTAAATTAACAATTCGGTATTTTGAATTATTCAAGTCCGACATGTGCGGATGCGAATAGTCCAAAATAGCGGGTCATTACAGTTGGTATCAGAGCTTTGGTAGCTCTAGGCAAAACTTAGCATATATGGTAGATGTGTTTACAGAATCACTCTCATTCGAGTTTCAATCTCTTCCTTTTGACTAAATTCCTTTGAATTTTGGAACGTTCCCTGCGGTTTCAAAATTCATTCGTGTCCCTCACTTTTCATCTTCTTCCAATTCTGGAGTATCCCTAACTCCACTTCCAATGAACTTTATAATGAATCGGCGGTCTCTCCAATCTTTGAATCATTTGTAAATGAGTGAAACTCCTTTACAATAGACATAGATTTACGGGAGATTTATGTATCCTCGGTTTACAATGTTATCTATCTCCTGCTATGCCTGAATTCTATCTCTTGAGATCTGATGTTGATTTACCTCGGAATTCAGCATCGACCTTATTCTTGAAGTTACGTTCGACCCAGTTAAGGTTGTCCGTGAATTAAATAAGCTTATCCATCTCCCGATTCTGTTAATTGAATTATCTTATCTTCTGTTTCGAACTTATATTTGAATCAAAATATTCTTTAATTTGATTTTCCATCAAATTTGAATTTCTATACTGCTTTGAAATCCATTCTTGTATCGTCGAGCGAGGAAGTGTATTTGAAAATTAATATTTAAAATGTTTTTACATATATACTGTGTTGTTTGAACTGGTTATGTTGATTTGGGTTTCCGATCGATTCGTCTGATCAACACTATCGATAGGATTTCCAAAACACTTGAACAGAGCAAACTAACACAATAGTATTTTCGAATTTGGTAAATAAAACAGTTTTGTACGATTAAATTATATATAAGTATAATTTTTTTTTGAAATTAAATTGATAATGAATTTGTTGTCAGAAATAATAAATAAATGAATGTATAAATTTAGTTATAATTTGATTTAGAATTTGAAGTGAATTAAAATTATAATTTGAGAATTTAATTTTCGATAATTTTAAATTATGGTTTTAAAGTTTTAAAATGTATATTATTTAAAGTATTTTCGAATAGAAATCATTTGAAGGAAATTTTAGATGTTTAAATTTGTGCTCTCCTATTTTGTCGCTGGAAAATAATTTCGGTGATGACGGCCGCATCATCGTTATTCATTTTCGAGTTTCGAAGTGGAGAAACTATTATGTAGCTTTGCTACGGTTTGTTTTGAAAAATAAATTGATTCGAATTTCATAAAGTATGATTTGATTTGTAATATATACTGATATGATTTAAATCTGATTTGATATATTATATATATATATTTATTTATTTCTAAATAAACTTGAAGTTACTCAGAATTTAATTCTTAAATTTACGATAAAGGACAATTTCAATTATAACATGAAATCGAAATTTTGAATAAAAATTTAAGCCTGAATAATTAAATTAGAAATTTTCTTGTATAATACTAAATTGCATTCAATATAACTTACCAAAAAATTTCAAAGGTTAACTATGTAATTGAATATTATACAGTATAAAATGATGTTGAAGGAATGAATAAATTTGTGTGGTTATAATAAGTAAATATACTTAATATCTATGTGATGGGATATATTAAGTAGAATAAATTTAATAATAATTTGGTATGAAGAAGAATTAAATTTGTCGAGTAAAGTATGATTATAATAAATGACTATTCAAATTTATGATCTTTGGAATTGCTAATTTAAGAAAATTTGATAATATACAATATAAAATTGTCTTCATAAATAAAATGCGAGTGCGTATAATAAATGTTATTCACTAAATTTTAACTATAAAATGTTTATGGAGATAAATAGAATAAAAAGTTAAATAAATAATAAGTGTGATTAATAGAAGAAAATTTTGTTTTCAAAGTTAATAAATTAAAATTAAATCAACAATTTAATCAATTAAAGAAATACTTTGAATTTAAATTCAATTATTGGATATTAATTTGATTTAAATCAAAATTTATAGTTTGAACTTACAAATTTAAATTGAATGAATATTATTGATTTAATATGAACGGATTTAAACCAATTAGTGAAAATTAATCTGTTTAAATCGAAAATCTATATGGTTTAAATTAATTGTTTATAATGTAATTCAAGTTTATTTTCTTTTGGTTGTTTCTATTCTCCTACTTTCTTCCTTTTCGGTGACGAAAAGTTTTGAGTGGGGGAGAATGTAACGACCCGTAAAATTTAACTGGTTTTAAAATCGTTATTAATTGAAATTTTATGGAATTTTAAATGATAATATTTTGAAATATAAATTTTATATTTGAAATGCGTCTAGCTAAACATAGAAACTGGTAAATTCTCGTCCGAAAATATGAAAGTTTATTTCGTGCCTAAATTTATTTTAATTTAAATCAGTTAGTTAGTAATGAAAATAAAACGTTTTCGAAACCTAAATATTTTTACATAGAAAAATTCTAAATCGTCTTCTGAGCAAGACGTCATTTTTTGTTTTTCCAAATTCAGACATCTTTAACTCCGTCGATCTTAATCTTCTGCGTTTTTATAGCATTTTTCGTTGTAGAAAATTCGAAACTTTTACAATTCAATCGTACCACTGATATCCATATACCGCTTTGATCGTCTCGTCACGCTGATCACCCTGGTATATTCAATTGTGTATTTTGAAGTACGCTCCATAGCGAAATTCGCGAAACCGGTAACCGTATCGGTGCCGGATCCATAATCTTTTGCCTTCTTTTGAATTTCAAACTTCTGTCGTGTGATCTAAGCAACAGTTATATTTTTAATAAATTGTTGCAAATTCCCGGATAGACTTCACAAATTCCTAACCATTAATAATTTTGAAAACTAACTAATGACCTTTCATCATTTCATTGATTGCATTTGTTTTGGCTCGTCGTTCCATTCCTTACTCTCTCTGTTGGGTATCATATGCTCTCACTTCTTCACCAGCACGTCTCTTCTATCCCTTCCTTTTTCTCATAGCCATGCCTAACTAAAAAAAAAAGTTATTTTGCCCATACGTTCCCTTACCTACCCACGCATGATCCAAAGCAGCATCTCCATCCTACGTCCAATCGCTTGCCACTGGTTCGAGCCTTTCTCCATCTCCTTCCGACCATCGGCCAAGCACAACCGCACCCACCACCCTCTCCCACACCGAAGCATCATCCAACTTGGCCGAAGCCCGCACCCCACGGCCGAGCACCAGCGACAGCGAGCATCTCCGCCTTCCTCCCGCTAACTGCTTTCGTCGTGAAACACTACCGCATGCCTCAGATCCGAAAACCACGCCACCGTATCATCCTTCCTCCGCCTTTGCAATCACCTCGGCCGAAAGCTCCTCCGCGAGAGCCACCTCCCAGCCTCGGCCTTGTCAATAACGCATGCATACCATTCCTCTTTCGCTCACCACGGTTTTTCCGTGCAGCCGCTATTCACTTGCCCTTCCTTCCACATATGCAGGCAAGCTTTCTCGCCTTTAAATATGTGCTGTTGTTGTGTATAGGATTACTTGAATTGTATATTTATATATAAGTTATATTGGATCCTATAAAATTTGTGTTTGGTTTCTTTGTTAGCCATATGTGATGTCAATTATCATATACATTAAAACTTATATATATGTTAGTTTATTTCGTACAAGATCGGCTTTAACTAGTATATATATTTTATCAAGAAAGTTATATCTAGTTTGGGTCTATTTTTAAGTATATATATTATATTTGCAGTAGTTTGTTTAAACCTTTATATATTGTTTGCATATGGCTTACGAATTTGTTCCAAAGTCTGCACATATATCTAGTTGTTTTACTGATGTATGCATATCTAAGTTTTCGACCTTTTCATTTTGGTCATTTATTTTCCAGTTTACAGTTATATATGAAAAAAAACGAATATAAGAGGCAGACATTAATTTAAGATATATAAATATTTAGACTCCTAAATAAAACGTTTTAAAGTTCTATTTTATATGTTAGCTACATATTATTATTCTTTCCAACCTATAGTTTGTACTACATATATATTTTAATAATGTATCCGTTATTGATTATGTTTGTATAAAAGTAAGTTTTATAAACTGTTTGCATGAAGTATAAAGCTTGGTTTGATTCAAGAGCTTTCATAAACCTGGTTTTACTTTTGAAACTTTTAATAATATAACATAGAAGCAAAATTTTATTTGATGTGTGTTGCATTATGAAACCTGTCATGCTATTACTTTGTACGTAAGTTTGTATTAAAGTAAGTTTATAATTTAAAGTAATATGTTGCATTATGTACGTAAGTTTATAATTTAGATAATATGTATGTAAGTTTGCATTAAAAGTTGTATGTAAGTCTATATTATATATATGAATGTTTACATAATTTTATACAACCTAGTTTTGTATATACATATAGGTCTATATATATAGCTGTATATTTATATGATAGGTTAATATATCTATATATATAAATTTGGTATAAAAGGTTGTTCGTATCAGTTTCGTATAAAACATTGTTATATAAGTTTTGGTTACTGTAATAAACATATAGTGTTATATAGACAGGGTTTTAAGTCTATACGTTAGCATACTTATAGTTGTTTTCATGTGCGCGCGCTGTATACTATACGTCTCTTGTCTTTATAAAAGTGGATATTTGAATTGTATAAATACAAGTTGATTAATAGTTGGTAAAGTTTTGTTTTGATGGGTAAAAAATAATATATATATATATATATATATAATTATTATAATAATGTGTACATTTTAGTTATATCAAAAATTGATTCGGATTTGTTCTCATCGATTCCCATTCTATCAGCTTTGGACGGTCGTGCTTGTTTTTCTTTATTGAATCTATGCCTATCTAGCTTTGCTTTGGATTCGTAGCTCGCTTCCTTGTCGAATCTATCTCGCCTCGAAAGGTGAGCAATCACTCACGATTAATGTTCTTTTATTTATTAAATTTGATTTCAATTGAAACGACAATTGAAATATGCCGCTGTTGGTTATTTACACTGTTATATATGCTATTACCTGTATCTGTTCACCTATGACATCTGACACCATTATCTGTTAATTATTTATACGATGATAATACAGTTTGGTTGATAATTTACTGTTGTTTATATTGGATGTAAATTGTAATGTATAAAGTGATAAATATTATGCAATTGAATTTGACGTAGGATAGTTTAAAATGTGAATCAATGTGAATCGACAGATGTGTTGAATTTGATTAGTTAACTTGAATAATATGACCCTTTTTAATTGGCAAGTTAATTGACATGTAGAATTGATAAATTACACTTTGAACCTTTGAACATATATTGGATTAATTGTTGTAGTATTAAATTTGAAATTGAAATTGAACGACAAGTGGGAAAACCGTAATGTAATAATCTTTAATCTACATGAAATGATAGTGTAGATTCTAGAAATAATTATATTAATTCACACAAACAACAATGTGAATTAATACGATTATTTCGGGATTATTTGAATTGATTATTGGATTGTGTTTGTTTGTTGTTATTGCTTGTTTATTTACCTTGACACCATCCCAGTTATCACACTGCAAGTTCCCTTTGTTATGTTTGATTTTTGAATTGGAATTGGAATCGGGTTGAAATGATAAATACCCAAATGAACTTGACTTAGGATAGAGAGTTAATAAAACCCAATTGGTCAATAATTTATTTTAAAAATAAAATAAAATAATGATTTTATTCGAATAAAGAATAAGTTTGAAATGAAACTGAAATTTGAATTTTGATGAAAGGAAAATGTAAAGATTGAAATCTGAAACAAATATTAACGTAGTAATTGATGAAAGAACGTTGTTTGAAATTTGATTATCTAATAATTAAATTTGGAATTATTAATAAATAATTTGAAATTGGTAATAATTGAGTTTTGTAATTATTAAGTTTGAAATCATTTAATAATTAAATTCGAAATTATAATTAACTTGAAATTATAATTAACTTGAAATTATTAAGTTGAATTTATAATTAAGTTGAAATGATTTGATGATTAAGTTTGAATTCAAAATTAAGTGGAAATAATTTAATAATTAAGTTTGAATTTATAATCAAGTTGTAGTTATTAAGTTTTGAAATTATTAATAATTAAGATTGAAATTATTTAATAATTGAAAAAGATTGAATTATTTGATAATTGAATAAAAATTGAATTCATTGATAAGAGAAATTAAACTTTTGAATAAGTGGATTCGAACTTCGTTAATAAATAAAATTGGGTTTCTTATTTAATTAAGCTTTGGAAAATTTAAGTAAGTCAATAAGTGAAATTGAACTTCTTGAACAAGTGAAATTGAGTTTCTTTATTTATTTAAGTTTCGAAATTCGTAAGTAAATGAATAATTGGGACTGAATTTCTTTAACAAGAAATAAAATGCGTTTTATTGAAATAAATATAAGACTTGAATTTAAGAATTTGATTTGAAAATTTTAATCTAATTGAATTTGAAGTTTGATATGATGAAGTTGAACTTAAGTAATTGATTTAATGAATTTGGAAATCAAATAGAAGTTGTTTTGAATGATAAATTAACTGAACGAATATTGAATGAAATCGATAAATAAATTTAAAATTGATTGAATAAAAATTAAACAATTTCAATGATTTCGGAATGAAACCTATATTCGAACTTGGATCAATATTTGAATTGTTTTAAATAAAAACTGAAATTGAATTGTAAGACTTTGAAATGGTTATTTGGAAGTTTTGAAATGTAAATTATGGAAATTGATTTAGAAAGACAAATGAAATGTTGGTTTACAAATTGAAATTGAAATTGAAATTGATTTGGTTTTGAAATTTATTAAGCGACCAATCGGTGTAATAATTACGAAAGTTATTAAAGAGACCGGAGTCGGTTATGGATATACTCTCTATCTAAACCGGAAACCACTTTAATAACTATACGCGGAGTGATGATCCAGAATGAAGTGGTTGGAATGATGTACGCGATGACTGAAGAAAGAGAACGATAATGGATAGCCTTGACACTTGTGTCAAATTGGAAATGACTAAAACATGAGCCGTGCCGGGCCAAATGGGGTTAGCCACCTCTAGCGAACACACTTCTTCGTAAACTACTCATTACTTGTTATTAATTGGTGCACCCTCGGAATTTCAGGAGTGTTGTTTCGCGGTGTTGCAATCGCTGCGGCGATGCGTTCTCACCAGTCCGAATCAAGCGAACAGTAGTTTCACTACCTTGGGTATTGCCTCATGTGCCTTGTCATACTTGTATCCCTATTATACGCGACCACTACGAATTTGTTTTGTGTTATACCTATGGAGTACTCCTTGATATCCCACCAGTTTACGGTGGAGTTTACAGTGTTGTATAGACTATGACATTTATAAAAATGTGTTAAGGGAGATAATGGTAACGCCTTAACACTATTTTGATACTTTATATTAGTGATAGACATTATCTATTTAGCGTACACTACTTCATAGTAGATAGTTTAACGGGTCCTTAGAGGATGGTGATTCCAACATCCTTTGAGTTACTTGTATTTCAATTGCTATTTCACTTGAGTTGGATTTATTGATATAAGAATATTAATCCTGACTCGAGTGTTTTGTATTTTCTTTACGCTCGGGTCAGACTGAGAGGTTCAGCTTTCGAGACTCACCTTTGGAGTTGGAGCTTCGCGTGGAGATCCAGCTTTCAGATATTCGATGATTCTAGTGATGTATCATGATTCTTATATTTGACTGTTGTATTCGAGACTTCTGTTGTAACTTATTTAACTCTGATGTATCTTATATATTTATATAGTAGCTTCATGAACTACTATCTCTTTTGCTTCCGCTGCATATTATTACTCTGTGTCTGTGATTCTATGATTATTTATTTACTGTATATCTGAGTTTTGCCAAATTTAAATTAACAATTCGGTATTTTGAATTATTCAAGTCCGACATGTGCGGATGCGAATAGTCCAAAATAGCGGGTCGTTACAGCCAAATTCCATCCGGAGGTAGCCCTCAACAACTACAACAACTTACCTTCACAACCATCACCTAGAAATCAACGATGACGTTGTAAATCTCAGCCCTAGCGGCACCGTTCATAGGAAATTTCTGGGCGCCCCAAATCGACAATCGCACTGGTCACATTACTCAACACACCACCATGAACATTTTCTTAATTGGGACCTAACCTAATTCGGCCCCTAAAGGCATCGATCATCTATGGCCATTGGATGAGGCTATTAGCGATAGGGTTTTGAGCAAATGATGATGGTATGAGGTCCTTATATAAGATTTCTAACCAGTACTATTCACGCCTGAAAATTGACGAACTTCAATCGAGACATGCTCATTGGCATTCCTACCTAAATATCCCTATTGCAAACTCAATGGAACTATTTTCGAAAGCCGATTCTATCGTTTGCAGAAGTTAGCTTTTTAAATCAAATTATATTATTTTAATTTTTCAAAATTAACCGTTACGTGTTTCGAGCTCGCTCGATCACATAGAACGTCCAATCATCACGAAACTCATAGGCATACAACAGTTTATTATTCTGGATCCAATGACACTAGTTTTATCAAAATCCAAGATAGTGCCCCAGAACGCTAATTTCACAAACTAAAATATCGTTTTATATTTTCAATCCAATTATCGATATTTGTCCTTTCTGTTTATTATTGCAAATAAATTTGCAAATTGAATTCACCAATATTATTTATTAATTAAAAGGAGTTAAATAAGATTATTAAATCCATTTAATTAATATTTAATTAACAATTCTATAATTTAAATGATCACTATACTTGATTTCAAGTTATAAACTTCAAAAATCCAATTATTCAAATATTTAAAATTAATTAAACATTTAAAATTCAATGAACAAAATTTTAGGCTGTTACAGGATAGAGTTAACATTCGTCGGATGACTAATGTTAACATTCATAGAGAGATTTGTGAACTATTCGAGATGCTATTATCCAGAAAGAGATTCAAAATCCGTTTGAGTAAAGATGACTCGTGTGAGAGATGCTGAACGTGACTTCACCATCGAAAATGATAGAAAACAAAGTAGGCCTTATAGGTAGTGGGTTTATCTGTAACATCCCCTGTCTAGAGGTCCGAAGCTAAGCGCTACAGATGCTGCAGTCATCCATAGTATTAACTTCTGGTGACCAAATACGGTAATGTTAATGGTATCCATAATATCAGAAGCACATGAATATGAAATAAAAATATTATAGATTAAAAACAACTTTTCTGATTACATTTCAAAACAATATTTCATATTCAGATTACATAATCCCATAACGCTTTTCCAAGTTTAGATAAAATATAATTATTACAAAATATGCCAAGAGCGACATATAATGACGCCCCCTTGGATGATCGGAGTATTATATAGACATAACTATCTTAAATACAACACAACGGAAACAAACTAAATAACACATCGACTCCTAAATAGCTATCCATCAGCCGTCTGCTCGTCTTTGGAAGCTTTATCCACCAAACTACTAGAACTTGAAAACCTCAACCCTCAGTCTACTCAAATCAATTTTAAGAACCCGGGAGTTTAAGGGGGAAAACATAAACTTTGATTCAGACATAAAGCCTGGTGTGAATAATACTATACATCTCTGTTATTTGATATTAAGTGACACCACATCGATTAGCGGAACGGGTTTCCCCTCACTAATTTCCTTTTAAAACATATCATTTGCAAAACTTTATCCTGCAACCAAAACTGGTTAAAATCGTAAAGCATTATTATGTATACATACTTACCAGGTAACAAATTAACTATCTATTCGAACACTATAGTTTTGTTAAGCTAACTACTAACCTTTGGCTGACTCAGGCCTACCAAACAATATAATCAAAATAATCTAACACCTTTTAGACACTCCTCTTCTGGTCAATCCGTTCTTAACTATTTATTACATACTCCTCTACTGGAGGACCTATCCCTAACTTCACATCTCCCAGGGTCACCTGATCCTAATGGTTCTGTGGGGTCACCAATAACCTATCTGCATACAAACATATATTCCCTTCTATGTGCTCATAATTTTAGTCTTACATGTGACAAAGCCCCACACACTGGAATTTTGGACTAAATTAGCTGGGGCTAATAGCTAATGTGTAGGGCGCAACCCTGTACCAGTCCCATCTAGTATTCTAATATCTGATTCATTTTACATAGGGAAGCCTTCCCTTAAATTTTTCTTGAAAACCTTTTCTCAAATTTATTTAAAATCTCTAAATCAAACTTAAACAAGGAAAATACATATACTTTATGCTTTACTCAAAATTACCTTGCCATGTTATGTATATATATACTTCACTAAAATATTTGTTAATGAAAACATTTAAACCTTTGAAAGTACCTCTTTCGAATCCGCTGAAAGTATCCCTTTCGAAACTAAGTAAAACCCTTCATTATAACCTAGACTGAAAGCCAAAACATTCCTTTCGAAACCATTCAACCTTCCTTTTAAAATCACTTGAAAAATCTTTCTATCGAAAGCTATAAAACTTGGACATCCTATCTTTAAACATTTAAACTTTTCCTTTCGAAAACATTGGAAAATCTTTCCTTTCAAACCTTTCGAAACCATTAGGGAACCACCCCTTCAAAACCATTCTTTAAAACCTTTCGAAAGCAAACATTAATCTTTTTGAAAGTCTTTGGGTCCAAGTAAAACATGTGGAACATTCTCTCGAAACCATTTCTTTTGAAACCTTTGAGTTTTTCCTTCAACAGAGCAAAATGGTCATAAAGCATTTAAGTCGAACGCACTCTTTTGAAAGCATTTCTTAAGCAAAGAAGTGATGGTGTTGAAACCAACCTTCCAAAAGAATTGGAGAAGCGACTAAGTTTTGAAAGCAAAATATACTTTTCGAAACCATTGATGTCGAAAGGTAGAAAAGCGGTAGTTAGGGGTTTCGACCCCATTCGAAAGCATTTAATTAAAATAAAAGGCGCAACTCATTAGAAACCTTTTTTTTAAAACATTTGACTCAGTTGAAAGCCAACCAAGTCGAAAGCAAACCCTTCAAAAGCAAAGCATGTGCATTTTCATTTTCACTTCGACTCCTTCAAAACCTTTGGTCTTGACCTAGTGCCTTCCGCCTTAGTCCAATTCACTCTGTACCAAGTTATTGATACTATGTGCGTTGGTTCCAATGTCATGGAGGTGGCAGTACTTAGTCGGAACCACTATGCCAAAAGTGGCGAAACATGCTAAAAGCATGTAAAAACTGATTTTTACTTTAAAAAGAATTTATTTTGAATTAACTTGCCTTATTTATTAAAATATTATTAGTTGCTAATTTTCTTTTCTAAAAGTGCTGTCAATATTTCAGAAATAAACAATTTAATTTATTTATAATATACTCCTTCTCCTTTTATAAGTATATAAAACATTTGAGTCACATACCTTAAATAATTTTATATATTCATGAAAACACTTAGGAAAATTCTACAAAAATTTAAAAATATCATTTTTATTATGTTTTCTAACATATATAAATTTCAAAACCAAATTACATATAATTTAACCTAAATTATTTTAAACCCAATAAATCATTTTCTTCACTAGAAAATTAATATTAAATCCACATTAATTCAAAAAATTATGAAAATTGAAATCGCTCTCTAAAATATCATTTTTGATCTAAATCTAAAATCGCAAGGCATTTGGATGTCATTAAATAAGGTTTTTATATTAAAACATATCATAAATCTATATGAACAAGCATAAATCATCATCACTTGTGGATTTAAGTTGATCAAGCTTCCCCTTGATTCTTTTACCTTCCTCTAGTTACTTCTAATGGTGGCCAGCCTCTTTGTTTAATTTTTGCAAATGATTTCAAAGTGAGGATACACGGCTTAGGGTTTAGGGTATTAGAACGCTCATTTTCCTATTTTGCTCTCACCGGTTATATTTAGCCATTTTATTTTAGTTTATATGTTGTCAAGGCGCGACTATCCCTTATTAATCACAAATCTCAACCCATGATCCATTTTACATTATTTCATTTAATTTTTCAAATTAAATGTTATTAAAAATATAGGGTGTTACATTATCTAACCCAAAAGGGTATATCAACTCCGTATTTAGAGATGCTTATCAATGTTGCTAGCAGGAGTTGATGATATTTGGTTCCACGTGTTCGGGTGTGGACCGATTATGTTTCTCTTTATGGGTATATTTTCTCTAAAGATATACGATGCTCGAAAGGTAGTTTTTGAGCCTTGCCGAGAGGTCGTCTTCAGTTTACTGAGGGCACCTCCAACATAAATCCATATGCAAACTTACCGTAGCAGTTTTAGTTGTACTTCTAATATTGTTGTATTATGAGATGCAAGAAGCATAGCCCTTTTTTTATTTATATTCTACACCCTAGGCACTATTTATTATATCATCTCATGTACTTATTAGATGGTTTAGTTCTTTTGCGAGGATAACCGTTATGGTGATTCGAATGGTCTCAAAAGTACTATTATATGATGATCATGTATTTTTTGAGTTTCTCATAATAGACTTATATGTGACTCGTGGTTTTATCTTTTTATTAATTCCATGAGTGCTCTTTCCAGTAGTCTATGACAGGAAAATTTCCATTAATGTTCTTTGGAGCTTCAAGAGATAAGCTGGATGCTTCCATTTACCTACAGCAGTATTTATTTTCGCTGCACTACCATTTTGTATATATATCAACAATTTGGGAGGACAAGCTGTTATAAATATCCAGGCCGATGATAATACCTAAGATTGTAAATCTAAAATGTTATGTACCTTAAAGTGCGGTTTGTGCTATCTTTTGATATCATATGTTATCATTCTGCTGTGAGATTCTGACGTTGTATCTTCTTCATTCTTTTTCTTTTTCATTTCGTTTTATTTTACCCTAGCAATTTGTCTTTTTAGCACTTGAGTCTTTGGCACTGAATACTATGGATTTATCAATGTTGGCATTTAGGGGAGATTTCGTTACAAATTCTGTATAAGAGTAGCGATTTTAAAGTTTTGAACTATTTTCCTTCCTCGATGAACAATTGCTTCTCTTCATCATTCTTATTATGAACCATAGTTTCCTTCCACCAAAAATATTCATGCATATAAATGCACTGAGATTAAATATAAAAAAATCACTTAACTTATCCAATCTTTACTTTCTTACTTTCTAACCTTAGTACAATCACTTACAAAACTTTCGATACTTTCATTAAATCTTGAGAATTCATTTCCAAATTCATACAGAAATCGAGCCCAAAACCTATTCATTCAATACCTTAACATCTTGAGCGATTATCAATAGAGTTAAGTTGTGTGCCCTTGGTTATGTAAATTGTTAAACAATTTAACTCTTGTAAAAGTATCTTAATCGAAATAAAGTATGATATCGATTTTGTATTCTTTTATATATGTTGCTATATTATGATATAAGTAATGTTAATATATTAAACATATATAAGTGGAAAACCCTTATGAAAATTAATTTATCGATTGTAGTTGCAAATGTGTTTGTAACCATGAGTTTTGTGTCAAACACTCAAAATATGTATCCTTAAATGTTCCTAATCAAGATGTTTCCAGAAAAAATATTGACACATTCTTTGAGACTAGTATACATTATGCTCTCCATACGATACACAGTGAATTACTCAATACTGTTGGTGACACTAAGGGATTAGTGCTTGTGGTTTCTTGGAATAATAACAAAACGAGTCAATAAGAATTCTATTATAGGTTAATACAACTTGTCAAACTAATAGATCTCGTGGAACGGTGTGTAATAGTCTTCAGACTTGAGAGTACCATTGACCTTAGGTATCTAGATTGAACTTTGATTATGGTCTATAACATTATATCACAATCATGTTATGACTATAGTTGGATACACATTGAATTACTTGAATTAAAACACAACTCAAGAGAGGATTTTCCTCCTTCATTGTTGAAGGTTAGTATCACTGTTATTGGTAGTCAACTTAACGTTAAAATCTCTGGCTAGAGTAAAAAAAATTAATCGATAAATGCTATCGGATTAAGCCTAGGACTTTAACATGGTCTGTACAATTAACTACATATATTTTGGAAATTTTTACCTTTGACCAAGTCTAGGTTTCTTAGTGATATGGTGAAGATAAAGAGGAAACGTGCACAAGATATAATTATAAGATTTGGCTTAAAAGATTAGGAATACGATATCACCTAAATGATCTATAAGTAATTAAACTTGTGTCTGATACTGTACTTCAGCAATGTCCGTATAGGCTCTAGTATTTAATTGTTTAAATATTAACTAATGACTGGGTTCACAACAAGGAGTCAATATAACCGAGTTATTAGCTAAATTTCGAGTTCAACTATTCTGAATTACTTTACAAATATTATAAATTAATAATACAAACTAATACAAATGTTTCATTCAAATTTAATGGAATTTAATTATTTATATACACCTTAAAATTAATTAAAATGATATATAATTTTTATATAGTGGTTTAATAAAATATGTGAGCTTAATTAGTTAACTAATATTGATATATTAAGTAGCCCCGACATCAAGGAAGTCCATATATGGTTATGGTCAGCCATAAAATATGAGACAGGGAGAGTTTTGATTTGGTTTATGGCTCTAGATTATATCTAGTCTAAAAGGAAAGAAGTGTGGAATATATTATATTTCTTTGTAGTTATAAATAGGACATACAAAACCTAAAAATCTAGATCCGCTAGAAAATTGGTTGAAGCCTGGAAGTTAGAATTTGCATAGTAAGTTCAAGGGGGATTAGTGATCCGACGGTAATTAGCTAGTAAGCTACGTGTCGATAATGGGTAAATATAAGGTATGTTTTTATTTTAAATATTATAAAATTATATATACCAATAACATGTTTTTTATTTTTGGCCAAAACAGAAAATATCAAAAATTAAATAATTGTTAGAAATATCAAAATATAAACTTATATATACACACACACAAACATACATATTTAATTGTATTATGTAATTGTAGTCTTATATGAAAAATAATAATAATTTTTTACCATATGCTCACAACCCATATATACATGTGTATGTGTGTGTGTTTGTAAAAGAAATTGTCTTTGGACTTTAAAATTAAAAAAAATTAAATTTTATTACTTTATTATAAACATAAAAAAACTACATCTTTATTCTCGAGTTAAATAAAAAAATAAAAAGGTTATTTTATTTTTAAATTATATACATGTATATAATATTACGGCTATAAATAACTTTGTTTTGATATATGTTTCAATCAGTCATACTTAATTCAAATTTAACTTTTAAATGATTATATATCTCAAAATATATGTTAAACTGAAAATAGATAAATAAGTATACACACATATTTCAATAGTAATATTATACACAACACACACACATACACACAAACATACACACATACATACATACATATATACATACATACATATATATATGGCAAGGATTGGCAACACCTCATTATAGGCTACTCCTCAATTCCCTCCTGAATTCCACCATACGTTGCGAATAAAATAAAATAATGCAGTGACAAGAGAAAGTACTATTACTTAAATTGTAACTTGTGGTTGAAATCAAGGGAACTAGAAGTTTAGATGATCCTTTCCTCTAAGTAGTTAATTTTAGTATCGGGTATGTGCCGCAAGTACCGATTTAAGATATCCTAAAATATCATGCTAATATCGGATAATATCAATGATACATCGAACATGTGTAGAAATATTATAAACCATATTATACTATTTTATAATGTTATAATGAGGTTATTTTAAAATATGTGGATAAATATGTGGATTAATATTGATAGATTACTACTAAAAAGTGACTGCATATAGTTTATAGAATACAATATTTTTATCAGGATGTTTTATCAAACACAACTCATAGACAAGCTTATTAAAATCAAGAAATTCTATAATGTGCATCTTTATTGTTTTATTCATTTTTACACCATGTTCATTTTTAATTCATCTAATCATCTATATTAATTTTCCATTTTTTCCATATTTGTAGTTTCTTCATTTTCACTTAATAAATTAAGTAATATTGACTTGACATCGATTGCAACTTCTAGCCTGTTCTTTATCGAATTTTCAAATATATAACATTACTACTCTTTAAAGTTTTAGTTCTTTGTGCATGACAATAATTAATAAAATCGATTTTCATATCCTAACTTACCAATTAGAAACGGTAAACAAAATATAACTAAAAAGTGAAGTAGCTTTTAAACGATCTACTTTTTAGTGGTAAAGTCTTCACACAAAATAAATAAAATAAAATAATGGAATAAAAATATTTTTCTTTGCTAAAAGATGAATGAAATATACTAAAAAAATTATGGTTAAAACTAAAAACAATTCGTGCATTGGGATTCTGCGTATTATCATTCATATTGTACTAAAAAAAATATTGAGAACGTGAAGATATTTATTTATAAATTTATTTTCTCCAAGTAGAATAACAGACAATATTTTTTAAAAATATTAAGGAATTTACGCCAAAATGGGGGTGGTATATTAGCAAATATCGAGTGGTATATCAGTAACGATATTTTGGAAAAACATATTGGTTAAAAAGCAATATTAGGTATATCGACGATATATCAACGATGTTATCTGATATTAGCTACATAGCCTTGCCCATATATATTATACACACACACACACACACACACACATATATATATATATGGATATCTATATATGTATTTATATACATTTACATACACACACACATGTTGACCTATAGTTAATGTATTGCAAAAGTAAAATATTATTTTAAGCCCAAATTGGGTTGTACGATACTATAACTTTGGAGAATATTTAGTATTGTATTTTTGATCCTTAGTTATTTTATTGAATGGTTTTGACCTCAAAATCTTCTGTAAGGCCTATAAATTTTGGTAGAAGCTGAATCAGTGTGTGAAACCACTTTCAAATGAAAGATACTATGGTATTTTTTTTCATAGAGCGGTCATAATAGCTTTTTAGATTTATCAATTAGGAGATACGATTGTTTGAAGTTGGACATTTTTCAGACAGCTTAATGAGTAGTCAGCAAGGTTCGAATAAGGTCAATATCCCATTATGGGATTTGTATCTAATAGAGAAGATGGGAGGACTTCTTAAACATTTCCACACTTCCCAAAATAGTTCTAACCTCCATTAATATGTTTTTAGCCAAAATGCCATAATTTTCCTTTCTTTAATTAATGAAATCTTGTTAGTAGATGGAGATCATCAAGGAGATTAGTTTAATTACTGATTGGGGTGCAAAGGATTTGTGAAGTTGTTGTTCACTTTAGGATTCCATTGGTATTAATGCAATTATTGGTTTTGATAAGTGGTTTATTCTTCTCACTTTACTATGCTAGTTTATATTGTTAAAAATGATGTTTTTGAATGATTTTTGAATATCAAAATAATTTCTAACATAGATCTAATCCTAGGAACAGTTTTAAAATGGATTTAAAAAGATAAATGCTGATTTCGATTCACTTTTGGATGTTGGACAATATAAGTCACAATTTTCTATTTTGATAGAAATAGGATGATACAAATGCTTGGATTTTAATTTTATTGCTTTGTAACGATGTATGAATGTCGTGTGTTGCTTGTTGGTGGTCATTGGTTGTATTTCAAATCATTTTAGTGTACTAAAAGAGTGATCATCATTTGAGTTAATCGATGAGCAAAAATGCTCAAAAATTTCGTGCGACCAAAATATGTTTTTCTTGGAGACCCAAGGAAGTTATATTTTTTTATCTTAAGAAGATTCAGCTCGAAATGGTAGAGTTATGGCCTTGCAAAATTATGTTTAGTGATAGTTGAAAAAGTGGTCGAGGGTGCTTGACTTTGGTCTGGATTGATGCATGCTTTGGGGAAAAAGAAGGCGATGGGAGGTTTTCTTTGCGAATTAAAATGATGTTGGCCTTGGGAAAGTTCTCGACACCAGGCACTAATTGTTAACATCATAGTTTAATATTTTGGCAGTAACAACTACAAAAGAGATTTGTTTATATATTCTAACTTTACAGGAAAATATATCGACCAATGTAGAGATACAATGATGAAGCCAAGACGACGATGACAAACAAAGTTATGTTAATCATAGTGTGTTATGTCCAGAAGTATATGATTGTTAAAATCTCTTCAAAGTGGTATACACACACAAATCATCTAAATAACACTTTCATTTAAAAAACACAGTTTTAATCAAGTAAAATCTTAAAGCCAATCAACTAAAAATTACTCGACTAGTTACAATTGCTTAATCAACTGATATCATGTGCATTATATTTTTATAAATACGAGATAAATAATCGACTAAAGCTACACAAACAATCGACTAATAACCCAACCAGTCAACAAGTTGCATAGTTTCAGTCGACTAAATATGGGCAAAAATAAAATACTTCTTTTGTGTTTGAAAATTCATGTTTTTGACTAACTAGTTGATTGATTTGCACTCTACCAGTCAACCGGTTATGCATAACTGCTATATTTTTGAATTTTTTTGAAGGTTGCTTCTTCTTCAATAAAGAAGCACTTCCTTCCATAAAGAGTTGCAATCTAATGGCTGCTACTTCTCATGAACACATTCAACTCTCCAAACATTATAAATAGCAATTTAATTAAAGATTCTACTTTACTCTCAAATTCTCCTTGAAATCTATTCTTCTATTCAAATGCTTACACTGCAATTTCTGATCACTTAACCATTCAAGTTATATCATTTATGTGATCATCTACCTCTATTCTTCCATATATACAAAATATACCACTTTCAGAGAAAATTATAGGAAGGTTGTACTATATCGACTCATACATGTTATTTGAAGCTTGCGAAGTCAAGTGTTTACTAATTTTGTAACTGAAATCCTGCTAGAAATTTTCAGGCATGAAATCATGTTCGGTAGCTTAGGCATTTTTTTGTAAGATACATATTCCTTTGGGCCAAGTGAGGGTTATTATATAAATTTAGAAGGAGTCTAGGATTGGACTTAAGATGGGAAGTCCGAACAGGTATAAAAATCTCTGTTGCACCTTACTTTAGAGCATTTTTATTTTTGCTGCTATTATGTTCAAGTTTTAATTTAATAGAACAATTCGTATTACTCAATCCATAGCGACTTTCATTTGGTATTGGAGCCTGGGATCTTAGAGATCGTAACAACATCCTAGAATAAATAGCCATAAAGAGATGTAGTCAATGTTAGAACTGGATCGGCCCATAGCAGAAGATATGGGTGAATTTCAAAAAATTAAAATCATGTTAAATATTTATTAAGCCTATGAAGTCTAATTCAATAGAACATTTCTAAATTTAGTTTAAATAAAATCATGTATTTTATTTAAATTTGTGAATTGTTGGTTGAAATTTATTTGATTTGTTTTACTTTATATATAAGCATGCACATAAATGATATGCATACGTATATGTGTGTACGTGTGTAACATGATATTTTATGCAAGACATACATGTCTGTATACAGACATTGGGATTTACATGGCAACGGGGACATTAGCTCATCCTATATTACTGTATGTTGTCCAAATATATACATATTCTTATAGTCATTTATTTAGATCTTCCTTTAATCGACCAATCAACCAACCAATCAACAAACCAACCAATCATCAATAAGTCGATCATCGATCAACCATTAATTTATATCTTAATTTATGTCCCTTAAATTGATTCATATATATTATGAAAACTATTAGATATATATATATATATGTAATAACCAAATAATTAAACATATATTTATATATTATGAAATTATCAATATATATATATTAAAGTAACATGATTATATGTACACATGTATAAATTAAAATAAATATGTATAGTAATACTTTTAAACGTACTACATCAAAATACATTACAGATTTAAAATTATAATAATTTTATTTTATTAATATATATATATGTTATTAATTAATTAATCAAGCCATCATAATTAATTAATATAAAATAATAATTTATAAAATATTTCAAATTTTGTATTTTGCGAAAAACAAGAATGATATTTTATAGCTTGTGAACTTCTGCTAGAATTTTCTGAGTTAAAATAATATGTTAATAATTAATTACTTTTTAGCCCAAAAATAAAATAATTTTTAAAATATAATACAATGGTTAAAAAATCTAATTTTTTTTGAAAGCTTCTATAATGATGATTTAATTTTATAAAAATTTAATTTTTTTTACATATAATTTATTTTATATGAATTTATTAGTTCATACAATGATTAAATAATAATAATAATAAATACCTAATAATTTTCAAAAATTATTTCAAATACTAATATTCATAATTAGTGAAAATGTACATTTTAAAATTACTAGATCAAATACGTATGCAATAGACACATACATTAATATATTTCATACAAGTCAATTAGTTTACATATTCCAATACATACACACAAACATATGGATAAAATAATATTAATAAGTAAAACACAAAAATTTCACAAAGCATTTCAGATTCTTAATAAAAAATTATTTTTAATTTGATAAGTCTATGCACATAACCAATCAATATTGTGATAACATCATTACTTATATTAATCTCACCTAACTGACAATACGGAAAAATATATAAACATGTATAGGAGCAACATAAAATTATAGAAGTTTATATATCTTATATAAACTTAAAGGTTACTTGAAATTAATTCCCGCAAATCCACGTTTAATGTTGAATTCTCTTCCTATCCATTTGACAGAATGTTAGTCTTAAAACCGCATATTACCGTCAAATAGCTATTGATTTTTATTTGAGAATTAATGAGGTTAAGAGGAGTTTGGTTCGATTATTAGAAAGGAGGCGGCGGCTCCAAAATACATTATAGGTTAGGGTTAGAGACGCGTATAATGGTTGAGAAAGAGAAAAGAGGATCATATCTTTTACTTTCTTACCCAATCAATACTATCCATTTTAAACCTTATTTCCCCTCATCTTTAGCCGCCCTTATCATATAATTGCAGCCAAAAATCTCTTTCAAATCTATGGATTAATACCCCATTTAATCCTAAAGAAATACGGTAATTTAATTTAATTTAATTTTCTTATCAATATCTTATATTGATTGACATATTTATAACTATTATAAATATATACAAATATATATACATAATATTTATTTCTCAAATCTTATTCAAATTTCATAATTAATATTTCATTAATATAGATTAATTAATTAATTATTAACAATAATAAACTAATTAAATCATTTGTTCTAAAGAGAATTCATTATCTCAATTGTGTAACTTTTGATATAAATTCGGTCAGCGATTAACATCAAATTATTCGGATGTTAACGTTCCCACGTCAGTTAGCAGGTGGTGTGACATTATAGTCAAAGTTATCGCTTACCCAATTTCAGTAAAATCCAATTTTAATTTGATAAGCGTTACCCAGTTGTGATATTTATTTACACCAATTCTTTTCGTCAAAACTATGTCATTTTTGACTTATAGAATTTGGTAATGGTCAAAATTCCAATATTGCCCACATTCAACTCTATAGTCCAAACACAATGTCCTTAATTCAATAATAACAATTATTATTAACCAAAATTCTTTGGCCAGATTTGACATTGGGTTGACTTGAGTTAACCATGATACTGACCCCATATAACCGAGGAGACGAATCCTCTCTTGAATTGTGTTTCACTTCCAATACTTTCACTCGACCCAAATATAGTCACTCGATGAACGCCATGCCATGATTTGACTATTATCAAAGTGGAGCTTTCATATTAAAGATCCACCATATTCTCAAGTCGAGAGAACTGTGTAAATCAGTCACATCGATATTTTCTGTTTGACCTTAGTTATATTAACCAACAGAAAACTATCGAGTAAGTCATTTATTAGTTATCCAATAACTATCATTATGTAACCTCTAAGTGCCCCCAGTAGTCATGAGTAATACACTGCCTAATATTTGGAGAGCATTACGTACTCTAGTCTTAACGGATACATCGATATCCAGTCTCCATGCATATTGACTAGGAACGTTTAAAATGGTATATTTAATTTTATTATGATGAATTACTCACGGTTACAACAGTTTGTAACTACTATCACAAAATATATCATTTATGGATTTTCTATGAAATATACTTTTAATTAAATTAATTAATTAATATAACCATAGTTATATCAAGTATACAATAGAAAGAAAACACCCTTATTTCAAACAATATTGGTCAACATGTTAGATATATGTAACAAATTTCATAATTTCCCCTAGGGCGTACCCCCAACTTTATCAATCTCCCACTTGCACTTGAGGTCAATTATAAAATCTTATTCCAACTTCTCCAATTGGCATCCAAAACCAATTGGGTCATTCCCTTTATGAACGGGTATGCTAATATGTTTCCAATATCTACTCTATCTATCAACTCTCTTCAACGGTGATGGACTGTTTTATCGTGTGGAACGATTTGGAGTATGTCTGTGACGCCCCACCCCGAGACCTACATTAGTAAAGAGAATTACTAAGTAATCATGTCTACTAATGCAGAGAATATGGCTGGTTAAGGGCGACCATCATAATAATACGTTAGTTAAGAGCTAAGCATGTCAATTATGTCTTGATTTCTTTTTAATTACCTCATAAGTGGTAGACACGCTTAGTCCCTAACTAATGCACACTATGGTGGATTCGGACCATTTCAGAAATAATGTAATATACACGCAGATAGAAAACATCAGTCACAGAACAACAAACACAGATCAGAGTGTGTGTGTGTATATATATATATATATATAAATACATCACCATACATCTCCATAATAATACATCATATATAAGTAGCATGGACTACCGAATCACATATACACCCATCCCACAAAATAATATACAATAAGACACATAAAAGCAGACGACTCAAAACGACATCCAAGACAAAATGATAAGTCCAACAAAAGCAATCTAGCTGATCCAAGAAGTGAAGCAATCCAAACTAACCTGTAACTCGGTCTGACCCGAGTGAAAAACACACGGGTCAGGCAAGCTAAACTTATCAGTAGTAAGGATCTCAATAACAAGCGGAATGGTGAGAATCACTCTGTTGTTACCAACGAAACGACATGTTATTCATCATATCATTTATAAGAAAGGGGACATCGGGGATTCATCTATCTATTTCAAAGGAATTCAATAAGTAACATGCATATGGTTTCTCTTAAGGACATCTCTAAGCAAAGTGGATAAGGGATGAGAACCATATAATAACTTCATAAAGAAACATCAAATCATCATAATCTATCATAAGTACTCATTAAGAGTTAAAGGAAATCATAATCGAAATCACCATATAGAATACTATGATGTAGCCTATATCATACTCAAGGCCATACGCAAATAACACATCACAAAAAGGTGAAATCGAACATAGAAAACTTCATAGAAAATTGCACGTGCTTTTCATCTTGACTACTATTATTTGGTATCATACGTCGTGATGACTTGGGGTCATTAACATCTTAGCATCGTGATCATCTTGATTGACTATAGTCGAATATCGCGATGACACCCAAATCATAAAATCCAAGCAAACATCATGATGATTGGAATCTAGTGATGACATCAAGAACATCGTAATGATTCCAATCTTATACTCGGTTTGTAGTACTAATAATGTCTTGAATGTGTCACAACATCTCGAATAGGAACCCAGTGGGTGTTAATGTACGTCCCATACCATACATTCGCACCTATTGGTTTACTAATTGTAACGACCCAGAATTTTTAGAAATTAAAATTTGAATATTTAATTTATTTTAAATATTAATAAGTGAATTTATAAGTCGAATAAATTTTTATTTGAATTTTTGGATTTAATTGGATAATTAAATCGATAATTTAATACGTTAAATTATGGAAATAATTGAAAATTGGATTTAATATGATTGAAAATGATTTGTAAAATTTTATTTTATCATATGGGAGTTAGAACGATATTTTAGAACTTTTAAAATCGAATTAAGAGTTAATTTGTGAAAATTGAATATTTTAATATTTAATAATCGACTGTAAAATAGTCAATTTTTGAACAGTCTCAGAATTGAACAAAACCAGTTCCATTGGATCCGTAATAGTTAGTTATTACCGGATTTCAATTTTCGTGTCAATCGGAGTTATCGTTTGATCGTGGCAGCTCGAAACGCATCGAATTATTTTTAATTTAAATTTGGCGAGTCAAAATATCCATTTTTCAAAAAGTCTCGGATTTCGACGAAACCAGTTTCATCGGATCCGTAATGTGATATTATTGTAAGGTTTCAAATTTCAAGTCAATTGGATTTACCGTTTGTCCGGTACAAATTAAAACGCCTAGAAATCGACTTAAATCGGTTTAATTTAAATTGAGCGTTTACAGCCATAACTCGCACAGATGTCCGAATTAGATTTCGAAACCTGTTCCATTGTATCCGGAACGCGGGGTAAACCCTAGAAACGCTGGTTACGGCGCGTAAATCGGAGTTCGGAATTTCCGGGATGAATAGTGTTTCGATTTTCTCTATAAATAGCACCACTCTCTTCATAATTTGATAAAAAAAATAAACAAAACCCTAAATTTTAACCCTAGCCGCCACTTATACAACCAAAGGCCAGAAATGATCTTCCTTTCCCCCTCAATCTCTCTCAATCTACAAAGATTTAGCCAAGGTGTTCAACACGAAAGTCGTAGAGCTCGACGAGAGCTTCAATTCCATACGGTGATGATGGATTTTGGTGCAACGGAGGGGGAGAGATATGAGGCCGTTCGCAGCTAGTTTGGCACGCAATTCGAGACTCATCAGAGAGCCAAGCTTCATATGGTGCAAGGTGGTCGTTGAGGCGTCGTAGAGCTTGCTAATGGTGGTCGTTGATCGAGCTAGAGGCGATTGAGGAAGCGGTGTTTTTAAACCCTAATTTGCATAAGTGGGTTCGGCCGTGTTTTCTTGTTCCTGGAGGCGTGCGTGAAGAGGAAGAAGGGTGGGGGACGGCCAGGATGCAAAGGGAAGGAATCAAGTGGCTGTGATGAGTTAGGTTATAATTTTTAAAGTTAATGTTGTAATTTGTATATAAAAATCGTGTACAATCTTATAAAAATCATAACTTTTTCATACGAGGTCGAAAACGCGCGAAACCAGTTGCGTTGGAATCGTATGGACGAGCACTACGCGATGGAGTTGGTTTGGAGTCGTTTGGAGTTAGTGAGAATTTTTGGTAAAATTAAACGTCCGTTTAATTTTATTCGAAATAAATCGCTAAAACGGAATTTAAAATCAAGGTGAGAACTTCTCACTCAATCGAATCAGTTTCGATTTTATTTTAAATAGTTAGATTTAAAATATTTGAATGCATGTTTGAATGTTGATTGATATCTATTGATTGTTAAAACAGACATTATACGCCGTTAGTAAGCGGATGTTATTTAATAAAAACATATACCGCGAATATTTCATAAACAGTGAAATTGGTATTATATATAGTAACAATATATATATAATGACATATGTATATATTGGAGTTATTGATTTCCCGCATTTTTGTTTAGCGGATGAGACCTATTACGCCGTTATTAAGCGGATAATATTTAATAAGAACATATACCGCGATAATTTCGTACTGGAGCGAAATTGGTATTGTGCTAATGTTTTTGGATGCAGGAAAACAGGTTGGAGGGATCCAACTGGATTCCTCAACAGTTTTTATTTGATTTCAGATATTTTGATATTTGATGGATTTTCATATTGATATATGATATCGTTGTTTGTCGTGATTGACTATTTGGTGTGTAGCATCATTGGACCCAAATTTTGGGATTTTAAAATGATTTATAAAGTGATTTTTGAAAGTATACGTTTATAAAATATTTTTGGAATTGATCCATTTTATATAAATAAACGTTATAATTTTTAAAGTTATAAAAATTATGATTTTTGGGAAATATAGTTAAAAACTGATTTTTGAGAATATAATGCCAATGATTTTATAAAATAGTTTAATCGGGATTTTAGAATTTATTGTGAAAAGTCTAAATATAGGATTTATAAAATTTAATTATTTTATGAATCAAAATGGTGAAATTATAAAGGAAATTAAAGACGTTTTAAAATATTAATATAAATTGATTTATATTAAGAGATTTATAAATGGATATTTATAAATTGAAATATTGACATTATAAAACGAGTTTTTATAAGTGTTTGAATGAAGTGGAAATGAATTTTGTAAATGAATGGAATTTATAAATAGTAAGATTTATAAATTTATAAAGTTATTAAAGGAATAGATTTGGGTGAATAAGTGAATCTTATAGATTATAAGATTTATAATTATGAAGTTCAAAGTAACGGTTTTTGCAAACAAATTTATTATAAGTGTTTAACTTATAATATGAACTTTTAGTTTATAATTGAGCTATAAACTGGAATAGGTTAATAAAAGAATTTATAAAAAGGAAGTTTTTATAAATAAATAGAAATGGAATTTATAAACGTTGTTTTATAAATTCGCAAACGACTTATTTTGATAAGTTAATTGTTATAACTTAGAAATAGAGTTATATTCACGTTTTAGATAGTGAATAATCCTTTGAAATAAAATGCATAGAATTGATGAAATTTGTTAACAAGATATATTCACGTTTTTGAATAGTGAATAATACGTTAAAGAAAATGGTTTGAATGTGAATGTTTTAAATTGAATTAAAACGATCTAACGATGTTTTAAATTGTGTTGAGATTCGAAACCATAGATTTCAACATTGATTGTTGAAATAGATGTTTCGAGAAATAAAAGGAAGTGATGGACTATAACACTGTTGTTATAGTAAATGATTTTCGAAAGGAAATGTTTTGTATAGTATTGGGATTTATATGTCTATTTAAACTTCGAATCCCTATACTAGTGATTTTTGGGACGTCGTAACGATGTTTTACGTAACATTCGTTTTGGCCCAAATAAATATGTTTAAGAGAATGATTTCCTTAAAGAATGAAATATATACTTAATTTCGATTTAAGTATATTGAATATTTTCTAAGTGTTGAAAATAAATAAAATTTGTGAATTACTTATGAATAAATAAGTATGGAAATGTTTTTCCAATATAAAGTGAATATTAGAGAATTTATCTTTTTGAAGATAAATTGAAAATGAATATTATAAATCGAATTGAAGTCGTATATTCATTAATACTTTGGAATGTAAATTCACTATTGAATTTATAAAAGAAAGTAGAATTGGTTTAAAAATAAATATTGATTTATTTTTGAAGTGTTGAAATTTTATATCTTGTAAAGATATTTTGGAAAATTATTTGGAATCTGGTGATGTGTGCATATTCATTGATAGTTCAATAACCGACTATCAATATTTCCCTTTGAATGGGTAATTGATGTGATTTGTTTGAATGTGAATGCTACACTTATTTTTAAATAAGCGCTCACTATTCGGGTTAACCGGGAAAGGACCATGGGGTCGTATAACCCATTCTGAATATGTGATACGTCGTTATAATTGCATTGAAGATCGGTGTTGAAGACCCGGTATTTGCGAGAGCGATAGGATGACCTGTCGATTTACTCTGCACCGAGTAGCGACGGTATAGAGTTCTCCATATGTGATGGTGAATCCGATCAGGATTGTGAATATCTGGATTGCAAGGACTTCTTTGTAAGTGCCTTCGGTTCTGTTCGATCCCAGAACAGACTTGTATGGATGGTGTGTCTGACATTACAAATTGAGATATAAAGCAGATTTCTTTCAAATATATTTCTGTTGGTGGCGAAGAATTTATTCTTTAGCTTAACACCCTTCTCTGAGACGTACGAGCTCAGAGGTTATATAGTTGAAGTTATCAGCGATATATTCCCAATTTGGTAATGTGACATGCTGAGTGATGCTGAAATGATCATTGTGTTGATTATTGTGATAGGATCGTTTATTTGATCGTCTATCTTAGTGATCATTGTGTTGATCATTTGTTGACCCAAAGCATGGCTTTTGTATAAAGTATGTTTTTGTGGACGTGACTTCGTCGAACCTCACACCCCGGAAATGGTCAAAACAGGAAAGATGCGGCAAGGTTATGAGGGGTAGCACCCTTTAGGGTATGTACATTTCCTTCTGGATAGAGGTGGTATCATGGTATGGAGCCCAGATATTTAACCTATGTGGTTACTACGAATTTATTACTTTGTGGTTGTTGGCTTTCGGGATCCCGTGAGAAAGGTCGTTTACGATCAGGGAATAGCGTGCTCGTGTCAGTAGTTACCCAGTTAGGGGTAACCCGGCCTTGTGTTGGCAGAGTTCCGGTTTGGTTCTCGGGGATGTCTTTCCAGAGGCATTCTCATGTGGCAATGGGAAGTTCCTTGGCCTGACCATTTGTTGGAAATCCAATTCCCAATACGAAACTTGTACGGTATTAGTTGTAGAACCTGCCATTCACTTATGGTGGTCACCACTGTTTGGATGGTAGCTATAGTAGGCATAGTTCGAAATGTCTATGTTGGCTAAGATTTATATTCTACTTTCGAAATATTTCCTACACTATGCACTAGTAATAATATCAAATGTTATTTTAAATGCGTATCAAGCATCTTTGACTATCATAAGGAGAAATCTCCTCCGATTCTGCGTTTGCATGTGTGTGTGTGTGCGGGAGGCCTTATGGTAGTCTCATTTTTAAAAGCATTGCGAATTGAATTTAAAAATATTCCTCTATTTTGATTTTAAAGTTAAATAAACTGTTTTGAGTTCTCACACCAGTCACATGACTGACTTGGAGTTTATTGTTTTCCTTCCTAAACTCTGGGTGCCCACCAATTTCCACACGGGCAGTTAAGAGTTAAGGTTTATCAGGATATTCTGGATATTCTGGAGTTGCTGGAGGCAAGCTGGATGGCATGGCATATTACTTATATAGTATTTCTTTTTCCGCTGCACTGTTGTTGTTGTATATTGTTGTACACTCTGATGATATGATGTGATGTAATGTGATAAAATGTAATAACTGATATAGTTCTTTGTTTAAAGATTATTCATTTATTATTATATGTTGTTCCGCTGCGAATTGTGAGATTCTGATGTTGTTCTGTTGTGTTCTGTTCCGTTCTATTTTCTATCTCTTTCTCTATTTTCTCTCTTCTTATCTTATCTTTTCTCTTCTTCTACTTCTTTCTTTTTTTTAAAAACCTCAGTGTTCGGTTTTCCGTCGTTCGATTCCTCGGCAGTCGATAAAGTGAGTGTCGATGTCGAATTTTTCGGAAGACGAAGAATCGTGTCCTGACAATGTGGTTCGGAGCTTATGGTTAAGCGACAACCATGGTTCTGTTGGGTATAATTCATTAGAGATAGAGTCAGCAGTACTCTAGAATGAGTTTGAGTGTAATAATAGCTATGAGAGCGTATTTGTTAGTGAATATAAAATTGTTTTATATTGTGATGATTGGTTTATTGAGTGGCATATGAATTTTCGTCAGCGCGGTCTGTCAAACTATGCCGAAGGGGTTTCTAAACACTTGAATAGAACAATTCGACACAATATTGTTTTAAATTGGGTAAATGAAATAATTTTACCTTGAGTATATTTTGTATATATAAAGGAATAATTTTTCAGAATTATAAAGTGTATATAAGTTGATTGTTTAGTTGTTTGAATAATCTAAATAAAAGAATAATTGTATAAGTAAAAGGAACTATAAGAATTGAAATTATAAGTAATGTGATTTACAATTATGAAATAAACTTATATATATAAGAAGTGAAAATAATGTTAAATGGAATATAACTTAAGTGTTGTTGAATGGAATTGATATTGGTATCAAACTAAAATAATAAAGTGAAGTGATAAATATGAACTTGAGTTATATAAATGAAATTCAACTTTTGTAATAGAATTGAATTGAATGAATGGGTTGAATATTAATCAATTGAATGTGAATAATTGGTATGAAATAATGAATATAAGTGTTAATTCATTAAAATCTAATGTTGTTAGAAAGTTGAATAATTGAATGAAAATCAATTAAATTAAACCAATTGAAAGCAAAGTAATTTGGTTGTAATTAATATACATTGATTGTTATATGATTGTTAGTTGATTGTATATAATTCATTAAGTGTTAATGAAATTAAATTAGCGAAATTGAAAACTATGAAATTTAATTCAAATTAGAAGTAAATAAATCTTAAATAAATTGAATTTGAATTGAAAGTGAACCAACTTGAATATGAATTAGTGAATATAAACTAATTGAAAATAAATGTTAGTAAACCCAATGTAAATGAATCAAATGTGATTAAATTGAAAACCAATTCATTGTATATGAATGAGAATATGAATGAATATTATTGGTTATGAATGATAGTTGGTTGATGGTTGAATATACATTTGCTATGTTGGCATATATAGTTATTATGTTACTATATGTTGTATATTGATACTATGTTCATTTATGCATGTTCTCATGTTGTTTGTTGAGTGATTAGTAGGTGCGGATCGCGTTTGCTTCGCATTTGGAGTTCGCTTTTGCGCTATATTAGCCGTATATGCTCGCTAATAAAAATATAAGGTACATATCTCGGATTAAATATCGTACTTTTACATTTTTTTCCCTTCGGGATGCCTCATTACTTGATGAGATGTATATTTGTGATATATATACTGTCATTTTTTTTTTCGGATCGAGCCGCGCAAAGGAGACTATGGCGAATTTTTCCGGAAATTTAAGGCGTTAGAAAATTTTTGAGAAAATTGGAAAATTTTGAAAACTTTAACTTTGATTTTGGAATTGAAAGTTAAACGATAGTAGTTGTTTTTGAAAAGATAACTAAGTATGATTTGAAAACTTAGTAAAGTTATTGTAAGAAATTTAACTATGGGATTTTGGGAAAATTAATAGATTCTGTAATTTTTCTTACTTAATAATTTCGAGGACGAAATTCTTTTAAGTGGGGAAGATTGTAACGACCCAGAATTTTTAGAAATTAAAATTTGAATATTTAATTTATTTTAAATATTAATAAGTGAATTTATAAGTCGAATAAATTTTTATTTGAATTTTTGGATTTAATTGGATAATTAAATCGATAATTTAATACGTTAAATTATGGAAATAATTGAAAATTGGATTTAATATGATTGAAAATGATTTGTAAAATTTTATTTTATCATATGTGAGTTAGAACGATATTTTAGAACTTTTAAAATCGAATTAAGAGTTAATTTGTGAAAATTGAATATTTTAATATTTAATAATCGACTGTAAAATAGTCAATTTTTGAACAGTCTCAGAATTGAACGAAACCAGTTTCATTGGATCCGTAATAGTTAGTTATTACCGGATTTCAATTTTCGTGTCAATCGGAGTTATCGTTTGATCGTGGCAGCTCGAAACGCATCGAATTATTTTTAATTTAAATTTGGCGAGTCAAAATAGCCATTTTTCAAAAAGTTTCGGATTTCGACGAAACCAGTTTCATCGGATCCGTAATGTGATATTATTATAAGGTTTCAAATTTCAAGTCAATTGGATTTACCGTTTGTCCGGTACAAATTAAAACGCCTAGAAATCGACTTAAATCGGTTTAATTTAAATTGAGCGTTTACAGCCATAACTCGCACAGATGTCCAAATTAGCTTTCGAAACCTGTTCCATTGTGTCAGGAACGCGGGGTAAACCCTAGAAGCGCTGGTTACGGCGCGTAAATCGGAGTTCGGAATTTCCGGGATGAATAGTGTTTCGATTTTCTCTATAAATAGCACCACTCTCTTCATAATTTGATAAAAAAAAATAAACAAAACCCTAAATTTTAACCCTAGCCGCCACTTATACAACCAAATGCCAGAAATGATCTTCCTTTCCCCCTCAATCTCTCTCAATCTACAAAGATTTAGCCAAGGTGTTCAACACGAAAGTCGTAGAGCTCGACGAGAGCTTCAATTCCATACGGTGATGATGGATTTTGGTGCAACGGAGGGGGAGAGATATGAGGCCGTTCGTAGCTAGTTTGGCACGCAATTCGAGACTCATCAGAGAGCCGAGCTTCATATGGTGCAAGGTGGTCGTTGAGGCGTCGTAGAGCTTGCTAATGGTGGTCGTTGATCGAGCTAGAGGCGATTGAGGAAGCGGTGTTTTTAAACCCTAATTTGCATAAGTGGGTTCGGCCGTGTTTTCTTGTTCCTGGAGGCGTGCGTGAAGAGGAAGAAGGGTGGGGGACGGCCAGGATGCAAAGGGAAGGAATCAAGTGGCGGTGATGAGTTAGGTTATAATTTTTAAAGTTAATGTTGTAATTTGTATATAAAAATCGTGTACAATCTTATAAAAATCATAACTTTTTCATACGAGGTCGAAAACGCGCGAAACCAGTTGCGTTGGAATCGTATGGACGAGCACTATGCGATGGAGTTGGTTTGGAGTCGTTTGGAGTTAGTGAGAATTTTTGGTAAAATTAAACGTCCGTTTAATTTTATTCGAAATAAATCGCTAAAACGGAATTTAAAATCAAGGTGAGAACTTCTCACTCAATCGAATCAGTTTCGATTTTATTTTAAATAGTTAGATTTAAAATATTTGAATGCATGTTTGAATGTTGATTGATATCTATTGATTGTTAAAACAGACATTATACGCCGTTAGTAAGCGGATGTTATTTAATAAAAACATATACCGCGAATATTTCATAAACAGTGAAATTGGTATTATATATAGTAACAATATATATATAATGGCATATGTATATATTGGAGTTATTGATTTCCCGCATTTTTGTTTAGCGGATGAGACCTATTACGCCGTTATTAAGCGGATAATATTTAATAAGAACATATACCGCGATAATTTCGTACTGGAGCGAAATTGGTATTGTGCTAATGTTTTTGGATGCAGGAAAACAGGTTGGAGGGATCCAACTGGATTCCTCAACAGTTTTTATTTGATTTCAGATATTTTGATATTTGATGGATTTTCATATTGATATATGATATCGTTGTTTGTCGTGATTGACTATTTGGTGTGTAGCATCATTGGACCCAAATTTTGGGATTTTAAAATGATTTATAAAGTGATTTTTGAAAGTATACGTTTATAAAATATTTTTGGAATTGATCCATTTTATATAAATAAACGTTATAATTTTTAAAGTTATAAAAATTATGATTTTTGGGAAATATAGTTAAAAACTGATTTTTGAGAATATAATGCCAATGATTTTATAAAATAGTTTAATCGGGATTTTAGAATTTATTGTGAAAAGTCTAAATATAGGATTTATAAAATTTAATTATTTTATGAATCAAAATGGTGAAATTATAAAGGAAATTAAAGACGTTTTAAAATATTAATATAAATTGATTTATATTAAGAGATTTATAAATGGATATTTATAAATTGAAATATTGACATTATAAAACGAGTTTTTATAAGTGTTTGAATGAAGTGGAAATGAATTTTGTAAATGAATGGAATTTATAAATAGTAAGATTTATAAATTTATAAAGTTATTAAAGGAATAGATTTGGGTGAATAAGTGAATCTTATAGATTATAAGATTTATAATTATGAAGTTCAAAGTAACGGTTTTTGCAAACAAATTTATTATAAGTGTTTAACTTATAATATGAACTTTTAGTTTATAATTGAGCTATAAACTGGAATAGGTTAATAAAAGAATTTATAAAAAGGAAGTTTTTATAAATAAATAGAAATGGAATTTATAAACGTTGTTTTATAAATTCGCAAACGACTTAATTTGATAAGTTAATTGTTATAACTTAGAAATAGAGTTATATTCACGTTTTAGACAGTGAATAATCCTTTGAAATAAAATGCATAGAATTGATGAAATTTGTTAACAAGATATATTCACGTTTTTGAATAGTGAATAATACGTTAAAGAAAATGGTTTGAATGTGAATGTTTTAAATTGAATTAAAACGATCTAACGATGTTTTAAATTGTGTTGAGATTCCAAACCATAGATTTCATTGATTGTTGAAATAGATGTTTCGAGAAATAAAAGGAAGTGATGGACTATAACACTGTTGTTATAGTAAATGATTTTCGAAAGGAAATGTTTTGTATAGTATTGGGATTTATATGTCTATTTAAACTTCGAATCCCTATACTAGTGATTTTTGGGACGTCGTAACGATGTTTTACGTAACATTCGTTTTGGCCCAAATAAATATGTTTAAGAGAATGATTTCCTTAAAGAATGAAATATATACTTAATTTCGATTTAAGTATATTGAATATTTTCTAAGTGTGGAAAATAAATAAAATTTGTGAATTACTTATGAATAAATAAGTATGGAAATGTTTTTCCAATATAAAGTGAATATTAGAGAATTTATCTTTTTGAAGATAAATTGAAAATGAATATTATAAATCGAATTGAAGTCGTATATTCATTAATACTTTGGAATGTAAATTCACTATTGAATTTATAAAAGAAAGTAGAATTGGTTTAAAAATAAATATTGATTTATTTTTGAAGTGTTGAAATTTTATATCTTGTAAAGATATTTTGGAAAATTATTTGGAATCTGGTGATGTGTGCATATTCATTGATAGTTCAATAACCGACTATCAATATTTCCCTTTGAATGGGTAATTGATGTGATTTGTTTGAATGTGAATGCTACACTTATTTTTAAATAAGCGCTCACTATTCGGGTTAACCGGGAAAGGACCATGGGGTCGTATAACCCATTCTGAATATGTGATACATCGTTATAATTGCATTGAAGATCGGTGTTGATGACCCGGTATTTGCGAGAGCGATAGGATGACCTGTCGATTTACTCTGCACCGAGTAGCTACGGTACAGAGTTCTCCATATGTGATGGTGAATCCGATCAGGATTGTGAATATCCGGATTGCAAGGACTTCTTTGTAAGTGCCTTCGGTTCTGTTCGATCCCAGAACAGACTTGTATGGATGGTGTGTCTGACATTACAAATTGAGATATAAAGCAGATTTCTTTCAAATATATTTCTGTTGGTGGCGAAGAATTTATTCTTTAGCTTAACACCCTTCTCTGAGACGTACGAGCTCAGAGGTTATATAGTTGAAGTTATCAGCGATATATTCCCAATTTGGTAATGTGACATGCTGAGTGATGCTGAAATGATCATTGTGTTGATTATTGTGATAGGATCGTTTATTTGATCGTCTATCTTAGTGATCATTGTGTTGATCATTTGTTGACCCAAAGCATGGCTTTTGTATAAAGTATGTTTTTGTGGACGTGACTTCGTCGAACCTCACACCCCGGAAATGGTCAAAACAGGAAAGATGCGGCAAGGTTATGAGGGGTAGCACCCTTTAGGGTATGTACATTTCCTTCTGGATAGAGGTGGTATCATGGTATGGAGCCCAGATATTTAACCTATGTGGTTACTACGAATTTATTACTTTGTGGTTGTTGGCTTTCGGGATCCCGTGAGAAAGGTCGTTTACGATCGGGGAATGGCGTGCTCGTGTCAGTAGTTACCCAGTTAGGGGTAACCCGGCCTTGTGTTGGCAGAGTTCCGGTTTGGTTCTCGGGGATGTCTTTCCAGAGGCATTCTCATGTGGCAATGGGAAGTTCCTTGGCCTGACCATTTGTTGGAAATCCAATTCCCAATACGAAACTTGTACGGTATTAGTTGTAGAACCTGCCATTCACTTATGGTGGTCACCACTGTTTGGATGGTAGCTATAGTAGGCATAGTTCGAAATGTCTATGTTGGCTAAGATTTATATTCTACTTTCGAAATATTTCCTACACTATGCACTAGTAATAATATCAAATGTTATTTTAAATGCGTATCAAGCATCTTTGACTATCATAAGGAGAAATCTCCTCTGATTCTGCGTTTGCATGTGTGTGTGTGTGGGAGGCCTTATGGTAGTCTCATTTTTAAAAGCATTGCGAATTGAATTTAAAAATATTCCTCTATTTTGATTTTAAAGTTAAATAAACTGTTTTGAGTTCTCACACCAGTCACATGACTGACTTGGAGTTTATTGTTTTCCTTCCTAAACTCTGGGTGCCCACCAATTTCCACACGGGCAGTTAAGAGTTAAGGTTTATCAGGATATTCTGGATATTCTGGAGTTGCTGGAGGCAAGCTGGATGGCATGGCATATTACTTATATAGTATTTCTTTTTCCGCTGCACTATTGTTGTTGTATATTGTTGTACACTCTAATGATATGATGTAATGTAATGTGATAAAATGTAATAACTGATATAGTTCTTTGTTTAAAGATTATTCATTTATTATTATATGTTGTTCCGCTGCGAATTGTGAGATTCTGATGTTGTTCTGTTGTGTTCTGTTCCGTTCTATTTTCTATCTCTTTCTCTATTTTCTCTCTTCTTATCTTATCTTTTCTCTTCTTCTACTTCTTTCTTTTTTTTAAAAACCCTCAGTGTTCGGTTTTCCGTCGTTCGATTCCTCGGCAGTCGATAAAGTGAGTGTCGATGTCGAATTTTTCGGAAGACGAAGAATCGTGTCCTGACACTAATCGTCAGTCGATGCCACATTAGAAACATTCATAAAAATCCAAATCAAACATACACCGCCTCGTCTCATTGGCGAGTGTAAACATCCAACTCATCGTGTCTCATACTTTGATGAGTTTAAAGTGACATCAAAACTTGTCTCATTTCATCGACAAGTAAAAGTCCATCTTAAACATCACAACCATCATCAATTCATCATAACAACCCCGCCTCATGTCCTCGGCAGGTAAAAATATCAACATCGCTTAATATCTTATTCTTATACGCTAAAAATCATCCAAATAGCCTATAATATATTTAGAATAATTTTATAGAGAAAGCGGGATTTTTAAACAATTTTTAGAGATTTTTAAATAAGTTATATAAGGAAAAATCTGTTCATTAAATAGATTATCTATTTATAAAATACTTTTAAAAAAATTTGCTTAAAAGCCCTTTAAAATGTCTTAAAAACCTTTATTTAATCAACCATAACTTATAAAGAATTTACATAAACTTATTCGAAACCAAAATGAATTAAAACCACCGAATTTTTCAAATATCGACATTTATCGGTATTTAGATTGAAACAGAATTTAAATAAAATTTAAATTCTTAAAATTTTCAAAAACAAGCCAATCATGGTCATATAAAAGATTTAAACATTCATCATCAAACTAATTCATACAATATTCAAAATCATCGAAATATGTAGTGAAACAGTTAACAAAAGTACTATTAGAAGCATAAGAAAATCAACCAAGAAACTGAGTTTTTGGCTGACTTTGGACAGTCGTTTGGGTTATCAAAACAAACCAGATTTCGGCGATATTTTTCTGCATTATACGACCTCATGATGAAAATAACATATCCAAAATTTGGAGCAATTCGCTACAAAATGAAAGAGTTATGATTTTTCAAACATAGCTCTTTTCAGCAAGCACAAAAAAAACAAGATTTTTGGCTGTTTTGAAACAAGGAGTTTCTATATCAAAACAGCTCATAATTTCATGAAAATTTTCAGAAACATTGTGCAACTTAATTCTACAACATATCAATAACTTGGGGCAATTAGCTAAAAATTGAAGAAGGTATAATTTTTCCAAAGTGGTGTATTTTCGGCCAATACACAGCGGTCAGTTTTTGACCAATTTCAAGCATTAATGTACCATATCAAAACAACTCAAAATTCAACAAACATTTCCATAAATGTAGCGTTGCCCGACTACAACAACATATCAAAAACCGAGATCAATTAGCTAAAAGCTGAAAAGATATTATTTTCTGAATATGGTGCATTTTCGATCAACAAACAGAGGTAAATTCTTGGCCGATTTCAACCAATAGTTTCCTACAGCAAAATAACTCAAAATTAAATGAAAATTTCCAGAAATGCAGAGTTCCCTGACTATAACAACATATAAAAAACAGAGATCAATTTGTTAAAATTGAAAAAGATATGACTTTTCTAATATGACCTATTTTTGGCCAAAACACAAAGATCAATTTTTGGCCGACTTCAACCAATAATTTCCTATAGAAAAATCACTCGAAATTCAATGAAAATTTCCAGAAATATACTGCTACCCAATTACAACAACATATCAAATCTGAGATCAATTCGCTTAAAATTGAAGAAGATATGTTTTTTTCAATATAGAGTTTTTTCAGCCAGCAAAACAGAAAACAAAGTCGATAATTTGAGCAATTCCATCAACAATTGATAGCAAAATTTGATTTTTTTTAGCTTTAGCTTGCTGTAAGAAACTCTTACCTTTCTTACCACTTGATTTAGCAATGGTTTCAGCAATAATATGATGGATTTTGAAAGGAAATGGTTTCAAGGGCCTGTACATTGCAAAATAAGAACATGCAAAACAAAAGAGGATAAGTTACAAACACTTCAATACAAACTCAAGATTTGATGAATAAATTCCTAGTATTGGATGTGATTACCTTGTATATACTCTAGTTTGAAGACTCTCTTATATATATATATATATATATATATATATCAAATCATACCTTTGGAGTTTAAACCAAAACCCATTTTCCCAAATAATTTCGAAGAAAAGCAAAGCTTCTTAGAAGTCTCCCCCACTTTGAGACTCGAAAATGAACGTTGATGATGCTGCACAGTCATCACCGAAATTATTTTCCAGCGACACAAGAGAGGAGTTCTGAATTCATTCCTTCCTTAAAAATCCTTTCAAAACATTTCCATAAACAATTTCTAACTAATATTACTATATATTTCTTCAAAACTTTGAGAACCATTTTTCAAAATATCCGGGTCTTAAATTCAATATTTTCCAATGTAAATCTATTTTAATTCATAAGTCACCTTTATAAAATATTCTTATAGGATTTTCTTTCTTAAAACATTCCACAAGTTGTTGTATCATTGTTCATTTTGTAATTCATCTTATTTATTAAATTACAATATCCAATTAATGATAATAACCAACATTTTCATTCCTAACAACCAGGTAAGCTGGATAAGTCACAATGATTTCTGAAAATTAATGCTTTATATATATAAAATATAATTAGAGTAAAATTATTTCATTTACCCAATTTCAAAACAATACTATGTCGAATTGTTCTGTTCGAGTGTTTAGAGATCCCTATCAATGACGTTAATTACTCGTATTGACCAGAATCCATAAGCCACTCAACAAATCAACCGACACAATATAAAACATTTTATATCACTAACAAATACGCTCTCTCATATATATACACTCAGCGACTCATCATAGGGTATAACTACCCTATTTATAAAGAGTCAGACCCCACAAAGCTAAGGTTATTGCTAAACCAAAGCTCTGATGCCAACTGTAACGACCCGCCTTTTTGGACAGTTTAAACCAACGATCAAATACACATGCCGATTCCAAACCATTCAAAATGGCAGATGGTTATTGGGGTAAATAAGAAAAGAAAAGAAAGAGAAATAAAGGAAATGAAACAACACAGAATCTCGCAGCGGAACGATAAAATATAATAGTCAAATAAACAGTTCATGAAGCTGTTTACTATACTTTGACAATTATTTTTACAACATTTATCAGAGTTATACATATACAACAGAACAATTAAAATAATGCAGCAGATAGCATGATGCAAGGGTAATAATAGTAATAGTATACCAAATCTTCGTCTTCATCCTCCTGAATAGAACTTCAAAAATCTGAAAAACTCAGGACTGACCCGAGCGTAATGAAAAGACAAAACACTCGAGTCAGGACTAAAATATCCTTATGAAAGTTAAATCAATCGTAAATAAATATGAGTGTAACGGCGTCAGAGATGTTTATGGGGTTTGACATCTCATATCCAGTGTCAACGTGCGTGCAATAACTTAAGAGATGTTACGGGATTTTCCACCTCTTAAGGATCTGCTAAACTATCTACTATGTAGTAATGTACGCTAAATAGATAATGCCTATCAGTAATATAAAGTATCAAAATAGCGTTAAGGCATTACCATAATCCCCCTTAACACATTTTTATAATGCCATAGTCTATACAGCACCATAAGCCCCACCGTAAACTGGTGGTTATCAGAGGGTACCCCATAGGTATAACACAAAACAAAACGTAGTGGTCGCGAATAGGATAATCAGTATGACAAGGTACATGAGGCGATACCAACTAGGATACTAGTAGTTGCGTGATCCGGACTGATGTTGAGCATAGCCAGCAGCTACCCCAACACCGCGAAACAACACTCCCAAATCAAGGGGGTGCACCCAAATCGCATCACAAATGTAATAGATATGGTATCGAAGAAGTGTGTCCGCTAGAGGTGGCGAACCTCAATGGCCCGGCGCGGCTCCTGTTTTAGTCATGTCAGGGGTCATCCAATAATCGTTCTCTTTCTTCAGTCAACGCGTTCACCAAACCATCCACTTCATTCTGGATCAACACTCCGCGTATAATAGTTATTAAAGTGGTTTTCGGTATCGACAGAGAGTATGTCCATATCCGATCCTGGTCTCTTTAATAACTACGTATTATTACACCGTTGGCTCTTTTACATTTCAAATCGATTCATAATTGATATCAAAATATCATATTCGCTTCAAAAATCAAATCCATTTCAAATATCATCGTATCTATTCAAATGTAAGATTTTGTTTCAAAAATCATTTTCGCATCAATATCTCATTTTGATTTCAAAATCATTTCGAATTTCAATTTAGGTTGCAACTTCATTTAACCCAATTCGTATTTAAATTCACTATTTAAATATAAACATTTCACCTTATTGACCAGCTTAGAATTTTAGAAAAATAGTTTTAAGTAGTTTAAAAGTAGTTTTAAATAATTAAATAGTTAAAATAGTTAAAATCATAAAATGGATTTGAAATAGATAAATTAGTTTAAAATAATTTAAATTGGGTTAAGTAGATTTAAAATAGATTAAAATAGTTTAAGTATTCAAAAATGGTTTATATAGCAGAGTAATTTGGAAAACAAAATAAAATAGCTCCAAAACCAATCCATTTCAATTTATAACTTCCCAATTCAAATCAATTTCAATTTCCATTCTACCGATTCAATTTCGATTTCAATTCAAATCAATGTCAACTTTGACTTCAAATTTATTCAATTTTATATTCACTTTCAATAATTCAATTTCAATATATATCGATTTAGAGCTTGGTTTTTCAAAATATTCATTTATAACACTTAGCAAAATTACCCATCAATTTCGAGTTTAAATCCAAATTTCAAATATGATTCAATTCCAAGCTCGACTTCAAATTATCATTTTTATATCACTTTTACTTGGTAATATTCAAAGCTCAAATTAAGGTTAAATCTTTAAACAAATCAATTTTCAAAATTCAATCAAATCCCAATTTTAAATCTCAAAGTCTCAACTTAAATTATTTAACTAATTCCTTTAACCAAAATTTATTTCAACATTCCAAACTCAATTTTCGATAAATTCGATTTCTATAAATTGATTTCTATTTATAACTTTTAAATCAAACATTTAAATAAATTTCAAATCGACGATTTCAAAATTTATTAATTTAGCCAATTCGGTGTCCGTATAAAATTTTCTATCCTATGGCCAAGTAGTTATTTATTTCAATTAAATGTCAGGGATGAATATATACCACTTAAATTAAATCACAATATCATATTTATGCATAACAGGATATATATAAGCAAATAACCATCCAACATTCAAATATCAACCAATAGCATCCATTGAAATACATCATCCAATAGACAATACAATTCATGGCAATTTCATAGTTATCAATGTCAGGTAATTTAATCGCAATTCAATTTCAATTCCAATTTAGCTGTCAATTAAATTTTTTTTTAACGGGTAATTCATATGACAATCTATATGAAAATTAAATTCTATCAAACAATGAAAAATAAAATCATGACACATCATAATGTCAAATTTAACTAGCATAAAGATATTCAGTACGTTGTGAGCGTTATAAAACACTCACCTTGATTTCAATGTAGTTCCAGCGCTTTATTTCGAATAAAATTAAACGAGCGTTTAATTTTACCCGAAATTCAAGCTAGCTCCAAACGACTCCAAACCAGTTTTATTTCGAAGCCCTCGTCATTACGATCGCAACGCAAAAGGTTTCATTCCAATCGGACCTCGTATGTGAGAGTTATACATTTTATAAGTTATCGACATTTGAATTTATAAAACAATTTATATTATATTAAAATTATCCATACCCAAAGCAAATAGGCCCAGCCCACTCAAGCTTCTTCCCCAAACTCCCTGTATCCATTTCATGTGCACGAACGCACCATTGCCGTGCACCATCCTTCACTGATACGAAGCTAGACAACTCCGTTCAACGAACCGATAACGCCATCGATCCTCTCTCCCGAATCTCCACCTCCCCGTACCATCAACCTCGAGCTCGGCCTCTAGGATCAAAACGCGACAATCACCCCCACCCCCTCACGCACGCGGCCAGGTCGCAACCCCCACAACTTGATCGTGCACCACCAAAACGCGCTCCTAGGTGCTATTTTCGATCGTGAACTCGAATCAAGGCTCCGTTTCGCGAGTCGAAGCCTACAACCTCAACAAATCCTAACCCTAGTTCACGCCTATGAACGGCCTCGACCCCAATAGTTGCCGCACCCAGCAACGAGCATACCGAATCGAAGAGAATTCAAAAATAGGATTTTAGGAAGAGGTTTGGGATTTTTTCATTGAAAACTTTGCAAGAAATAAATTTTTAAAGTTGGATTTATGTTTTTTTCTCTGCCTGAAGCTTGCGTGCAGTTATTAAAGAGGGAATGAGAGGCTCTTGCGTGTTTGAATGGGTCAAAGGTATAGTGAAAAGATGGGATAGCAGCTGAAAAGGAGATTGACTAATTAAAATATTTATTTAAATTTCAAAATACCTCGATCTACGCAACTCGAAATCTCGAACCCCTATCAGGGCATGCCGCTAGGCGTTCATAATGTTATACCCCTATTCCGGACGCAATGGAAAAGGTTTCGGAAGCTAATTCGATCGTATGCGCGAGTTACGGAAATAAACGATCAAATTTAAATTAAACCGATTAAACGAATTTCTATGTGTTTTGGCTCGCCCCGGACAAACTATAAATCCGATTGACACGAAATCTGAAATATTACAATAATATTACGTTATGGATCCGATGAAACTGGTTTCGTCCAATTCTGAGACTGTTCGAAAATTGGCTATTTTTCGGTCGATAATTAAATATTAAAATATTCAATTTTCACAAATAAATTTTAAATTCAGTTTTAAAAGTTCTATAACATCACTATAACTCCAATATGATAAAATAAAATTTTACAAATCATTTTTAATCATATTAAACCCGTTGTTCAATTTATCCAATAAATTCCAATTTTAAAATCATATTAACTCTATTAAAATCCAAATATAACTTACATTCGCTTTGGAACCCAATTTGAATCATATTAAACAAAATTTCAGTTATTCACTCTATTTCCATATATTAAATTTCAATATCAAATTAATCATATCAAATTCGAAATTTAATTATTCAAACATTTGTAATATTAAATTTAAACAATTTGATTATTCTTAAATCACTATCTTTTGAAATATTCAAAACGAACTTATAAAATTTAACAAATTCAAATTATAGAACAACCATTTTCATTAAAACAGTTATTCAATTCCCATTATTAAATTATTCAATAAATTCCAAATATTAAATTTAAACAATTTCGATTATCCAATAATTCATTATCTTTTGAAATATTGAAATTGAACTTGTAAGATTCAACTTTTAAAACCAATTCACAATTTAGAACACAATTTCATTTTACAGTTATTCAATTATTCAATAAGTTTTAAATATTAAATTTAAATAATTTACCTGTTCAATATTTGATTTTAAATAAATTTTACTTATCAATCAATTACTCTATTATACCCAATGAATTCAACATTTATTATTATTCCAAACGACTTACGATTTTTTTCTAACTCTAGATCACAAAATCTTTTAAATTAGCTATTTTAATTATCGAAAATTTACGGGTCGTTACAATAAAGAAACATCAAATCATCATAATCTATCATAAGAACTCATTAAGAGTTAAAGGAAATCATAATCGAAATCACCCTATAGAATAATATGAATGTAGCCTATATCATACTCAAGGCCATACGCAAATAACACATCACAAAAAGGTGAAATCGAACATAGAAAATTTCATAGAAAATTGCACGTGCTTTTCATCTTGACTTATTTGGTACCATACTTCGTGATGACTTGGAGTCATTAATATCTTAGCATCGTGATCATCTTGATTGACTATAGTCGAATATCGCGATGACACCCAAATCATAAAATCCGAGCAAACATCATGATGATTGGAATCTAGTAATGACACCAAGAACATCGTAATGATTCCAATCTTATACTCGGTTTGTAGTACTAATAACATCTTGAATGTGTCACAACATCACGAATAGGAACCCAGTGGGTGTTAATGTACGTCCCATACCATACATTCGCACCTACTGGTTTACTAATCGTCAATCGATGCCACATTAGAAAACAGTCATAAAAATCCAAATCAAACATACACCGCCTCGTCTCATTGGCGAGTGTAAAGCATCCAACTCATCGTGTCTCATACTTTGATGAGTTTAAAGTGACATCAAAACTTGTCTCATTTCATCGACAAGTAAAAGTCCATCTTAAACATCACAACCATCATCAATTCATCATAACAACCCCGCCTCATGTCCTCGGTAGGTAAAAATATCAACGTCGCTTAATATCTTATTCTTATACGTTGAAAATCATCCAAATAGGCTATAATATATTTAGAATAATTTTATATAGAAAACGGGATTTTTAAACAATTTTTAGAGATTTTTAAATAAGTTATATAAGGAAAATTCTGTTCATTAAATAGATTATCTACTTATAAAATACTTTTAAAAAAACTAATTGCTTAAAAGCCCTTTAAAATGTCTAAAAAACCTTTATTTAATCAACCATAACTTATAAAGAATTTACATAAACTTATTCGAAACCAAAATGAATTAAAACCACCGAATTTTTCAAATATCGACATTTATCGGTATTTAGATTGAAATAGAATTTAAATAAAATTTAAATTCTTAAAATTTTCAAAAACAAGCCAATCATGGTCGTATAAAAGATTTAAACAGTCATCATCAAACTAGTTCATACAATATTCAAAATCATCGAAATATGTAGTGAAACAGTTAACGAAAGTACTATTAGAAGCAAAAGAAAATCAACCAAGAAACTGAGTTTTTGGCTGAATTTGGATAGTCGTTTGGGTTATCAAAAAAACCCAGATTTCGGCGATATTTTTCTGCATTATACGACCTCATGATGAAAATAACATATCCAAAATTTGGAGCAATTCGCTACAAAATGAAAGAGTTATGATTTTTCAAACATAGCTCTTTTCAGAAGCACAAAAAAAACAAGATTTTTGGCTGTTTTGAAACAAGGAGTTTCTATATCAAAACAGCTCATAATTTCATGAAAATTTTCAGAAACATTGTGCAACTAAATTCTACAACATATCATAAACTTGGGGCAATTAGCTAAAAATTGAAGAAGGTATAATTTTTCCAAAGTGGTGTATTTTCGGCCAATACACAGAGGTCGGTTTTTGACCAATTTCAAGCATTAATGCACCATAAGAAAACAACTCAAAATTTAACAAACATTCCCATAAATGTAGCGTTCCCCGACTACAACAGCATAACAAAAACTAAGATCAATTAGCTAAAAGCTGGAAAAGATATTATTTTCTGAATATGGTGCATTTTCGATCAACAAACAGAGGTAAATTCTTGGCCGATTTCAACCAATAGTTTCCTATAGCAAAATAACTCAAAATTAAATGAAAATTTCTAGAAATGCAGAGTCCCTTGACTACAACAACATATCAAAAATAAAGATCAATTTGCTAAAAATTGAAAAAGATATAATTTTTCTAATATGACCTATTTTCGGCCAAAACACAAAGATCAATTTTTGGCCGACTTCAACCAATAATTTCCTATAGCAAAATAACTCGAAATTCAATGAAAATTTCCAGAAATATACTGCTACCCAATTACAACAACATATCAAATTCTAAGATCAATTTACATAAAATTGAAGAAGATTTTTTTTTTCAATATAGGGTTTTTTCAGCCAGCAAAACAGAAAGCAAAGTCGATAATTTGAGCAATTCCATCAACAATTGATAGCAAAATTTGATTTTTTTTTTAGCTTTAGCTTGCTGTAAGAAACTCTTACCTTGCTTACCACTTGATTGAGCAATGGTTTCAGCAACAATATGATGGATTTTGAAAGGAAATGGCCTTCAAGAGCCTGTAGATTGCAAAATAAGAACATGCAAAAGAAAAGAGGAAAAATTACAAACACTTCAATACAAACTCAAGATTTGATGAATAAATTCCTAGTATTGGATGTGATTACCTTGTATATACTCTAGTTTGAAGACTCTCTTCTTTAATTTGCAAAAGATTAGGTGAAATTTTCTGTAGCTATGGGTTTTCTGTTTTTGTTTTGAAGAAGAAGAAAGGAACGAGTAAGAGGAAAACAACGTACATGTTATTTTCTTCTTTCTTGAGGCATCTAGAGTGGGTTTAGGATCTAACCCATATACCCATTAAGCCCAATAATAATACTTAGTGAAATTTACTAAGTAAATGCATACATTTCACCTTTTTAACAATATAAACTCATATTTTCTTATTTTGAAGCAAAGTTAAATTTATACGTAAAAGTGTATGTTAACAAAAATTGTTTCCTTAACAAAATAAAATTTATTTTAACAATAAAAATTTATTTTAACAATAAAAATTTATTTTTAACATTAAAACCCCATTTTTTTAACAATATTTAACACTTTACACAATTTTAGTGTAAAAACACTATTTTTAGAGTATAACTTGATGAAAATTTACTCTCTTAGTCAAATAAATTGTAATAAATCATTTTAATACTTTTAAAACAACAAAAATATATTTTCACATAGTATTTCATCTTTTATTTTAATAAAAGACATGTTTTCTTCATATTTTTCTCTTATATTCAATAAAAAGGATAATATTAGCAATAATTACCAATATTATCACATTGACTTAATTAAAATATAGTAAATGACTAATTTCACTCCAATAACTCAAAATAATTTTTTTTAAAACTTTATTTCCATTAATTTGCATTTATTTCAACAATTAAATGTTGAAATACATCACTTGGTAAATTTATTAACTCAAATTTACCTAAATTCCCATATTTTCCATTTTATTTAACCAAAACACCAAACAATGAATTTTAAACCCAATATTTAACTCCATACGTATTGTTTATTTGAAATACACAATTTAAACCAAATTTATTTCTTCATCACATTCTATTCACCATATTAAATTATAACTATCATTATAATTTAATATCATCAGTAATCTCCAATACCAGGGTTGTTACAATGTCTCTCGACCTCTAGTGAATTCTAAGTTCTATTACGAACTATATCATGACATTATTATCATTTAACAATGTTGTGAGATTCTCAACATTTGGAATTGCTCAGTTATTAATTTGTGCGCATATATTTTTATATACATTGCTTTTATTTCGACGCTATTCAAGGCGATGTACTTTACCTTTTTCATTGAATTTTCCATGGTCTTTCATTTGGAACATTTCCAAATTAAAGATTATTAACTTGAATTTAATATTGATATATTATACTCAATATCAGTTATGAGGTTTGAGCCCAAACATTTCTTCATAAGAGTTTATTTTTTTTTGAAACAATTCTCTAGCATTCCACAAATACACGAAACAGTCCTAACTACCATTAGTGATATCAATTTGGATTTGATGTTTGATTGTTGTATCAAACATAAACAAATCATGATATCATAGACAATATAACATATATGATAATTCTTATTGCCAATGCATAAGGAACTCATCTCCCATGTCTCGTATTAAACAATATAATAAGGTGTCTTTGCATATGGATTTGGGGCATTCCCAAAATTTTTGATATTCATTATAAAATACATCATTTACAATCCAATATCGAGTATTAAAACAACTAAGATTGATTTTAACACAAGTACGTCGTTAAAATCGACAACGTGTTGTTTACTAGTTTAGAAATATCAATGTACATTTCAATGTTCTTTCTTACGGGGACGCGCTTCCTCTACGTTTTGATTGACAATCAAACTACTTGATATTTCTATAAAAATACTTATTCAATATTGATGCTTATAGAATGATACTTAGTATATGCTCTTTCATCATATCCAAATACTCACAAACCCAAATATCGCTCCCACCAACTTCGTGATACTTTGGTTGTTATGCGCAAATAGTCCATCCTAAATCATTATTTAGAATTTTCTATTTCAGCACTTATGTACCAAAACACTAAGTCTTATCAAGCGATAATTTTGTGAGTAAATCTGAAATAAATTGAGTACGTTGAATAAAAAACCTATTATGCTAATTTCAACAATTGAAATTTGCAAGGTTATTCCTATTAATGTTTCTCATTAAGTTCCAACTACATTAGTCTCTTAAAGACATAATCGTGGCTAATGGATCACATCCCTTTGGATATGACTACCAAAGTCATATTTTGGTAACGAACTTGGAATCCCTTTGGATTTTCGTATTATACCATATCATATAGTTAATACTCTTATTGGCTTGACTAACAACAAGGGATTATCTATTCTCGACATTGATAAGAAATTCATAGTTTTTCTTCAGTGTGCAAAAATACTTATTAGACACCCTAATGCGATGTGTTTATTTAGCTTAGTTAATTTCATTTCATCTCATTTAATCAGTTCTATCTATTGATCGTAACCAATTCCATTTAACTACCAATAATTCTTCAAAAAAATTCTTTCACAATGAAGTTGGTATATCTTGAAACAACAATTGTTTCTCACTGCAACAAAATAGGTATTCATAAACGTTTTACGAATTTCTTTATTTAAAAAAATATTTTTTTAGTTTGCAGAACTTATGTTCAAAACATAAATATGTTATCCAATGACAGTCTTTCCAAAACTTCTTTTGAGGAAATTCATAAAGATCTCTTATGAACAATTATTACATGCAATCTTTTGACTCACACAACCTGCCAACTCCTTGGCCTAGGATATGTTAGGATTTCTTATAAACCCTTATCCTGTGTGATTTTGGAAACTGTTATTTAGATGAAATAATATTAACCTTGTGTACCACTCTTAAGTAAATGACCTTATAGAAAGAAACTAACTAAACTTCACTCATAATTAATCATACATTTTCCAACACACTGCTTATCGATACATCATTATGCATTACATGAAGGAGTGTCTTATGAGATTGAATCTTTATTCATTTTAGGTATTTTCGGGAACTCTTTCAATATACTCACTCATTTGATCAAATTGAATCATTTATATTGCATGGTATATTATTTTCTTTTGTTTTATACTCTATGAATCTATCTTAGACATACTACACATGTCGGTGATAACTCATCGGTGAATATGATGAAGTACATGGAACTGTTTTGGTATTAATAAACTCATGATTGCATACATCAATATGTATCAATCTGAAGAGTTCATCCGATCTTTTGATGATCCCATTAAGTGGATGCATAACTTTTCAAATATTTGAGATATAATTAACAAGTATCATATGATTCATAATCATCTAATAAAAATTATTTCTTAAAACAACGACTTAGTCTGTAATTCTAAAATAATTCTAGATACTTATGTATTTTCTATGCATTACTTTCGTTGTGAAAACAAATACCACATTACAGTTTTACTTTATAACGAATAATCATGATATTCATAATGAATGACAATTATGTCCGTTTTTTAGTCGGCACCAAAAAAATAGTCATCATTTCATAAATAATGTTCGATATGTTTTACAAAAACAATTTTCCTAATCTAATGCAATCAATAAGTTCTATATAGCATGCTCTCACTATTTTTGACATTAGTATAATAGCGTACTAAATTTCGAGGTCAATCATTCACTTAATATAGTTTATTTGTTTCATATGTTGTAACTAGTTTACAGTGGAGAGTTCTTTGATTAATTATCCTAAACTAAAAGAAATAAATCTCATAGAAACAATTTTTTATATGAAATTACATTTCGGAATAGAAATCACATTTCTTATTCCAATGTAAGTTATCATATCATATTATTACAATTCTTATTTTTGATATTTCTTTATGCAGCAGAAGCGTCCATTCACTCTCTTCGTCTCAACTGTACCTTAAGTCACATCTACTCTTGTACATTTGTTATTCTTTCTAAATGGTCAAGCCATTCAAAAAACCCTTACTATAATATCATAACGAAATCCTTACAAAAGTGCATTTGATTATCCTTAATTTTTAAGGACATCAAATATGTTTGCATACCTGATCAAACAGACATTTCAATGATCGAGTTCTTAGATTTATATTGTAGTTTTGGTCTAGTGTTACATTTGACATGATACGATCCTTTTGCAATCAATCAAATTGAATACTCGATCTCGTACTAAGGTTTATTTGGTCTTTCAAATGAACTAATTATAACAACCCTGTTTTTATATCAAATTTAAATTGATAATTAATTTAATTTTTGAAATTAAATGGTGAATTAATTTGGTATTTTCCAATTAAATAGATATTTATTTGTTTATTAATATAAATGTATACAAATATGATTTTTAAATTGAATTTCTAATTGGAATTTCAGAAATAAATATTTTGAATAATATATTAATCTAATTATGAATTAAATTGAAAATTTCCTAAACAAAAAAATGTATTTTTGTATACAAAAATAAATGTGAATAAATGTGATATTTTAAAGATAAATAGGATATGTTTTATAAGAATTTGATTTGAAACATAAAATAAATAGATGATGAATGGAATATAAAAATATATTTATATAAAAAAATATTTGATTGTTTATTTATTTATAAATACAAATTGATTATATATTAATTTTTGAATTTGGAATTTAAAAATAAATGTTTTGAGTAATATATTGGATTTAAAAACTCCCTATTTTAAAATTAATTTGCTTTCTAATATTATAATGTATATATAGGTGTCTGTATATATATTGATTTGGAATTCAATAGTAAATGTTTTATTGATAAATTGATTTTAAAATCATTTTCCTAAAACTTATATAAATAGTTATAAAAGTATATAACATTTAAAATACAAAAAGTATAAATTTGAAATATAATTATGTTGCGTAATTTATAATAGCACAAAGGGTTAAAAAACAGAATTTGTAAAATTATTAACATATGGGTTTGAAAACCAAATTTATAAATTTAACTTAAGGATTTAAACATAAAAAATACTAGTGTTAACAAATGTAAGGTTAAGATTTTATATATTAACATGTGTTGCTTAATAATAAATTGCATTTACATCGTAAAGATAATGTAACTTGAAATAGTAAAAGTGGAAAAATGATTTCATTTAAGAAAATTTTAACATAGATATAGGTTTAAGAAAATACAGTAACCAGGTTTTATTTTTTCTTCATTTCCCAATCTTCTTTACTTTCCTCTTTTTCATTAAAAACTGAAAACCAAAATAGTGGAAAGTAAAAGAAAAACAAAACAGATCCAAACAATAAACTCTTTTCAAATTCAAACAAGAGAAGTAATATCAAATTCAACTCAGAGAATAAGCAGGCTAAAAAAACTTCAAGTACAAAATCATCAATAATCAAGAAATGATCAGATTCAAACAAATCTGAAAGCAGTCCAACTTCAGGTTCAACTCAGTGAACATAAGGTGTAGATCTGTTATCAAAAGAAAGGATTAAAAACTACAGATCAAAAGCAAACTCAAATGAATCAAAGCAAGTTTAAGTTAAAGCCTAGAAGTGAAGCAATTTGATCAACTTCAACAAGCATTGCAGTTTCAACATCAAATACATCAAAGCATTTAAAACTCAAGTCTGTTCTTTCCATCTACAGGTGAGCAGACCACCTTTATAAATCTTTAAAGCTTGATATATCTAATTTGCATGTGATAAGACTTTAATGTATGTTATGAAATGTGCTTGCATGCTGTGTATATGTATAGATGACTGTGTGTATGATGGTGTACAGACAACATGCCTCTGTTCCAGGTTTTTAAAACTATTTGAAAATTTAAATTATCCCAACACAAAACATTTTAGGCTTTGATTGCTGAATGAATAATGTTTATATGAGTATAGCATTATTTATGAAAATATAAATAAGTATAATTAACAAATAGGTTACTGGAAATTAAAAAATTTACAGTAATAATCTTTTAGTGATAAAAAATAAAGTGATTTAATTCCTTGTTTTGATCATGCAATCTGATTAGTGCTTGTAAATGTTGAATTTTAAAAATAAAATTGTGATTTTTAAATTTGAATTGAAGTAGGATTGTGGGTTTGAACGGAATTTAGTTTTCGGTCAAATTTCAACCAACGACGACGAACTATTCGTCGACCTTGAGTCTGAAGGTAGCCGATGCATTGATGATTCATAAGAGATCAAGATCACTATGGTGGTTGGTCTGAGTCAATCTAGGGTTTAGAAGCTCGGTTTGCTCGACAAGGTTTGATGTGGAAGTTTGTCGTTGACGTGAGATCGGAAGGGGCCGGACCTAGGGGAATCGAAGCTAGGAGATGTGATGATGCTCTGGATGGAATTTCAGGGATTCTGGTGAACTGGGTCGACAAGGCGAGGCATTTTTGGTTCAGGCATTTTTGGGTTTCAGGTGGTTTTAGGTAGCTTGTGCGTTCGATTTCGAATCACGGCAGGTTCGACAATACTGGATGCTCAGGTGAGGTGAGGAGATGATTGGTGACTTGGGTGGGGTGGCGGAGATGATCGGAGAAGCTCCGATCATCGGTGCACGTATACGTGCACATCTGGTGCCAGTCTTGTTTCATTGAAGAAGAAAGAGGTTCGAACCCAAAGATGAACTCGAGGAAGGGGTGGAAATATCTCGAGTTTATGTTAGGGTAATTCGCGTGGATTTTACAACAAGCTAAAAATATTTAACAAAAATCTGGAAAAAAATAATAATAAGGAAGAGGTGACTCGGGGACATACTCGGGGGAAGTGGGTTGTCGCTCTGGTTCGTGGTCGTGATTTCTGGGTTTAGGCGAAAATATTTTGAAATGTTTTAACTAAGTTCAAGTTTTAAAAAATAAAATAAAATTTTGTTTGAAACTAGTTCTTAGAATTTATTTCTTTATATAATAAATGTTTTTAAATATTTGTTATATGATTTGTTAATTTAAAATTTTGATTGAGTTTGTAAGTATTTTAAATCTTAATTAGAGATGAAATTAAATAGTTAATTAAAAGGTATAATGTTTTAAATACATAGGTTAATGATAATTAAATCATTAATATAATAAAGGATTTATCTTAAAGGTTAATTAAGTTTTAATGATTTAAGATTTTTTTAACTAATTAAGAAGGTAATTAAAGTGTAATTAATTAGTTTAATTAATTTATGATTAAGAATTAATTAATTTGTAATTAAGGGTTATTGATTAATAATTAAGGTTTATTAATTTATAATTGAAAGATAATTTATTCATTAATTAAGATTTATTAATGAAGGCAATTAAAATTAATTAATTAATAATTAAATTTTTTTATCAAGTGATAAAAAGATAATTACTCAATGTACTTAATTTGTGATTTATCTATGAAAGCGATTAGGGATCATCACCTATTGTAATTAATTAAGAATAATTAATTAAGGGTTAATTAATTAAAAGTAAATGATTAAAGGATAATTAAATAATCAAAGGTTAATTATTTAATGATTAAAGGTAAATTAATTTATTATTGATGGTTAATTAATAAATGATTAAAGGTTAATTAATTAAGATGGTTTGTAATTAATTAATATTAATTAACCAGAATTAATAATTTATTCATAAGTGATCAATCTGATTTAAATTAATCAGATAATTAATTAATCTTACTTATGGATGTTTGGATTGCATTGCATTGAATACTTTGAATTGTTTGATATCTCTACTGTGTGATACCTTGTGATATGAATTGAGCCGTGATGAATATTTATTTATCTGTGATGAATTTGTATTTTCTATCTGTGATTCTATGAATGAAGATAAGCATTATAGATTATACCGCTTATCGATATTAATGTGCTTGAATCTGTGATGATTGACGATGTTGCACTATTGTGTAAAAACCCCTGGACTACACCATACATACACAAATATGGATTGCACGAGGAAATCGGTCAAGTCACAAATTTTTGAAATAATTTTAAGATTGAATCTTAAATCCAAACGGTTTTGAAATGGAATTGGATTAAATATGAAAAGCTTTTGAAAAGGAGATTCGAAGATAAAAGTTATTTTGAATAACTTGATTAAGTTTTGAAATTTAAATAGTTTGATTTAAATTTAAATTCAAGAATTAAACTTGAATTCTATGTGTGTGAATTATGATTTTAAAAAAGGCTATACAAGTTATAAAAGTGTTTATATGGGTTTAAACCATTTTAAAGGTATTGTTTTGAGAATTTGAATTTAACCCAAGAGCTTTAACTTGTACAAATGAAATCGGATTTTTCCGAAACGAAAACTATTTGTTTCCAAATAATAATAACTTTCATATAAAGAAAGGATTTCCAATTTGTGCTGAAAGATTTCAAGTTTGAAATAGAATTGAAGTAATTTTGAAAGCTGTGAATGAATCTTTGTGAAAGACTATTAAACTTTGTTTTGAAATTGAAGAAGATCTAAATGGTATATCTTTTGTATAAAAGATTTGAATTGGTTATGGTTTTGGAAACCATGAATTAAATCTTTGATTGGATGAGTTAATCCAATTTGAAAGGGAAATTGTTTAGAAAGGCTATGAATGAATCTTTGTGGAAGATTGGTGAACTTTGTGAAATAAATCTTTTTGTTTATAAGATTTGAAATAGTGATTTTTTTAAACCAATTAAAGAAAGTTTTAGGATTTAAGTTATGACTTAACTGAGATCCCAATAATCCATATGTTTTTAAATATTGCGCTCATGTAACCCATTCCGAATAATGATACGATGATATGGATTGCATTTGAAGACCGGGTATTTTCGAGAACGAAAGGATAAACCGTCCAATGTCTCTGCATTGAGTCGCACCGGTATGGAGATCTCCATATGTGATGGGGAATCCGATCGAGATTGGGAATTCTCGGATTGCAAGGGCTTCTTTGGAAGTGCCTTCAGTTCTGTTCGAACCCAGACAGACTTGTATGGATGTGTGTCTGACGTTACACTTTGAGATGTAAAGCTGGTCTCTATGAACATATTTTTGTTTGGTGGCGGAGATCTATTCTCTTAGCTTAACACCCTTCTCTGAGACGTACGAGCTCAGAGGTTATGTAGTTGATGGTTACCAGTGATACATTCCCAATTTGGTAACGTGGCATACGAAGTGCTGTTGATTAAAGCATGGCTTTGTGAAAAAGCATAGCTTTATGGACGAGACTGCATCAGGACCTCACACCCCGGAAATGGTCGAATCAGGAAAGATGTGGCAAGGTTATGAGGGTCGCGCCCTTTAAGGTATGTCATTTCCTTCTGGAAAAGGGTGGGTATCATGGTATGGAGCCATGATACTTAACTCATATGGTTACTGCAAATTTATTACTTTATGGTTGTTGCTTTGTGGTTGAGGATCCTCGGATAAAGGTCGCAAACGACCGGGGGATGGCGTACTCGTGCAGTAGATACCTAGTTACAGAGGTAACCCGGCCTTGTGTTAGCAGAGAACTAGTTAAGTTCTTGGGACGTCCCTCCAGAGGCATACCCATATGGCAATAGAAAGTTCCTTAGCCTGACCATTTGTTGGAAATCCAAAGAAACAATACGTGCCATGTACGATTTTAGTTGTATAACCTGCCATGGAATGTGGCGATAACCTTCAATTGAACGTGGTAGTTATAGTAGGCATAAAATAATGGTTGTATGCCGGCTAAGATTAATATTATACTTTCGAAAGGTTTTTTGCACTATACACTAATAATAAAATCAAAGGGTTTTCGCGTATCAAGCATTTTTGACTATCATAAGGAGAAATCTCCTCCAATTCTGCATTTTCATGGTGTGTGCGGCGAGAGGATTTATGGTAGTTTTATTTTCCAAAAAGCATTGCGGATTTCAGTTTTAAATTCTTTTGTTGTTTGTTTTAAAGATAAAAATGTTTTTGTTTGCTCATACCAGTCCTATGACTGACCCGAAGTTTATTGTTCCCCTCCTAAACTCTGGGTGCCCATAATTTTCCACACGGGCAGTCTAGAGTTGGGTTTTTAAGATAATAAAATAGTAGGTGTAGATTCGATCGCATTCAATCTCTGGATATTGAAAATCGCATTTGGATCGAGTTGCTTAAGTCATCGTGATGGTGGTTCGAGCTTATTGGTTAGAGTTCTCGTAGCTTTTAGGATGAGCTTTTGGTTTGGAGTTGAAGGTTTTGGATTCACTCTTTATCGAAGATCATATTTGAGTTATCTCATCCGTTATTATTTTTCCCGCTGTTGTTATTGTCTCTGATATTGTTGTACCGGATATTATATTCATTGTTGTATCAATAATATTATTCATTTCTTCCAATGTGTTGTTGTACCTAATGTGTTATAAGCTCCGGCGAACTAGATTCGACGTTTGAATCTATGGCATTTGAATATAGGTGATGTATTCGGTGCCGATTTTCGAAGGTCGAGTCAGGATCGTTAGAATTGGTATCAGAGCTGAAGGTTGAAACTTTAGCTCAGGAGTATAACACATTAGGTAACTCATTAGAGATAGGGTGAAGTATGCCCTAGAATGAGTATTCCCTAAGATATCCATTCGTGTGCCTCAGTAAATTCTCTAACTATCCATTGATAGTGAGTATGAGTGCAAGAAGAGGACGAGATAGGGAACAGGGGAGTACGACTACAAACGGTTGATACCTTGCAACAACGGAAATAACTTTTCTCTATCGATCTCCTTTGATTCAATTTCAAATTCTTTGATTGCTTCGTGGCAGCTCCAGAAAGAAGTTTTGGTGTGAAGGTGGCCCTACGAATCATTGTCGAAAATCCTTACTTCGTATCTTCATCGGTTTCTTATCAGTTTTTCGATTTAAACTTTAATGAATTCGAAATTTTAAATTGAAAATTTAAATAAATTGGTTAATAAAAGATGAAGTTAAAATTGAATTGTATCGATAAAATGATTTTGATTAAAACCAAATTTGAAATTTTATTATAATTTCTTGTAAGGATCAAAGTCCGAGGAGGGAAAAGATGGTGTATACTTTGGGATAGTCCATTCTGGATTGAGTATCCATTATTTGTTCTGTTGGGTCCAGATTCATTCTACGAACGGTTAGTTATTCCTTCGAACTAACCAGTGCCCTGTATATTTCATAGAATAGATGACTGAATATCTTATGAAGTATCGAATGAGTTTGTTCTCATATCTATTGTTGATTTTCTAATTTTGTAAGCCAAATGTAGAATAGATATTCAATTTGATCTGAAAGATATTTCTCTATCTTTTATCTACCCTTGGGTGTCTCCTTAGCAAATTTCTAGTATGAAATTTTCTTAAGGGGGAGAATCTGTAACATTCCTATTTTTATATCAAATTTAAATTGGCAATTAATTTAATTTTTTAAAATTAAATGGTGAATTAATTTGGTATTTTACAAATTAAATAGATATTTATTTCTTTATTAATATAAATGTATATAAATATGATTTTTAAATAGAATTTCTAATTGGAAATTCAGAAATAAATATTTTGAATAATATATTAATCTAATTGTGAATTAAATTGAAAATTTCCTAAACAAATAAAAATGTATTTTTGTATATAAAAATAAATGTGATATTTCAAAGATAAATAGGATATGTGTTTATAGGAATTTGATCTGAAATTTAAAATAAATAGATGATGAATGGAATATAAAAATATATATTTATAAAAGAAAGTTTTTGATTGTTTATTTATTTATAAATACAAATTGATTGTATATTAATTTTTGAATTTGGAATTTAAAAATAAATGTTTTGAATGATATATTGGATTTGAAAACACCATATTTTAAAATTAATTTTCTTTATAATATTATAATGTATATATAGGTATATATATATATTGATTTGGAATTCAATAGTAAATGTTTTATTGATAAATTGATTTCAAAATCATTTTCCTAAAGGTTATATAAATAGTTATAAAAGTATGTAACATTTAAAACACAAAAAATATATATTTGAAAATATAATTATGTTGCATAATTTATAATAGCATAAAGGGTTAAAAAACAAAATTTGTAAACTTATAAACATAAGGGTTTGAATTTTTTTTTATAAATTTAACATAAGGATTTAAACATAAGAAAATACTAGTGTTAACAAATGTAAGGTTAAGATTTATATATTAACATGTGTTGTTTAATAATAAATTGCATTTACAAGTGTAAAGATAATGTAACTTGAAATAGTACAAGTGGCAAAATGATTTCATTTAAGAAAATTTAAACATAGATATAGGTTTAAGAAAATAAAGTAACCAGGTTTCATTTTTTCTTCATTTCCCAATCTTCTTTATTTTCTTCTTTTTCATTAAAACTTGAAAACCAAAACAGTGGAAAGTAAAAGAAAATCAAAACAGATACAAACAATAAACTCTTTCAAATTCAAACTAGAGAAGTAATATCAAATTCAACTCAAAGATTAAGCAGGCTAAAAAAACATCAAGTACAAAATCATCAACAATCAAGAAAGGATCAGATTCAAACAAATCTGAAAGCAATCCAACTTCAGGTTCAACTCAGTGAACATCAGGTGCAGATCTATTATCAAAAGCAAGGATTAAAAACTACAGATCAAAAGCAAACTCTAATGAATCAAAGCAAGTTTAAATTAAAGCCTAGAAATGAAGCAATTTGATCAACTTCAACAAGCATTTCAGTTTCAACATCAAATACATCAAAGCATTTAAAACTCAAGTCTGTTCTTCCCATTTACAGGTGAGCAAACCACTTTTATAAATCTTTAAAGCTTGATATCTGATTTGCATGTGATAAGTCTTTAATGTAAGTTGTGAAATGTGCTTGCATGTTGTGTATATGTATGGATGACTGTGTGTATGATGGTGTGCAGGCAACATGCCTCTGTTCCAGGTTTTAAAACCTATTTGAAAATTTAAATTATCCCAACACAAAACATTTTAGGCTTTCATTGCTGAATGAATAATGTTCATACGAGTATAACATTATTTATAAAAATATAAATAAGTATAATTAACAAATAGTTTACCAGAAATTAAATTTTTTACAGTAATAATCTTTTAATGATTAAAATAAAGTGATTTAATTCCTTGTTTTGATTATGCAATCTGATTAGTGCTTGTAAATGTTGAACGTTAAAAATAAAATTGTGATTTTTAGATTTGAATTGAAGTAGGATTGTGGGTTTGAACGGAATTTAGTTTTTGGTCAAATTCCAACCAACGACGACGAACTGTTCATCGACCTTGCGTATGAAGGTAGCCGGTACATTGATGATTATGGGAAAAATGTTCGCAAGAGATCAAGATCACTATCGTGGTCGGTCTCAGTCAATTTAGGGTTTAGAAGCTCGGTTTGCTCGACAAGGTTTGATGTGGAAGTTTGTCGTCGATGTGAGATCGGAAGGGGCCAGACCTAGGGAAATCAAAGCTAGGAGATGTGATGATGCTCTGGACGGAATTTCAGGGATTCTGGTGAACTGAGTCGACAAGGCGAGGCATTTTTGGTTCAGGCATTTTTGGTTTCAGGTGGTTTTGGGTAGCTTGTATGTTCGATTTCGAATCACGCCAGGTTCGACAATACTGGGCGCTTAGGTGAGGTGAGGAGATGATTGGTGACTTGGGTGGGGTGGCGGCGATAATCGAAGAAGCTCCGATCATCGGTGCACGTATACGTGCACATCTGGTGCCAGTCTTGTTTCATTGAAGAAGAAAGAAGTTCGAACCCGAAGATGAACTCGAGGAAGGGGTGGAAATATCTCGGGTTTATGTTAGGGTAATTCGCGTGGATTTTACAACAAGCTAAAAATCTTAACATAACAAAAATCCAGAATTAAGATGGTTAATTATTTGATGATTAAAGGTAAATTAATTTATTATTAATGGTTAATTAATAAATGATTAAAGGTTAATTAATTATAATGGTTTGTAATTAATTAATATTAATTAACCAGAATTAATAATTTATTCATAAGTGATTAATCTGATTTAAATTAATCAGATAATTAACTAATCATACTTATGGATGTTTGGATTGCATTGAATACTTTGAATTGTTTGATATCTCTGCCGTGTGATACCTTATGATATAAATTGAGCTGTGATGAATACTTATTTATCTATGTTGAATTTGTATTTTCTATTTGTGATTCTATGAATGAATATAAGCGTTATAGATTATACCGCTTATCGATATTAATGTGCTTGAATCTGTGATGATTGATGATGTTGCACTATTGTGTAAAACCCCTGGACTAAACCATACACACACAAATATGGATTGCGAGTAAATCGGTTAAGTCACAGATTTTTGAAATAATTTTAAGACTGAATTTTAAATCCCAACGGTTTTGAAATGGAATTGGATTAAATATGAAAAGCTTTTGACAAGGAGATTCGAAGATAAAAGTTATTTTGAATAACTTGATTAAGTTTTAAAATTTAAATAGTTTGATTTGAATTTAAAATCAAGAATTGAAATTGAATTCTATGTTTGGGAATTATGATTTTAAAAAAGGCTATACAAGTTATAAAAGTGTTTATATGGGTTTAAACCATTTTAAAGGTATTGTTTTGAGAATTTGAATTTAACCCAAGAGCTTTAACTTGTACAAATGAAATCGAATCTTTCCGAAACGAAAACTATTTGTTTTCAAATAATAATAGCTTTCATATAAAGAAAGGATTTCCAATTTGTGTTGAAATATTTCAAGTTTGAAATAGTATTGAAGTAATTTTGAAAGCTGTGAATGGATCTTTCTGAAAGATTATTAAATTTTTTTTTGAAATTGAAGAAGATCTAAAAGGTATATCTTTTGTATAAAAGATTTGAAATGGTTATGGTTTTGGAAACTATGAATTGAATCTTTGATTGGATAAGTTAATCCAATTTGAAAGGGAAATTGTTTACAAAGGCTATGAATGAATCTTTGTGGAAGATTGGTGAACTTTGTGAAATAAATCTTTTTGTTTAAAAGATTTTAAATGGTAATTTTTTAAACCAATTAGAGAAAGCTTTGGGCTTTAAGTTGTGACTTAACTGAGATCCCAATAATCCATATGTTTTTAAATATCGCGCTCATTATTCGGTTTAGCCGGAAGAGGATCTTGTGTCATATAACCCATTCCGAATAATGATACGACGATATGGATTGCATTTTGAAGACTGGTGGTGAAGACCGGGTGTTTTCGAGAACGAAAGGATAAATCGTCTAACGTCTTTGCACTGAGTCGCGCCGGTATAGAGATCTCCATATGTGATGGGGAGTCCGATCGGGATTAGAAATTCCCGGATTGTAAGGGCTTCTTTGGAAGTGCTTTCGGTTCTGTTTGAACCCGGAACAGACTTGTATGGATGTGTGTCTGACGTTACACTTTGAGATGTAAAGCTGGTCTCTATCAAATACATTTCTGTTTGGTGGTGGAGATCTATTCTCTTAGCTTAACACCCTTCTCTGAGACGTACGAGCTCAGAGGTTATGTAGTTGATGGTTACTAGTGATACATTCCCAATTTGGTAATGTGGCATACAAAGTGCTGCTGATCATTTGTTGATCAAAGCATGGCTTTCTGAAAAAGCGTAGCTTTATGGACGAGACTACATCGGGACCTCACACCTCAAAAATGGTCGAAACAGGAAAGATGCGACAAGGTTATAAGGGTCGTGCCCTTTAGAGTATGTCATTTCCTTCTGGAAAAGGGTGGTATCATGGTATGGAACCCTGATACTTAATCCATGTGGTTACTGCAAATTTATTACTTTGTGGTTGTTGCTTTGTGGTTGAGGATCCTCGGATAAAGGTCGCAAACGGCCAGGGGATGGCATACTCATGTAGTAGTTACCTAGTTACAGAGGTAACCCGGCCTTGTGTCAGCAAAGAGCTGCTTAAGTTCTCGGGACATCCCTCCAGAGGCATACCCATATGGCAGTAGGAAGTTCCTTAGCCTGACCATTTGTTGGAAATCCAAAGAAACAATACGCACAATGTGCGGCTTTAGTTGTATAACCTGCCATGGAATGTGGCGGTAACCTGCTATTGAACATGGTAGCTATAGTAGGCATACAATAATGGTTGTATGCTGGCTACAATTAATATTATACTTTCGAAAGATTTTCTGCACTATGCACTAATAATAATATGAAAGGGCTTTCGCGTATCAAGCACTTTTGACTATCATAAGGAGAAATCTCCTCCAATTCTGCCTTTGCATGGTGTGTGCGATGGTAGGCCTTATGGTAGTTTCATTTTCCAAAAAGCATTGCGAATTTCAATTTTAAATTCTTTTGTTGTTTGTTTTAAAGATAAAACTATTTTTGTTTGCTCATACCAGTCCATGACTGACCCGGAGTTTATTGTTCCCTTCCTAAACTCTGGGTGCCTACAATTTTTCATACGGGCAGTCTAGAGTTGGGTTTTTCAGATAATCAAATAGTAGGTGTAGATTCGATAGCATTCAATCTCTAGATATTGAAAATCGCATTTGGATCGAGTTGCTTAAGTCATCGTGATGATGGTTCGAGCTTATTGGATTGGAGTCCTGGTAGCTTTTGGTATGAGCTTTTGGTTTGGAGTTGCAAATTTTGGATTCACTCTTTATCGAAGATCATATTTGAGTTATCTCTTCCGTTATTATTGTTCCCACTGTTGTTATTGTCTCTGATATTGTTGTATCATATTGTATTAGATACTGTATTCATTGTTGTATCAATAATATTATTCATTTCTTCCGCTGTGTTATTGTACTTAATGTGTTATAAGCTCCGATGAACTAGATTTGACGTTTGAATCTGCGACATTTGAATATAGGTGTTGTATTCAGTGCCGATTTTCGAAGGTCGAATTAGGGTCATTAGACTAATTTCATCGAAATATTCTACATTACAAATTTTCGCCATTCACCGAATAACATTTATATGGATTGTATATGGATCAAATATTCATAGTCTTATATTGCTTTTAGAGTTTGAAACTCATAGAATGCAATAAATGGTCTTGACCAAAGAAACACATAAGTGATCATATTTCGAACGTATTAAATAGTTATAAAGTTAGGCACTTGCATGGGTATAGAAAGCATTAATATGCAATAGGCATTTAATAGTGAGTATGTATTATGTTTCTATTAGTCAATTTTCAATTTAGTTCACTTGTAAATATTAATTGATAATCGTTTTGTCAATCATATTAAATGAACAAATTTATCATTATAGACAATTATAACATTATTTAGCATATGTTCTTACAATATTAGAAAAGTTAAATGCTAAAATTTAATTTTTCTAATAAAGCTCCCACTAGTCTTTTATGCTTCTCCAAACCCTAAAATGAAACATAAAAGTCTTTCAGCTTCACTAGTGGGTGTTAGGACTCATCTATCTTAGTATTCTGAACTTGAGTTTGCTTAACAAATCATAGCCCTACAAATGATGGATAACTTCTTAATGGTTGTATCACGTACAAGTCCTAACCCATGGTTCCTTGTGCTAATCTTATTTCAACCTTGAGTTTGCTCAACAAAGCGAAAGAGATTATTCACTCGTACATACCATATCACGACGGCCTAAGTACAATATATGTATCTCGATTCTGTTCAACAAATACATATAGTTATCTTACCCCGTCTATTCAATATATCAATAGTACTATACATAGCATCCCTAGCTTGAGTTTTCTTAACAAATAAGAAGTATGCATGTAAATTATTAATATATATATGGTAGAGGACAACATAATATTTTAGGATTCATAATCTTCAATATATTATATTAAGTAATATTGACTTATGGAATCTTATGAAATACTCTCATGATTCAATTGTTGGACATATCATAAATCACGGTTTACGTACATTTACATATGTATTTATTCTTAAATCTATTTAGGTTTCTTCAGCGTTCCACCTTTAGCTTATAAATTTATATATAAGTTTTATTGTTATCATCTAACTTTTATTTTTTATATCACCTGTATAATAGTATTATATATAATATTATGTTAATTAAATCTTGTTTAACTAATTTTAATTAATTTACTCTTTAATTTATTTTATATTAGCATTTCAATACAACTTTTATATTGGATATATCTACTATAACCATTATAGTGTATGTTATAACCTTTATAGTATAACACATATATCTTACATATATTTATTTTTTATTTAATTAATTAACCTTTAATTAATTTATTTAACTAAAAAAATTTAATTAAATTATTTCAATTTCCAAACTTATCTTACATACATGTATACTTATGTTATCTTAAACACTTTAGAAAAACATAGCATACATTAACATATATAATACATGCATATAAGTATTCATTAATTAACTCATTTAATTAATTTATTTTATTAATCTTATCAAAACAATTTAAATTTGAAATTAATATTTAAATAGTTTCAAGTATTGTGAAATTTTCATTACATTTTCAAACATTTTGAAATTTTTTTTTATATTATAAACTTTTATAATTAACATGTTTTCATTTTAAATTTAACTTTTAAATTTAAAATTTGTCTTAATTTTCAAAGCCATTTTGAAAATTAGCTCAAGGCTCACTTCACCTTTCAGGCCAAGCTGGTAACCAGGTCGGATAGGGTACTTGATTCCTAATTTCAATCCTAAAAATTACCTTTCTAGACACCATTCTAAGTGGGCAAGCTTAATTAGTTAGCCATAACATGACTAATTAAATCACAAAGGCTGTTGGGCTTAATCCCATTACTGGAACTGGACCAACCCGCAGCAGAAGATACGGGTGAATTTCAAAAAAATTCCCTATTGGATCTTATAGGGCCTATGAATTCTAATTCATTTAGAGAAATTTTAAATTTAGTTTAAATAAAATCATGTACTTTATTTAAATTTGTGAATTGTTAGTTGAATTTTATTTGATTTACTTTATATATAAGTTTTATATATAAGCATACATATGCATCATATGCATATGTATATGTGTGTGCATGTGTAACATGATATTCCATGCCTGACATAACATGCCCGTATATAAATGTTGGGATTTACATCGCAACGTACGCATTAGCTCATCTTATATGTATTGTATGTTGTCTAGATATGCATATATTCTTATAGTTATTTATTTAGATCTTCCTTTAATCAATTAATCAATCAACCAACCAACCAACCAACCAATCAACCATTAATTTATATCTTAATTTATGTCCCCTAAATTGATTCATATATACTATGAAAACTATTATATATATGCAATAACTAGATATTATATATATATTCATATATTATAAAATTATTAATATATATATATATATATTTAAGTAACATGATTATATGTACACATGTATAAATTAAAATAACTATACATACTTTTAAACATACTATATCAAAATACATTGCAGATCTAAAAATTATCGTAATTTTATTTTATTAATATATATGTTATCAATTAATTAATCATACTAATATAAGTAATTAACATAAAATAAGTATTACAAAATATTTCTGTTTTAATATTTTTTTAAACAAGAATGATATTTTATAGCTTGTGAACTTTTTATAGAATTTTCTGAGTTGAAATAATATTTTTAATAATTAATTACTTTTCAACCGTAAAATAAAATAATTTTTATAAATATAACACAATAACTAAAAAAATTTAAAAAAAATCGAAAGCTTCTAAAATGATGATTTAGTTTTAGAAAATTTAATATTGAATTTTCAAAACATAATTTAACTATACAAATTTATTATTTCATACAATGATTAAATAATAATAATAAATATCTAATAATTTTCAAAAGTTTATTTTCAGATACTAATGCTCATAATTAGTGCAAATATACATTTGAAAATTATTAGATCAAATAACTATGTAATAGAGACATACATACATCTCTACTCCTAATAATGAAAATACAATCCACTAATTTCAACTGCGTCTTTTGGATATACCCAAAATGCCCTAGATTTCCATCTTCCCTTTCGCTTCATAGAACCTAATCTGATGTCTCTCCCCAAATTTGCCCGTGTACACAAATTCACTTTCTCAAACCACCGATCCATCACCGCTAATATTCCAACTTCCTTGCCAATTTAAAGTCAACCAATGTCACCTTCCTTTATCATCGCCGCCTTCCGTCACCGTCACCACCTTCAATCACCATTGCAGCCGCCCTTAGCACCTTCACCCATGCTCCTTTCGATCAAGTCTCCTTTATGCCTACCGGGTAAGCCTTTCACCAAATCAAAATCGAATTATATTTCCAGTTACTAATTTGGACTCAATTTCATGACTACAATACACATGCGATTCGTAGATTATAATAGAATCATGCAACTCATATGGATTATGCAAATTAAATTGCAAATTTGATCAAACTTGTCTACATCAGATTTTATATTCTACTATAGTTTGACTTTTTAAACTATTCTAACTTACTTGGTACAAATTTGGGTAAGCTATTACTATGATACTATTATGCTCAAAATTTATATGTTTGCTTTATTTCTCTTACATTTTCACTCAATTCACTGCTATTGATTATCTCATGGAATATGTGATGCCTAAAATGCTTTACTGTCTAACCTTTTCATCAAGTTAATGTTTGATAGCTTGACATGTTTGCTTTGAATTTGTTGCTCAGTTTAATTGAAATAAAAATAAAAGTGTTAATGCTGATGAGTTTTTGCTGCATTAATCCTCAATATGACTATTGATGTTTAGCCTGCTAAATCAAAAATCAAACTAAGCTCAATTTGCTGAAAATAAGTGCCAAACACAAAAATGTTTGTTCTCCAAAGTGTTTAAAGTGCTTAGGTTTTTTTACAAAATAAAAGCCATATTCAGCTAAACATTAACTTTTATAATATTGTTAATATTTTTTCTTTGTTCGGTAGAAAGAAAATCAGTTGATCAATATGTACACATTTTTCATATAATTTTGAATATACTACCTTTGTTATACCACATGATTTCCGCATTAACCCAACACCAGTTTTGATTTATTACCTTTGTATGGCGATTAGATCAGTTCGGTTAGACTTTACACTTTTTCTTTTGCAAATTAATTTTATAGAGCTACTAAGTTATATCAACATCTCTTAGCAGTTTAGATATGTGTCATATTGAACTTACCATGATCTTTTCTACTTGACAAGCTTGGTTAAAAGTTTAAAAGCTACTGATTTTACATGTCTTACATTCATCCTTTGATTTTATCACTTATTTAGTTACTTTATAATAGTCATTGCATTTAAAAATTAGTGGATCGATTTAATGATTATGTAAGAGAGACTATTAAATATTTTCACTACTAACTATTTCCATTAGTTCATTCTTTAATTAATAGATAAAGTATGAGAGAGTAGAAAATATTACCATTAAGTCCATCCTCCCATTGGTTTTGCAAAGGAGCTATAACGGGGCTAAAAATAGGAGTTATGGAACCTCCATAGTTTTTTGAGAGAAATCTTCTTTTCTTCTAATATTTTAAAAAGTTAATTACCTTTACTATTTGTTTTGTTATTATATTTCTTTCTAGCTTCTTTCATATTAAGAAGGTTATTGCCTCAATGATTTGACTTTTCAATTATTCTTTTGACATTTTGTTGCACTGTATTTTATCAATATTTAGTATGTAATGGAAGATTACGTAATATTTAGTATCTATTTAAAGGAAGATTATTTGCATCTATATTATTACTTTTTATTACACTATGGTAACCTATAATATTTGATCTGGTTTTAGTTGGTAATTTTTAAAGAAAAAATTGATTCTTTATTCTCTCCTTCCAACTTTAATTGTAACGACCCGTAAAACTTTCGATAATTTAATTGTTAATTTTATTAAATATTTGTTATCTAATATTGGAAAAACAGAAATCTATGACTCATTAATGAAATAATAACTTAAATGAGATGTAATAATGCTAACCTAAGTTATTTATTAACTATTTGAATGAAATTGCAATTTATGGAATTAGTGTAAATGTTATACTAGGCTATAAATTGAATATAGGAAAAATAAACATAAATGTTGAATCGATTAATGAATTAATATATATATTAAGTGGTAATTGAATGAAATCAATGTTCTGCGAGTAATTATAATATTTGTTGGAAATGATAAACTTTTAAAAGTGTGATTAAGAGTGAATGGCAACAATTATTATAAGTGACCGATATATTTAATCCCTTAAATTGAATTTGAGATCAATTGCAATAAGTCTAACGTAATATCGCGCTAATGCAAATTAAGGTACTATTTGGAAATAATGTTAATTAATTCATATTATGAAAATTAGTTGAATTAAAAGAATAGAAATAAAGATTTATCAATTTATTTGAATTTAAAAAGATAATAATTGGATTAATTGCAATTAAATGAAATTAAGTATTTAAATATTACGTCAATAGAGATAAAGATGAACTTTGAGAAAATTAATGTAATAGATCATGAACCAATGTTAATTTCATCCATTTGATAATAATGGATTGAGTAATAGGATGAAGGTCAATTAAATTTAATTATTGAAAATATAATCTATAATTTCAGAATTTAATGAAATTCGAATTAAATACTGAAATCGATGAATTAATCAACTTTAAATTGAGATCTAAATTCGTTTAAATTATTTGTGAGTGGTTAAGAAAAAATGATAGAAGTTGTAAATTATTAAAATTTAAATTGGAAAGTGATTTAATTAATTAATTACTAATTTATTTAATTAACTAGAAAATAGCCATTTTGGCCACTGACTCAGATTTCGTTGAAACCAGTTTCATCGGATCTGTAATAGTGAATTATTGTAGGATTTAAAGTTTCGTAACGATCGGACCTGTCGTTTGATCGTAAGGGCTTGAAACGCCTAGAAATCAATTAAATTGAACTCAATTGAAATCAATTTTAAAATAACTTGATTTTAGCATAACTTCTTCATATGATGGGATTTGGGCTTGAAACCTATTTCATTGCGTTTCAAATATTCAAAAATATCTATTTTGATATATAGGTTGACCCAATTTCGTTCCGGAGTCGAAACGAGCTTTTCGGGCCATTTATCGTTCAACGGTCCAAACCAATCGTATCCGCTCCTCTATTTCTCAGCTCTTCTTATATATATCCGGTTATAAACCCTAGCAGCCTTTCTATTTCTTATTTCCATACATACAGAAATTTTAGTTTCCCCTCTTTCTTAATGGCAGATAAACCCTAAATTTCACCATCCAATTTCAATTCAAAATTCTACTTCAAAATAAAAACTCCACAAACTATATCAAATTATATATCAATCTGTAGCTCTCGACGAGCACATCTTAGATTTGTAATTCATTTTCCAATTGACCCATCATTTATCTAGAAATCGTAGAACTATTCTCGGCCATCCATAAGCTTCTGATCAACGTCGATGGATCGTCAAATTGTTGATACCATTATGTGAAGAGCGTCGCACGCTGTCCATCGGCACAACTTGTTCTTCGTTCCAATGGCTAAATCGACGAGAAATTTGCGATTAGGGTTTGTATTATAGGGGCGGCTGTAACGACCCTAGATTTTAATTTAATTTAAATTGATAATTAAATGAATTTTTGAATAAAAATTGTGAAATTAATTATAAATGGAAGTGAGTTTCCCCGAATTTGAATAAATTCTGTATAAATTAAAATTTGATTTTTGTATATATATAAATATATTGGATTTGAGATAAAAACTTCAATAAATGGTTTTAAAAATATACATAAGATAACCATAAAGTAAATAAGTTAGATAAGATTTAAACAACAAAATAAAAACCTAGAAATTCATCTATATTTTGAAAATGAATATATATATATATATATATAGTTTTATAAAATATAAAGTAAGAAAACATATTAAATAAAAATCTAACATATATAATAATAAAAGAAACTTCATTAGATCAAAAAGTATATAAACAAACAAAGTAACAAAAGAAATGCAAAGATAAAGACAAAACAAATAAACTATAAACATGAAAACATAAAGTACAAGCTAATAAATGCAAAGTATATCTTCAGCCACCAAGCAAAAATAAGTATATACATGTACCTGCAAAGTAATTAATAAGAATAAATACATATGAAGCTTGTAAAAACAACATAAGTATGGCTGAAGTGAACAAATCGTTCAAGGTGAAGACATTAAGGACATGGGCACTTAATGCCATTGCCTCCAGTACACCATAACATTTCATATCAGCTGAAAGAAAAAATAATAATAATACAAGTAAATTATCCACCAACATATCTTCTCTCAGCCGAGAATCTTGTTTAGTCAAGTATAAAAATAAAAATAAAATCTCTGAGCAAAATTTATAAAACCTTGTACCTGTGTACAAAGAAATGAGATATCTCCTGTACAACTCTTTCTATATATCACTATCTTCAAGCTTCAACTCGGTTGTTCATTCAAAACTGAATTATTACCACTTCAAACTCAAACAAACTTCCCTTTAAAATAAGCAACTTCACCCATGTTATATGGTAAAACCAGATATCACCCGAACAAGCATCTTTAGCCATGTTTTGCATTGTTCAAACCCTACATCACCTGTAGCTTTCTTTTTATACAAACTCTTCATGTCATTTGTTCCATCTTCCAAACTAGAAAAAAAAAAGAAAAAAAATATATAAACCTTATCATCAACAAAACTCAAACAAGAAAAAGCAGATCAAACTCAAGATCAAAAGAAGTTCCAGGTTTTGCTTTTCTGTCTTCATCCCACATGTGAGTAACATTTTTTTTTGTGAACATGTTGAATATTCATCTGTGAATGATTCATGCCTGGGTATCTCCTTTGTTTCTACTCTGTGCATACATCTTTAAAAATTGACAGTGCTGAAGTACTCAACTTCCTTTTTGTTTTAGCTTACAAGGTGTAGAATAACTAATAAATTTGATTATGCATCTTCTAATTAGTATCAGGCTTTGATCTCAAAATCAAACATGGAAGTTTAAGTATGAACTATAATTTAAAAATAGCGTCAAGCATAGTTAATTTTATACAGTAGAAAAAATGGTGTTATTACAGAGTAAAAATTCAAATTTGAGCAAAGTCGAATGGGATGATTTGCTACTAAAATCATATAGTCTGAATCCTTATTCAAAAATAGGAATTTTAAGCCTCGTTCGATGATTTTTAGAAGTGTGGTGTGAGAGTAGTTCGTTTTTGCCTGCAAATTGAATTTCGACTAAATACTGATGATCGACCAATTCGTGATGGTTGGAATTTGGCTGGTAATGGAGGAGCGAGCGAGGGTTCTGGGAAAAACGATCGGTGGCGCTCACGATCACCGTGGAGGCAGCGGCGAACAATTTCTTTCTGTAAACCTAATTTTGTTACGGCTTGGTTTCTCGATTCGTTTGTCGTGCATGCTTGACCGAGTGCGAAGAGAATTGGGGCGATGGAAGGAGGTGAGATGACGAAGGCTTGGCCGGAATCTCAACGCCTCTGATGGCCAGAGGAGGGAGCGCGAGTCGTTTTTTTTTCTGGTGGCGTGCTGCTGAGTAGTTGGGTCGAGATGCTCAACTTTTCGTTTCGAATTTTTTTCCAATTCTGGGTACTGGTGATGTTTTGGGGGATGGACGTCGACTGTTGGTGGCCGTAGCACCGACCATCGGCGGCGTTTCCAGCTGTGCACATGCACGAGGAGGTGGTGGTGTCAGTTGCAACAGGTTGGGGAAGAAGGAAGATAACCCGAAGTAATGCTCGGGAAATTGGGGTAGAGACTCGAAGCAGATCGTGGTTTTCTCAGGGGAAGACTCGCGTTTTGACTCGAAGCAAGCATTGTGGGGCTCGAGTCAGTGATGTTCAGGTTTAATAAATATAACTTGTTCTGTTTTCAAAGTTTTTTTTTTTAAAAAAAATAATTTTGAAACAAAGCTTAAGCCAGGTTAAAAACAGAAGTTTAAATATAAACTTAAGTTAGTTTACAACATGGTTTGGGAATAACTAAGTTTTTAAGTTTAAAATTGTTTTAATAACAATTAAGAAATATTTTATTTAAAAGAATTGAATATAAAATTAGAAATTGAGTTGTAAAAGAAAGTTTAAGCAAAGTTGAAAACAAATCTGAAGCCTAGACTTGAACATATAATTGAATTTCAGATTTTGGAAATGAAAGAAAGTGATAAATGCAAGTATTTTAAATATTTTAAGTAAGTTAAATGTTTTAGGATTTGATTTCAACTCTTTAAAATTTCTTTATATTAAAATATTACTTAAACAAGTAATTTAAAGGATTTTTTTTTAAATTTGTTTAAACTTTACTAAAGACAAAGGAGGGTTCATTTTTTAAATCTTAGGTTTAAAATAAAATTTAGAAAGATAAGTTGGAATTTAAAAGGTTTTCAAACATATTGGTAAATCAATCTAAATCACCACTAAGAATGAGTTCACCTTAAATTTAATAAAGATTAAATGATTTGGAATACCTTTATCATTAAGTTAATTAGAATGGATAATTAATGTTTTGTATCAATTTAATTAGTAATTGTAAATTTAACTTTATTAATTAAAGTTTAAGTTAATTAATCAGGAGATTAAGTTACAATTACATTTAATATAATTAAATGTTGATTTGTTTATAAGGGTAATTAATTACTTAAAGATAATTATTTAATGAAATTAATTCAGATTAAATGATTATGTAATTAACTTAACGTTAATCTAATTAAATTATTGATTTAGAATAATTTATTGAAAGGGTTTGATAAATTAATTTATATCAAACGATTTGTGATAAATAAATCAGAATTTAATAATAAATTCACAAGTATTTTATTTAATTTGAAATAGATTGAATTACTTAGGATTAAGTAATTAATTAATCCTGTTTATAAATGATTATTAAATGCTTGACCTTACTTATGAATGGTTGCGTTGTATGAGATACCTTGAATTGATTGTCCTATCTGATCTGTGATATTTTGTTCTATGGTTTGTGTCGTGTATGATTTATTCATTGTATATTATCTGTGAATCTGTGAATGGACGATAAGCGTTATAGTTTATATCGCTTATCAAATATATTGCTCTATTTGAATCTGTGATGATTGAATGTTGTTGCACTATTGTGTTAAACCCCTGGACCACACTTATACACACACAAATATGGATTTCACAAGGAAATCGATTAAGTCACAAATCTTTGAAAATAGTTTTAAATTTGAATTTTAAATTCAAATATTTTGAAAATAAGATTGGGTTTAAAGTGAAAAGCTTTTGAAATGGAATTTCGAAGATGAAATTGATTTTGAATAACTTGATAAAGTATGAAGTTTAAATAATTTGATTTAAACTTAAATTCAACATTTGAAATTTGATTCTAGGATTTGAAACTAGGGATTAAAAATGTTATACCAGTTATATATGGGTTGAACCATTTTAAAATGTATTAATTTTGGGAGTATGAATATAAATTAAGAACTTTAACTTGTGCAAATATAATTGGATTTTTCTGAAATGAAAACTGTTTGTTTTCAAATAATAAAAGCTTTCACATAAGAAATGAACATCCAATTTGTGTTAAAAAGAATTTCAAGTTTGAAAATGAAAATGATTTCCAAGTTATAGAAACGGTCTGAAATTATAAGTTAAATCTTTGATTTAAAGATTTAACGAGTTAATCCTATCGAAATGAAATTATTTTGGAAATCTATGAATTGATCTTTGTGAAATAAATCTTTTTGTTTAAAGATTTGAAATGGTAATTTGTTTAAACCATTTAAAAGAAATGTTTGAATTATTTAAGTTGTGGCTTAATTGAAATCCCCATATCCATATGTTTTTAAATATTGCGCTCACTATTCGGTTTAGCGGGAGAGGACCTTTGTGTCATATATCCCATTCCGAATATGTGATACGTCGTTATGGATAGCATTTGAAGACCGGTGTTGAAGACCGGATATTTTTGAAAACGGAAGGATTACCGTCGAATGTCTCTGCACCGAATGGCCCCGGTATAGAGATTCCATATGTGATGGGAAGTCCGGACGTGACTAGTGAATATCCGGATTGCAAGGGCTTCTTTGGAAGTGCCTTTGGTTCTGTTCGAGCCCGAAACAGACTTGTATGGATTGTGTGTCTCACATTACAATTTGAGATATAAAGCAGATTTCTTTCATATACATTTCCGTTGGTGGCGGAGAATTTATTCTCTTAGCTTAACACCCTTCTCTGAGACGTACGAGCTCAGAGGTTATGTAGTTGAAGGTTATCAGCGATATATTCCCAATTTGGTAGTGTGACATGCTAAGTGTTGCTGTGAAATGATCATTGTTTGATCATTTGTGATATGATCATTTGTTTGATCATTTATCTTTGTGATCATTACCTTGATCATTGGTTGACCCAAAGCATGGCTTTGTACCAAAGCGTGGCTTTGTGGACGAGACTTCGTCGAGCCTCACACCCCGGAATGATCAAAACAGGAAAGATGCAGCAAGGTTATTAGGGGGTAGCGCCCCTTTAGGGTATGTACATCTCCTTCTGGATAGAAGTGGTATCATGGTATGGAGCCCAGATACTTACTTATGTGGACATCACAAACTTATATATATCTTGTTTTGTGATTTGATGTTGGGGCCCCGGTTAAAGGTTGGTTACAACCGGGAGGTGGCATACTCGTGTCAGTAGTTACCCAGTTAGGGGTAACCCGGCCTTGTGTTGGCAGAGATCCGGTTAGGTTCTCGGGGACGTCCTTCCAGAGGCGTTCTCATGTGGCAATGGGAAGTTCCTTGGCCTGACCATTTGTTGGAAATCCAAAGAAACAATACGAGCCTTGTACGGTTTTAGTTGTATTACCTGCTATGGAATGTGGCGGTAACCTGCTATTGAACATAGTAGCTATAGTAGGCATAAGTGTGGAATGCCTATGCTGGCTAAGATTTATATTCTACTTTCGAAATTGTTTTCTACACTATGCACTTATAATAATAATATCAAAGAAATTTTCTGCGTATTAAGCATGTTTGACTATCATAAGAAGAAATCTCCTCCAAGTCTGCGTTTGCATTGTGTGTGTGGTGGGAGGTCTTATGGTAGTCTCATTTTTCAAAAAGCATTGAGAATTAACTTTAAAATCTTTTGTTGATTGTTTTAAAAGATAAACTGTTTTTTGTTGCTCACACCAGTCCCATGACTGATCCGGAGTTTATTGTTCCTTTCCTAAACTCTGGGTGCTCATTATTTTCTACATGAGCAGTCTAGAGTTGGCTTTTTCAGATAGTTAGATATAGTGGATTATGTGGAGTTGGTTCAGTCTTTGGTTCGCACCAGTCTTGCTTAGTTTGGTGCATTGTTATGGGGAGTTCGAGCTATTGCTGGATTGGTTCTTGGAGATGGAGTTCAGATTTGGAGTTCTTCGTTGAAGACTATCTTAGAGTTATTTGTTCCGCTGCTAGTGTTATCTATTTTCTTTCCGCTGCTATTTTATTGTATCTCTGTTGTATATTGATATTCATTGTATCACTCTGTTGTATCAGTGTTGTATATCAATGTATTATTCTTTTATTCCGCTGTGTTATTTACTTAATGTTGTTATAAGCTCCGGCGAATCGTATTTGAACGGTTGAATCTACGGCATTCGAATACGATTTGAAGTATGGATGTCGATTTTCGAGCGGGCAAAATCCGTATCGTCACATTTGATATCAGAGCTAAGGTTGAACTTTAGCTCAGGAGTATAACACATTTAGTAACTCATTAGAGATAAGGTGAAGTATCCCTAGAATGAGTATATCCCTAAGATATCCGTTTGAACGCCTCATTAAATTCTCTTACTATCCACTGATAGTGAGTATGAGTGCAAGAAGAGGACGCGATAGGGGACAGGGAAATATGACTATAATTGGTCGATACTCTGTAACAACAACGGAAATAACTTTCTCTATCAATATTCTTTGATTCGTTTCCAAATTCTTTTGATTGCTTCGTGACAGCTCCAGAAAGAAGTTTCGGTACGGTGATGGCCCTAAGGATCATTGTAAGAAATTTTTACTTCGTATCTTTATCGGTTTCTTATCAGTTTTGATTTAAACTCTAATGAATATGAATTTGAAATTCGAAATTGAAATTTTTAAATAAATTTGGAAATTTTAAATTGAGTTAAATTGATTAATAGAATATGAGGATAAATTCGAATTGTATCGATAAAATGATTTTGTTTAAAACCAAACTTCCCATCACATTTGAATTCTATCGTAATTTCTCGTATCTGCTGTTGATATTCTGATTTGGTAAGCCAAATGCAGAATTGATATCCAGTTTAATCTGGAAAGGTATTTCTCTATCTTTTATCTATCTTTGTTGCTTTCGTGCCTGCGAATTTCGAGGACGAAATTCTTTTTAAGGGGGGAAGTTTGTAACGACCCTAAATTTTAATTTAATTTAAATTGATAATTAAATGAATTTTTGAATAAAAATTGTGAAATTAATTATAAATGGAAGTGAGTTTCCCCGAATTTGAATAAATTCTGTATAAATTAAAATTTGATTTTTGTATATATATAAATATATTGGATTTGAGATAAAAACTTCAATAAATGGTTTTAAAAATACACATAAGATAACCATAAAGTAAATAAATTAGATAAGATTTAAACAACAAAATAAAAACCTAGAAATTCATCTATATTTTAAAAATGAATATATATATATAGTTTTATAAAATATAAAGTAAGAAAACATATTAAATAAAAATCTAACATATATAATAATAAAAGAAACTTCATTAGATCAAAAAGTATATAAACAAACAAAGTAACAAAAGAAATGCAAAGATAAAGACAAAACAAATAAACTATAAACATGAAAACATAAAGTACAAGCTAATAAATGCAAAGTATATCTTCAGCCACCAAGCAAAAATAAGTATATACATGTACCTGCAAAGTAAATAATAAGAATAAATACATATGAAGCTTGTAAAAACAACATAAGTATGGCTGAAGTGAACAAATCGTTCAAGGTGAAGACATTAAGGACATGGGCATTTAATGCCATTGCCTCTAGTACACCATAACATTTCATATCAGCTGAAAGAAAAAAAAAATACAAGTAAATTAGCCACCAACATATCTTCTCTCAGCCGAGAATCTTGTTTAGTCAAGTATATAAAAAAAAAATCTCTGAGCAAAATTTATAAAACCTTGTACCTGTGTACAAAGAAATGAGATATCTCCTGTACAACTCTTTCTATATATCACTATCTTCAAGCTTCAACTCAGTTGTTCATTCGAAACTGAATTATTACCATTTCAAACTCAAACAAACTTCCCTTTAAAACAAGCAACTTCACCCATGCTATATGGTAAAACCAGATATCACCTGAACAAGCATCTTTAGCCATGTTTTGCATTGTTCAAACCCTACATCACCTATAGCTTTCTTTTTATACAAACTCTTCATGTCATTTGTTCCATCTTCCAAACTGGAAAAAAAAAGAAAATAAAATATAAACCTTATCATCAACAAAACTCAAACAAGAAAAAGCAGATCAAACTCAAGATCAAAAGCAGTTCCAGGTTTTGCTTTTCGGTCTTCATCCCACATGTGATTAACATTTTTTTTTGTGAACATGTTGAATATTCATCTGTGAATGATTCATGCCTGGGTATCTCCTTTGTTTCTACTCTGTGCATACATCTTTAAAAATTGACAGTGCTGAAGTACTCAACTTCCTTTTTGTTTTAGCTTACAGGGTGTAGAATAACTAATAAATTTGATTATGCATCTTCTAATTAGTATCAGGCTTTGATCTCAAAAGCAAACATGGAAGTTTAAGTATGAGCTATAATTTAAAAATAGTGTCAAGCATAGTTAATTTTATACAGGAGAAAAAATGGTGTTATTACAGAGTAAAAATTCAAATTTGAGCAAATTCGAATGGGATGATTTGCTACTAAAATCATATAGTCTGAATCCTTATTCAAAAATAGGAATTTTAAGCCTCGTTCGATGATTTTTAGAAGTGTGGTTTGAGAGTAGTTCATTTTTGCCTGCAAATTGAATTTCGAATAAATACTAATGATCGACCAATTCGTGATGGTTGGAATTTTGGCTGGTGATGGAGGAGCGAGCGAGGGTTCTGGGAAAAACGATCGGTGGCGCTCACGATCATCGTGGAGGCAGCGGCGAACAATTTCTTTCTGTAAACCTAATTTTGTTACGGCTTGGTTTCTCGATTCGTTTGTCGTGCATGCTTGACCGAGTGCGAAGAGAATTGGGGCGATGGAAGGAGGTGAGATGACGAAGGCTTGGCCGGAATCTCAACGCCTTTGATGGCCAGAGGAGGGAGCACGAGTCGTTTTTTTTCTGGTGACGTGCTGCTGAGTAGTTGGGTCGAGATGCTCAACTTTTCGTTTCGAATTTTTTTCCAATTCTGGGTACTGGTGATGTTTTGGGGGATGGACGTCGATCTGTTGGTGGCCGTAGCACCGACCATCGGCGGCGTTTCCAGCTGTGCACATGCACGAGGAGGTGGTGGTGTCAGTTGCAACAGGTTGGGGAAGAAGGAAGATAACCCGAAGTAATGCTCGGGAAATTGGGGTAGAGACTCGAAGCAGATCGTGGTTTTCTCAGGGGAAGACTCGCGTTTTGACTCGAAGCAAGCATTGTGGGGCTCGAGTCAGTGATGTTCAGGTTTAATAAACAGAACTTGTTCTGTTTTCAAAGTTTAAAAAAAAAATTAATTTTGAAACAAAGCTTAAGCCAGGTTAAAAACAGAAGTTTAAATATAAACTTAAGTTAGTTTACAACATGGTTTGGGAATAACTAAGTTTTTAAGTTTAAAATTGTTTTAATAACAATTAAGAAATATTTTATTTAAAAGAATTGAATATAAAATTAGAAATTGAGTTGTAAAAGAAAGTTTAAGCAAAGTTGAAAACAAATCTGAAGCCTAGACTTGAACATATAATTGAATTTCAGATTTTGGAAATGAAAGAAAGTGATAAATGCAATTATTTTAAATATTTTAAATAATTTAAATGTTTTAGGATTTGATTTCAACTCTTTAAAATTTCTTTATATTAAAATATTACTTAAACAAGTAATTTAAAGGATTTTTTTTAAAATTTGTTTAAACTTTACTAAAGACAAAGGAGGGTTCATTTTTTAAATCTTGGGTTTAAAATAAAATTTAGAAAGATAAGTTGGAATTTAAAAGGTTTTCAAACATATTGGTAAATGAATCTAAATCACCACTAAGAATGAGTTCACCTTAAATTTAATAAAGATTAAATAATTTGGAATACGTTTATCATTAAGTTAATTAGAATGATAATTAATGTTTTGTATCAATTTAATTAGTAATTGTAAATTTAACTTTATTAATTAAAGTTTAAGTTAATTAATCAGGAGATTAAGTTATAATTACATTTAATATAATTAAATGTTGATTTGTTTATAAGGGTAATTAATTACTTAAAGATAATTATTTAATGAAATTAATTCAGATTAAATGATTATGTAATTAACTTAAGGTTAATCTAATTAAATTATTGATTTAGAATAATTTATTGAGAGGGTTTGATAAATTAATTTATATCAAACGATTTGTGATAAATAAATCAGAATTTAATAATAAATTCATAAGTAGTTTATTTAATTTGAAATAGATTGAATTACTTAGGATTAAGTAATTAATTAATCATGTTTATAAATGATTATTAAATGCTTGACCTTACTTATGAATGGTTGCGTTGTATGAGATACCTTGAATTGATTGTCCTATCTGATCTGTGATATTTTGTTCTATGGTTTGTGCCGTGTATGATTTATTCATTGTATATTATCTGTGAATCTGTGAATGGACGATAAGCGTTATAGTTTATATCGATTATCAAATATATTGCTCTATTTGAATCTGTGATGATTGAATGTTGTTGCACTATTGTGTTAAACCCCTGGACCACACTTATACACACACAAAATATGGATTTCACGAGGAAATCGATTAAGTCACAAATCTTTGAAAATAGTTTTAAATTTGAATTTTAAATTCAAATATTTTGAAAATAAGATTGGGTTTAAAGTGAAAAGCTTTTGAAATGGAATTTCGAAGATGAAATTGATTTTGAATAACTTGATAAAGTATGAAGTTTAAATAATTTGATTTAAACTTAAATTCAAGATTTGAAATTTGATTCCAGGATTTGAAACTAGGGATTAAAAATGTTATACCAGTTATATAGGGTTGAACCATTTTAAAATGTATTAATTTGGGAATATGAATATAAATTAAGAACTTTAACTTGTGCAAATATAATTGGATTTTTCTGAAATGAAAACTGTTTGTTTTCAAATAATAAAAGCTTTCACATAAGAAATGAACATCCAATTTGTGTTAAAAAGAATTTCAAGTTTGAAAATGAAAATGATTTCCAAGTTATAGAAACGGTCTGAAATTATAAGTTAAATCTTTGATTTAAAGATTTAACGAGTTAATCCTATCGAAATGAAATTATTTTGGAAATCTATGAATTGATCTTTGTGAAATAAATCTTTTTGTTTAAAGATTTGAAATGGTAATTTGTTTAAACCATTTAAAAGAAATGTTTGAATTATTTAAGTTGTGGCTTAATTGAAATCCCAATATCCATATGTTTTTAAATATTGCGCTCACTATTCGGTTTAGCCGGGAGAGGATCTTTGTGTCATATATCCCATTCCGAATATGTGATACATCGTTATGGATAGCATTTGAAGACCGGTGTTGAAGACCGGATATTTTTAAAAACGGAAAGATTACCGTCGAATGTCTCTGCACCGAATGGCCCCGGTATAGAGATTCCATATGTGATGGGAAGTCCGGACGTGATTAGTGAATATCCGGATTGCAAGGGCTTCTTTGTAAGTGCCTACGGTTCTGTTCGAGCCCGGAACAGACTTGTATGGATTGTGTGTCTGACATTACAATTTGAGATATAAAGCAGATTTCTTTCAAATACATTTCTGTTGGTGGCGGAGAATTTATTCTCTTAGCTTAACACCCTTCTCTGAGACGTACGAGCTCAGAGGTTATGTAGTTGAAGGTTATCAGTGATATATTCCCAATTTGGTAGTGTGACATGCTAAGTGTTGCTGTGAAATGATCATTGTTTGATCATTTGTGATATGATCATTTATTTGATCATTTATCTTTGTGATCATTACCTTGATCATTGGTTCACCCAAAGAATGGCTTTGTACCAAAGCGTGGCTTTGTGGACGAGACTTCGTCGAGCCTCACACCCCGGAATGGTCAAAACAGGAAAGATGCAGCAAGGTTATTAGGGGGTAGCGCCCCTTTAGGGTATGTACATCTCCTTCTGGATAGAAGTGGTATCATGGTATGGAGCCCAGATACTTACTTATGTGGACATCACAAACTTATATATATATATATCTTGTTTTGTGATTTGATGTTGGAGCCCCGGTTAAAGGTTGGTTACAACCGGCAGGTGGCATACTCGTGTTAGTAGTTACCCAGTTAGGGGTAACCCGGCCTTGTGTTGGCAGAGATCCGGTTAGGTTCTCGGGGACGTCCTTCCAGAGGCGTTCTCATGTGGCAATGGGAAGTTCCTTGGCCTGACCATTTGTTGGAAATCCAAAGAAACAATACGAGCCTTGTACGGTTTTAGTTGTATTACCTGCTATGGATGTGGCGGTAACCTGCTATTGAACATAGTAGCTATAGTAGGCATAAGTGCGGAATGCCTATGCTGGCTAAGATTTATATTCTACTTTCGAAATTGTTTTCTACACTATGCACTTATAATAATAATATCAAAGAAATTTTCTGCGTATTAAGCATGTTTGACTATCATAAGAAGAAATCTCCTCCAAGTCTGCGTTTGCATTGTGTGTGTGGTGGGAGGTCTTATGGTAGTCTCATTTTTCAAAAAGCATTGCGAATTAACTTTAAAATCTTTTGTTGATTGTTTTAAAAGATAAACTGTTTTTGTTGCTCACACCAGTCCCATGACTGATCCGGAGTTTATTGTTCCTTTCCTAAACTCTGGGTGCTCATTATTTTCTACACGAGCAGTCTAGAGTTGGGTTTTTCAGATAGTTAGATATAGTGGATTATGTGGAGTTGGTTCAGTCTTTGGTTCGCACCAGTCTTGCTTAGCTTGGTGCATTGTTATGGGGAGTTCGAGCTATTGCTGGATTGGTTCTTGGAGATGGAGTTCAGATTTGGAGTTCTTCGTTGAAGACTATCTTAGAGTTATTTGTTCCGCTGCTAGTGTTATCTATTTTCTTTCCGCTGCTATTTTATTGTATCTCTGATGTATATTGATATTCATTGTATCACTCTGTTGTATCAGTGTTGTATATCAATGTATTATTCTTTTATTCCGCTGTGTTATTTACTTAATGTTGTTATAAGCTCCGGCGAATCGGATTTGAACGGTTGAATCTACGGCATTCGAATACGATTTGAAGTATGGATGACGATTTTCGAGCGGGCAAAATCCGTATCGTCACAGCAGCGGCTGTCATTATTGGGCGCGAACGTCGATCGGTAGGAGGCGGTTCATTCAAACATGAGGTGGAGCGACACCTGGCTCGGCGCGGTGGGCCCACGTGGCATCTGTAGGCGGCGTTTTAGGTGGCTTCGTGATTGTGTTCGAACGGCAAGGCTCACGTGTTTTGGGTTCGAACGTCTGGGGTTTGCGTGTGTGAAGGGAAGTTAGGTAATGTGTAAGGGTAAGCCCTGTTTTAATTATTTTTTTCAATTTTTATCGTCGAGTGTTCTAACTTGTATAAGTTTTGCATACGAGGTCAAATTTACGCGTGGTTTTCTCCGCTAGGATGTTATTAAAATTCCGAGCATTTTGACGCTGTTTGGGCGAATTTGGTGACTGTTTGAATTTTGGGTTTAAATTGGATTTAAATTCAATTTAAATTCAAAAGATGAGTGTTTTAACCCACTCATAACTTATAAAATTTCTTATGTTTGTTAAATTCAAAAGTACGCTCTCTCAAGAAAGACACCATTACAGAGCCTAGGTATTCGCTCAACCTATGCTCTGATACCAAGTGAAATGACCCGCCTTTCTCTCCACAGAAAGACGCATCATTTTTAAGAAATAAAGGGATAGAAAAGAGAAAGATAGAGAAGAAAGAAAGAAACAACATCAGAATCTCAACAGCGGAACGAATAAATTATATCAATCACATAATATATTACATAGTGTCATATACATCAGAGTTACACAGCTTATACAACACATACTAGACAGTTATAGACATCTGTCTAGTTATACAACTAAATATACAATACAGACAAATGACTCAGAGAACACACAACGGAATACTATATACCTATATGTTGAAGCCTCCTGCTCCATTGCTCCTTCAGAATTCGTCAAACCTAACCTGAATCCCTTGGCTACTCGTAAAAATTTGAGTAACCAAGAGTTTAGGAAAAACAAAATAAACTCCAGGTCAGACATGGGTCTGGTGTGATTAAACGGGTTAAAGTTTCTTAACTTTAAAAACCTTTTGAGAGAAAAAAGTATCACGTAAAACTCCCTACACATAAACATGGGTAAGTTTTTACCTTACGCTAACCAAAACATTTGATAGGAAATCCAGTGATATTATAATAGGGTCTAGGGTTTTCAAATAAATACGAAATAGCCGAAATTGTTACATTTTTAAATTCCAGCTACTAGCCACAAAAGTGGGTAATACAATCAAATCTGAGGGCGCTTATTGGAGTTTAGATTCCATACAATGGCGGGGCTACTGGGGTACCACCCGTCACAGTACGAGGCCTAGATCACCGTACCGAGGATTACTCCCAATCCCCTGCAACACAAAGCCGGAACCATTCCTTACTGAACAGTTCCGAATAAGATAACCCCGCGGTTGTAGCTAGCAACCGCCCACACAGCCGAATAAAAAGGGACTCTAGACAGGGGTTCATCTCATCATATTTAGGCATGACCCACTTAGCCTTGTTGCACCTCCCCTGTTTTAGCCATTCCCGTTGATGAGGCTTGAGGCTACGATTACCTTTATAAAACACATCTATCTTAGAATGCTCATCGTCCACCTGACGATGTGCTGAAAGCATTCAATCCATACAAGTTCGTTCCAGGTTCGAACGAAACCGAAGGCATTATCTCGTTACACTCGTTTTGGAATCACCCTCATAGTTAACGACAATAACCTTGCACTCTGAATCTTCATCTTCACTTGAGATTTACGACCTATCGTTAATTTGGATCGATGTGGTTTTCAGATATCCAAATTTGGAAACACGATCCCGGTCTCATCGAAATCCAAAACGTATCTTTTAAGGCCAAGTTGTTTTAAAGCTTAAAACAATGCAATTTCATTATCTATATTCATAGATAGATAATTCACGTACCCCAATAGATAATCATCATTATCATCACAAACAGATAATTTACATAGTCATCATAAACAAATAATCCATATTATCAATATTCTTCAACCAAAGCATCTCATATCATATATCACACATATCTCATCAGGGATATCAAACATTCAAGCCATTCAAAATCAACCAGCCATCCATACACAATGATCTATTAATCACACCATCTATAATTAATTTAAAATGAATTAAATTAATTACTCATCTCTAATTAATTTAAAATAAATTAAATTAATTACTTTCATCACAATAAATCTTGCTTACGTAATCATTAATTAAACCAATTAATTAATCATCATCTTAATTAATCAACCTTGATTAATTATCCCTTAATTACATTAAGTAATTAACCCTAAATTAATTATACAAATTAATTATCTACAAACCATTAAGTAATCAACCTTAATTATATTAATTCTTAATTAATCACAATTAATTAATTACCTTATAACCACTTATTATTGATTAACTTATCTTAATTAGTCAATCCTTAATTACTCTCATTAATTATATTAATTAATGACCCTTAATTAATTACTTTCATTAATCAACTTTAATAAATCATTAACAGTAATTATCAACCTGTAATTACTTACCTTAATTAATTAATTTCTTAATTAATTATACCAATCCTTTGATTAATTACACCAAGTAATTAGCCCTTAATTACTTCTACTAAGTAATTATCCTTTAATTACTTTCTATTAAGTAATTCCCTTTTAATTAATTACATCCTGTAATTATACATTAATTACTTACCTTAAGTAATTACACTATTCAATCTCATTAAATAATTATACTTAATTAATCACAAATGATTATCTTTAATTAATCAACCCATTTGATTAACCCAAATTAATCACACTTATTTGATTAATTACAATTGGGTAATTCATCCCTTAATTACCCCTTTTAAATAAATAAATTAATCTTTAAATTACAGATTAATTAGTCCTTAATTATTAATTAATAAACCTTAATTATCAATTAATAAAACTTAATAACCAATTAATTAATATTTAATTAATCAGTTAATCATCCTTAATTTCAATTAATTAACCCTAAATAATAGTTAATTAATCCTTAATTAACTTTAATTATAAATTAATTATTTCTTAATTATTAATTAATAAAGCTTAATTATTAATTAATAAAACTTAATTACAAATTAAGTACCTTTTTAATTACCAATTTAATTAATCTTAATTACATAATTAATCAACCTTTAATCATTAATTAATAATCTCTTTATCTAATTAATTATACTTAATTATAAATTAATTAACCTCTAATTAATTAACTTATAACCCTTAATTATTAATTTTAAATAAATTAATTAAATCGATTGATTACTCTTAATTAATCCCTTAATTAATCCTTAATCATTGTTAATTAAATTAATTAATCATATCTAATTTCCTTAATTAACTTAACTTCAACCCCTTAAAACTTTAATTATCTTAAGATAAAACATTGTCTTAATTAATGACTTAATTAACATTTAAAAACATTTTATCTTAATAATTAATTTTACTTAATTAAATCCATAATTAAGTTTAATTATTTATTAATTAATCACCTTTTTTTCCTCTCATGTCTGCCCATGATGTCCTAGCCCATACCCCCATCGTCAACTCAGTAGTACCTTCCCTCACCTCCTCTGACAGCACAGTTCCTCCCCTAATCACCACTGTTGCCTCTATCCATTCACCAAACTCTTCTCCACCAACGCCCCCTTCTCCCACTCATGTCCATACAATCACCAACTCTGTCCATAATCCGCCTAGCCTTCTTCCCGCTGTTCTACCTGTCCCCCTGGATATTCCCCCGCATGTTCCTCCTGACCCTATCCCATCTCTACCACCTATCGAATCTCCTTTATCCCAAATCGCCATACTTGTTAATTCTTCACCTCAGGGTGAACGGAAATGGACTTCGCTTTTTAAGCACAAGCCAAAAAACGCTGGGAAGCACACCCCCGTTGACCTGAAACTAGAGTATGAAGATGATGTTTTAGTACCAACGCAAGCTGTTCTTGAAGCTGGAGCAGTGATATGGAGTGAAACAATGGTTGGTTTTTTCTTAGACAAGCCGTTGTCTTACACAGCAGTTATTATAAAGCTTAAGAAGATATGGAAATTAAAAGGCTCTGTTACAGTTAAGTCAGATGGAATCATTTTCTTATTTAACTTCACGTGTGCTAAAGATAGAGTTAAGATTCTTCAAAGTGATCTTATAATCATGAATAATAAGTTGTTCATAGTCAAACCATACGATGCAGCGATAAGTAATGTATCTGGCTCAATCACTGCTGTTCCAGTTTGGGTACAGCTGTACAATCTTCCAATTTATGCTTGGTCTCCTCTTGGGATCAACTGGCTTAGTAGCCACTTGGGAAAGATGTTGTGCATGGATGAAATGACGGAAAAGCAAGAAAGACTGAGCTATGCGAAATGCTTAGTTGAAATTGAACCTGACAAGGAGCTTCTTGACGAGTTTGTGGTTAAGTTGGTGGAAGGATGATATCAAAGAATCTACGTATAGTATCTGTGGAAGCCAGATGTTTGTGTATTGTGTAGAAAATTTGGACATAAAACTAATAGTTGTGACAATAAGGAAAAGAATCAAAAAGACAATGATAAGGAAACAGGAATAAATGCCAGTAAAGAAAACACGGTAGGAACATCTGTGTTAGCCCGTGTTAACAAAAATGACAGACCATATCAGAAACGAAATATCAGAACTTGGCAACGTGTGAGCAAAAAGAAGGCAGAGATAGTTGATAAGAAAGATACAACAGCACAAAATAGAGGAAGTAATGAGGAAAACATGAATGATGAGGAAAGGAAAGTGAGGGGTATGATAATGGACAATGTGGTAATGAAGAGGATAGTAATGAAGATACTAATGAAGGTGATGCAGCCAAAACTCTAATTTCAATAGATAATGTGATTAAGGATAAAAGTCCTAGAAAAGGGGGGATAATAAATGAAAATGATACAGTTGGAAAACTCTTAATATTTAACAAATTTGATGCTCTCCTTAATCTGGACGAGGAGGAAAACATGATTGAATTGATAGATGAAAATATGATAAATGATATTCAAGGTCAAGCAGCACTGGAAAGCAATGAGGCAGAGGTACATAATGATGCTGAAAAGCATAGTACCCAAAAGGAAGACAGTAGAAAAAATACAATACAAAGGAAAAATGTGGTGGAACAAACAGTGAACAAGATACAAAAGACCGGTAACTAGCGATGCTGGAAATAATGATGATGGATCAAATAGTGATATTAATAAAGGAGAAGAAATTAGCTCAAGTGGTAGAAAAAACAGTTAAAAAAATTTCAAACTCAGCAAAATTGCTCAAAAGAAAGAAGACATGCACAAAGAACATGACACATGCACACCTTATCAGTCCAAATTACAACATACTTATTCTCCACCCCAAGGAAATGCCATTACTCCCAGCCTTTCTACACAACACATATACACCAAAATCAAACCTCCTTCATCATATAAAGCTCCTCCTGTTATACTCTCCTCTTCAAACACTATGCCATCCTCCCTGCAAAAACAATTAATTGCTACACAGTCCTCCTCCCCTACGCCAGAGGAAACAACAAACCATGAAATGACCCCACTTTCGGCTACGATTCCTAACTACCTGTCCTCGTCACATGCAGTAACTAGGAGAATGAAGATAGAACTTCTCAATGCACGTGTTATCCAATGATGTCACGCATTGGAGCATGGAACATACGTGGTGGACACCATGTTATCAAGCAAGATCTGTGTAAACAACTTATCAAAACACATCACCTGTCAATCTTAGCAATACTTGAAACAAAGTTAAATCTTACCTTGTCTATCAAGGCAGCAGCATATATTAACCCAAGCTGGAGATACATACACAATCTGAATGAAGCACCATATGGTAGGATAATGATTCTTTTCAATCCCAGTCAAATTCAACTAACTCCCATCCTTTCTACTTCTCAGTTGATACACTGCCATGCAACTGATCTTTCAGACAAATCATCTTTCTACGTTTCCTTTGTATACGCATTCAACTCGGCAGCTTCTAGATCTTCGTTACTTTCGGTCATTCCTTCTCTCAGACAGTCCACCCATCCATGCATTATTCTTGGGGATTTCAATTGTAGTTTCTCTCTCTCTCTCTCTGATAGAGTTGGTGGAAATCCACTCTCTCTTAATGAAATTAAACCACTTGCTGATACCCTAATCGATGCGGAGCTTGTTATGGTCAAATCTGTTGGTATGCAGTACTCGTGGAATAATAAGAGGAGACTTGGATGCAGAACCTTCTCAAGGATTGATCATTCCTTCTCCAATCAATTTGCCCTAACCAAATGGCCTCTCCTATACAACCACCTCCCTCCTCCTCTCCTTTCTGACCACTCACCTCAAATTATTCACCTACGTGGGGGCAGACAAGAGGGGAAAAACAAATTTTAAATTTTTTAATTCTTGGGTTTCTGAACCTGACTTTAAAACTACAGTGTTAACAACATGGAACAAGTCTAAAAATGGTAATCATATGTTTGTTTTGCAGGAAAAAATTAAAGAGATGAAGGGAGTCTTGAAACAATGGGCATTTAAAAGATATGGTAACGGAGATAAAATGAGCACACTGGTAAAAGAAAAGCTTATTGAGGTCCAAACAGCAATGATGGCTAATGTAAGTAATGCAAATCTCACAGCAACTGAAAGTACTTTGTCTCAGCAATACTATGAAGCATTAGCTAAAGAAAATGACATGATTAGACAGAAGTCGAGAATAAAATTGTGGGAAAAGGGAGATAGGAATAGTGCCTACTTCCATGCAAGTCTCAAGAATAACCAAAGAAGAGAAAACATAACTACTATCTATGATATAAACGGTGATCTTCACTCCACTCCTGATGAAGTCCAGGAAGCATTTGTTAAGCATTTCTCTGCCATGTATAGGAACAAAAACAACTTCATTCTGAGTATTGATCAGATCCCTAATGACATCCTGCCTAGACTTATTCCAGATGATTATACCTTCCTATGTAATGAAGTCACCACTGAAGAAATTAAACAAGCTATGTTTTCTCTTAATACCAATTCGTGTGGAGGCCCTGATGGGTTGAATGCTCTTTTCTATACTTCTTGTTGGTCGATTGTCTCAGCTGATGTTAACAATGCCATACTCCTATTCTTCAAAAAATGTAAAATCTTTAGATCGTTTAATTATACTAATATAGCACTTATACCCAAACTCATAAATGCTCACTGTGTTAATGAATTCTGCCCTATCTCGTGTTGTAATACTATTTATAAATGTATCTCTAAGATTATTGCTGCAAGACTTAAGCATGTCCTACCAAGAATTGTCTCCAAAAATCAAGCTGCCTTCTTACCTGGAAGGAACATTCTGGACCACGTCCTACTCTCTCATGAACTCATTAAGGGATATAAATGCAAGAATGTTACTCCGAAAGCGATGTTGAAGCTTGACATCATGAAAGCCTTTGATATGCTGCAATGGGATAGCATTGTTCGAATCATGGGGTACATGAACTTCCCACCTCATTTTATATCTTGGATATATGAATGTATCTCCTCCCCGACCTTTTTAGTTAATGTCAATGGTTTGACAGAAGGTTTTTTTGTTAGTAAGAAAGGGATTAGGCAAGGAGATCCTCTATCTGCTTATGTCTTCATTATTGTCATGGAACTTCTTACGAGGATGTTTGATAAACTTATGTACGAAGGAAATTTTAAGCTTCATCCAGCATGCAAAGAACCTCAGATCTCTGCGTTAATGTTTGCGGATGATTTAGTTGTGTTTTGTACTCCTGATATCAACACCGTTAAGAACATAATGCACACACTTGATAAATTCTATGCTATGACGGGTTTAAAAGTTAATCTCGACAAATCGGACATCATTATGGATGGAGTTAATTCTGAACAGTGTACTCATATTTCTCAAATCACTGGCTTGTCTCTTAATACTGACAATGTTTCTTACTTGGGTCTTCCTCTCTCAACATCAAAAATCTCAACTACACAATGTCTTCCTCTATTTGAGAAGATAACTGCGAGGCTGAACTGCTGGACCACCAGGTCACTTAGTCAAGCCGGAAGACTGACTATAATTAAGTCAGTCATATTTTCAATGCAAGTGTACTGGGCTAGAACATTCATTCTTCCCTTTAAGTTGATAAATATGATCAGAAGTGCATGTATGAAATTCCTATGGAACGGGCAGATACATTGCTCCCATAAAATTTTGCAGTGTTAAGAGGCCACTGAACAAAGGGGGTCTTGGTATTCTCAACTTAAAACAATGGAACAAAGCAGCCTTTGCGAAGCATTTAGACACCTATTATAACTGTTTAGAAAGCCTTTGGGCTATGTGGTCAGAAAAAAACATGATAAAGGGAAGGAGTTTGTGGAATATGACTAAGCCTCTAAACTTAAGCTGGACTCGGCAAAGTATTTTCAAAATTAAGGAGATGTTTCTTCCTCTTGTTCAGATGAACTCAAACCCTACTTACAGTTTGAGTTTCTGGGACGACCCATGGTTAAACAAGGGATTCATAATTCGACGTCACCTATCGTATAGCGAGATACAGCAAACTGGGCTTCACTTGGCAACTAAGGTCAGAGACGTTCTCTATAATTTTCAAATTTCACGTTATTTTTCTTCCAATCAGAGGATCCAGAATATTTGGAGCAAAATAGGAAAGTTTACTTCTCTGACCTCTGCTTCTGTATGTATGGAATGGGGAGACAAAAAAGCTAAATTCAGAATTGGAGATGCATATGAATTCATTATGAAGAACAGTTCTTGCCCAACATGGAGATGGTGGAAGAGAACTTGGACCAATGAGAGAGAATTTCATGCTTTGGAAAGTTCTTAAACATGCGATTATGTCCAAAGTAAAACTTGCATGCATGGGTATGTGTAACGACCCGTAAATTTGACCGGTTTTAATAACGTTACTAATTGAAATTTTGAAATTTTAAACGATAAAATTTTGAAATAAAATTTTAATATTTGAAATGCGTCTAGTTAAACATAGCAACTGGTAAATTTTCGTCCGAAAATATGAAAGTTTATTTCGCGCGTGAATTTACTTCAATTTAATCAGTTAAAAAGCGATGAAAATAAAATTTTTCAAAACCAAAATATTTTTACATAGAAAAATTCTAAACCATATTCTGAGCAAGATGTCAGTTGGTCGTTTTTTCAAATTCGGACATCTTTGGCCCCGTCGATCTTATTTTTCTGCGATTTTTATGCATTTTCGCAAGTATAAAATCTCGGAATTTTATAATTCAATCGAACCACTGATATCTGTATACCGTTTTGATCGTCTCGTCGTGTTGATCTTCATAGTATACTCATTTGTACATTTTGCAGTTCGGTACGCCGCGGAAACTGAGAAACGGTCATTCGTATCGGTAACCGTTTTTTTAAAAAAAAAAAAAAATTTTGAATCCCTGAACTTCGTCTACTCAACTGCCAAAAACGAACAGGCATTTGGCTTTAACACGTCTTGAATTACTGAGCTTGGCGTTCCATTTTTCAAAAAGTTTTGAGAAGAAGAAAAAAGAAAGAGATTGCATTTGAAATTAAATTTGTTCCTACCCTTCCTCTTGCTTGCGTCTCTTCCCCTCTAAACTTTTCCTTCTTCATTTTCCTTCTCCTCTCTCATTTGTTCTGTACTTAAAAAAAAAAAATATACACACGCATGAAAGCTCTTCATCACGTTACACCTCTTCGCTCATCAACCGTTCTCCACTCCAGCGCTCGCTCCTCCCACACCTGAGCTTTCGCCTTCACACAGGCCGAAGCCATATCTCCCTCCGTTCTTTGCTTCCTAACCTCCACCATACGACAATGCAACCAGCACATCGAACTGAGCTCCGGCCATGTCTTCCCTCTCCGCTCCATCGACCTGAGTAGCCGAACATCGAGCGGCACTGCCAAACGCCGGCTCTCTTCCTCGTCCATCATCCATCAACGCCTCTCCAAGCCTCGTGCTCCACTCCACCTGATCACCACATACATGTTTTAAGGTACATATAAAAGGTTGTACATTTTGATACATATATATATATATTGTTTGAAATATCTGAATATTTAAAGTATATGTACACGGTTGTTGAAATAAAACTTGGGTTTTAAAGTATTGTTTGAAATATATATATACTAGGCTTATGTTAATATTCTGAAATTAAATTTTATTTTACGATTTTAAAACATGTCTGGATATTAAGTTTGAATATGTACCTAAAGAATTTAGTAAGCTATGGGTAATAATAATAATACAGTATGTTTATATATACTTGTATGGTTATATAATGTGTTTATACTTAAGCTATTTGTTATTTTGGATCTGTAAAGTATAAAGTGGCCTGGGTTGTTTGCTTTTAGGAAAAACATCAGAAAAGAATTTATATGTATGCATACTTTATATTTTTCAAAGATGATGCCACTTAGATATAAATTTCGGCCGTTGTTATATATATGTATAAGTGATAGTATTTCTAAGTTATATTTTAGATGCAGTTGTATAATAATTTATGTAATAGTATATCTATATATGTCAGTGTTAGTTTTTAAAGAGTATAAGTTAAATAAATATTTTATAATCTCAACAATGTATATGTTTTCAAAGTTTATTAAATGTCAGTTTTAAAGATTGGTTTTCGATGTCCTATATACATTTGATTATATATTAACGTTTGGGTATTATTGATTTCAAGTACAGGCACATATATAGTTATATAAGATTTATATATGAAAAGTTATATTGTCTAAGTATATAAGCTATTACTTTGGATTTGCTGGTTTTACTTTATCAGTATGTTCATATAATAAGAATTTGTTTAAGATTTTGTTTACTGTTAGTATATATATATATATATGTATGTATGTAAGGATGGTATTTTTGGATATGATGGTTCAAGGGATATAGATATAAAGTATGTATGTTGCAGCATGTATTTTGTAACAAAAGTTTATATATACGGGTGCTTAATTAAAATAATGATTTAATTATATGTTATTTTATTTTAATATTTGTTTTAATCAAATATTGTTTATGGTAATAAATATATATGTATATATAAGTCCACTTATATAAATTATCTTCATTGATACAGCTCTGACTTGATTCGACAAATTCATATTTATCAGCTTTGATCGTTGGATTCCGTGTCCATCGTGCTTTGATCCTAAATTCGTACCTGGATATCGTATCCCAATTCTTTGTCAAGAAATCTCTAGCCTCGAAATGTGAGCGATCACTCACGATTGATATTCTTTTATTTATTAAATTTGATTTCAATTGAAACGACAATTGAAATATGCTGCTGTTATTTATTGCACTGTTATTTATGTATCAGTTCACCTTTGACATCTGACACCATTATATGTTATTTATGCGATGATAATTCAGTTTGGTTGATAAATGATTGATTGTTTGATGTTATAATTGGATGTTAAATTGTTAATGTAGCAAGTGATAAATAAATTGAAATTGAAATTGACGTAGAATAGTTAACAATTTGCAATTGATAGGTGTTGAAGTTGATTAGTTAAATTTGTATAATATGACCCCTTTTTGAATGTTAAATAAATTGACACGTAGAAATAGTGTTAACGACACCTTGAACCATTTAAATGTATGTTGTATAAATTGATGTAGTTTGAAATTGAATAATAAATATCGTGAAGAACCGTATAAATATTACTGTAATAATCTTTAATCTACATGAAATGATAGTGTAGATTCTAGGAATAATTATATTAATTTGCATAAATAACAAGGTGAATTAATACGATTATTTCGGGATTATTTGAATTGTTTATTGAATTGTTATTGATTGTTGCTCTTGTTCATTTATTTACTTTGACACCATCCCTGTTATCACACTGCAAGTTCCCTTTGCTATGCTTTGATTTTGAATTGGAATCGGGTTGAAATGATAAATACCCAAATTGAACTTGACTTAGGATAGAGAATTAAATAAACCGATTGGTCAAAAATTTGATTTGAAATAAAATAAAGATTTTATTTGAATAATAAGGTTTTGAAATAAAATTGGAACGTAAATTTTGATAAAAGGAAAATGTTAATATTGAAATCTGAAACAAGATATTAATGTAATAACTGATAAAGGACGTTGTTTGAAATGAATTATTCGATAATAAATTTGGAATAGTTAATAATTAAGTTTGAAATTAGTAATAGTTAAATTTGGAATTATTAATAGTTAATAATCAAGTCTTGAAATTTATGAAAAATTAAGTTTGAAATTATTAATAACGAAGTTAAAATAATTAATAATTAAGTTTTGAATTATTAATGAATGAGTTTGAAATGATTTAATAATTAAGGTTGGATTTATAATTAAGTTTGAAATTATTAAGTTTTGAATTTATTAATAATTAAGATCGAAATTATTTAATAATTGAATAAGATTGAATTATTTGATAATCGAATAAAAATTGAATTCTTTGATAAGAGAAATTGAACTTTTGAATGAGTAAATTGGAACTTCGGAAAATAATTGAAATTGAGTTTCTTGGTTAATTAAGTTTTGGAAATTATTTAAGTAAGTAAATAAGTGAAATTGAATTTCTTTAACAAGAAATAAAATGTGATTTATTGAAATTAATGCAAGACTTGAAATTTTTAGAATTTGATTTGATGAATCTAATTTAGTTAAATTTGAAGTTTTGATGAAATGAAGATGAACGTAAGTAATTGATTTAATGAATTGTGAATTAAGTAAAATTGTTTTGAATGATAAATTAGCTTAACAAATATTGAGTGAAATCGATTAATGAATGTAAAAATTGATTTGAATGTTAAATTTCATTAGTTTAAATGATTTCGGAATGAAACTGATATACGAACTTGAATCAATATTTGAATTGTTTTACATAAAAAAAAATTGAAATTGAATTGTAAGACTTTGAAACGGTAATTTGGAAGTTGAAACGAAAATTATGGAAATCGATTTCGAAAGATAAATGAAATGTGATTTATAAATTCTAATTGGAATTGAAATTGATTTGGTTTTGAAATATATTAAACGACCAATCGGTGTAATAATTACGAAAGTTATTAAAGAAACCGGAGTCGGTCATGGACATACTCTCTGTCTAAACCGAAAACCACTTTAATAACTATACGCGGAGTGGTGATCCAGAATGAAGTGGTTGGAATGATGTACGTCGATGACTGGAGAAAGAGAACGATAATGGATAGCCTTGACACTTGTGTCAAATTGGAAATGACTAAAATCAGGAGCCGTGCCGGGCCAAATGGGGTTAGCTACCTCGAGCGAACACACTTCTTCGTAACTACTCTCATTACTTGTGATTGATAGGTGCACCCTCGGAATTTCAGGAGTGTTGTTTCGCGGTGTTGCGATCGCTGCGGCGATGCGTTCTCACCAGTCCGGATCAGGCGAACGGTAGTTTCACTACCTTGGGTATTGCCTCATGTGTCTTGTCATACTTGTATCCCTATATACGCGATCACTACGAATTTGTTTTGTGTTATACCTATGGAGTACTCCCTGATATCCCACCAGTTTACGGTGGAGTTTACAGTGCTGTATAGACTATGACATTTATATAAAATGTGTTAAGGGGGATAATGGTAACGCCTTAACACTATTTTGATACTTTATATTACTGATAAACATTATCTATTTAGCGTACACTACTACATAGTAGATAGTTTAACGGATCCTTAAAGGATGGTGATTCCAACATCCTTTGAGTTACTTGTATTTCGATTGCTATTTCACTTGAGTTGGATTTATTGATATGAGAATATTAATCCTGACTCGAGTGTTTTGTATTTTCTTCACGCTTGGGTCAGATTGAGTGGTTCAGCTTTTGAGACTCACCTTTGGAGTTGGAGCTTTGCTTGAAGATCCAGCCATCTATTCTGCTTTCAGTATTCGATGATTCCAGTGATGTATTCTGATTTGTACTTGATGTATCGTATTTCTCTTCTGTTGTAAACTCTGATGTATCTTATATATTTACATAGTAGCTTCATGAACTACTATTCATTTTACTTCCGCTGCATATTATTACTCTGTGTCTGTGATTCTGTGATTATTTATTTACTGTATATCTGAGTTTTGCCAAATTATAATTAACAATTCAGTATTTTGAATTATTCAAGTCCGACATGTGCGGATGCGAACAGTCCAAAATATCGGGTCGTTACAGTTGGTATCAGAGCTTTTGGTAGCTCTAGGCAAAACTTAGCATATAGGGTAAATGTATTTACAGAATCATTCCCACTCGAGTTTCAATCTCTTCATTTTGACTCAATTCCTTTGAATTTTGGAACGTTCCCTCGGTTCCGAAATTCATTCTTATCCCTCACCATTCGTGTTCCTTCAATTCTGGAGCATCTCATAACTCCACTTTGAATGATATATATAATCAATCGGCGGTCTCGCCAAACTTCGAATAATTTATAAAAAGGTGAAACGCCTTTACAATAGGCATTGATTTACCGAAGATTTCTGTATCCCCGGTTTACGATGCTATCCATCTCCTGCAATACCTGAATTATATTTCTTGAGATCGAATGTTGATTTATCTCGGAATTCAGCATCGATCTTATTCTTGAAGTAACGGTCGACCCGGTTAAGGTTGCTCGTGAATTAGATAAGCTTATCCATTCCCGGTTCCGTTAATTGAATCATTTTTTTTCGAACTTGTATTCGAATCAAAATTCTCTTTGATTTGAGTCCATTAAATTTGAATCTCTATACTTATTTTAAAATCCATCCTTGTATCATCGAGCGAGGAAGTGTATTTGTAAATTTATGTTAAAAATGTTTTATATACATTGTGTTTTTTGAGTTGTTGATGTTGATTTGGGTTTTCGATCGATTCGTCTGATCAACGCTATCGATAGGATTTCCAAAACACTTGAGCAGAGCAAACCGACACAATAATATTTTCAAATTGGTGAATAAAATGGTTTTGTATAATTATATTATATATAAGTATAAATTTTTCTGAAATTAAATGTTAATGAATCTGTCGTCCGAAATGTGAAAATTTAATTTACATTTATTGGTTTATAAACCATTGACTATTTCATAATATAAATAAATGAATTTATAAAACTTGGTTATAATTTGATTTGGAAGTTAGAATTGAGAATTTAATTTTCCGGTGACTTCAAACTTTGGTTTAAACATATATTATTTAAAGTATTTTCAAATACAAATCATTTCAAAGAATTGAAAAGTTTAAATCGGTGCTCTTCTCTTTGTCGCTGGAAAATAATTTCGGTGATGACGGCCGCATCATCGACTTTCATTTTCGAGTTTCGAAGTGGAGAGACCATCAGTTTGAAATAAATTTGTTTTGAATTTCTAAAGTATGACTCGATTTAATATATATATATATATATTAGTATTTGATTTAGATTTGACTTGGATATATGGTATGTATATAATTATCTCCAAATTGTTTAAAGTTAATCGGAAATTTAATTCTTAAAATTTGGATTAAGGATGATTTCAAATTATAAATTGAGGCAAGGATTTTGATTAAATATTTAAACTTGAGAGAATTGAATTAGAAATTTACTTGTATAATACTCAATTGCATTCAATATAACTTACCTAAATTTTCAAAAGTTAACTTTGTAGTTGGATATTGTACAATATAAAAGGATGTTAAAAAAAAAATTAAGCTAAACTAAAAATTTCTATTCATATTTCACGATTTATCAATTGTTAACGGATATAATGATTATTCGATATCTGTCAATATCCACGGATGCAAATATTCAGAAAAAATAATTTAGATACAGATACGAATAGGTCACCATCTGTATTTGAAAATATGTGTTTGTAATTTAAGTCATAATTGGAAATGTCATTCGCAAGATGTCATAACTAGTTTAATTATTGTCTTAAATTTCACTGAAATAAAATATAGGAAATAAGGACGGAAATATGGAGGTAACAAATTGCTATGCATCACAACTTTAATTGCATTGGTGATACATAGAAAAATATTACACAGTTATCAAATATAACTTCCCAGTTCATTGGCATCTTCATACATGAACACTGTACTTCAAACTTTAAGTATAACCGTTTAGAATTCATAATATGCCATGCAAATAGCATAGTCCTGTTAGTAAATATGTATTTGATAGGTCTATATAAATGGAATAATATCTCAGCATGTGCACATAAATGTCACCATTTCAGGGTAGAGACCTGGAAAGTGGCGTGACCCGTTAAGAAGAATTAAAGTCCTTTTCAAATAGTCAATTATAAACATTGTAACAGAGAAAATGAAAACTTAGGTACCGATAGAAGCAGAATACAACATAAACAAATTGTTGAATATAAATTGATTTAAATTGAAATTTATATGGGTTAAATAAATTGTTTATAATGTAACTCAAGTTTATTTTCTTTTGGTTATTTCTATTCTCCTACTCCCTTCCTTTTCGGGGACGAAAAGCTTTGAGTGGGGGAGAATGTAACGACCCGTAAATTTGACCGGTTTTAATAACGTTACTAATTGAAAATTTGAAATTTTAAACGATAAAATTTTGAAATAAAATTTTAATATTTGAAATGCGTCTAGTTAAACATAGCAACTGGTAAATTTTCGTCCGAAAATATGAAAGTTTATTTCGCGCGTGAATTTACTTCAATTTAATCAGTTAAAAAGCGATGAAAATAAAATTTTTCAAAACCAAAATATTTTTACATAGAAAAATTCTATACCATATTCTGAGCAAGATGTCAGTTGGTCGTTTTTTCAAATTCGGACATCTTTGGTCCCGTCGATCTTATTTTTCTGCGATTTTTATGCATTTTCGCAAGTATAAAATCTCGGAATTTTATAATTCAATCGAACCACTGATATCTGTATACCGTTTTGATCGTCTCGTCGTGTTGATCTTCATAGTATACTCATTTGTACATTTTGCAGTTCGGTACGCCGCGGAAACTGAGAAACGGTCATTCGTATCGGTAACCGTTTTAAAAAAAAAAAAAATTTTTTGAATCCCTGAACTTCGTCTACTCAACTGCCAAAAACGAACAGGCATTTGGCTTTAACACGTCTTGAATTACTGAGCTTGGCGTTCCATTTTTCAAAAAGTTTTGAGAAGAAGAAAAAAGAAAGAGATTGCATTTGAAATTAAATTTGTTCCTACCCTTCCTCTTGCTTGCGTCTCTTCCCCTCTAAACTTTTCCTTCTTCATTTTCCTTCTCCTCTCTCATTTGTTCTGTACTTAAAAAAAAAAATATACACACGCATGAAAGCTCTTCATCACGTTACACCTCTTCGCCCATCAACCGTTCTCCACTCCAGCGCCCGCTCCTCCCACACCTGAGCTTTCGCCTTCACACAGGCCGAAGCCATATCTCCCTCCGTTCTTTGCTTCCTAACCTCCACCATACGACAATGCAACCAGCACATCGAACTGAGCTCCGGCCATGTCTTCCCTCTCCGCTCCATCGACCTGAGTAGCCGAACATCGAGCGGCACTGCCAAACGCCGGCTCTCTTCCTCGTCCATCATCCATCAACGCCTCTCCAAGCCTCGTGCTCCACTCCACCTGATCACCACATACATGTTTTAAGGTACATATAAAAGGTTGTACATTTTGATACATATATATATATATTGTTTGAAATATCTGAATATTTAAAGTATATGTACACGGTTGTTGAAATAAAACTTGGGTTTTAAAGTATTGTTTGAAATATATATATACTAGGCTTATGTTAATATTCTGAAATTAAATTTTATTTTACGATTTTAAAACATGTCTGGATATTAAGTTTGAATATGTACCTAAAGAATTTAGTAAGCTATGGGTAATAATAATAATAATACAGTATGTTTATATATACTTGTATGGTTATATAATGTGTTTATACTTAAGCTATTTGTTATTTTGGATCTGTAAAGTATAAAGTGGCCTGGGTTGTTTGCTTTTAGGAAAAACATCAGAAAAGAATTTATATGTATGCATACTTTATATTTTTCAAAGATGATGCCACTTAGATATAAATTTCGGCCGTTGTTATATATATGTATAAGTGATAGTATTTCTAAGTTATATTTTAGATGCAGTTGTATAATAATTTATGTAATAGTATATCTATATATGTCAGTGTTAGTTTTTAAAGAGTATAAGTTAAATAAATATTTTATAATCTCAACAATGTATATGTTTTCAAAGTTTATTAAATGTCAGTTTTAAAGATTGGTTTTCGATGTCCTATATACATTTGATTATATATTAACGTTTGGGTATTATTGATTTCAAGTACAGGCACATATATAGTTATATAAGATTTATATATGAAAAGTTATATTGTCTAAGTATATAAGCTATTACTTTGGATTTGCTGGTTTTACTTTATCAGTATGTTCATATAATAAGAATTTGTTTAAGATTTTGTTTACTGTTAGTATATATATATATATGTATGTATGTAAGGATGGTATTTTTGGATATGATGGTTCAAGGGATATAGATATAAAGTATGTATGTTGCAGCATGTATTTTGTAACAAAAGTTTATATATACGGGTGCTTAATTAAAATAATGATTTAATTATATGTTATTTTATTTTAATATTTGTTTTAATCAAATATTGTTTATGGTAATAAATATATATGTATATATAAGTCCACTTATATAAATTATCTTCATTGATACAGCTCTGACTTGATTCGACAAATTCATATTTATCAGCTTTGATCGTTGGATTCCGTGTCCATCGTGCTTTGATCCTAAATTCGTACCTGGATATCGTATCCCAATTCTTTGTCAAGAAATCTCTAGCCTCGAAATGTGAGCGATCACTCACGATTGATATTCTTTTATTTATTAAATTTGATTTCAATTGAAACGACAATTGAAATATGCTGCTGTTATTTATTGCACTGTTATTTATGTATCAGTTCACCTTTGACATCTGACACCATTATATGTTATTTATGCGATGATAATTCAGTTTGGTTGATAAATGATTGATTGTTTGATGTTATAATTGGATGTTAAATTGTTAATGTAGCAAGTGATAAATAAATTGAAATTGAAATTGACGTAGAATAGTTAACAATTTGCAATTGATAGGTGTTGAAGTTGATTAGTTAAATTTGTATAATATGACCCCTTTTTGAATGTTAAATAAATTGACACGTAGAAATAGTGTTAACGACACCTTGAACCATTTAAATGTATGTTGTATAAATTGATGTAGTTTGAAATTGAATAATAAATATCGTGAAGAACCGTATAAATATTACTGTAATAATCTTTAATCTACATGAAATGATAGTGTAGATTCTAGGAATAATTATATTAATTTGCATAAATAACAAGGTGAATTAATACGATTATTTCGGGATTATTTGAATTGTTTATTGAATTGTTATTGATTGTTGCTCTTGTTCGTTTATTTACTTTGACACCATCCCTGTTATCACACTGCAAGTTCCCTTTGCTATGCTTTGATTTTGAATTGGAATCGGGTTGAAATGATAAATACCCAAATTGAACTTGACTTAGGATAGAGAATTAAATAAACCGATTGGTCAAAAATTTGATTTGAAATAAAATAAAGATTTTATTTGAATAATAAGGTTTTGAAATAAAATTGGAACGTAAATTTTGATAAAAGGAAAATGTTAATATTGAAATCTGAAACAAGATATTAATGTAATAACTGATAAAGGACGTTGTTTGAAATGAATTATTCGATAATAAATTTGGAATAGTTAATAATTAAGTTTGAAATTAGTAATAGTTAAATTTGGAATTATTAATAGTTAATAATCAAGTCTTGAAATTTATGAAAAATTAAGTTTGAAATTATTAATAACGAAGTTAAAATAATTAATAATTAAGTTTTGAATTATTAATGAATGAGTTTGAAATGATTTAATAATTAAGGTTGGATTTATAATTAAGTTTGAAATTATTAAGTTTTGAATTTATTAATAATTAAGATCGAAATTATTTAATAATTGAATAAGATTGAATTATTTGATAATCGAATAAAAATTGAATTCTTTGATAAGAGAAATTGAACTTTTGAATGAGTAAATTGGAACTTCGGAAAATAATTGAAATTGAGTTTCTTGGTTAATTAAGTTTTGGAAATTATTTAAGTAAGTAAATAAGTGAAATTGAATTTCTTTAACAAGAAATAAAATGTGATTTATTGAAAGTAATGCAAGACTTGAAATTTTTAGAATTTGATTTGACGAATCTAATTTAGTTAAATTTGAAGTTTTGATGAAATGAAGATGAACGTAAGTAATTGATTTAATGAATTGTGAATTAAGTAAAATTGTTTTGAATGATAAATTAGCTTAACAAATATTGAGTGAAATCGATTAATGAATGTAAAAATTGATTTGAATGTTAAATTTCATTAGTTTAAATGATTTCGGAATGAAACTGATATACGAACTTGAATCAATATTTGAATTGTTTTACATAAAAAAAAATTGAAATTGAATTGTAAGACTTTGAAACGGTAATTTGGAAGTTGAAACGAAAATTATGGAAATCGATTTCGAAAGATAAATGAAATGTGATTTATAAATTCTAATTGGAATTGAAATTGATTTGGTTTTGAAATATATTAAACGACCAATCGGTGTAATAATTACGAAAGTTATTAAAGAAACCGGAGTCGGTCATGGACATACTCTCTGTCTAAACCGAAAACCACTTTAATAACTATACGCGGAGTGGTGATCCAGAATGAAGTGGTTGGAATGATGTACGTCGATGACTGGAGAAAGAGAACGATAATGGATAGCCTTGACACTTGTGTCAAATTGGAAATGACTAAAATCAGGAGCCGTGCCGGGCCAAATGGGGTTAGCTACCTCGAGCGAACACACTTCTTCGTAACTACTCTCATTACTTGTGATTGATAGGTGCACCCTCGGAATTTCAGGAGTGTTGTTTCGCGGTGTTGCGATCGCTGCGGCGATGCGTTCTCACCAGTCCGGATCAGGCGAACGGTAGTTTCACTACCTTGGGTATTGCCTCATGTGCCTTGTCATACTTGTATCCCTATATACGCGATCACTACGAATTTGTTTTGTGTTATACCTATGGAGTACTCCCTGATATCCCACCAGTTTACGGTGGAGTTTACAGTGCTGTATAGACTATGACATTTATATAAAATGTGTTAAGGGGGATAATGGTAACGCCTTAACACTATTTTGATACTTTATATTACTGATAAACATTATCTATTTAGCGTACACTACTACATAGTAGATAGTTTAACGGATCCTTAAAGGATGGTGATTCCAACATCCTTTGAGTTACTTGTATTTCGATTGCTATTTCACTTGAGTTGGATTTATTGATATGAGAATATTAATCCTGACTCGAGTGTTTTGTATTTTCTTCACGCTCGGGTCAGATTGAGTGGTTCAGCTTTTGAGACTCACCTTTGGAGTTGGAGCTTTGCTTGAAGATCCAGCCATCTATTCTGCTTTCAGTATTCGATGATTCCAGTGATGTATTCTGATTTGTACTTGATGTATCGTATTTCTCTTCTGTTGTAAACTCTGATGTATCTTATATATTTACATAGTAGCTTCATGAACTACTATTCATTTTACTTCCGCTGCATAATATTACTCTGTGTCTGTGATTCTGTGATTATTTATTTACTGTATATCTGAGTTTTGCCAAATTATAATTAACAATTCAGTATTTTGAATTATTCAAGTCCGACATGTGCGGATGCGAACAGTCCAAAATATCGGGTCGTTACAGTATGAGTGTTAGTATTTACTGTACTTACTGTAATGAACAACCAGAGACAGCATAACACTTGTACTTTGAATGCCCTTATATTAAGCAAATCTGGACTAATGTTATGGCGAGGCTTCAACGAACTAATGTCTCTCATGACAATCGAGTGGAGTGGGAAAGGATCTATGCGACATCAGGTAAGAAGCATGAAGGAAAGAGAATATTTATTGTTGTGTTGAAGAGCTTCATTAGCTCAGTTTGGAGAGAGCGAAACACGAGAGTGTTTGATGCCAATAACGCAAAATCTGATGTTATTTTCAAGTAGTGGATAATACATGAAATCAAAGTTACTATAAGTCTGCTCTCATTCTCCATTGATCCGGGGATATGTGCCTCATTTCAAACGTATTAACTGGGCTTGTTAATTTTTCTTTTTTTCCTTTTAATTCCTGATTTTGTTTCTCCTGTGTTTGTTGCGCCTAATGTCCCCCTGTCTTCTTTATGTTGTATGTGTTTAATTCCGTTTGGTGCAGCAATAAAATGGTCGGGGACCATCTAACCCCGTCGGCCTTGCCAAAAAAATAAACAATTATTTAACTTGACAAATTAAGGTTAAAAAGCTTCCTTTAGATATTTAAAATATTATCAAGTAATAGTTTTTAAAACTAGTTTCAAATTTGAATTTAAAACTTGCTTTTACAAATACCCTTTAAAAATTTTATTTCTAACTTAACTTTTAAATCAACTTAAACCTTTGCTTGATAAAATTTAAGTTAAACAAATTTTAAAACCTCTTGAAATTTTTTTAAAGAACATTTATTAAATATAAAGAGAATTTATAAAGGAAGATTCAAACTAAATTAAAGTTTAAATTCAAAACTTAGATTTTTAAAACCCCTTTAAAAAAATCTCAACATTTTCATTAGGACCAACCCCAAGTCCACTCAGGTCTAGCCTGAGTTCCCTTATATTTAAAAATTTGGTTTCAGTTTTACATTTAAATTTTGAATTCTTAAACCTGGAACAAAACCCTCTGGAACCACACAGCACGAATTCCCACTCAAGTTTCAACTCGAGTCACCCAACCTCCTACCCGAGATATGCTTCGAGTTCAAATCTCAACAAAACCCATAACCCAAATCAACATACACAACCTCCCCTGTGCACATGCACCACTGCCAGAACCACCTCCGGCCACTGACGAACCCTCCGGCATGCCGACATCAACATTGCAACCTTCTCCCATCACCAATCACCATCACAAGCCTTGCTCCAGAATTTAGCATTCCAATTGAAATAGGAAACCCATCACCATGGCCAAATCACATCGAAGTTGCATCTCCGACCATCTGATGACTTGCAACTCTGGCCACTCCATCTCCAAACATCCACGAACCCATTCCCGAAGTTTCCTCAAACTTGATGCATCAGTGAAGTAGCAGTGGAACAATTTTCAAGTTCGAACAAAACTAGGTTTAAAATCCAAATCACCTCACCGTCGTCGCTACAACGATCATTCAGTGCTTCCACCATTTTTGCCACACTTCCTGATCCTACTTCCACCTCCACCCAAGATTCTGATTACCATAAACCTCGAGATCACCAGATATTGACCAGAATTCAAATTCCAGTCATTCACCAAATTCTCATTCAATACCTCATTGAAAATTTTGATTTTTGTTTAAAAAATCATAATTTTTAAAGATGATTCAAGTTAATATCTTGAATCAGTAAATTTGAGTCATATATTTTAACATGTTAAAGTAATTCCTACTGTCTTATTTTGATTTCAGAGAACTTCCACATCTATTTTGCTTAAATAAGATTTTTAAACTTAAACTAATGTTTAAACAAACATATCATGTTTAAATCTTAAAACCTAAGAATGAACTGATAAGAGGATTTTGAATTTTCTTTTATTCTTATTCTCTGTAGCTTAAAAACAGAGAAGAACCATCAAAACATACATGCATAGTTCATTCACATTCATACACACAGATTATACATTATATACACACATGCAAGCATTGGTCATTTCAGAAATTTGACAAGCAACAAATAGTTATTACTTAAGGTTTATAAATAGATGTTTACTCACCTTTTTAATTAAATGCAGAGAGCTTGATCTTGATGATAAAACTGGAAAACTTGCTTTGTTTTTGATTCTAGAAAACTTTGAATTGCTTGAATCTTTGAAATGGCTTTAAAGGTTGATTGTGTAACTGGAACAAGATGATGATTTAGGACTTTGAAAACCTGTTTGGTTCCAGGCTTTGAGAAAATGGTCACAGGTTGATGACATTTCTCTGTTTTGAAGAATTTGTTACATGCTTTAATTCATTTTTGGTTTTAGAAATGAACTTAGCTTCTTTGATTACAGGGTTTAACTTGAAAATGATTACAAGTTTGTATTTGTTTTTGAGGAATGAATTCAGGTTTGAATGACAGTGTTTGCTTTGAGGATTGATTACAGATTTGCTTTGATTTGTTTCAAAGGAGATGAATTGCTGGTTTTAAACAATGAACTTCAGATTTGAACTGAGCATTGGTTTCAGATTTGTTTTCTTGAGGAATGAATTGAGAAAAGAAAAAGAATTGAAGCATGAAGGTATGTGTTTATATAAGCTAATTTAGATTTTATTAAAATTTAAAGAAAATAAAATAAATGTGACACTTGTCTCTAACTTTAATTATTATGTTAACACATGTTACTTAAGTGGTTTAGATCTTAACACCTGTAATAATTCATATTTACTTAATTTGTAAATGATTTTAAAAGCCTTCTTGTTAAATTCCTAATTAACAAATCATTTATAAATTTATAAATGCTTTCTAAATTTTATATAAATACAATCTTTAAAGAAAATAGAATATAAACCAATTATGATTTAAGTAAAAATCATATAAAATATTTTAAACTCATTTTTAAATGTTAAATTTAAAAAGCTTTTGTATTTATTCCTATTAAATAAATACTTTTACAAATTTCTATAAATAAATTTCTTTAAAGAGAATAATTTAAAACAAATCTTATTTTTAAATTAAAAACTCATTCATATAATTTAAATCCAAACTATATTTTTATTTTTATTTTAAGATATATATACTCCTTTTAAATTCAATTTTTAAATTCAAATTAAAATCCAATTTAAAATCAATTCAAATAAATATAATATCAATTTTAAACAAACACATTATTAATTGTAAATAATTATCCTATTTAAAATCAATTTAAATGCACAGGTGTATATATATATATATCTAAACATACTTATTAATTTTGAAAAAAACAAGTCAATTTAGAATTTATTTATACAATAACACAAACTAAATAATTATTCTTATTTAAAATCAATCTATAATCATAATTTAAAACATCACATTATTAATTATTTGGCTACTTATATTTGAAAATAACAATTTTATCAATTTTAAACAATTTAATTAAGAGATTATCACATTTTAATTTCCTTGAAATTCCGGGATATCATATTCCTCCCCCCTTAAAAGAATTTCATCCTCGAAATTTAAAACAAAGATAATCCAAAGTTTTATTTTATTTCAACCAATTCAAACATACATATCAGCCATACATAACCAAACAAACAATTTCATCCAAACAAACAATTCAACCAAACAACTCTAGCTATCTAGACACAGATCCGGATAAGCTTCCTAAAATTATCTCGAGTTTCCCAGATACAGACACAGGGATACTCGCTCCACTAAATCCAAACTAGCTTTATTACTAAGCTACTAAGCTCCTACTCATCTAGATCTATAATCTATACAAGATATCAGACCACAGACAAGTTTGATCAACAACTAAATCCTTCAGGACTACAGGTTCCAAAACCAGTGATGAACCAGACACGTACTCCCTCAGAGACACGTGAAATACCTTGAATCCCAGCCTTCCAAACTGGCAATTCAACTCTTCAGACCAAAGCACTGATCCTTACAAAAACTCAAAAGAATTCAATATACCTCAGAACTAACCTCATAATCTTATCAAATCTTATTGCTCCCTTTACGGGAGAAATAACAACGAAGTATCCAACTTCGAATTCCAAATTCCTCCGTCTCTTATCCATAGAACTCTCTTGACGATCCTGGGCTGCCTATAGATCCTTCCTGATCAGCTCAACTTTTGCTGATGCCTCTAGAAACAAACTGGATCAAACACAACTCAACAAAATGATCCTCCTAAGATCTACCCAAATCAAGAGCACAAACTCTACTCCACAATCATCAGAAGACTTCAACTTACTTATCTTATATGAAAAAGATAAACAGAATCACTCGCTAATTCGCCTCAGATCCTGAAAAACTCCAGTAGAACTTCTCTAATCCAAAACACTGCAACTTCTAGTTGCTTCCACTCTAGAATAGCTGCCACCATGCTTCCGCTGCACAACTCTGATCCGGAGCAGATGAGAATGTCGTCGAGGCATAGACTAGACAGCACACCCTGACAATAAGGTTCAACCAATCCATAAGAGAAAACTCAGAAGTTCCAAGAAATACAGAGCTGCTTAACTTAATCCTCTTTCTCTAGAAGCCATCCTTCTTCCCAGCTGAATCACCGGTATCACTCCTGACATCAAGTCGATACAGAACTCAATCTCCAAAGCGGACAAACCTCAGACTCCCTAGAAGACATCTGGAAAATCTCAGATAATTCCATAACTCCTACATCCTCTAGAGATGCCTCAAATCCAAGCAAAAGAGTATCCAAGGTAATCATCCAAACTATCGCAAGTCACTTTTGCGATCAGCCCAACCTAAATTCCCAAGATATTGTTCTATCTTTACAAATCAGAACAGCTTATCCTCGAGCAACTAATCCATCGAAGAAACGGGTCTTCTCTGCTGCTTCTGACTTCCACCTCTAGGAAACTGCTAAGGCAAAAAGATTCCTGCTGGAACACAAAACACTTCCGAGCTGCACCGTCGACACAGATGCTAAAGACTTCTTATCCAAAGCTCTTCGAGAAACTCGAACCTCAAACCAAACACAAACATCCTGCTAAACCCAGCCTCAGCACTGAAGCAGACACACTTCCTTATACTTGTTCCAAAGAAACATCTTCGGAGACTTCCATAGTCACTGTGTCTCATCATGCAACTACTACTTCCTGAGGTTGCCAAGATACCATCACTTGCTTCTGCCTAACCGACAGATCCAAACTTTACTCAACCATCTTCAAAGATGAACTCCGAACCTTAACAGGTTTCCTTCAGAGATCAATGAAATCGTTACACCAAGCTGAAAAGCTTACTCGAGACGGTATTAGGTCTACAATCTCGACAGATACACTTCCAACCTTAAACATTCTAACTCCAACCATTGGCAGTCGTGTTACACACACCACTACCCTATCTACCTTTATAACTTATGTTGAAAAACCCGAATAGGTAACCCAACGGATATAAAAATTACAAGTACGCTCTCTAAAGAAAGACACCATTACAGAGCCTAGGTATTCGCTCACCCTTTCTCTGATACCAAGTGAAACGACCCGCCTTTCTCTCCACAGAAAGATGCATCATTTTTAAGAAAGAAAGGGATAGAAAAGAGAAAGATAGAGAAGAAAGAAAGAAACAACATCAGAATCTCAACAGAGGAACAAATAAATTATATTAATCACATAATATATTACATAGTGTCATATACATCAGAGTTGCACAGTTTATACAACACATACTAGACAGTTATAAACACATGTCTAGTTATACAACTAAATATACAATACAGACAAACAACTCAGAGAACACACAGCGGAATACTATATATCTATACGCTGAAGCCTCCTGCTCCATTGCTCCTCCAGAATTCGTCAAAGCTAACCTGAATCCCTTGGCTACTCATAAAAATTTGAGTACCCAAGAGTTTAGGAAAAACAGAATAAACTCCGGGTCTGACATGGATCTGGTGTGAGTAAACGGGTTAAAGTTGCTTAACTTTAAAAACCTTTTGAAAGAAAAAGGTATCACGTAAGACTCCCCACACATAAACATGGGTAAGTTTTTACCTTACGCTAACTAAAACATTTGATAGGAAATCCAGTGATATTATAATAGGGTCTAGGGTTTTCAAATAAATATGAAGTAGCCGAAATTGTTACATTTATTAAATTCTTGCTACTAGCCACAAAAGTGGGTAATACAATCAAATCCGAGGGCGCTTATTGGAGTTTGGATTCCATACAATGGCAGGGCTACTGGGGTACCGTCCGTCACAGTACGTGGCCTAGATCACCGTATCGAGGATTACTCCTAATCCCCTGCAACACAAAGCCGGAACCATTCCTTACTGAACAGTTCCGAATAAGATAACCCCGCGGTTGTAGCTAGCAACCGTTCACACAGCCGAATAAAAAGGGACTCTAGACAGGGGTTCATCTCATCCTACTTGGGCATGACCCACTTAGCCTTGCTGCACATCCCCTGTTTTAGCCATTCCCGGTTGATGAGGCTTGAGGCTATGATTACCTTTATAGAACACATCTATATTAGAATGTTCATCGTCCACATAACGATGTGCTGAAAGCATTCAATCCATACAAGTTCGTTTCGGGTTCGAACGAAACTGAAAGCATTATCTCGTTACACTCGTTTTGGAATCACCCTCAGAGTTAACGACAATAACCCTTGCACTCTGAATCTTCATCTTCACTTGAGATTGACGGCCTATCGTTAATTTGGATCGATGTGGTTTTCGGATATCCAAATCTAGAAACACAATCTCCGTCTCATCGAAATCCAAAACGTATCTTTTAAGGCCAAGTTGTTTTAAAGCTTAAACCAATGCAATTTCATTATCTATATTCACAGATAGATAATTCACATACCCCAATGGATAATCATCATTATCATCACAAACAGATAATTCACATAATCATCATAAACAAATAATACATATTATCAACATACTTCAACCAAAGCATCTCATATCATATATCACACATATCTCATCAGAGATATCAAACAATCAAGCCATTCAAAATCAAACAGCCATCCATACACAATGATTTATTAATCACACCATCTATAATTAATTTAAAATGAATTAAATTAATTACTCATCTCTAATTAATTTAAAATAAATTAAATTAATTACTTTCATCACAATAAATATTGCTTATGTAATCATTAATTAGACCAATTAATTAATCATCATCTTAATTAATCAACCTTGATTAATTATCCCTTAATTACATTAAGTAATTAACCCTTAATTAATTATACAAATTAATTATCTACAAACCATTAAGTAATTAACCTTAATTATATTAATTTTTAATTAATCACAATTAATTAATTACCTTGTAACCACTTACTATTGATTAATTAATCTTGACTAATCAATCCTTAATTACTCTCATTAATTATATTAATTAATGACCCTTAATTAATGATACTTTCATTAATCAACTTTAATAAATCATAAACAGTAATTATCAAAATTTAATTACTTACCTTAATTAATTAACTTCTTAATTAATTATACCAATCCTTTGATTAATTACACCAAGTAATAAACCTTAATTACTTCTACTAAGTAATTATCCTTTAATTACTTTCTATTAAGTAATTCCCTTTTAATTAATTTCATCTTGTAATTATACATTAATTACTTACCTTAAGTAATTACACTATTCAATCTCATTAAGTAATTATACTTAATCAATCACCAAATGATTATCTTTAATTAATCAACCCATTTGATTAACCCAAATTAATCACACTTATTTGATTAATTACAATTGGGTAATTCATCCCTTAATTACCCCTTTTAAATAAATTAATTAATCATTAAATTACAGATTAATTAGTCCTTAATTATTAATTAATAAACCTTAATTATCAATCAATAAAACTTAATAACCAATTAATTAATATTTAATTAATCAGTTAATCATCCTTAATTTCAATTAATAACCCTAAATAATAGTTAATTAATCCTTAATTTACTTTAATTTATTCTTTAATTATAAATTAATTATTTCTTAATTATTAATTAATAAAACTTAATTACAAATTAAGTACCTTTTTAATTAGCAATTTAATTAATCTTAATTACATAATTAATCATTAATCATTAATTAATAATCTCTAATTATCTAATTAATTATACCTAATTATAAATTAATTAACCTCTGATTAATTAACTTATAACCTTTAATTATTAATTTAAAAAAAATTAATTAGATCGATTAATTACTCTTAATTAATCCCTTAATTAATCCTTAAAAATTGTTAATTAAATTAATTAATCATATCTAATTTCCTTAATTAACTTAACTTCAACCCCTTAAAACTTTAATTATCTTAAGATAAAACATTGTCTTAATTAATGACTTAATTAACATTTAAAAACATTTTATCTTAATAAAATTTTACTTAATTAAATCCATAATTAAGTTTAAAATAAACAATTATTTAACTTGGTAAATTAAGGTTAACAAAGCTTCCTTTAGATATTTAAAATATTATCAAGTAATAGTTTTTAAAACTAGTTTCAAATTTGAATTTAAAACTTGCTTTTACAAATACCCTTTAAAAAATTTATTTCTAACTTAACTTTTAAATCAACTTAAACCTTTGCTTGATAAAATTTAAGTTAAACAAATTTTTAAAGAACATTTATTAAATATAAAGAGAATTTATAAAGGAAGATTCAAACTAAATTAAAGTTTAAATTCAAAACTTAGATTTTTAAAACGCCTTTAAAATAAATCTCAACATTTTCATCAGGACCAACCCCAAGTCCACTCAGGTCTAGCCTGAGTTCCCTTATATTTAAAAATTTAGTTTCAGTTTTACATTTAAATTTTGAATTCTTAAACCTGGAACAAAACCCTCTGGAACCACACAGCACGAATTCCCACTCGAGTTTCAACTCGAGACACTCAACCTCCTACCCGAGATATGCTTCGAGTTCAACCCTCAACAAAACCCACAACCCAAATCAACATACACAACCTCCCCTGTGCACATGCACCACTTCCAGAACCACCTCCGGCCACTGACGAACCCTCCAACATGCCGACCATCAACACCGCAACCTTCCCCCATCACCAATCACCATCACAAGCCTTGCTCCAGAATTTAGCATTCCAGTTGAAACAGGAAACCCATCACCATGGCCAAACCACATCGAAGTTGCATCTCCGACCATCTGATGACTTGCAACTCTAGCCAGTCCATCTCCAAACATCCATGAACCCATTCTCGAAGTTTCCTCAAACTCGATGCATTAGTGAAGTAGCAGTGGACCAATTTTCAAGTTCGAACAAAACTAGGTTTAAAATCCAAATCACCTCACCGCCGTCGCTACGGCGATCATTCAGTGCTTCCACCATTTTTGCCACACTTCCTGATCCTACTTCCACCTTCACCCAAGATTCCGATCACCATAAACCTCGGGATCACCAGATATCGACCAGAATCCAAATTCCAGTCATTCACCAAATTCTCATTCAATACCTCATTAAAAATTTTGATTTTTGTTTAAAAAATTAAATTTTTTAAAGATGATTCAAGTTAATATCTTGAATCAGTAAATTTGAGTCATAGATTTTAACATGTTAAAGTAATTCCTACCGTCTTACTTTGATTTCAGAGAACTTCCACATCTATTTTGATTAAATAAGATTTTTAAGCTTAAACTAATGTTTAAACAAACATACCATGTTTAAATCTTAAAACATAATAATGAACTGATTAGAAGATTTTGAATTTTCTTCTATTCTTATTCTCTGTAGCTTAAAAACAGAGAAGAACCATCAAAACATACATGCACAGTTCATTCACATTCATACACACAGATTATACAGTATATACACACATGCAAGCATTGATCATTTCAGAAATTTGACAAGCAACAAACAGTTATTACTTAAGGTTTATAAATAGATGTTTACTCACCCTTTTAATTAAATGTAGAGAGCTTGATCTAGATGATAAAACTGGAAAACTTGCTTTGTTTTTTGTTCCTGAAAACTTTGAATTGCTTGAATCTTTGAAATGGCTTTGAAGCTTGATTGTGTAACTGGAACAAGATGATGATTTAGGACCTTGAAAACCTGTTTGGTTCCAGGCTTTAAGAAAATGGTCACAGGCTGATGACATTTCTCTGTTTTGAAGAATTTGTTACATGCTTTAATTCATTTCTGGTTTTAGAAATGAACTCAGCTTCTTTGATTATAGGGTTTAACTTGAAAATGATTACAAGTTTGTATTTGTTTTTGAGGAATGAATTCAGGTTTGAATGACAGTGTTTGCTTTGAGGATTGATTACAGATTTTCTTTGATTTGTTTCAAAGGAGATGAATTACAGGTTTTAAACATTGAACTTCAGGTTTGAACTGAGCATTGGTTTCAGATTTGTTTTCTTGAGGAATGAATTTAGAAAAGAAAATGAATTGAAGCATGAAGGTATGTGTTTATATAAGCTAATTTAGATTTTATTAAAATTTAAAGAAAATAAAATAAATGTGACACTTGTCTATAACTTTAATTATTATGTTAAAACATGCTACTTAAGTGGTTTAGATCTTAACACTTGTAATAATTCATATTTACATTATTTTTATATTATTTGTAAATGATTTTAAAAGCCTTCTTATTAAATTCCTAATTAACAAATACATTTATAAATTTATAAATGCTTTCTAAATTTTATATAAATACAATCTTTGAAGAAAATAGAATATAAACCAATTATGATTTAAGTAAAAATCATATATAATATTTTAAACTCATTTTTAAATGTTAAATTAAAAAAGCTTTTGTATTTATTCCTATTAAATAAATACTTTTCCAAATTTCTGTAAATAAATTTCTTTAAAGAGAATAATATAGAACAAATCTTATTTTTAAATAAAAACTCATTCATATAATTTAAATCCAAACTATATTATTATTTTTATTTTAAGATATATATACTCCTTTTAAATTCAATTTTTAAATTCAAATTAAAATCCAATTTAAAATCAATTCAAATAAATATAATATCAACTTTAAACAAACACATTACTAATTGTAAATAATTATCCTATTTAAAATCAATTTGAATACACACACACACACACACACACACACACACATATATATATATATATATTTAAACATACTTATTAATTTTGAAAACAATAAGTCAATTTAGAATTTATTTATACAATAACACAAACTAAGTAATTATTCTTATTTAAAATCAATCTATAATCATAATTTAAAACATCACATTATTAATTATTAGGCTACTTATATTTGAAAATAACAATTTTATCAATTTAAAAAAATTTAATTAAGAGATTATCATATTTTAAATTCCTTGAAATTCTGGAATATCACATTATTTTACTTTATAAAGTAAAGTTTAAATTTAAACTATTTTATTTATATACCGTTCGTATATCCAAACCGTTTATGTGGTGGAAGTTACGGTTTAGAAGCTATGAAATTCAAGGTATTACGTTTTGAAAGGTTATATTTCAAGCGTTTGGTTTCGAAATATTACAATTTTGAAAGGGTTATTGTTTTAGAAAGGATATATTGGAAATAAAATGATATCGTATTGATTTGGTTTTTGAAAAGGCAATCATATTTTGGTTTTAAAGTATAAACAATTTTTAAATTGACCGCGGTGTTATAATAACGTTTGGTTATTAAAGAGACCGGGATCGGAAGTTGTCATACTCTCTGCCAACTCCAAAAAACCACTTTGACAACAGTGTACGAGGTGGAGATTCCAGAATGAAGTAGGATGGTGGCGGCATTTCCTTTGAGGTAAATACATGGACCCGACTCCCATGTGTTGGCTTAAGGTGGCTAAAACATGAGCGATTGACGGGCTAAGAAGGTAGCACCTTTTATCGGACACACTCCTTCGATACCATTCTATTACTTTGTGATTGATTTGGGTCCTTTTGATTTTTGGGGTGTGGCTCTTGGTGGGCGGTAGTAGCTGCATGCGCTACCACCAGTCCGGAAGGGTAATTGGTATATCTACCCTAGAATTGCCTAGTTGTGCCGTGTCACCAACCCTAGCGTGCCTTGTACGATTTTGGATTTCTCCCTTAGCCCGTGGAGTGTTTAGGATAGTCTCCCGATCTGGAAATGCACTGATACTGGATGGACTACTGGTACTATTACGTGGTTAGGGCTATATGGGTAACCCCTTAACGCTATTTAAAAGTAAGTTTATTTTACCAATAGACATTATTATTATAATAGCGTATATTACTACATAGTAAATAGTTTAACGGACCCTTAGGAAATGTGAATCCCGAACATCTCTTAAGTTATTACATCACATTAGACACTGGATAGGAGATGTCAAATCCCGTAAACATCTCTAACGCCGTTCCACTCATATTCATTTCTGTTGATTTAACTCACATAAGATCTCTTAGTTCTGACTCGAGTGTTTTGTCTTTTCAATTCGCTCGGGTCAGTCTGAGCATTTTAGGATTCGAAGACTTTATTTCTAGAGGACGAAGACGAAGATTGCATTACTACTATTTATTATATTATTTCACTGCATTCATACTGTTCCGCTGCATTATTTATTATTCTCTGGTATGTGTAACTCTGATATGTGATGTATATGTAAAATCAAATGTTTTGTAAAACAGCTTCATGAACTGTTATTTGATTATTATATTTTTTCATTCCACTGCAAGATTCTGTTTTGTTTTTCTTCTTTCCCTGCTTTTTCTTATTCGCCCCAATAACAATTCGTCCTTCTGTATAGTTTGAGTCTGACGTGTGTGGTTTATCGTCGATTTAGAGCATACAAAAGGGCGGGACGTTACTTCTGGTATCAGAGCTTTGGTTTAGCGATAAACCTTAGCTTTGCAGGGTCAGACTCTTTATTTATGGGGTAGTAATACCCTATGATGAGTCGCTGAGTGTATATGTATGAGGGAGCGTATTTGTTAGTGTTATAAAAGGTATTAATATTGTGTTAATTTATTTCGTTTTGTATTTATAAATTCTGGTTAGTGCATAGGACGCTATGATATCAGTAGGGATTTCTAAACACTTAATAGGACCGACTGACACAATATTTGTTTTGAATATAGGTGAATGAAATAATTTTGCGTATTATATTTTCTATATATAAAATAAAAAATTTATAAAGGTTATATTTGGATGTAATATATTGGTTGTTAGGTAGTGAAATTTATAAATATTGGTTGGAAATAAGGTCTAAAATAAATAAATGAAAATTGAAAATTTTAGAACTTAAGTTCCGGGGTTTTGAATATTTCTTTCGAATGATTTGGAATATAGTAATAATATTGTTTATAAGTATTTTCTGATATAAATACATCAATATATTTGAAAAAAATTATTTTAAAGAAACCTTGGAAAGAAATAAGTTCTGTACTCCCCTCACTGTCGCTGGAATATAATTTCGGTGATGAGTGCATGCATCATCGACATTCAGTTTCGAGTTTCGAAGTGGGAAGCCCACTGAAGTAGTTTCAATACAGATTTATTTTGATAAACAAATATAAATTTCAAATTGTTTTAAATATTATCGTATATATAAATTGTATGTGTATACATCTATCTATTATTTTTAAAATGATTTTAAATTTAACCTGGTATTTGGTTCTTAAGTTTCCGTTAATTAATAGTTTCAATTATTGTAGTGAAATGGAACGTAACTAATTAAAAATTGGAACCTCTAATTAAAATAAGAGATAAAATGCTAAGTTATAAATGGAATTAAAAGAAACTTGAAATTTGTAACCTATAAAACAAAGGATAGGACTATGAACATTTAATTTATTAAAAGAAATAAGATAAACTTGTATAACTTTCAATTACATTCTTAAAGGCATATATATAACTTACCAAAAGATATAAAAAGTTGAAATGTTAACAAAAAAATGTAATGAATATTATACAAGTAATAAACTTGAGGTAATGAAATTATTTAATGACATTCTTTTATAAATAAGAATTTGATGTTGTAATTGTTGTGAACTTAAGTTATAATTAAAGTGTTACTGTAATAAAGGCAATAGGAAGTAAGTATTGTAAGTATAAGACTATAAACTTAAGTAAATGAATTAATATGCAAAGAAATGGAATTAAAAATGAATACTATAAATAAATGAAAATGAATATTTGTAAGTAATAAATGAAAATAAATGAAATAAACATTGAATCAATGAATAAAAGTAAATGTTTATAAGAAGTTAACAAAAATTTAAAGGATGAATCATTATATAAATAAAAAGGGAATGAAATGATAAATGTTACGAGATGAAATTAATAAGAATGAACTTAATTTATTGTTTGAAATTGTTATTTGTTTGATTTATGGTTGTTTGGGCAAGGATACTTTTATTTGGATGTATGAATAATCTATTTAGTTTCATCTAAGACTGTTGAGTAAATGGTGCACTTAATAGTTTATTTTTCATTCTGTACAATTTAAAGTTTGAACCCGAACAACTATTTTTTGTTGATATGAATGGATAATTGATTTGTGTTGATCTCATACGATGGTTGTATGCAGTGACTGCAACTGATTATTATTGATTTGTTTGTTAGTGGTTGAAACAACTTTAAGTATTCCATTTTATATAATTATTAACTCTTTTTGGATTATATAAGTGAAATTAAGGTCATGGAAGCAATTGCTACTGCTTTTGATTCCATAATATAAGAGTTGTTTGCCCAACAAAAAGGTATGTTCTCGGATTACGGTTTTATACGCTATTGCATGGTTTTTCCCGTTGTTGGAATATATTATTTTGGAAAATTTATGTTATATATTGTAATATTTGATATTATAATTTCTCCCGAGTCTCTCCGTACAAAGGAGACTCTGTCGAAATTTTCCGTAAATTTTGGACTTAGAATTTTTTTGAAAATGTTTCCCAAACTTTATTAATTTGAGTATAAAAAGATTTAATGGTTATAAATGGGTATATATTATATAAAATGATTAATTTTGTAAATTTATTTGTTTATAAAGTTCATATTTTTGAATAAGATGCATTGATTACTTAATTCCTTCTTTCCTTCCTTTTTTCCTTTTCGAGGTGAAAAGTTTGAGTAGGGGAGAGTGTAACGGCCCATAAAATTTTCGATAATTTAATTGCTAATTTTATTAAATGTTTGTTATCTAATATTGGAAAAATAAAAATCTGTGACTCATTAATGAAATAATAACTTAAATGAGATGTAATAATGCTAACATAAGTTATTTATTAACTATTTGAATGAAATTTCAATTTATGGAATTAGTGTAAATGTTATACTAGGTTATAAATTGAATATAGGAAAAATAAACATAAATATTGAATCAATTAATGAATTAATATGTATTAAGTGGTAATTGAATGAAATCAATGTTCTACGAGTAATTATAATATTTGTTGGAAATGATAAAATTTTAAAAGTGTGATTAAGAGTGAATGGCAACAATTATTATAAGTGACCGATATATTTAATCCGTTAAATTGGATTTGAGATCAATTGCAATAAGTCTAACATAATATTACGTTAATGCAAATTAAGGTAATATTTGAAAATAATGTTAATTTATTCATATTATGAAAATTAGTTGAATTAAAAGAATAGAAATAAAGATTTATCAATTTATTTGAATTTTAAAAAGATAATAATTGGATTAATTGCAGTTAAAAGAAATTAAGTATTTAAATATTACGTCAATAGAGATAAAGATGAAATTTGAGAAAATTAATGTAATAGATCATGAACCAATGTTAATTTCATCCATTTGATAATATTGGATTGAATAATAGGATGAAAGGTCAATTAAATTTAATTATTGAAAATATAATTTATAATTTCGGAATTTAATGAAATTGGAATTAAACACTGAAATCGATGAATTAATCAACTTTAAATTAAGATCTAAATTCATTTAAATTATTTGTGAATGGTTAAGAAATAAAAAATGATAGAAGTTGTAAATTATTAAAATTTAAATTGGAAAGTGATTTGATTAATTAATTATTAATTTATTTAATCAACTGGAAAATAGCCATTTTGGCCACTGACTCGGATTTCGTCGAAACCAGTTTCATCGGATCTGTAATAGTGAATTATTATAGAATTTCAAGTTTCGTAACGATCGGACTTGTCGTTTGATCGTACGGGCTTGAAACGCCTAGAAATCAATTAAATTGTAATGAATTGAAATCAATTTGAAATAACTTGATTTTAGAATAACTTCTTCATACGATGGGATTTGGACTTGAAATCTATTTTATTGCATTTAAAATATTCAAAAATATCTATTTTGATATATGGTTTGACTCAATTTCGTTCTGGAGTCGACACGGGTTTTTGGGCCATTTATCATTCAACAGTCCAAAGCAATCGTATCTGTTCCTCTATTTCTCAGCTCTACCTATATATATCCGGTTATAAACCCTAGCAGCCTTTCTATTTCTTATTTCTGTATGTATAGAAATTTAGTTTCTCCTCTTTCCTAATGGCAGATAAACCCTGAATTTCACCATCCAATTTCAATTCAAAATTCTACTTCAAAATCAAAACTCCACAAACTATATCAAATTATATATCAATTTGAAACTCTTGACGAGCGTATCTCAGATTTGTAATTCATTTTCCAATTTGAACCATCGTTTATCCAAAAATCGTAGAACTATTCCCGACCGTCCATAAGCTTCTGATCAACGTCGATGGATCGTCAAATTGTTGATACCATCATGTGGAGAGTGTCGCGCGCCGTCCATCGGCACAGCTTGTTCTTCATTCCTGTAGCTAGATCGAGGGGAATTTTGCGATTAGGGTTTGTATTATAGGGGCGGGGGCTGTCATTATTGGGCGCGAACGTCGATCGGCAGGAGGCGGTTCTTTCAAACATGAGACGGAGCGGCTCCTGACTCGGCGCGGCGGGTCCACAAAGCGGCTGGAGGCGGCGTTTTGGGTGGCTTCATGATTGCGTTCGAACAACTAGGCTCACGTGTTTAGGGTTAGAACGTCTGGGCTTTGCGTGCGTGAAGGGAAGTTAGGTGACGTGTAAGGGGAAGCACAGTTTTAATTATTTATTTCAATTTTTATCGTCGAGTGTTCTAACTCGTATAACTTTTGCATACGAGGTCAAATTCACGCGCGGTTTTCTCCGCTAGGATTGTATTAAAATTCCGGGCATTCTAACGCTGGTTTAGGCGAATTTGTAAACTCTTTTAATTTTGAGTTTAAATTGGATTTAAATTCAATTTAAATTCAAAAAGTGAGTGTTTTAACCCACTCACAACTTCTGAAATTTCTTATGTTTGTTAAATTGATTTATGATGTGATTTGAAATTTATTTATGACTATTTAGCACATTTTTAATCATCATCTCAGTTAAATTGAATTTATTGAATTAAATTGTTATTTAATTTATTATTGCATATAAGCTGCCAGTTTGTAACAACCCATAAATTTTTAAATAGTTTTTAATAACGTATTTAATTGAATTTTTTAGAAATTTTAAATAATAATATTTTGAAATAAAAATTTAATGTTTGGATTACATATAATTAAGTATAAGTAGTGAATAAATAAGAAAACATATAAATTTAGATTACGTTACTTGTTAATTAATTTGGGCGTACGTTCGTTTTAATTATTGCATCTATTGTTCGCACTCTTTGATTTCATATCTTAGCTGTTAAAAATCAAATCAGCACGTGCATTTTAAAAAAAAAGAATTAAAACCTGCCTTCAGTTCACGTGTAAAACTTTCCACTTTCATTTGCGTCTCCGTAATTAATAGGAATAAAAATCTTTGATTTCCTGACCGTTTCAAAATCTCTTCCCATCTTCATTTTTTACAATGCAGTTCAGATCTGAAAAAAAAGGGTAATGGGTAACGATCCGAAATTTTAGACCAATTTAAAATTCTAATTTTTTTTAAAATATTGAATAAAATTTGGTAGAAACAAAAAATGATGGGAATAATAATAGTTTATATGAGATTTACAATTTGAATTAAAAACAACAAATGTTAAGAATTTAATAATAATTGTTAATTGTAAATATTGATCTATTGAATAAAATTAAAGAGGAAACAATAGTTTAATTGTATTGTTGTAATTCAAATAAGTTAACCTCTAACAAATGAACTAAAATTGGTAACTAATGGATATGTTGAGTTATGTGAAATTATTAAATAATGTTGATTTATTGTTAATAAAAAGAAGTAGTTAAATTAGATTTTTATTTGATTTTTATAAGAAATTAATATTTGTATTTGTTGAAATCTTTCCATTAAGGAAAGAGAATGTATTAAAGTGAACATTTAATTTGGTAGTTAACATAATAAAATTTTATTTATAAGTTTTAAAAGAGAAAATCATTTCAAATTTTTTTCCAAATATAATAATTATTATAAGAAAGATATTTTGAAATAAAAGTAACAGGTTGTATTCTGTGAATTTACAATTTTTTTATTTACTATAAAGCAGTAGATAGTTGTTATTATTTTATATGTTAATATAATGATTTAAAATTCAATATGGTTTCAAATGGGAATAATACTTATTTTGACGTTAAATAATAAATTTATCTGTAGCCTTGCATTCTAAGTGGAAAAGAAATCATTTCCCTAGACGTTCAATTTCTTTTAAATCTTGTTTTGATAAGTTACGCGTAAATTTCTATGCTTCCCTTTTTCCTCATTTTTATAATAGGAATAAAAAATTCGCATAGCAGTTTCAAGCAAATTTATTTCTCTTTAGAAGTTCAAAATCCATTTCAAGATTATTTGAAATTCACGTGTATAAGTGTCTCTTCTTTTCCATTTACTCCTTTGCAATTAATAGGAACAAAATCTTTGATTTTCCTTACCATTCAAACAAAATTCTTTTATTTCCTTAATGTTCCTATACCATTAATTAGTACATTTCTTTATTTAATCTATCCAACGCAATTATCTCCTAAATCAAATATCACGCGCAAATTCCTCCTGACAGGAATTATTTCCTGCCGTTTCTCCAAGCAATCAATACTAGTTTCATTTAAATACTCAACCTTGTACGCAAATAATTTTCACCACCTTCCCATTTTATAAATATTTCTTGCGTTTTAATCAACGCATTTACTTCCTAATAAATTTTAAACGTGTACAAAATGTTTGTCAAAGGTTTCTTGCAGTTTCTTTTTGCTAAATTCACGCAATCAATACCATTGTAAATATTCGCTCAAATCTTTCTTGCCTATATTCTCTCACCTCAATCAATGCAATCGTGTATAATTGATTTAAATTTATTTCTTGCCTATATTCTCTCACCTCAATCATTGCAATCGTGTATAAATATAAGCCTCGTACACAAATAGTTTTCAATTGCATCTCAACATTTTCTTCATTTCTTCTTGCGTGGGTGAGCTCTGAAGGTATGGCCTCCATTTTCTTCTTTTTATTTTATAATTTTTTCCATGCCTTGCTTCTCCCCTCCCTGTCCTCTGCTTCCAATATATTTGACAAATCCATCTTTATATTTCAAAACGCGTTCACAAATTTTTCACATTATAACAGTCTCCATTTAATTGATATTTTAGCATAAAACTATATCTACATATTTTTTTATGTTTAATGCTTATGTGAATTTTAAGCCAAGCTTTTCAGAGACGTATATATACGTTAGTCTTATATCTTATTTGTTATTATAAAATATTAGTAATATACATATTTTTTGAAAATATAATTAGATTTTTATTCCTGTTCGAATATAACATATATTAGTACGGCAGATGAGTGTTGTAAAAGCATTAGTGATTTATGTTGTAAAACTAAAAATTTAAATGTATAATTTTCATCTCGATTCTAGCGTATATATATAAAGTATGTTTTGTTTTTTTCTCATTTCTGTAGTGCTTTCATTATGTATGGTCTATATATATAGATTGATTTTCTCAGTATATGCTTTGAATTTTGAGTAAACTATATATAAATATGTTATTTTAAAATGCGTGTTTTAAATAAGTGATGATTTTTATATATGTTATGCCTATATTTTATTTTGCGTGTGTGTTTAAATGTAATATTTATTTAAGAGGAAAAATGTTTATATGTTTAAATTTAAGTATTGATTTTTCAATAATATGATGATGTTTTGTTTTAATATGTATTTTAAATTTAATATCAGTTTCGAACAATGTGAATATTTTATTTGAATATCCGTCTTAAATTAAATTTATGGAGATTTTAAGGAAATTTAAATAACACATATAATATATACTCTGTTTACATCAAACCGATTGTTTTTTTTTCCATCGATTTCTATCTATCAGCTTTGTCATCAAATTCGTGCCAATTTTGCTTTGCTTCAAAGTTCGTATTGGGATCCATAACTGACCTCATTATCGTTCTTCTCTAGCCTCGAAAGGTGAGCAATCACTCACGATTAACGTTCTTGTATTTTATTAAATTTGATTTCAATTGAAACGACAATTGAAATATGATGCTGTAGTCATTTAAATTGTTATATATATATATATATATGCTATTTTCTGTAACTGTTCACCTATGGGATATGACACCATATCCTGTTGTTTATATTATATTTTTATTGATGATATATGCCTGTTATTTTATTGTATTATCTGTTATCACTCTACAAGTTCCCTGTAGTTTAGAATTCACTATGGGTTGAAATGATACATACCCGAATGGACTTTTGGATAGGAGAATTTCGTTATGGGTTGAAATGATAAACCCAAGCGATTTTCAATTAAACTGAATTTGGGATTGCGGGTCGAAGTCATATATACCCGTATATTTAAATTTCGGACTGAAATGATAAATATCTGTATCCCTTCACCATAGCGTAGGAAATTATATACAGACATCGTTGGTCCATATATATATAAATGTTTTGAAAATAATTTCTATGGTTTGGGAAAGAAAAATATAGTTTTAATAAAGACTGATTCTTAGAATATTATATGTATAAAAATGAAAATTTTATGTATAGACCTAATAATAATATTTAATCTAATTGAGATTGATTTAATACATATAATATGTTTAAGGATTCGTTTAAATTTATATTACAAATTAGATTTGGTAAAATTTTGAATAAGCTAGAGTTGAGAAGATAAAGTTGAATTAATTGGAAATGGTATTTAATTAAGAATTATATTCAATTAAATCGATTTGAAACTATTGAATTCGGGATTTAAGATATGATTTTATAACTTGGTTTTGGTAAAAGGGATTAAATTGATATTTTAATTTTAAATAAATTTAAGGAAATATTCTGTAAAATGAAATCTAAGGCTATTTAAATGATATTGAACTTGTTAAGTGGATATTTCCTGACTAAATAATAATGATGAAGCTAAATCAAGATCTATATGAAATTGTTAGATTTAACTTTAAAATATTGAAATGATTATTGGGAGCTGAATTGAATTAATGAATTGAGCTTTGAATAAATGGGAATTTGGAACTTGAGTTGATTAGAATCAATTTGTGTAGTTGAGGAAATTTCAATACTTTACTTTATAAATTATTTAATATATATACACTATCTTGGAAATAGATATATTTGATAGGGAAATGATGTTTTGATTTTGAAGTCTAAATAAAATTGAATGACCACGGTGTTATAGTGTATATTTCTACCTTGTAGATAGTTCCATGGACCCTTAGAGGATGGTTATCACAAACATCCTTAAATTATTTGTATTTCAGTTGATATTTCACTTGAGTTGGATTTATTAATATAAGAATGTTAATCCTGACTCGAGTGTTTTGTGTTTTTGCTTTACGCTCGGATCAGACTAAGCGATACAGCATTTGAGACTCGCCTTTGGAGTTTGGAGCTTCGTTTGAGGATCCAACTATTGATTCAGCTTTCAGCTCTTTCAGTTGATTCGTTCGGAGAGGTCATATGTTCGTACTGGAGACTTTACTGTATTTGAGCTATTCTGTTGTATTTTTATTTCTAAATCTGGTATTTATATAGTAGCTTCATGAACTACTATTTATCTATTCCGCTGCATTATTTTATATTACTCTGTGTCTGTGATTTTGTGGTTGATTTATTTACTGTATATGCTGAGTTTTGCCAAATTTTAATTAACAATTCGGTATTTTGAATTATTCAATTCAGACATGTATGGTTTATTATCGATTTGAATGGTCCAAAATAGCGGGTCGTTACAGTTGGTATTAGAGCTTTGGCTCTAGGCAAATTTAGCATGTATGGAAAATTTAGTTACGGAATCACTTTCGTTCGGGCTTGAACTCCTTTCTCTTGATTGGAAGTTCTTTTGAATTTTGGAATGTCCCTCGGTTCTGAAATTCATTCTTGTCTCTCCCTATTTATATTCTTTTGATTCTGGAGTATCCAATGACTCCACTGAATGATTTGTAAAGGGGGGTGAAACTCCTTTACAATTGGCATTGATTCACCGGCGATTTATGTATCCCTCGGTTTAGATGCTACTATCTCTTGTTATTCCGAATTATATCTCTGGCGATCGAATGTCGAACTGCCTCAGAATTCTGCACCGATCTAATTTTGGAATCACGGTTGATCGGTAAAGGTCGCCCGCGATTTATAGAAGTATATCCATCTTCTGTTTTATAATTTCATTATCTCATCATCGATCGAGTCTATCTTCGAATCAGGATTCTATTAATTGGTGTTCCTCTAAATTAAATCTCTATCTTTGTTTTAAAATCCATTCTTGAATCATCGTTAAATCGGGTTTTGTTTATATTTTAAAATTGTTTTATATGCCGAAATTTTTATTTGGGTAACTATGATTTTATTCTATATATAAAAGAGAAAATGTTTTTGATAAGGATTATATACCTTTAAAAAAAACGAGAATTTGAAGTTTCGAAAAGATTTGAAATTTTGACAATATTATAAGAAAATTTATTTATATAAAAATGATTTATAACTAAAAGGTTTTGAATTTGAAATTCGAGAGATTGGACTCCGGTATTTTTGAAAATTGGTTTAAGATTTTGAAATATATAATAATAAGATTTGAAAGTATTTTCTGAATAAGAAATGTTTCAAATGACTTCAAATGAGTTCCAAGGATTTCGAAAAAAAAATTCAAAGAAGTTTTCAAGAAAATAGAAGTCCAGAACTCACTTATGTCGCTGGAAAATAATTTCGGTGATGAGTGCACGCATCATCGACAATGATTTTCGAGTTTCAGAGTGGGGAGAGGCCACTTTAATAGCTTTGCTATGCGAGTGACTTTGTGAAACCAATTTTGATTTCAAATTCTGAAGTATGATTTGATATTCGTAAGATATAGTTATATATATATTTGAAATAATTTAAAGTAATCCGGTGTTCAATCCTCGAGTTTTCGATTTGATTTAGTATAATTCTATTTATATATAAAAAAAATGTTGATTTACTGATTTGTTACTGATTTCCAACTCTTGGATTTGAAATTTGATTTCACCGACTATTTTGAAGGTTCGAGCACTTCCAAATCAAGGTTTAAAATTTTAAAACTAAGAAATTTCGAAGAGTATAAAATATTTGATAAAGAATATAAGTTTAGTTTTGTATGTTTAAAGTATGAAGAGTATGACTTAAGTAAATTTGAAACTTTTGTTAAATAAATAATTTGAAAAAGGAAAATTGGATTTTTCATTTAGAAATAAATAGTTTAAAGATTTTAAAGGGATAATTATAAATTTAGAAACCATTTTGAGTATAATTGATTTTGAGAAGAATATTTGGTTTTGAAATTAGATTGGAATTAAAACCAGTACTTATATGGTGATTTTGGAAATGAATTTGTTTGACCTAAATTTTGTTGATTTGGAAATTTGGATTATTTTCTAAACCTATTGTTTAAGAAACTTTGAAACTGAATATATTTCATTTGGAATAAAATTTGGTGAAATCATATATGATCTTGAAACTGAAATGTTATTGAAACGAGAAAAAATTTGAGAACCTTGATTTACTAAATACTTGATTTGCGAGTTATCGAACTTATATAAAAATGATATGTATAGTACGAAATTGATTTGAAACCTATTGATTTGAAAGGTACTCAATTTGGAAAGAGAAATTTTATATAATCGAAGTCTATATAAGTGTGATTTGATATACTATTGATTGGGAAAATATTCGATTGAAAATGGAATCCTATATAAGATGGACTTTATATAAGTATGATATTTGAAAGTGATTTGAAAAGGTACTATATGATACATATTTTCGAAGTAAAGATATGGAAAGTGCCTTCTGCTTGATATCTGTTTTGTGGCCACATTGTGGATTCATTCTATCGATATTATTCTCTCTGATTTTTGGTTTTCCGGATGTGATACTCGAGTGTCCCACCGTGGCGTAACCCATGGTTTTTTCTTCTCGCGACTGCATAGCGCAACTGCCTGGCTGAGACGGTTTAGGGGTACGGATTGTTTCCTGGGGAATCCAGGTGTAACCATTGTGTATCTTGCAATCTATGTAGGTCGCATTAGTAGTGAAACTACTTGGCTGAGACGACCTAGGGGTATAGATTGTTTCCTGGGGGATCCTGGCATAATCATTGTGTATCCTGCAATCTATGTAGGTCGCATTAGTAGCAAAACTGCCTGGTTGAGACGGCCTAGGGGTACGGATTGTTTCCTGGGGGATCCAGGCGTAAGCATTGTGTATCCTGCACCCTACTAGTCATCATGGCGTAACTCGTAGGGCTGAGAAAGCTTACGGATACAGATTGTTTCCTGGGGGATCCAGGCGTAACCATTGTGTATCTGCGAACCATGGTTAGACAAAGGTTTTGGTTTTGTTACTTTATTTGGATTGTACTTTCCATATCTGTTTTTAAAGGTTTTTCAAGTATTTTCACTGGTTGTTGAAACAGGTCTACTAAGTACTTGAAGAATTCTAGCTTTGCGCCTGATCAACGCATGGCCAGAGTCTGCAAGAACGAGGATAAACTTGTTGAAACATCGAGTTATAGAAGTATTTTCGAAATAAAAATTGGTTTCGACATAAAAGTATTTATTTTGAAAAGGTATTTTATTATAAAAGTATTTCCGACAAGAAATTTTGTATTAATCTTTGAAATTGAAATTCTTTTGGTTTGAAATTAAATATTCATGCCCGATACTATTCTTTTGAATCTACCTTATCTGCTCAGCTTTAGTTATTCACCTTGATTCTGTTTTTGGAATCTACCGTCTTACCTTGTTGGATATATCTTTTCTAAATATGTTTTATTTATATACTACATGGTATAATAGAAAAATTTTAGTGTTTCAGAAGTTATTAATTAATTATAACATGTTTAAAGAGAATGATTATTAATTTATCTATAATGTTGGAAGTATCTTGAGATAAATAATTCTTTTTTTATAAATTTTGGATTTAATATTTTCAATAGCTTCTTTGTAAATATAAGTAATAATGTAAATAATTATTTTCAAAGGAGTTTTGAAAAGCATTAAAGTATTAAAGAAAATTAAATTTCAAATGAAGTTTTTAAATGAATATTTCAAGTAAAATTTGTATAGTTTTAAATTAATTGTTTATCTTGTACTTCAATCTATTTTTTCTTTCTGTTTGTTGCTATCCCCCTACCTCCTTCCTTTTCAGTGACGAAAAGTTTTGAGTGGGGGAGAGTGTAACAACCTATAAATTTTTAAACGGTTTTTAATAACGTATTTAATTGAATTTTTGAGAAATTTTAAATAATAATACTTTGGAATAAAAATTTAATGTTTGGATTACATATAATTAAATATAAGTAGTGAATAAATAAGAAAACGTATAAATTTAGATTACGTGACTTGTTAATTAATTTGGGCTTACGTTCATTTTAATCATTGCATCTATTGTACGCACTCTTTGATTTCATATCTTAGCCGTTAAAAATCAAATCAGCGCGTGCATTTTTTAAAAAAAAGAATTAAAACCCTGCCTCCATTTCACGTGTAAAACTTTCCACTTTCATTTGCGTCTCCGTACTTAATAGGAATAAAAATCTTTGATTTCCTGACCGTTTCAAAATCTCTTTCCATCTTCATTTTTCGCAACACAGTTCAGATCTGGAAAAAAAGGGTAATAGGTAACGATCCGAAATTTTAGACCAATTTAAAATTCTAATTTTTTTTAATGAATAAAATTTGGTAGAAACAAAAAATGATGGTAATAATAATAGTTTATATGAGATTTACAATTTGAATTAAAAACAACAAATGTTAAGAATTTAATAATAATTGTTAATTGTAAATATTGATCTATTGAATAAAATTAAAGAGGAAACAATAGTTTAATTGTATTGTTGTAATTCAAATAAGTTAACCTATAACAAATGAACTAAAATTGGTAACTAATGGATATGTTGAGTTATGTGAAATTATTAAATAATGTTGATTTATTGTTAATAAAAAGAATTAGTTGAATTAGATTTTTATTTGATTTTTATACGAAATTAATATTTGTGTTTGTTGAAATCTTTCCATTAAGGAAAGAGAATGTATTAAAATGAACATTTAATTTGGTAGTTAACATAATAATATTTTATTTATAAGTTTTAAAAGAGAAAATTATTTCAAAATGTTTTCCAAATATAATAACTATTATAAGAAAGATATTTTGAAATAAAAGTAACAGGTTGTATTCTGTGAATTTACAATTGTTTTTATTTACTATAAAGCGGCATATAGTTGTTATTATTTTATATGCTAATTTAATGATTTAAAAGTTAATATGGTTTCAATTGGGAATAATATTTATTTTGATGTTAAATAATAAATTTATCTGTAGCCTTGCATTCTAAGTGGAAAAGAAATCATTTCCCTAGACGTTCAATTTCTTTTAAATCTAGTTTTGAAAAGTTACGTGTAAATTTCTACGCTTCCCTTTTTCCTCATTTTTATAATAGGAATAAAAAATTCGCGTAGCAGTTTCAAGCAAATTTATTTCTCTTTAGAAGTTCAAAATCCATTTCAAGATTATTTGAAATTCACGTGTATAAGTGTCTCTTCTTTTCCATTTACTCCTTTGCAATTAATACGAACAAAATCTTTGATTTTCCTTACCATTCAAACAAAATTCTTTTATTTCCTTAATGTTCCTATACCATTAATTAGTACATTTCTTTATTTAATCTATCCAACGCAATTATCTCCTAAATCAAATATCACGCGCAAATTCCTCCTGACAGGAATTATTTCCTGCCGTTTCTCCAAGCAATCAATACTAGTTTTATTTAAATACTCAACCTTGTACGCAAATAATTTTCACCACCTTCCCATTTTATAAATATTTCTTGCGTTTTAATCAACGCATTTACTTCCTAATAAATTTTAAACGTGTACAAAATGTTTGTCAAAGGTTTCTTGCAGTTTCTTTTTGCTAAATTCACGCAATCAATACCATTGTAAATATTCGCTCAAATCTTTCTTGCCTATATTCTCTCACCTCAATCAATGCAATCGTGTATAATTGATTTAAATTTATTTCTTGCCTATATTCTCTCACCTCAATCAATGCAATCGTGTATAAATATAAGCCTCGTACACAAATAGTTTTCAATTGCATCTCAACATTTTCTTCATTTTTCTTGCGCGCGTGAGCTCTGAAGGTATGGCCTCCATTTTCTTCTTTTTATTTTATATTTTTTTCCTTGCTTTGCTCCTCCCCTCCCTGTCCTCTGCTTCCAATATATTTGACAAATCCATCTTTATATTTCAACTCGCGTTCACAAATTTTCACATTATAACAGTCTCCATTTAATTGATATTTTAGCATAAAACTATATCTACATATTTCTTTATGTTTAATGCTTAAGTGAATTTTAAGCCAAGCTTTTCAGAGACGTATATATACATTAGTCTTATATCTTATTTGTTATTATAAAATATTATTAATATACATATTTTGAAAATATAATTAGATTTTTATTCCTGTTCGAATATAACATATATTAGTATGGCAGCTGAGTGTTGTAAAAGCATTAGTGACTTATGTTGTAAAACTAAAAATTTAAATGTATAATTTTCATCTCGATTCTAGTGTATATATATAAAGTATGTTTTGTTTTTTTCTCATTTCTGTAGTGCTTTCATAATGTATGGTCTATATATATAGATTGATTTTCTCAGTATATGCTTTGAATTTTGAGTAAACTATATATAAATATGTTATTTTAAAATGCGTGTTTTAAATAAGTGATGATTTTTATATATATTATGCCTATATTTTATTTTGCGTGTGTGTTTAAATGTAATATTGATTTAAGAGGAAAAACGTTTATATGTTTATATTTAAGTATTGATTTTTCAATAATATGATGATGTTTTGTTTTAATATGTATTTTAAATTTAATATCAGTTTCGAACAATGTGAATATTTTATTTGAATATCCGTCTTAAATTAAATTTATGGAGATTTTAAGGAAATTTAAATAACACATATAATATATACTCTGTTTATATCAAACCGATTGTTTTTTCCATCGATTTCTATCTATCAGCTTTGTCATTAAATTCGTGCCAATTTTGCTTTGCTTCAAAGTTCGTATTGGGGTCCATAACTGACCTCACTATCGTTCTTCTCTAGCCTCGAAAGGTGAGCAATCACTCACGATTAACGTTCTTGTATTTTATTAAATTTTATTTCAATTGAAACGACAATTGAAATATGATGCTGTAGTCATTTAAATTGTTATATATATATGCTATTTTCTGTAACTGTTCACATATGGGATATGACACCATATCCTGTTGTTTATATTATATTTTTATTGATGATATATGCCTGTTATTTTATTGTATTATCTGTTATCACTCTGCAAGTTCTCTGTAGTTTAGAATTCACTATGGGTTGAAATGATACATACCCGAATGGACTTTTGGATAGGAGAATTTCGTTATGGGTTGAAATGATAAACCCAAGCGATTTTCAATTAAACTGAATTTGGGATTGCGGGTCGAAGTGATATCTACCCGTATATTTAAATTTCGGATTGAAATGATAAATATATGTATCCCTTGACCATAGCGTAGGAAATTATATACAGACATTGTTGGTCCATATGTATGTGTGTATATATATATATATGTTTTGAAAATAATATCTATGGTTTGGGAAAGAAAAATATAGTTTTAATAAAGACTGATTCTTAGAATATTATGTGTATAAAAATGAAAATTTTATGTATAGACCTAATAATAATATTTAATCTAATTGAGATTGATTTAATACATATAATTTGTTTAAGGATTCGTTTAAATTTATATTTCAAATTAGATTTGGTAAAATTTTGAATAAGCTAGAGTTGAGAAGATAAAGTTGAATTAATTGGAAATGGTATTTAATTAAGAATTATATTCAATTAAATCGATTTGAAACTATTGAATTCAGGATTTAAGATATGATTTTATAACTTGGTTTTGGTAAAAGGGATTAAATTGATATTTTAAGTTTAAACAAATTTAAGGAAATATTCTATAAAATGAAATCTAAGGCTATTTAAATGATATTTAACTTGTTAAGTGGATATTTCCTGACTAAATAATAATGATGAAGCTAAATCAAGATCTATATGAAACTGTTAGATTTAACTTTAAAATATTGAATATTAAAGCTTTGAATATAATGAAAGTTTAAATGGTTATTGGGAGCTGAATTGAATTAATGAATTGAGCTTTGAATAAATAGGAATTTGGAACTTGAGTTGATTTGAATCAATTTGTGTAGTTGAGGAAATTTCAAATACTTTACTTTATAAATTATTTAATATATATATATATATACTATCTTGGAAATAGATATATTTGAAAGGGAAATGATGTTTTGATTTTGATGTCTAAATAAAATTGAATGACCACGGTGTTATAGTGTATATTTCTACCTTGTAGATAGTTCCATGGACCCTTAGAGGATGGTTATCCCAAACATCCTTAAGTTATTTGTATTTCAGTTGATATTTCACTTGAGTTGGATTTATTGATATAAGAATGTTAATCCTGACTCGAGTGTTTTGTGTTTTTGATTTACGCTCGGGTCAGACTAAGTGATACAGCATTTGAGACTCGCCTTTGGAGTTTGGAGCTTCGTTTGAGGATCCAACTATTGATTCAGCTTTCAGCTCTTTCAGTTGATTCGTTCGGAGAGGTCATCTGTTCGTACTGGAGACTTCACTGTATTTGAGCTATTCTGTTGTATTTTTATTTCTAACTCTGGTATTTATATAGTAGCTTTATGAACTACTATTTATCTATTCCGCTGCATTTTTTTATATTACTCTGTATCTGTGATTCTGTGGTTGATTTATTTACTGTATATGCTGAGTTTTGCCAAATTTTAATTAACAATTCGGTATTTTGAATTATTCAAGTCGGACATGTATGGTTTATTGTCGATTTGAATGGTCCAAAATAGCGGGTCGTTACACAGTTAAATTGTTATTTAATTTATTTATTGAATATAAACTGCCAGTAAATGCCTGTTATTTATTATCTGTTCTATATTGCTGTTATTGATTGAATTGGATGATAACTGTGATAAATGTTTGATGATTGATATTGGATGAATGGATGTTGTATTTTATACTGTTATAAACTGCAAGTTGTTACGGATTTTTTTTGGGATTGCGGTTTGAAATGATATATAACCGTATTTATATTTTAAATTACGGATTGAAATGATAAATATCCGTATCACTTTACCATAGGATAGAAAATTATATACAGACACCATGGTCTATATATATAAAAATAATTTGAAATTGATTTCTATGTTTGTTTGGAAAGAAATACATGGTTTTATATAAATATTGATTTTAGATATTGCATAAATGCTATTTTATATATATAGTCAAATTCTTGACTTGAGTTATGTATAAATTTGTTGATATGAATAAGGTTAATAATAAATTTTGATATAGTTTAAAAATATAATATGGTTAAGTATTTATTTAAATTATATTTTTATATAGAATTTATAATGATTTCAATACAATAAGATTGAAAGATAAATTGGAAATTTATTTGAAATTGTATTTAATTGAGAATTTTATTAATAAAGATCGATTTAGGACTCATTGAATTTGAGATTTTAAAGAACATGATTTCTAACTTGATTTTTGTTTAAGATTACATAAATGAATATATCAAGTTTGAATAAAGTGAGGGAAATATTCAGTTATTTGAAATTGGAGTTTATTGGAATGATATTGGAATTATTAAATAAATTTTCAAAACTAAATTTAGTAAACTGAATTTGATGTATATATAGGGTTAACAAATTTAGTTTTGAAGTGTTGAATATTGAAAGCTTTGAAATCTATTGAAATGGTTTATTTGGAGGTTCGAATCTATATTTGAAATCGATATAAATTGAAATGGTTTATTGAAAACTGAAAGTGAGTTGAAAGTTATGAATTAGATTTAATTTAAAGTGAATAAAATTGTAAAATCGAGGAAATTATTTTACTATATAAAGTAAAGTTCAAATTTAAACTATTTTATTTATATACTGTTTATATATCCAAACCGTTTAAGTGGTGGAAGTTATGGTTTAGAAGCTATGAAATTCAAGGTATTATGTTTTGAAAGGTTATATTTCAAGCGTTTGGTTCTGAAATACTATAATTTTGAAAGTGTTATGGTTTTAGAAAGGATATATTGGAAATAAAATGGTATCGTATCGATTTGGTTTATGAAAAGGCAATGAATTTTGGTTTTAAAGTATAAACTATTTTGAAAATGACCGCGTTGTTATAATAACGTTTGGTTGTTAAAGAGACCGAGATCGGAAGTTGTCATACTCTCTGCCAACTATGAAAACCACTTTAACAACCGTGTACATGGTGGAGATTGCATAATGAAGTAGGATGGCGGCGGCGTTTCCTTTGAGGTAAATGCATGGTCCCGACTCCCGTGAGTTGGCTTAAGGTGGCTAAAACAGGAGTGATTTACGGGTTTAAAAGGTAGCACTTTTTATCGGACACACTCCTTCGATACCATTCTATTACTTTGTGATTGATTTGGGACCTTTTGATTTTGGGGGTGTGGCTCGAGGTGGGCGGTAGTAGCTGCTACGCGCTACCACCGGTCCGGAAGGTAATTGGTATATCTACCTTGGCATTGCCTAGTTGTGTTATGTCACCTACCCTAGCGTGCCTTCTATGATTTTGGATTTCTCCCGTAGCCCGTGGAGTATTTAAGGTAGTCTCCCGATCTGGAAATGCGCTGATACTGGATGGACTACTGGTACTATTACGTGGTTAGGGCTATATGGGTAACCCCTTAACGCTATTTAAAAGTTAGTTTATTTTACCAATAGACATTATAATGATAGCGTATATTACTACATAGCCAATAGTTTAACGGATCCTTAGGAGATGTGAATCCCGAACATCTCTTAAGTTACTGCATCACGTTATACACTGGATATGAGATGTCAAATCCCGTAAACATCTCTGACGTCGTTCCACTCATATTCATTTCTATTGATTTAACTCACATAAGATCTCTTAGTTCTGACTCGAGTGTTTTGTCTTTTCAATTTGCTCGGGTCAGTCTGAGCATTTTAGGATTCGAAGACTTTATTTCTAGAGGACGAAGACGAAGATTGCATTACTATTATTTATTATATTATTTCGCTGCATTTATACTGTTCCACTGCATTATATATCATTCTCTGGTATGTGTAACTCTGATATGTGATGTATAAGTAAAATCAAATGTTTTGTAAAACAGCTTCATGAACTGTTATTTGATTATTATATTTTGTCATTCCACTGCAAGATTCTGTTTTGCTTTTCTTCTTTCTCTGCTTTTTCTTATTCGCCCCAATAACAATCCGTCCTTCTGTATAGTTTGAGTCTGACGTGTGTGGTTTATCGTCGATTTAGAGCATACAAAAGGGCGGGACGTTACTTCTGGTATCAGAGCTTTGGTTTAGCGATAAACCTTAGCTTTGCAGGGTCAGACTCTTTATTTATGGGGTAGTAATACCCTATGATGAGTCGCTGAGTGTATATGTATGAGAGAGCGTATTTGTTAGTGTTATAAAAGGTATTAATATTGTGTTAATTTATTTCGTTTTGTATTTATAAATTCTGGTTAGTGCATAGGACGCTATGATATCAGTAGGGATTTCTAAACACTTAATAGGACCGACTGACACAATATTTGTTTTGAATATAGGTGAATGAAATAATTTTGCGTATTATATTTTCTATATATAAAATAAAAAATTTATAAAGGTTATATTTGGTTGTAATATATTGGTTGTTAGGTAGTGAAATTTATAAATATTGGTTGGAAATAAGGTCTAAAATAAATAAATGAAAATTGAAAATTTTAGAACATAAGTTCCGGGGTTTTGAGTATTTCTTTCGAATGATTTTGGAATATAGTAATAATATTGTTTATAAGTATTTTATGATATAAATACTTTAATATATTTGAAAACTATTATTTTAAAGAAACTTTGGAAAGAAATAAGTTCTGTACTCCTCTCTCTGTCGCTGGAATATAATTTCGGTGATGAGTGCATGCATCATTGACATTCATTTTCGAGTTTCGAAGTGGGAAGGCCACTCTAGTAGTTTTACTACAGATTTATTTTGATAAACAAATATAAATTTCAATTTGTTTTAATTATAAACGGATATATAAGTTGTATGTGCATAAACCTATCTATTATTTTTAAAATGATTTTAAATTTAACCCGGTATTTTGTTCTTAAGTTTTCGTTAATTAATAGTTTCAATTATTGTAGTGAAATGGAACGTAACTAATTAAAAATTGGAACCTCTAATTAAAATAAGAGATAAAATGCTAAGTTATAAATGGAATTAAAAGAAACTTGAAATTTTTAACCTATAAAACAAAGGATAGGACTATTGAACATTTAATTTATTAAAAGAAATAAGATAAACTTGTATAACTTTCAATTACATTCTTAAAGGCATATATATAACTTACCAAAAGATATATAAAGTTGAAATGTTAATAAAAAATGTAATGAATATTATACAAGTTATAAACTTGAGGTAATGAAAGTATTTAATGAAATTCTTTTATAAATAAGAATTTGATGTTGTAATTGTTGTGAACTTAAGTTATAATTGAAGTGTTACTGTAATAAAGGCAATAGGAAGTAAGTATTGTAAGTATAAGACTATAAACTTAAGTAAATGAATTAATATGTAAAGAAATGGAATTAAACATGAATACTATAAATAAATGAAAACGAATATTTGTAAGTAATAAATGAAATAAATGAAATAAACATTGAATCAATGAATAAAAGTAAAAGTTTATAAGAAGTTAACAAAAATTTAAAGGATGAATCATTATATATAAAAAGGGAATAAAATGATAAATGTTATGAGATGAAATTAATAAGAATGAACTTAATTTATTGTTTGAAATTGTTATTTGTTTGATTTATGGTTGTTTGGGCAAGGATACTATTATTTGGATGTATGAATAATCTATTTAGTTTCATCTAAGACTGTTGAGTAAATTGTGCGCTTAATAGTTTATTTTTCATTCTGTACAATTTAAAGTTTGAACCCGAACAACTATTTTTTGTTGATATGAATGGATAATTGATTTGTGTTGATCTCATACGATGGTTGTATGCTGTGACTGCAACTGATTATTATTGATTTGTTTGTTAGTGGTTGAAACAACTTTAAGTATTCCATTTTATATAATTATTAACTCGTTTTGGATTATATAAGTGAAATTCAGGTTATGGAAGCAATTACTACTGCTTTTTGTTTCATAATATAAGAGTTGTTTGCCCGAAAAATAGGTACGTTCTCGGATTACAGTTTTATACACTATTGCATTGTTTTTCCCGTTGTTGGAATATATTATTTTGGAAAATTTATGTTATATATTGTAATATTTGATATTATAATTTCTCCCGAGTCTCTCCGTACAAAGGAGACTCTGTCGAAATTTTCCGTAAATTTTGGACTTAGAATTTTTTTGAAAATGTTTCCCAAACTTTATTAATTTGAGTATAAAAAGATTTAATGGTTATAAATGGGTATATATTATATAAAATGATTAATTTTGTAAATTTATTTGTTTATAAAGTTAATATTTTTGAATAAGATGCATTGATTACTTAATTCCTTCTTTCCTTCCTTTTTTCCTTTTCGGGGACGAAAAGTTTGAGTAGGGGAGAGTGTAACGACCCGTAAAATTTTTGATAATTTAATTGTTAATTTTATTAAATGTTTGTTATCTAATATTGAAAAAACAGAAATATGTGACTCATTAATGAAATAATAACTTAAATGAGATGTAATAATGCTAACCTAAGTTATTTATTAACTATTTCATTGAAATTACAATTTATGGAATTAGTGTAAATGTTATACTAGGTTATAAATTGAATATAGGAAAAATAAACATAAATATTGAATCAATTAATGAATTAATATGTATTAAGTGGTAATTGAATGAAATCAATGTTCTACGAGTAATTATAATATTTGTTGGAAATAATAAACTTTTAAAAGTATGATTAAGAGTGAATGGCAACAATTATTATAAGTTATCGATATATTTAATCCGTTAAATTGAATTTGAGATCAATTGCAATAAGTCTAACGTAATACTACGTTGATGAAAGTTAAGGTAATATTTGAAAATAATGTTAATTTATTCATATTATGAAAATTAGTTGAATTAAAAGAATAGAAATAAAGATTTATCAATTTATTTGAATTTAAAAAAGATAATAATTGGATTAATTGCAGTTAAATGAAATTAAGTATTTAAATATTACGTCAATAGAGATAAAGATGAAATTTGAGAAAATTAATGTAATAGATCATGAACCAATGTTAATTTCATCCATTTGATAATATTGGATTGAATAATAGGATGAAAGGTCAATTAAATTTAATTATTGAAAATATAATTAATGTGCCACCTACCCTAGCGCGCCTTGTACGATTTTGGATTTCTCCCGTAGCCCGTGGTGTATTTAGGGTAGTCTTCCGATTTGGAGTGCGCTGATACTGGATGGACTACTGGGACTATTACATGGTAAGGGCTATATGGGTAATCCTTAACGCTATTTAAAAGTAAGTTTATTTTACCAATTAACATTATTATAATAGCGTATATTACTACATAGTAAATAGTTTAAAGGATCCTTAGGAGATGTGAACCCCGAACATCTCTTAAGTTACTGCACTTATGTTAGACACTGGATAGGAGATGTCAAATCCCGTAAACATCTCTGACGTCGTTCCACTCATATTCATTTCTATTGATTTAACTCACATAAGATCTCCTAGTTCTGACTCGAGTGTTTTGTCTTTTCAATTCGCTCGGGTCAGTCTGAGCATTTCAGGATTCGAAGACTTTATTTCTGGAGGACGAAGACGAAGATTGCATTACTATTATTTATTATATTATTTCGCTGCATTCATATTGTTCCGCTGCATTATTTATTATTCTCTGGTATGTGTAACTCTGATATGTGATGTATAAGTAAAATCAAATATTTTGTAAAATGGCTTCATGAACTGTTATTTGATTATTATATTCTTTCATTCCGCTGCAAGATTCTGTTTTTTCTTCTTTCCCTGCTTTTTCTTATTCACCCCAATAACAATCGGCCCTTCTTTATGGTTTGAGTCTGACGTGTGTGGTTTATCGTCGATTTAAAGCGTACAAAAAGGCGGGACATTACATTAATTGATTAAACCCATATGCATAGTAATTATAAGAAATAGTTGGAATAAATGATTGGAATAAATGATTGGATTCATTGTTTGTTATGACTAAGATATTCGTTTGAAAGATTATGGTAAATAATGTCACTTTTTCTGTATGTTTATCTTGAATTGCACACATGTACTAAAGTACTCTATTTAAAGGTAACTTTGGAATTATTTTCATTCTATATCCTTCCATTGTCATTCCTTAGCATCTCAATTTATTATTCAAAAGGATAAAATTTAAAAGACTTCTACCATGTCATCGTTTATATATATCCTTACTAATTACCTTCAGCAGTTACTAAGTATTCATTGGATACATTTTAATTATTCAACACCAATTAATTGTAGTAGGTTTATTCTTGAAGATTGCTGATATTATGAAAGATAGATTAAGAAAGAATATTTCTGTTTATAAATGAATGATTTTTTCCTAATTAAGAAAGAAAGACATAAAAGAGTATTAAGTATGTCATTCACTTCACAAACTTTTTAATCTGATAAATAAAACAAAGTTGAAGCAATTAATTTAGGATGTTTGATAAATTAAATAAAATAAGTAATTAAGAAATATCTTGAATTAGAATAACATATATAGTGTTGGTATTACCAAAAAAATGTTAAAATTTTAGGGTTGGTACCAGAGATTAGGACTATTTCTTCTATATCATTCCAAATTTATACTTACCAATTAGGGCATAAGTATTTACTAATTTGTACAAGGCCTGATGTAAGTTGTACATGACTAGTAGTTTTCCAGTGTTTATAACTTTTCTTACATTGTATTTCCCATAATTACTAACACAAATTTTCTTGATTTGTACTTGGCTTGTTATACATTAAATTTCTTAAAAGATAGCATATCAATAATGGTGCAGCGTACGTGCACAAGCATACGACACAATATAGATTGAATTTGTCATTTCTAGCAGTTATCACGTGTTTGCAAATTCATAATATTTTTGCATTGTTCTCCTTCACATAACTGGTACGAATGTTTAAGAAAAAGGAAAATTTTCATAATTAGATCTTCCATGTTTATATTTTGCATTTCCCTTTACACATTTTTGGATTATGTAGAAAATCGGTACTTTATCCATTATATTTTTGTTTAAATTCATAAAATTTTAGATAATATAGGAAAATAAATTTTCCATTGATAATATACTAAAGTTCCGTGTTTTTCATTTTCATAATATGGAAATAAATTTTTCATACGACTACCTAACCTATGCCTCCTTACCCCCTTCTAAATATGCTAAAAGTAAGGGTACTAGACAAGGCTACCAAATGTGATGTTATGCAACATAATTAGTTTATATGCATTTGTGTGTTAAAATTAATTTTACATGTCTATAATTACTCATAGGATAATCAGTCCATTTTAAACTTTCTTCTACAAGTCTTGCATGTCCTCATTGTAGAATTTTTGATCCTATTATTATAACTATATATTTTGACAATACTCAAGAATACAAGTATAGAAGAGAGTTCTATCATATCCAAGTGAAGAAAAAAGAAAAGAAAAGAGCACAAATAAAACCTTTTACAGAGAACTAGAATAAACTTGAAGTTTTAACTACCAATAAAATGGTTCTATAACTGAGTAAGTCGAAGCTACCATTTGTATTCATAGTTTGAACGTAACAATCCCCATGCTTCGTCCTTCGTTTGGATCTTTAAGTGACACATCGACATCTAATGCATAATCCTCTTCAAACATTACCAGAAAAAAAAAGGTGTTCCTGAATCCTGGTGGGATAACCGTGGAGAATTCTAGGACTACAAAATAAGTTCAAGTTGCTCAACCATTGACATAGGTACATCCCTTACTATTGTTGCTTCCATTTATTTTGATTCCTACACGAAAGAGTAGTTCATCAACTTTTTTAATGCTACTATAACTAAGTTCCACAAGTGTTTGGTTAATTTGAAACTACTTTGTGATAGCGATTTAGTTTATGATTGAAATATGGTATTCATGATGGTAAACATTTTACTGGAAGGATAATTTGCATAAAATGCACAAGTATGAATTCATATCACCTTTTATTTTGAAGCTTATGGTAATATTAAGTTTATTTATTACACAATGATTCAAATATTGAAAATTCAAGATAATTAGCTTTCATATTTGTACAGAAACATCAGTTTTGTGAATGGTATTGAAGCGAAGTACACTTGAAGTTGCTAGGATGATAGACTTATAGACAATGAACATTAGGTATGGCATTAGAAAAATGTAAATAAATTCTTTTTATGTTGATAGCCTAGTGCAATGCAAATATATGGTGCCACTATATAAACGATCGTTGAAAAAAAAATTGAACTGATCAGTAAGCGAGACAATAAGAATAAGGAAACTAATATATTTGTATACTAAAAAAAATAAGAAAGTAACATATTTTAAAATTTTATGAGTGAAATCATAAACATAAATTGTTTCAACTTGCACAGAAGTAGCTGACTGGTTCCAAAAACTAATTCATTATTTTGTTCTTATCACTTGACTATTTTAGAACTGCCATGACATACAAAGTCAGTGATCTATGTAATACTTTCAATCACTTAGGTATTTTGTATTATCACTATTCATTTTAGATTTTGTCTATACAGTGGTAGTTTGCCACTATGACGAAGCATAGTAGAAAGTTATTGTGACGCCCCACCTCTATACCCACGCTAGCTAAGAACATTACAGTGAATGCTGTCAACTAGCACGGAGAATAAGGCTGTTGAGGAGCGACCATCTGTATAATTGCTTTGTGCGAGTACCGATATACCGGATAAAATATAACTTTTCATCTCAAGAGGAAATCCGACATACCGACACAAACTCAAAGCTACTACACAGTGGCTATAAAGGTCTTCGGAAACAAATATAGAAATAAACATAACACAAATCAGTCACAGACAATTCATATCACAAAGGCGGAAATAGATATGAATATTACACATAAAAGTGTATATCAGAGTAGTGGTCAAAAGATCCACGATAATACAAAAGAATAGCAACACGTGCTATACAAAGGAATACAACTATGAGTCTATATCTCAAGTGTATACAACAAAATAAACTACTAATCTAAGTAGTTTGCCAAAAGTCAGAGTAATGATCCTGGATGAGAAGTCAAGCAGAAGCACCTGTAACATCTCGGTCTGACCCGAGTATTATTTAAGAAGAAAATAATAAACGGATCAGTCTAGCTATAAATATCAGAAGAAATGATATAGAATAGGAGATATGACATAAACATATAATAATCACAATGCCAAGCTGTGATTAATTAGTAATTGAAAACCAACAAGAGATTAATCAATATCACAATAATCTACTCAAGATAAAAAGGAATGTCATACTCCTAATTTCATTCACCAAGCCACAATAAATGACATATATATATATATATATATATATATATATCCATGCCAATCGTAAAAGTTGGTGAAACATAAATTCCAGAAATCAACACACGAAATCCAGATATCACAATAAAAGGATGGCCAAGACATTGATGTAGTACAAACGGTACATCCAATGAATCAAAAAGCCAAAACATCGGTGTAGTACAAACGGTACATCCAATGAATCGAAACACATAAGAAAGCACATGGGTCGCTAGCCCATGAAGAAATGAGACGAAGCTCGATTTAATGAGGTACGGTCCTCCACATAGACAAAGAGACATCGCACATTGCTAGTCTAAACCATAAAATGATCATCATGATCATCGAGAAGTGTCAATTACAATAAGCTAGTAAATATATGAGCTTAGCTTCATGTCCCATAACCACTAGCTTAACTTAAATATTTACGAACAAATTGTAGATCTCCACTAGAAAATTGTCACAAGAGATTCAATCGAACAAGTCCAAGAATTAACCAACGAAGTAAACGCAAGCGTTTCATACCACTTGTTTTACTAAGTTGTTTAATTAGATTTCTCATACGAGTGAGGTAAAGGTTTGTATATACTAATAGATTGGAAAACGGTTTTATAAACAAATTTGGTATTAAAATAGTGTTGAAATCGTTTGAGGAAAGAGTTTTGATATTTACTACTAGTATAGAAAACCTTTATATTTTTTTTTTAAAGTGACAAATCACAAAGAAGATTGTAGGAACAATCAATCACTAAAATTCACATACGAAGATGTGAATAAAAATCCAACGAAACCGATAAAGAAATCCATCAAAATGGATATTCAAAAATCCCTAAAAAGGAGTCATCAAAGTCATAATAATTGATAACAATAAATAGGAAACAACACGAATCGATTAAAGTTGGAAATCCAAGCAACTAGGTTAAGTAGGCAAAAATCATCAGGTCGGTCGGCCGGCATACAGTGCTCGGTCGACCGAACCCTGTTTAGAAAACCTCTCGGGACAGCAGGTCGGTCGACCGGCTTCACTGTATTCGGTCGACCGAACCTTAAACAGAAAGTGCTTATGCACTTGGAAGTAGGTCGGTCGACCGGACCAGGGGGGTCGGTCGGCCGAACCTGTTTCCAACCTCTTCCCTGCCTATTACAAATGAGGTTCAATCTTGACCAAATTGCATTCTCTCGAGCAACGGCGCTAGGGGATTATGCCAATCGACTACCCGACCCTATAAGCTCCTCGATGCATCACCAAAAACACATTTGATCCTCAAAGCTATGATTTTTTTAAGGATATGGCTTTCAAACACTAAAATTGGATTATTCTCAAAGGCAATCCAAATCCAAAACAATTACACAAGAATAAGTGATAGGAATTCATACCTAACAATCAAAGATAATTCATAGACTTAGATGTGAGATTAAAAATCTCACCTTTGAACCCAAATCAAATGAATGAGAAGCTTGAATCAATGGAAGACCAACCACACTTCAATCTCAACTCAAGAAGCTTGATTCTAAGCTAAAAAGAAGAACATTCCCTAAGTTAGGTTTAGGAAATTTCTGAAATTGAATGGAGAAAGAGTTGGAGAAGAAGAAGAGAAGCTTACCTATGGGTTCTCTTGAGTTTTGGAGCAAGAACTTGAGCTAGCAAGAGGAACTAGGGCTTGGAGTTTTAATTTCCACTCCTCTCCACCATTAATGCTAAGAAAACTGAAAAGAGAAAGAAGTGAGGGAGAATGGGGAGAGTGGTTCAGTTTTGGAGTATAAGTTAAAACATAGGGCTGAGCCCAAAACCAAACCCAAAGTGAAAAGTAGCAAAAATCAATTTTCTCCAAACATATCGAAGCTTATACTCAAAAAGGTCGCAAACGGCATTTTAAACTCAATGGGAGTGGTCCCGAGTCCTAATTCGACCGTATGCAAAAAGTAGCTTTTCGGACTAAAATCCGACTAACGATAAAATATTTAAATAAAATATTTAAATATAAAATCGATAAATATGCGGGTTGTTACAGACTCCCCTCCTTAAAGAAATTGCGTCCTCGCAATAATTAAGAAGGAAATATAAGAAGTAACAACCATAGAAGCATATTAACACAAAAGAAAATTTGAATCAAGAAGTTCACCATAAAGAGCACGAAGGAGTAAATCCGAAAGTTTTCGTTCGATGAATTCTCAAGATTTCACATGAGCAATCCTTAGGTTTTGAGAACCATTGAACTTCTATCAAAAAGAATATCTTTATATCGAAGGCGCTCAACCTCCGAAGCAATGATGCGAATGGAATGGTGCTCAAAAGTCAAATTTGGTGAAACTTCAATCCCTCAATAATACCGGGCTCAAGAATAAAAACCGGAAACATAAAAGCATTTCCATAGTTAAAAGACGTGGAAAACGTCAAGAATAGCAGAAAGTTGAGTCGGTGCAACGGCGTAGTACAAAAACGGTACGCCCGAGGGACTAGAAACTCGAATAATTTGGAACACCGACGTAGTACAAAGGCGGTACGTCCAATGAACCAAAAAGCCAAGTCATTGATGTAGTGCAAACGGTACATCCAATGAATCAAAAAGCGAAGACATTGATGTAGTGCAAACGGTACATCCAATGTATCAAACATCAAAGTCATTGATGTAGTACAAACGGTACATCCAATGAATCAAACATCAAAGTCATTGATGTAGTACAAACGGTACATCCAATGAATCAAAGTCATTGATGTAGTACAAACGGTACATCAATGAATCAAATAGCAAAGTCATTGATGTAGTACAAACGGTACATCAATGAATCAAATAGCAAAGTCATTGATGTAGTACAAACGGTACATCCGATGAATCAAAAGCAAAGACATCGATGTAGTACAAACGGTACATCCGATGAATCAAAAGCAAAGACATCGATGTAGTACAAACGGTACATCCGATGAATCAAAAGCAAAGACATCGATGTAGTACAAACGGTACATCCGATGAATCCAAAAAGAAAAGACATTGATGTAGTACAAACGGTACATCCAATGAATCAAAAGCAAAGACATTGATGTAGTACAAACGGTACATCCAATGAATCAAACAACAAAGACATTGATGTAGTACAAACGGTACATCCAATGAATCCAAAAAGAAAAGACATTGATGTAGTACAAACAGTACATCCAATGAATCAAATAGCAAAGTCATTGATGTAGTACAAACGGTACATCCAATGAATCAAATAGCAAAGTCATTGATGTAGTACAAATGGTACATCCAATGAATCAAAAGCAAAGACATCGATGTAGTACAAACGGTACATCCGATGAATCCAAAGCAAAGACATCGATGTAGTACAAACGGTACATCCGATGAATCAAAAGCAAAGACATCGATGTAGTACAAACGGTACATCCGATGAATCAAAAGCAAAGACATCGATGTAGTACAAACGGTACATCCGATGAATCAAAAGCAAAGACATCGATGTAGTACAAACGGTACATCCGATGAATCAAACTCAAATAATTCGGAACACCGACGCAGTAAAAAAACGGTACATCCAATGAACCGAAGCCCGAATGATTTCGGAACACCGACGTAGTACAAAAACGGTACGTCCAATGAACCGAACACAATAAAAGAACATCGGACGCAAGTTCATAAAAGCAATGAGATGAAACTCAATAAAACGAAGTACATCAAAACGCCCGATGAACTTGATAAAAAGATAATTTCATTTAGTCATCAACAAAGAAACAACCCCTTGTTGCTTACGATTAAACGCATTGGCAACACGATTTCCCCTTCGGGAATAAAAAGAATATCAAGATCATAAGAAGCTAGGAACTCGAGTCAACATGCAGTTCCTTATGAGAAAATGAATATTCCAAAGATTTATGATCGAGATAGAGAACAAATTTCTCCCTATAAAATGATGATGCCAAACTCTAAAAGTAAAAACAATAGCCGAGAGCACTAGATCATAAGTGGCATATCTAGTCTCGATAAGCTATAATGGTTTAGAAGCACAAGTGATAGCACGTTCTCCTTTGCAAGAGAACGACATCCAAACCAATACGACTAGTATCGGTACAAATAGCCAAGTCTTGGTCCCCCTCCAAGAATCACAAGAATAAAAGTATCGAAAGGAAGAGTTCTTTTAAATAATCCTCTTTCCCGAAAAGTTAAAACTTTCAAAATTACATTTATTTCAATGTAAAAATTATTTCTAGAAGAATTTACATTTTACAAGTTAATATATCGTGTCGATTGTCACATCAAAGCGTTTAGGAAATTCCAATCGATAACGTTGATCAAGCGCATCGACCAAAATTCTTAAAGCACTCAACGGGCAATACAATCACAAAATCATCTTTTATAGGATAAATAAATCTCTTAAAAAGTTTTAAGAATATTCTTTGTTCGTTTCAAGAACAAAAATCCAGTTGTACTTATAAATAAATCTTATGAAAAAGATTTGCAAAATTTTAAATTACTATTTTCATCCAAAATCAATAAACTCAAGAATGGTCTCATCGAACTATTCATAGAATATTCGATTTATAAAATGGATGAAATAAGCTGGACAAATTGAATGACATAATAAGTCATTCATAAGAATCTTAACAAGTGCAGAATGCGGTAAGTGGTGCTAACTTCCGCAACTCGTAGCAAACGAAAACCGGTGGTAAAGTCAAACTGAAAAGACCTTAACACCACTCAAAAGATTGCTTAGGTGACAGTCCTAAGACAAATTCAAAAATACCGGAAAAGTTTCACAAATTATTTAGATAAGAGAAACAACACTTTCCTTATAAGTGGGCTTAAGGAATAAAATGATTCCACCAAAAATGTGAAATCGGAATCACAAAGAGAAATAGAAATCCGCTTAACAGATAGAAAATGTCGAAGATGAATAGTCCACGCGGAAAATAGGATATGGGCCTCACAATGGTTAAGCCGATCCTTTCAAGAAAAATCAATTCCAAAGCCTAAGTAAAAATATCGGCTCGTAAAGAAAAATCTCATAAAATAATTTCGACATTAATAAAAAGAAAATTGAGTGTTGCGGATCTACCATCCGGATTCACAATCCTCAAAGAAGTCATCAAACACAAAACATCCAAAGAAAAAGTATCAACAAGTTCTTTTGATATAAAAGAATGGGACGCACCCGTATCAAAAAGAACTCGAATAGGATGATCACGAAATAAAATAATTCCATCCAGAATAGAATGAGAAATACCTTGGCCACGAGATGTGTTGCCAGGGGCTTGAGCAACATTTAACTTTCCCTCCTTCTTGCCTTGAAGCTTGGGGCATGAAGATATAACATGTCTGGGAACTTTGCAGTAGCGACAAGGGAGAAACTTTGGGCACTTGTTCGCATAATGGTCCTTCGAACCACAATTATAGCATTCCCCACGGCCAAAGGAAGAAGTCTTTGCCACGGAGGTTGCTTGTTTCCCTTTCTTATCAGGATAGGGGCCTTTGAATTTGTTTGGCCTCTTCTTGTGGTTGAAGTTTGGTTTGGAACCCACCACTTCAACATCACCCTCTCTATCCGACTCTTCAAGTCGAAGAGCGATATCAACGAGTTGATCAAAAGAAACTTCTAATTTTAGAAGTAATGGCTTCTTGAGACTTTTGTTTAAGCCATAGACGAACCTCTGGTTCTTCTTCAGAGGAGTGTTGATGTATTCAACCCCATATTTGGAAAGTGATTCAAAAGAAGCAACGTAGTCCGTCACGGAAGAATCGCCTTGAGCAAGGTCAATGAAACGACGAGCCATCGTCACTTTCTCAGCTTCTGGCATGAATTTTAATTCGAAGCGTTCTCGGAATTGCTCCCAGGTGAGATCCGCTTCATTAATCTCAGAAATAAGAAGCTCATACCAGTCCAATGCTCTTTCTCGGAGCATACTAGAGGCCACCTGAACTCGGTGAAGGTCAATAAGATTCATGCGAGAAAAGATTCGATCGCATGACCTTAGCCAAGCCTGTACTTCAATAATAGTTTCGGAACCTTTGAATGGCTCCCCATCCAAATTAGTGTAATCGCTGCACAAGTGTGCAAATCCCGACTTTGGGTGAGTACGTTCCGGGTTAGCTCCAGCTGCTTGAGCATTCGTCACTAAATCAAGAAGTTGTTGAGCAGTCATAAAAACTCCATCTTGGGGTGGAGTGCTAGACGGTACGGCTCTAGGACGGCCAGGTCTAGACATTTCTCTTCCTTAGAAAGAAAGAAGAAAAAGGTTATTCACCAAATTGAATATCAAGCAATCTTGATAGACAAAACAAGGAATCATAAAAGAAAATAGGATAGGACGGTACGAAGACCCGAATTAAATCCTAAAGCACGACTCCTAAGATGGACTTAGGACGATGATCCGTGTTAAATTATTCTACATTGTTCTGAAGTTTGGCTCTGATACCAAGCTGTGACGCCCCACCTCTATACCCACGCTAGCCAAGAACATTACAGTGAATGCTGTCAACTAGCACGGAGAATAAGGCTGTTGAGGAGCGACCATCTGTATAATTGCTTTGTGCGAGTACCGATATACCGGATAAAAATATAACTTTTCATCTCAAGAGGAAATCCGACATACCGATACAAACTCAAAGCTACTACACAGTGGCTATAAAGGTCTTCGAAAACAAATATAGAAATAAACATAACACAAATCAGTCACAGACAATTCATATCACAAAGGCGGAAATAGATATGAATATTACACATAAAAGTGTATATCAGAGTAGTGGTCAAAAGATCCACGATAATACAAAAGAATAGCAACACGTGCTATACAAAGGAATACAACTATGAGTCTATATCTCAAGTGTATACAACAAAATAAACTACTAATCTAAGTAGTTTGCCAAAAGTCAGAGTAATGATCCTGGATGAGAAGTCAAGCAGAAGCACCTGTAACATCTCGGTCTGACCCGAGTATTATTTAAGAAGAAAATAATAAACGGATCAGTCTAGCTATAAATATCAGAAGAAATGATATAGAATAGGAGATATGACATAAACATATAATAATCACAATGCCAAGCTGTGATTAATTAGTAATTGAAAACCAACAAGAGATTAATCAATATCACAATAATCTACTCAAGATAAAAAGGAATGTCATACTCCTAATTTCATTCACCAAGACACAATAAATGACATATATATATATATCCATGCCAATCGTAAAAGTTGGTGAAACATAAATTCCAGAAATCAACATACGAAATCCAGATATCACAATAAAAGGATGGCCAAGACATTGATGTAGTACAAACGGTACATCCAATGAATCAAAAAGCCAAAACATCGATGTAGTACAAACGGTACATCCAATGAATCGAAACACATAAGAAAGCACATGGGTCGCTAGCCCACGAAGAAATGAGATGAAGCTCGATTTAATGAGGTACGGTCCTCCACATAGACAAAGAGACATCGCACATTGCTAGTCTAAACCATAAAATGATCATCATGATCATCGAGAAGTGTCAATTACAATAAGCTAGTAAATATATGAGCTTAGCTTCATGTCCCATAACCACTAGCTTAACTTAAATATTTACGAACAAATTGTAGATCTCCACTAGAAAATTGTCACAAGAGATTCAATCGAACAAGTCCAAGAATTAACCAACGAAGTAAACGCAAGCGTTTCATACCACTTGTTTTACTAAGTCGTTTAATTAGATTTCTCATACGAGTGAGGTAAAGGTTTGTATATACTAATAGATTGGAAAACGGTTTTATAAACGAATTTGGTATTAAAATAGTGTTGAAATCGTTTGAGGAAAGAGTTTTGATATTTACTACTAGTATAGAAAACCTTTATATATTTTTTTAAAGTGACAAATCACAAAGAAGATTGTAGGAACAATCAATCACTAAAATTCACATACGAAGATGTGAATAAAAATCCAACGAAACCGATAAAGAAATCCATCAAAATGGGTATTCAAAAATCCCTAAAAAGGAGTCATCAAAGTCATAATAATCGATAACAATAAATAGGAAACAACACGAATCGATTAAAGTTGGAAATCCAAGCAACTAGGTTAAGTAGGCAAAAATCATCAGGTCGGTCGGCCGGCATACAGTGCTCGGTCGACCGAACCCTGTTTAGAAAACCTCTCGGGACAGCAGGTCGGTCGACCGGCTTCACTGTATTCGGTCGACCGAACCTTAAACAGAAAGTGCTTATGCACTTGGAAGCAGGTCGGTCGACCGGACCAGAGGGGTCGGTCGGCCGAACCTGTTTCCAGCCTCTTCCCTGCCTATTACAAATGAGGTTCAATCTTGACCAAATTGCATTCTCTCGAGCAACGGTGCTAGGGGATTATGCCAATCGACTACCCGGCCCTATAAGCTCCTCGATGCATCACCAAAAACACATTTGATCCTCAAAGCTATGATTTTTTTTTAAGGATATGGCTTTCAAACACTAAAATTGGATTATTCTCAAAGACAATCCAAATCCAAAACAATTACACAAGAATAAGTGTTAGGAATTCATACCTAACAATCAAAGATAATTCATAGACTTAGATGTGAGATTAAAAATCTCACCTTTGAACCCAAATCAAATGAATGAGAAGCTTGAATCAATGGAAGACCAACCACACTTCAATCTCAACTCAAGAAGCTTGATTCTAAGCTAAAAAGAAGAACATTCCCTAAGTTAGGTTTAGGAAATTTCTGAAATTGAATGGAGAAAGAGTTGGAGAAGAAGAAGAGAAGCTTACCTATGGGTTCTCTTGAGTTTTGGAGCAAGAACTTGAGCTAGCAAGAGGAACTAGGGCTTGGAGTTTTAATTTCCACTCCTCTCCACCATTAATGCTAAGAAAACTGAAAAGAGAAAGAAGTGAGGGAGAATGGGGAGAGTGGTTCAGTTTTGGAGTATAAGTTAAAACATAGGGCTGAGCCCAAAACCAAACCCAAAGTGAAAAGTAGCAAAAATCAATTTTCTCCAAACATATCGAAGCTTATACTCAAAAAGGTCACAAACAGCATTTTAAACTCAATGGGAGTGGTCCCGAGTCCTAATTCGACCGTATGCAAAAAGTAGCTTTTCGAACTAAAATCCGACTAACGATAAAATATTTAAATAAAATATTTAAATATAAAATCGATAAATATGCGGGTTGTTACAGTTATACTCAATTAAGTTGACTTTTCCAGAAATTGAATCTTGCCCAAATTATATTTTTGTTATCTTTTATCTTTTACTATAAAGAAAAATATTTTGTCAATGGATCAAAGTAAAGTCCTATTTGATATCAATGACCATATTCCTTCCATGTCCATAATTCATTATTTTGGTCCATAATGTCATTTCAAAATATGTCTTCTAACCTAATAGCATAGAAAACAAGTCTCCATTTATTCCACCATGTATGAGATCGCTCAAATTTGTTTTGCGATTCTATCTCATGTTAGTTTTTAGTCTCCTTTCTTCTGCATAATTCAACCTAAAAAATTGATGTTGATTCCTTATTTGTGCCATAGAAAATGAAAAAAATAGGGAAATTGATTATTTTCTACCTTTATATGTTGTCTTTGTTGTTTTCCATTTGTTACCTGATATCTTCAGACTTTAGTTCCCTCGGTTTTCTTAGTTGGAATAATTAGTGATTACGATTGTGACTAATTAGGTGAAATTTTAATTTAGGTTGCGACCAATTTTTTTCATATATTTTTCCCTTTTTTCCAATATCCAATTAATATTGAGTAATATTTTATTATTTCTTACGAGATAAACTCAATCAAGTATAATATGCATTTTCATGTTTAGTTTCTTATTATAGTATGGGTATAACACATGTAAGATTCATTTATTCCACATTTATTGTTGCTCAATTATCTTTGTTTTGCCTTACGACCAAGAATTTTAGTAATTTGAAATTGGAATATTTAATTATTTTTTAATATTTAAAGGTTAATTTATAGATTTAATAACTTGAATTTCTAATATGATGATTTATTGGATAATTTATTGTTGAATTCAATAATGGAAAATTGTTTAAATAATTGAATCTTGAATTTTTATTGGGATAAAAATGATTTAAATTCTTATTAAATCTATGTTAATAAGAATGAAGGTAATAAAAATTTTAAATTTGATTTAAAGGTGATTTAACTAATTCTAAAAATATCTCGTTTTAATTAACATATAAAAATAGCCTTTCAGGGCACAGTCTCAGATTTCGACGGAACCAGTTCCATTGAATCCGTAATAGTGTTTTATTATTGTATTTCAAATTTCGTAGCGTTTAGAGTTACTGTTTGGTCATACGGGATAGAAACGCGTTGAAATTAATATCGAAAATTTAATATTATAATTAGGTTCAAAAAGTTGTTTTCTCCATACGAACGAATTAAGTTTTGGAACTTATTCAATTGCGTTCGAAGTAGAGGTATAACATTAGATACGCCCGACGGCACGCCTCGATTGGAGTCCATAATTACATAGCTAGATATTTTGAATTTTGTATAATATATTTCCGTTAATTTGACCTTGCAGCCGCTATTTCTTATTTCAGCCGACCTATTAGCCCTCACCTACTCACGTGCATATGCCTGGACCCTTATACCTCTTCTTCTTTTAAAAATAGCTTGGTTGAGAGTAGGAAAAATGAAGGAAGCCTTATACTTCAAAATACACATACACAGAGTCCAAGAAAATTACAAAATAAGATTTTAAAAAATCTAGTTGGATTGAGATCTTCGACTGAGCTTGCATTTTGAAGCTTGCGGCATCAGTTGATTGTACTCAACTATGTATAGTGACTAGTTAGAAGCTAGGGTTGCAAATTTTGCCCAGTATAGGCTTCGATTGTGAAAACGGAGAAGTGTAACGGGTTCACGGGGTCAAGGGGCAGTGGTGGTCGAAGTTTGGCTAGGCACAACTATGGGTGGAGGTTGCGATCAGGTGGGATCGTGCTGCTAGGTCGCAAGAAGGAGGAGATGATCAAGCTCGAAGGTTTGTGGTTGTGGTGATGGAGAATTGGTCGTGTAGTTCATCGGATCAAGCGACGTGCGTTTCCATTCTCAAACGAGTGAGATAAGGGAGGGGGCATGCATTTGGACGTAGTATCAGTTTAGCATGATTTTCACTTTAGAGAAGTGCAGTATAAGGGTGAGGGGCTAATTTGAAATTTTTATAAAGTTATATAATTTTTTTATTTAAATTAAATTTTCTCAATAACTTATAAAATTCATATCTCCTACATACGAGGTCCTATCGAGATGAAACTTTTTGCATTGCGATCATGATGATGAGAGCTTCGCAATAAAACCTGTTTGGACAGATTTGGAGACTGTAGAAATTTGGACCAAAATCGGACGTTGTTCGGTTTTAATTCCAAACTGGAACGCCTCGACGACTATAGAAAATAATGGTGAGTAAATCTCACTCACTTAGATTACTGATTTTAATTTTAATGTTAAAAATTAATTATTAGATGATTGGTTGAATTGATAAATTATTATCAGTTGAATATTATATTATATATAGTAGTATATATTAGTAGTTGGATATATTTCCCACTTATTAGAGCGGTGAGACACTATGCGCCCTGCATAATAGCGGATGACCCTATATTACAACGACACCCTGCGTCGAAGTGGGATTGGTATTTATGTTATATAATATCTGTGGATGTAGGGAAACAAGATGGAGGATCAACTTGGATTCCTCAAATATATTGATTGTTTTTCATATATAATGATATATGATGTGATTGAATGGTCTACTATGGATTGTTGTGTGATTTGATATATTAGGTGTTATAGCACCACTGGCCTTAATTTTGGTATTTTAAATACCATAAATAATAATTTTGAATTTAAAAAGAAATTAAAAAGACAATTTTGGAATTTAAGACATTGATATAGAATCAAATTATTTTATAAGAAATGGATTCGAATAAATAAAAGATTTGATTTTTGGAAATTTGTTTAACAATTTTATTAAATGTTTCAAATAGAAATTTTTGAAAATAAATTATACAATGGAATTTTAAACAATAAATTTGATGATATCTATTAAATATGATTTGGAAGTCAAAATTGAGTTTTCAAGTGGATTTAAAATGTTAATTGGATTTATTAAGGAATAGATTTCCAAATGGAATTTTGAATAGAAATCGAATTATAAATGGACTTTTGAAATATGGATTTGTTGTTAAACGGATAAAATGAGAATGAGTTATGATTTATAAACAATATTAATAAAGGGAGTGGAAGGAATATAAATTGATAATTATAGAAAAAGAAATGAAATAGATATTGAAAATGAATTTTGGGCAACTAAATGATATTTTCAAGGAATAGGGTTGACGAGATGATTTTATAATAAGGATATTTTAAAAATCAGGAATAGGACCTGGATGAAAATTTAAATTTATAACCATAGCTATAAATAAGTAAAAATTATCATCGGGTGATAATTTCAAATTTTAAATCCACAGTGTGAATTTAAAACGAGATACGGATTTGGATTAAAAACTGAGAAATAGATGATTCTATTTGGAAACTAGAATGGTTATGGAATTGGAATCGAAAATCGATGTGTATGAATCGAGAGAGGTTCGTAAATAAGTGTTTGCGTCAAAATTGGTCACAAACCCTAGAAGTAGTGAAAGCACCCGTGTATGTACACAGATCCTCAATATCCATACGTAGATCTTAGATCCAGATTAAGTAGAGAACAAAATTGAAAAAATAGCAAAGTTAAAAATGTAAGAAAGCAAGGAAGGACACAAGATTTATAATGGCTTGGCTATCTCCGGCCTACGTCAACTTTGAATCAATCCTTTTATTCCTTTTATAATATAATTACAGTTACAAGCCTTTGAAAATTAATAGCAGAAATGGCAAATTTTCGCCTAGGAGAGAAAAAGAAGATCCCTTTTTAGTTGTCATAGGACTCCTATTTATAGGTGTAGATCCAAAAATACCTTCCTAAAAACCTAGAATACCTCTTCTCATGCGCAGGTGGGCCCACATGACCGATCCAGAGTGATTTGGGATTGATCCAAGTGTAATTCTTATTGATCCCAAAATAGTCCAATCAAGTTGGGATCGATCATGAACATTCTTTGGTGCATTTGGAAGTTCCTAAGAAAATTTCATAGCATTTGGACTTGTAGATTTTGAGTTATGATCGATGCAAGTTTAAATTTGTTGAAGACTGTCGAGTTCGCATTGCTTCTGTTCGCATCGCTTCTATTCGCATCGCTTCTTGTATCCATCACTTCGTATCCATCATCACGTATCCATCACTTCGTATCCATCAGCTGGTATACATCAGCCGGTATCCGTCACTTCGTATCCATCTTCTGTTACCCATCACTTCGTATCCATCATCTGGTATCCATCACTTCGTATCCACCATCTGGTATCCATCACTTTGTATCCATCTTTTGGTATCCATCACCTTTGTATCTATCATTTGGTATCCATCATCTGGTATCCATAGTGATGGATACGAGAGCATCGATATGGGCCAGTTTTTCATGAATATTGATCCATCCATAACTCGAGCATATGAACTCCATTTGACCTGAAATTCGAAGTGTAGCCTTACCGAACCTTGCTTATCATTCCCGATCGATCCCACCTTGATTGGAGCTTGGTCCACTTTTGACGGTATCGATCACAGCCTTGTTTCCAGTCTATCATATGAATATTGATCCATCCATAATTTGAGCATATGAACTCTGATTGACCTAAAATTTGATGTCTAGCCTTACCGAACCTTAATTATCATTCTCGATCGATCCCACCTTGATTGAAGCTTAGTCCAATTTTGACGGTATCGATCATAGCTTTGTTTCCAATCGATCGTACGAATATAGATCCATCCATAACTCGAGCATATGAACTCCGATTGACCTGAAATTCGAAGTGTAGCCTTACCGAACCTTGGTTATCATTCCTGATCGATCCCACCTTGATTGGAGCTTGTTCCAACTTTCGACGATATCGATCATAGCCTTGTTTCCGATCGATCATATGAATATTGATCCATCCAAAACTCAAGCATATGAACTCCGATTGACTTGAAATTCAAAGTGTAGCCTTACCGAACCTTGCTTATCATTCTCGATCGATCCCACCTTGATTGGAGCTTGGTCCAATTTTGACGCTATCGATCATAGCTTTGTTTCCAATCGATCATACGAATATTGATCCATCCATAACTCGAGCATATGAACTCCGATTGACCTGAAATTCGAAATGTAGCCTTACCGAACCTTGTTTATTATCCCTGATCGATCCCAGCTTTATTGGAGCTTGGTCCAATTTTGACGGTATCGATCATAGCCTTGTTTCCAATCGGTCATACGAATATTGATCCATCCATAACTTCAGCACATGAACTCTGGTTGACCTTAAATTCGAAGTGTAGCCTTATCGAATCTTGTTTATCATTCCCGATCGATCCCACCTTAATTAGAGCTTGGTCCAATTTTTACGGTATCGATCATAGCCTTGTTTCCAATCCATCATACGAATATTGATCCATCCATAACTCGAGCATATGAACTCTGATTGACCTAAAATTCGATGTGTAGCCTTACCGAACCTTGTTTATCATTCCCGATCAATCCCACCTTGATTGGAGCTTGGTTGAATTTTGATAGAATCGATCACAGCCTTTTTTATAGTCGATCTCCAATCCTGATATCCATCCTTTTTAGCCAATTTTTTTATATCTCGGCCTTGACCAAAAGGTGGGGTAATATTTACCCCACAAAACATGCCTTGCGGTAAGAAGGCGTGTTTTGAGTAGCTTTAAATTCGACATCCAAAGTCCATATTCCATCCATAGCCATATCATCCGGTCCATAACTTTTTTGGGTTCCTGCCAAGCGCAACCCACACTCGATGACCTGTATTAAGCAATGCCTTGGTGTTATTAGTTCAGTGACCCTAAATGTTGAGTAATGTCATGGCTTAAGTCCTAAGCCGAATCCTAGTCGCTCCGGACCCTTGTCGATTATAGTCCATAACCGACGAACTGAAACAGTAACAGATAATATTGGGCCTAAGTCCTAGGTCGAATCCTGGTTTCTCCGGACCCTAGTTGACCATATTCCATCCTCCATGACCTGAATAAGTCGATTCGCCACATTCGGACGAGGCGACTTACCCCTTGCTAGGCATAATCCATACCTGACGACCATATACCAAAAACCAGACAAAATCCAATCAAAACACAACCCAAAATCCAGATTAAATTAGAACCAAAAATCCATACCAGAAATTCAAACCAAAAAACAAGCATCCAAACCAAAGCCCAAACAAGAAAACAATCAAAACTAGGAATTCAAAACAAACTCCGAATCCAAACCAGAAAAAAGAAAATGTCCAAACCAAAAAAGAAAAAGCAGATTTCACAAAATAGAGCGTCGCAGTTTACATCATCTTAGAGCATGCCTAAGAGCTATCTCTGTCCCCGTACATGAGTAAGTGACTTAACTGTTTGCCCAAAGTTTGCTACTTATTCCATATCATCCCTGTCAGTTGATAACCAATCGACCATCATTCCTAGGCCTCGTGCCATCATCATTTGAAGTATACGGTGGCTGCTTCGGTTCCACTGCCTCATTCCAAGTTCCGACATATTGCCGCAGCTGGCCATTCCTTACATGCTCCTCGATTATATCCTTTAGATGCCTATAGCTATTGGTATCATGCCCGTTCAGGTCATGAAAGAGACAGTGCCTTTCGGATGCCCTCTCGCGTTCTAAGCATTCCCTCTTTGCCGGCCTTCGGTAAGGAAGACGATCCCGAGTCTCCCTGAGTATCTGCTCCAAAGTTTTATTCAATCCCGTGTAAGTGGAGAGTTTAGGCTCTCCCCAGCGTTCCCTTGCCTTTCCAGAGTTGTCATCAACCTTCCTCTTTCCTTTATTATTATCCTTACCCATCCTTACTCGAGCTTTCGTCGGATGGTTCTCCACCCTCAACCATGTTCACTTCCTTTAAGTTCATATCTGAACATGAATCTTCCTATTGAATAAATCTTTTAGCCTCATGAAAGAACTCCCCAAGATCCATTAGTGGATCTCACATCAATGATACCTTGAAATCCGAGTTATCCTTGACTCCTGACACTGCCTCCATCAAAACCATCGATGGATCCGGCCGATCCACCAAAGCATCTGCTGCATTAAAACCTGAGCGATTCTCCTATTCTTTTCTTCACCGACGCTATTGTCATTAATTCTTCGGCCTTTTGATATGAATTTGAAACTGCTTCAAAAACCTGTCCACCGGTTTCGTCCATGTCTAGAACCATCTTCCAACAGTCGGAACCACATAGCAGCTATATCCATTAAGTATAGAGGGAAACACCGAGCTATAACTTCCTCTGATGCCCCAGCACTTCCACGTGTCTTGTGTGCCTCATCAAGTGATCGGTAGGATCAGCCTTGCCATTTTATACCTCCATAGTAGGCAACTTGAACTCTGGAGGAATCCGAGCCGTCCTGATGTCGTAGGTAAACGTACTCCTGTTTACTCCTTTCAGATCTCTATTTGCTAAGCCTATGTGCATAGTTCATCTGATAATCTCAGCTAATCCAGTGTTGTCCATTAAGTGTTTCCCCCCGAGTCCCCGAGGGAATTCTGGTACATACTCTTCATCACGTACTATTGTGCTCCTACCAGCATCCTGTTGTGTGGTGTCACCTAGAATCCCTCCATGAATTGGTCTATCATTGCATGGTGGTGTGCCTCCGTGTTTGGATCTAACCAAATTGGTAACTATGTACTGATTGGGGGGCAGCGCCCTATTGAGCAGCTCCATCTGATTGCCTGTTGGGTCCTTCTATTCTAGCTTCATGGATCTGAACTCCTGAAGCTCCAGCTGTTCCTGCCAATCCAAACTGTCTGAGAAGGTATTGCATCATGTCTTCCTTCCTTTTCAACCATTCTTCCTGCATAACTCCCATCATCATCTCCATCTCGTCCTTGGTGATGAAAACTAAGGCCTGATTCGCTCTTGAGGAAGCCTCTTGACTCCCTTCTTAATGGCTCCTTTCCGGTAAGGTCTTTCTAGCTGATTGCCTAACTATGGTTCCTTTTAGATTCGATCCTTTATCTTTCCAAATCTGAATTCCTCTCAGTGAAAGCACCAAAGTGTTTTTGCCAAAATTGGTCACAAACTCCAGAAGTAGTGAAAGTACCAGTGTATACACACAAATCCTTAATATTCGCACACAGATCTCAAATCCAGATTAAGTAGAGAACAAAAATGAAGAAACAGCAAAGTTAAAAATGTAAGAAAGCAAGAAAGAACACGAGATTTATAGTGGTTTGGCTATCTTCGGCCTACATCCACTTTGAATCAATCATTTTATTCCTTTTATAATGTAATTACAGTTACAAGCCTTTGATAATCAATAGCAAAAATGGAAGATTTTTGCCTAAGAGAGAAGAAGAAGATCTCTTTATAGTTGCCATAGGACTGCTATTTATAAGTGTAAATCCAAAAATACCTTCCCAAAAACCTGGAATACCTCTTCTCATGCGCAGAAGGGCCCATACGACTAATCCAGAGTGATTTGGGATCTACCCAAGTGTAATTCATATCGATCCTAAAATAGTCCAATCAAGCTGGGATCGATCATGAACATTCTTTGGTGCATCAGGAAATTTCTACGAAAATTTCATAGCATTTGGACTTCTAGATTTTGAGTTATGATCGATGCAAGTTTGAATTTGTTGAAGGTTGTCGAGTTCGCATCGCTTCTATTCGCGTCACTTCTATCCGCATCGCTTATGTTCGCATCGCTTTTGGTATCCATCACTTCATATCAATCTTCTGGTATCCATCACTTTGTATCCATCATCAAGTATCCATCAACCGGTATCCATCACTTAGTATCCACCAGTCGGTGTCTATCACTTCGTATTCATCATCTGGTATCCATTACTTCGTATCGATCATCTGGTGTCCATCACTTCATATCCATCTTTTAATTCCATCACTTCGTATCCATTATCAGGTATCCATCATTTGGTATACATCATCTGGTATCCATAGTGATGGAAACGAGAGCATCGATGCGGGCCAGTTTTTCACGAATATTGATCCATCCATAACTCGAGCAATGAACTCTGATTGACCTGAAATTCAAAGTGTAGCCTTAGCGAACCTCACTCATCATTCTCGATCGACCCCACTTTGATTGGAGCTTGGTCTAATTTTGACGGTATCGATCATAGCCTTGCTTCCATCAATTATACGAATATTGATCCATCCATAACTCAAGCATATGAACTCCGATTGACCTAAAATTTGAAGTGTAGCCTTACTGAACCTTGTTTATCATTCCCGATCGATCCCACCTTGATTGGAGCTTGGTTCAATTTTAACGGTATCGATCATAGCCTTGTTTTCAGTCGATCATACGAATATTGATCCATCCATAACTCGAGCAGATGAACTCCAATTGACCTAAAATTCAAAGTGTAGCCTTACCGAACCTTGTTTATCATTCCTGATTGATCCCACCTTGATTGGAGCTTGGTCCAATTTTGATGGTATCGATCATAGCCTGGTTTCCAATCGATCATACGAATATTGATCTATCCATAGCTTGAGCAAATGAACTCCGATCGACCTGAAATTCGAAGTGTAGCCTTACCGGACCATGCTTATCATTCCCGATCGATCCCACCTTGATTGGAGCTAAGTCCAATTTTAATGGTATCGACCATAACCTTGTTTGCACTCGATCATACGAATATTGATCCATCCATAACTCGAGCATATGAACTTCGATTGTCCTGAAATTTGAAGTTTAGCCTTACTGAACCTTATTTATTATTACTAATCGATCCCACCTTGATTGGAGCTTGGTCCAATTTTAATGGTATCGATCATAGCCTTGTTTCCGATAGATCAAACGAATATTGATCATTCCATAACTTGAGCATATGAACTCTAATTGACCTAAAATTTGAAGTGTAGCCATATCCAACCTTATTTATCATTCCTGATCGTTCCAACCTTGATTGGAGATTGGTCCACCTTTGACGGTGTCTATCATAGCCTTGTTTCCAATCGATCATACGAATATTGATTCATCCATAACTCGAGCATATGAACTCCGATTGACCTGAAATTCGAAGTGTAGCCTTACCGAAACTTGTTTATCATTCCTGATCGATTCCACCTTGATTAGAGCTTGGTCTAATTTTGAATGTATCGATTATAGCGTTGTTTTCAATCGATCTTCAATCTAGATATCCATCCTTTTTAGCCAATTTATTGATATCCCGACCTTGACCAAAAGGTGGTGTAACAATTAGAATGGTTATATTGGAGTTTTAAAAAAAATTGTATCGAGAAGCGAAGTTTGATTTAAAAAGGAATTATTATTCTAAATCATGTAGTTTTAAAAAAACTGTTATGGGTATTTAAAATACTTTGGAGAGTTAAATATCCAAATGAAATTTGATTATTATGGATAGACATTGTAATTCGATGTATTCTTTAAATCAAATTGGAAATCAGTTTATTTTTTATTCAAAAGGTATTTTGATTTTTCAAAATAATTATTAGTCTATAAAAATACATATTAAAATATATGGAGTTAAAACTAAGTGATTGAATTTTATTTATAAATGCTCTTGAGATTCGTAATTTGGGTTTATTTAACAAAGTTGATTTATAGGAGAAAGCTTATAATGGATCTTCGAAACTTAGGAAATTTCCGAAATTATTTGAGTACAAAAACTCAAAATTTGAATCCGAGTTCGTAAAGGAGTTATAAAGTGGTAATTGAGATTTTAGACAAGCATAATCGATTTTTGGAAGTTGAAAAAGGAATGAAGTAAAATTCCAGAGATTTTAAGATTTGGAACAAATGGATTAAGGAATTTAGAAATAAATTGTAATTTTTTTTGAGAATACGAAATGAATGGAATACTTCTCTACTTGGAAAATATAATTATGCAGTCAAAAATAAGCTATAAAATATTTCCTAAGTATTGGATATAAAATGATCTCGAAAAAATATATTTACAAGCATTTCCTAAGTACTGGACTGGAAGGGATTTGAAATAATTTAACGACGAAATGATTTATATGAAAATATCTTTCTAAGAAAGGAAGAATAAATGGAATTTGAAATTTATTTTTAAGTGTTGATATGTTTGAAAATGTTATGAGTATGGGAATAAGTTGTTATCAAAGCAGAAGGTTAAGCGAGAACCTTGGCTTTGATGGGGTAACTCATTAGAGATAGGGTCAGTAGTGCCCTAGAATGTGTTTGGGTGTGTGTGTGTGAGCGCGTATTTATTAGTGATATAAAAAAAATTATATTGTGTTGGTTGATCTATTGAGTGGTTTATGGATTCCAGTCAATATGAGTAATTAACATTGTTGACAGAGATCTCTAAACATTTGAGTAGAGCAATTCGACATAATATTGTTTTAAAATTAGGTAAATCAAATAATTTTACGATGATTTTTTTATATAAAAAAGAATAATTTTTTTAGAAATTATTATAATATGTATGGTGTGCTTGGTTGTTAGGAAATGATAATGTTAAACTATTATCATTTATTGTTTGTTGTTGTGATCGAATAAAAGTTAATATTTTAATGAAAATAAGATTAAAGTTAAGAAATAATTTCATCTAACAAAATGGAATTATGTAAATATGATTTGTAAATTTAATTTATAAATTGAAATGAAATTCCTGAAGTATATTATAAATATGGTTTCTAAATGCAGTTTATAAATAAAAAGGGTTTAAAGGCTAGAAATTGGGAATTTAAATCTCGTTGGCTTTGAAAATTATTTTCAAAAGGTTTTGGGAAAAATAATAGAGATATTAATTATAAAATATTTTTGAAATATTATTAAAAGGATTTTAAAGGGAATAGAAAGCACTAAACTCACTTCGGTCGCTGGAAAATAATTTCGATGATGACTGCAGCATCATCGACGTTCATTTTCGAGTTTCCAAGATAGAGATTGCTACTTTGTTTTGATGGATAAATATATATAAAATTTAAAGCTATTATCATAATTTAAAATGATTATACTACATGAATTGTTCATATATCAAAACAATTCAACTTCACATTTCCACTTTGTCACAAAATTTATTGTATTTAAATAAAGTTAATATAGTAATATTGGTAATTATTTCCAATATTAGCCTTTTATTGAATATAAAGTGAAAATATGAAAAAAAATATGTGTTTTATTCAAATTATCTTTTTATTATTAAAATAAATTTAATTTTGTGATAAAGTGGAAATGTGAAGTTGAATTGTTTTGGTATATGAACAATTCATGTAGTATAATCATTTTAAATTGAGAGAATAGTTTTAAACTTTATATATTTATTTGGTGTTTTGTTTGGTAAAATTGGTTTTTGTTTTGAAATTCAAAAGGGTAATTTGTTATACCAAGGGATTTTTTGTGTGTGTGTGTGTATGATTTCAAAAATGATTTGAAATATTTTAGAAAAAGGTGTTTAAGCTCTAAATTTTTCATTTAAAATATGAGAAAATAAGTTTGGTAACTTATAAAATTTAGAAATTAGCAAGTTAAAGTAATGTTTAAAATTATGGAAAATGAATGCAAGAAAAGTAAAAATTTAAAATTTTACCGTGGAATGAAGTTTAACTTAAATTGAGCTAACTAAAGTAAAATTTGAAAATTTAGCCTAAGTTAGACTACATGAAATAATTTTGGAAATAGATTTTATTGAGATTCGAAATAAATGAAACTAATAAAGTTAATTAGTGTTGGATATGGTTTAAAATGTAGATTGATAAAATCAAATGTTGAAAATGGAATTGAAATTAAATTTGATTAAAATGGATAAGGAATTAAGTTGTGAAGTGGTAATAACCATAAGAAGTGGTATAAATGTTTATAATTTAAGGAAGTTTTAGGGAATAATTCGTAAATGAAGTAAGTATGAAGTGAAATGTGTTATACATACAATTTGGTAGGATAATTCTTAAATGAAATTAGTATTGAAAGAATATACCAAGTAAATAACGGATGTGAATTAAGCAATGTGAATAGTGAACGTAAATAATAATAAATGAAAATAATATGAATAAAAAAAAGTTGGTGTGTGTAACGACCCAGAATTTTAAATAATTTAATTTGAGAATATTTAATTAACTTTAAATATTTGAATGATGGTTTGAATTGAATTTCAAATTATCAGAATGAATTTGGCGATTAAATTTTAGAATTTAATCCATTGAAAGTTGAATAATAATTTGAATCTTCAATTTTAAGTTGAATAAAAAATATTTCAAAGGCTTGTAAAACTTATATTGATAATATTGAAGATAATAGAAGCTTCAGAATCGAATTTGAAAGTGAATTGTTTAGTTTTGAAATTAAATCGTTTGAATCGATATTTAAAAATAGCCGTCCGAGGCACAGTCTCGGAATTTGACGAAACCAGTTCCATTGGGTCCGTAATATTGAATTATTCTCGGATTTCAAATTTCGTATTTTTCGGAGTTGATATGTGAGCACACGGTGAGTAAACGCATTGAAATTAAATCGAATTCAATTTAAATTTAAATTTCAAACAAACGGCAGTATCCCTAACTTCACGCCTAAAATCACATTATCTCCTATAATCGTGCCGAGAATCGTGAAATGATCATGCCTCCTTCACGTTTAAATGTCCCTCTCCCTTATCATTCAAAACACAGAGAAATTAAAAAAAAAACAATAATGGCCGATCAAAAGAAAACAGCCGAGACTATTTTCTCAAATTAAAATCAATGGCGGACCGCTTCTTCCCCAATTTCAATCGTTCGAGCTCGAAGTCGCAAGCGAAGGGGGAAATCAAGTGGGGCATCGCGTGAGGCTGGGGAGTGGAACAGCGCTCGAGGTTAAGGCACGGCGTACAATTCAAGGAGGCGCGGCTGGGGGAGGCGCGCGTGGATGGAGGAGCTCGAGGCGACCACGAAGGTGAAGCACACGAGAGATGGCGACGGCGTAACCTGGCTTCGAGCGCAGGCGATGGGGAGCGTGGCACTCGCGATAGTGGCGAGTGATGCTTCGTGGCAGCGTCGCGTGACGTCGTTCGATTTGGGCAAGCAAAGTGTCTGGTAGTCGCGAGTCAGGCGCGGCGGCGTGCTATGATGGAAGCAACGATGGCAGAGGTATTCGACTTAATTTATCAATTTAATATTTTTTTATCTATGAATATACGGGAATTTCGGTTTACAGATATATATTATATATAAACATAGGTTGAAAAATAATATATGCAGTAAACAGCAAATTATATTTGGAATATATATATGGAATTTATCAAAAGGAAAATTAGTTCAAATTGAAAGATAATAAAGGTTGTTTTAAATAATGAAATTAGTGGAAGATAGTTTCATTAGTTCATTCAATTATTTTTGTTACTAAAAGGATTATTGAAAAAATTTTGAATAGAAATTCAAATTAATTATGCAATTTGTCCAAATGTTATATAAAATAAAGATTTGAATTTATAAAGAATAGTTTTGAATTTAATTTTTGTTAAATCAAAGTATTAGAAAGATATTGTTTGAAAGCCAAAAACAATTTATTAAAAAGGGATTTAGTTTTAAAATTGTAACCTTTAGTTAAACAAATTTAATTAAAGAAAATCAGTTTGAATTTTTAATTTTTAGTTTAAAATTAAAATCATTAACTTGAGATTGAAATAATTAGTTGGATAAATTTAATTTAAGGGTAAGTTAATTAAAACTATTTAAGAAGAAAATTTAGTTTTAAAATTTAATTTTAGTTGAATAAAATTATTAAAGGAATTGGTTTAGAACAAAACCATTGAATAATTAAAACAATCAAAAAAATGAAAATTTATTATTCGATTGATTCGAATATTAATAAATTGTGTAAATATTTATACAAGGTATAAATCAAGAAAATCGAGTCAAGATGGGAAATGGATTGCAAATAAAAGCTAAGGTGAGAACTTCTCACTCAAATAAATTTATAAGTTGGAGTTGTAGTTATTATTGATTGCTATATTGGTTGTGATATTAGATATAGTAGGATATATTATATATATAACAATATATATATATTGGCATATGTATATATTGCAGTTGATTGATTTTCCGCATTTGTATAGCGGATGAGACCCTATTGCGCCGTTAGTAAGCGGATAATATTTTTATAAATCCCATATACCGCGATATTCCACCTCGAAGTGGAATGGGTATTGTGCTAATGTCTGTGGATGCAGGGAAACAGGTTGGAGGGATCCAACTGGATTCCTCACAAATATTTATTTGATTTAGATATTGTGATATTTGATTGTTTATCATGGATGATATACGATGTTTGAAAGTCGTGATTGACTATTTGATGTGTTGCATCATCGAATCCAATTTTTAAGAAAAAAATAACGATTTTGATTTTTAAGGGATTTCTAAAGTGATTTTTGAAAGTATACGTTTATAAAATATTTTTGGAATTGATTCATCTTAAATAAATAAACGTTATAATTTTAATATTATAAAAATTATGATTTTTGAGAAATACAGATAAAAGTTGATTTTTGAAAATAGGTGATTGATAATTTTATAAAATAGTTTAAACTGGAATTTCTGAATTTATTATAAAAAGTCTTAAAAATAGGATTTATGAAATTTGATTATTTTATAAATCAAAATGATGAAATTATAAGGAGTTGAAAGACGTTTTAAAATAGTAATATAAATTGTTTTATATTAAAAGATTTATAAATTGATATTTATAAATTAAAAATATTAGAAGTGTAAAATGAGCTTTTATAAGTGTTAGAATGAATCGTGAATGAATTTCATAGATGAATGAAATTTATAGAATTATAACGGTGAAGTTATAAATGAAATTTTATAAACAGTAGGTTTATAAAATTTGTAAAGTTATTTAAAAGAATAGATTTTTGATAAATAAATGAATCTTATAAGTTATAAGATTTATAATTATGAAGTTTAAAGGAACGATTTTGTAAACAAATAAATTATAAGTGTTTAACTTATAATATGAAATTTTCGTATATCATTGAGATATGAAATTGAATAGATTTATAAAGGAAATTTATAAAAGGAAGTTGTTGTACAATAAATAGAAATGGAATTTTAAACATTATTTTATAAATCCGCAAACGACTTATTTTGATAAGCAAATTATTGTAACTTGTAAATAGAGTTATATTCATGTTTTAGACAGTGAATAATCCTTTAAAATAAAAGGAATAGAAATGATGAAATTTGTTAACGTAGTATATTCACGTTTTTGAATAGTGAATAATATGTTAAAGAAATGTTTTGGATGTGATGTTTTAAATAGAATTAAAACGATCTAAAGATGTTTTAAAATATTTTAACCATCGAAACCATAGATTTCAACATTCATTATTGAAATAGACGTTTTCGAGAAATAAAAGGAAATGGTAGACTATAACACTGTTGTTATAGTAAATAATTTCCGAAAGGAAATGTTTTGTATAGTATTGGGATTTATATATCTATTTTAATTTCAAATCCCTATACTAGTGATTTTGGGTTGTCGTAACGATGTTTTACGCAACATTCGTTTTGGCCAAATAAATATGTTTAAGAAAATGATTTCCTTAAAGAATGAAATATATACTTAATTTCGATTAGAGTATATTGAATATTTTCCAAATGTAGAAAATAAAAAGATTTGTGAATTACTTATTTTTAATAAGTATAGAAATGTTTTTCCAATATTAAGTGAATATTTGGAATTTATCTTTTTGAAGATAAATTGAAAATGAATATTAGAAAACGAATGGAAATCGTATATTCATGAATATTTTTGGAAATATAAATTCAATATGGAATTTATAAATGAAATTTGGAAAATGGGTTTAAAAATAAATATTGATTTATTTTTGAAGAATGGAAAATATATATATATCTTGTAAAGATATTTTTGGGAAATAAATAATTTGGAAAATTATTTAGAATCTGGTGATGTTGGCATATCTATTGATAGTTCAATAACCGACTATCAATATTTACCTTTAAATAGGTATTTGTTGTGATTTGCTTGAATTTGAATGCCACACTTATTTTTTTAAAATAAGCGCTCACTATTCGGGTTAACCGGGAAAGGACCTTGGGGTCGTATAACCCATTCCGAATATGTGATACGTCGTTATGAATTGCATTCGAAGACCGGTGTTGAAGACCGGATATTTTCGAAAACGAAAGGGTTTCTTGTTGATTGTCTGTGCACTGGCTGATCCCCGGTGTAGAGATCTCCATATGTGATGGGAAATTCGGACGTAATTAGAGATTATCCGGATTGCAAGGACTTCTTTGTAAGTGCCTTCGGTTCTGTTCGATCCTGGAACAGACTTGTATGGATTGTATGTCTGACATTACAAATTGAGATATAAAGCCGATTTCTTTCAAATATATTTCTGTTGGTGGCGGAGAATTTATTCTCTTAGCTTAACACCCTTCTCTGAGACGTACGAGCTCAGAGGTTATGTAGTTGAAGGTTATCAGCGATATATTCCCAATTTGGTAATGTGACATGCTGAGTGTTGCTGTGAAATGATCATTGTGTTGATTATTTGTGATAGGATCATTTATTTGATCGTCTATCTTGGTGATCATTTCTATGATCATTTGTTGACCCAAAGCATGGCTTTTGTATAAAGTATGTTTTTGTGGACGTGACTTCGTCGAGCCTCACACCCCGGAAATGGTCAAAACAGGAAAGATGCGGAAAGGTTATGAGGGGTAGCGCCCTTTAGGGTATGTGCATTTCCTTCTGGAAAAGGGTGGTATCATGGTATGGAGCCCAGATACTTACCCATGTTGAAACACTTTGTTATGATTGTGTGAATTGATTACGAGCGCTCGGTTAAAGGTCCCAAAGGACCGGGGGGATGGCATACTCGGTCAGTTGTTACTCAGTTAGGGGTAACCCGGCCTTGTGTTGGTAGAGATCCGGTTTGGTTCTCGGGGATGTCCATCCAGAGACATTCTCATGTGGCAATGGGAAGTTCCTTGGCCTGACCATTTGTTGGAAATCCAATTCCCAATACGAAACTCTGTACGGTTTTAGTTGTAGAACCTGCCATTCACTTATGGTGGTCACCGCTGTTTGGACGGTAGCTATAGTAGGCATTGTTCGAAATGTCTATGCTGGCTAAGATTTATATCTTTACTTTTGAAATATTTTCCTACACTATGCACTAGTAATATTATCAAATGTTTCTTTAATGCGTATCAAGCATCTTTGACTATCATAAGGAGAAATCTCCTCCGATTCTGCGTTTGCATTGTGTGTGTGTGCGGGAGGCCTTATGGTAGTCTCATTTTTAAAAAGCATTGCGAATTGACTTTAATAATATTCCTCTATTTTTATTTTAAAGAAAAATAAACTGTTTTGAGTTCTCGCACCAGTCACATGACTGACTTGGAGTTTATTGTTTTCCTTCCTAAACTCTGGGTGCCCACCAATTTCCACACGGGCAGTCAAGAGTTAAGGTTTATCAGGATATTCTGGAATTCAGGAGTTGCTGGAGGCAAGATGGATGGCATGGCGTATTACTAGTATATAGTATTTCCTTTTTTTCAGCTGCATTGTTTGTTGTTGTACACTCTGATGTAATGAAATGTAATGTGATGTAATGTAATAACTGATATAGTTCCTTGTTTAAAGATTATTCATTTATCTATTATATGTTGTTCCGCTGCGAATTGTGAGATTCTGATGTTGTTCCGTTCTATTTTCTTTTCTTTCTATTTTCTATCTTCTCTCTCTCTTCTACTTCTTTTCTTCTTTCTTAAAACCCATAACATTTCGGTTTTTCGGCAACGAAAAATCCCAATCGTCACATTTGGTATCAGAGCATATGGTTAAGCGACAACCATGGTTCTGTTGGGTATTACTCATTAGAGATAGAGTCAGCAGTACTCTAGAATGAGTTTGAGTGTAATAATAGATATGAGCGCGTATTTGTTAGTGAATATAAAATTGTTTTTGAATCGGGTAAATAAGATAATTTTGCCCAAAACTATTTTTGTATAGAAAAGAAATGATTTTCTATGAATTATTATAGTATATGGTTGCATGGTTGTTAATAATATTAAATTATTATCATTAGTATATGGAATTAAATAAGAAATAAAATGGATTGAATTCAAGTAAACTAACTTGATAAATTCAAGGACTAATGAATTGGAATTTGAATTGGTTAAAATTAAAGTTTAGTCGTGAGCTAAATTGGAAGATAAATTTGAATTTGTCTATAAATTCAAGTAAGTAAAAGAAATAAATTGAAATTCCCTTTGTTAGTAATTAAGTAAATTCGAGATGAATTGAATATGGAAATTGAAATTTAAAATGAATTAGTGAATGAAACTAATTTAAATTAGTAATTTGAATTAGTAAATGAAAGTTAATCGTTAGAATTCAATGTTTGGAATTGAGAATTGAATTCGAATGAAATTTAAATTTTGAATTGAATTCAAATAGAATTGAAATTGTGAATTGAATTGAAATGTAAAATTGAATGAGAATGGATATGTAACTTCAACAGTGAAGTAAAAATGTATAAGAAGCATATATTGGAAATTTTGTAATAAAATTGGCAAAATGGTTTGTATGTTGGAATTGGATATTATGGATAGCAGGATATACAGGTATATAAAGGGATTGGATTTTGATTTCAAAGATAAAAAAATTGAATTGCTCGACAAAAAGGTACGTATTTCAATTTCAGTATGAAATTTGATGATTTTCTTCTCCAGCCACTTGGCTTTCTCTTTTCTTTTTGATTCTGAGGGGCCGTGGTGCCATTTTGTAGTCGTACCGAGCTAGCCGCGCAAAGGAGACGCTGGCGAAATTTTTCGAAAATTTAGGGTGTTAGAAAAATTTTGAGAAATTTTGAAAGTTTAAAAATTTGAATTTCAATTTAAATTTGAATTGTTAGGAAAACAATGTTGATTGAAACTTATAAGTGAAGTTGGAAAGCTAGTTGAAATGATAGTAAATCTGTAGTAAAAAGATTTAGGTTAGTAAGTTGATAAAACTATTTGGATTGTGAAAAATAGTAGATGGATTAAGGATCGTTCTTCTTAACTTGTAATTTCGGGACGAAATTCTTTTAAGGAGAGAAGATTGTAACGACCCAGAATTTTAAATAATTTAATTTGAGAATATTTAATTAATTTTAAATATTTGAATGATGGTTTGAATTGAATTTCAAATTATCAGAATGAATTTGGCGATTAAATTTTAGAATTTAATCCATTGAAAGTTGAATAATAATTTGAATCTTCAATTTTATGTTGAATAAAAAATATTTCAAAGGCTTGTAAAACTTATATTGATAATATTGAAGATAATAGAAGCCTCAGAATCGAATTTGAAAGTGAATTGTTTAGTTTTGAAATTAAATCGTTTGAATCGATATATAAAAATAGCCGTCCGAGGCACAGTCTCGGAATTTGACGAAACCAGTTCCATTGGGTCCGTAATATTGAACTATTCTCGGATTTCAAATTTCGTATTTTTCGGAGTTGATATGTGAGCACACGGTGAGTAAACGCATTGAAATTAAATCGAATTCAATTTAAATTTAAATTTCAAACAAACGGCAGTATCCCTAACTTCACGCCTAAAATCACGTTATCTCCTATAATCGTGCCGAGAATCGTGAAATGATCATGCCTCCTTCACGTTTAAATGTCCCTCTCCCTTATCATTCAAAACACAGAGAAATAAAAAAAAACAATAATGGCCGATCAAAAGAAAACAGCCGAGACTATTTTCTCAAATTAAAATCAATGGCGGACCGCTTCTTCCCCAATTTCATTCGTTCGAGCTCGAAGTCGCAAGCGAAGGGGGAAATCAAGTGGGGCATTGCGTGAGGCTGGGGAGTGGAACAGCGCTCGAGGCTAGGGCACGGCGTACGATTCAAGGAGGCGCGGCTGGGGGAGGCGCACGTGGATGGAGGAGCTCGAGGTGACCACGAAGGTGAAGCACACGCGAGATGGCGACGGCGTAACCTGGCTTCGAGCGCAGGCGATGGGGAGCGTGGCACTCGCGATAGTCGCGAGTGACGCTTCGTGGCAGCGTCGCGTGACGTCGTTCGATTTGGGCAAGCAAAGTGTCTGGTAGTCGCGAGTCAGGCGCGGCGGCGTGCTATGATGGAAGCAACGATGGCAGAGGTATTCGACTTAATTTATCAATTTAATATTTTTTTATCTATGAATATACGGGAATTTCGGTTTACAGATATATATTATATATAAACATAGGTTGAAAAATAATATATGCAGTAAACAGCAAATTATATTTGGAATATATATATGGAATTTATCAAAAGGAAAATTAGTTCAAAATTTAATTGAAAGATAATAAAGGTTGTTTTAAATAATGAAATTAGTGGAAGATGGTTTCATTAGTTCATTCAATTATTTTTGTTACTAAAAGGATTATTGAAAAAAAATTGGATAGAAATTCAAATTAATTATGCAATTTGTCCAAATGTTATATAAAATAAAGATTTGAATTTATAAAGAATAGTTTTGAATTTAATTTTTGTTAAATCAAAGTATTAAAAAGAAATTGTTTGAAAGCCAAAAACAATTTATTAAAAAGGGATTTAGTTTTAAAATTGTAACCTTTAGTTAAACAAATTTAATTAAAGAAAATCAGTTTGAATTTTTAATTTTTAGTTTAAAATAAAAATCATTAACTTGAGATTGAAATAATTAGTTGGATAAATTTAATTTAAGGGTAAGTTAATTAAAACTATTTAAGAAGAAAATTTAGTTTTAAAATTTAATTTTAGTTGAATAAAATTATTAAAGGAATTGGTTTAGAACAAAACCATTGAATAATTAAAACAATCAAAAAAATGACAATTTATTATTCGATTGATTCGAATATTAATAAATTGTGTAAATATTTATACAAGGTATAAATCAAGAAAATCGAGTCAAGATGGGAAATGGATTGCAAATAAAAGCTAAGGTGAGAACTTCTCACTCAAATAAATTTATAAGTTGGATTTGTAGTTATTATTGATTGCTATATTGGTTGTGATATTAGATATAGTAGGATATATTATATATATAACAATATATATATATTGGCATATGTATATATTGCAGTTGATTGATTTCCCGCATTTGTATAGCGGATGAGACCCTATTGCGCCGTTAGTAAGCGGATAATATTTTTATAAATCCCATATACCGCGATATTCCACCTCGAAGTGGAATGGGTATTGTGCTAATGTCTGTGGATGCAGGGAAACAGGTTGGAGGGATCCAACTGGATTCCTCACAAATATTTATTTGATTTAGATATTGTGATATTTGATTGTTTATCATGGATGATATACGATGTTTGAAAGTCGTGATTGACTATTTGATGTGTTGCATCATCGAATCCAATTTTTAAGAAAAAAATAACGATTTTGATTTTTAAGGGATTTCTAAAGTGATTTTTGAAAGTATACGTTTATAAAATATTTTTGGAATTGATTCATCTTAAATAAATAAACGTTATAATTTTAATATTATAAAAATTATGATTTTTGAGAAATACAGATAAAAGTTGATTTTTGAAAATAGGGGATTGATAATTTTATAAAATAGTTTAAACTGGAATTTCTGAATTTATTATAAAAAGTCTTAAAAATAGGATTTATGAAATTTGATTATTTTATAAATCAAAATGATGAAATTATAAGGAGTTGAAAGACGTTTTAAAATAGTAATATAAATTGTTTTATATTAAAAGATTTATAAATTGATATTTATAAATTAAAAATATTAGAAGTGTAAAATGAGCTTTTATAAGTGTTAGAATGAATCGTGAATGAATTTCATAAATGAATGAAATTTATAGAATTATAACGGTGAAGTTATAAATGGAATTTTATAAACAGTAGGTTTATAAAATTTGTAAAGTTATTTAAAAGAATAGATTTTTGATAAATAAATGAATCTTATAAGTTATAAGATTTATAATTATGAAGTTTAAAGGAACGATTTTGTAAACAAATAAATTATAAGTATTTAACTTATAATATGAAATTTTCGTATATCATTGAGATATGAAATTGAATAGATTTATAAAGGAAATTTATAAAAGGAAGTTATTGTAAAATAAATAGAAATGGAATTTATAAACATTATTTTATAAATCCGCAAACGACTTATTTTGATAAGCAAATTGTTGTAACTTGTAAATAGAGTTATATTCATGTTTTAGACAGTGAATAATCCTTTAAAATAAAAGGAATAGAAATGATGAAATTTGTTAACGTAGTATATTCACGTTTTTGAATAGTGAATAATATGTTAAAGAAATGTTTTGGATGTGACGTTTTAAATAGAATTAAAACGATCTAAAGATGTTTTAAAATATATTAACCATCGAAACCATAGATTTCAACATTCATTGTTGAAATAGACGTTTTCGAGAAATAAAAGGAAATGGTAGACTATAACACTGTTGTTATAGTAAATAATTTCCGAAAGGAAATGTTTTGTATAGTATTGGGATTTATATATCTATTTTAATTTCAAATCCCTATACTAGTGATTTTGGGTTGTCGTAACGATGTTTTACGCAACATTCGTTTTGGCCAAATAAATATATTTAAGAAAATGATTTCCTTAAAGAATGAAATATATACTTAATTTCGATTAGAGTATATTGAATATTTTCCAAGTGTAGAAAATAAAAAGATTTGTGAATTACTTATTTTTAATAAGTATAGAAATGTTTTTCCAATATTAAGTGAATATTTGGAATTTATCTTTTTGAAGATAAATTGAAAATGAATATTAGAAAACGAATGGAAATCGTATATTCATGAATATTTTTGGAAATATAAATTCAATATGGAATTTATAAATGAAATTTGGAAAATGGGTTTAAAAATAAATATTGATTTATTTTTGAAGAATGGAAAATATATATATATCTTGTAAAGATATTTTTGGGAAATAAATAATTTGGAAAATTATTTGGAATCTGGTGATGTTGGCATATCTATTGATAGTTCAATAACCGACTATCAATATTTACCTTTAAATAGGTATTTGTTGTGATTTGCTTGAATTTGAATTCCACACTTATTTTTTTAAAATAAGCGCTCACTATTCGGGTTAACCGGGAAAGGACCTTAGGGTCGTATAACCCATTCCGAATATGTGATACGTCGTTATGAATTGCATTCGAAGACCGGTGTTGAAGACCGGATATTTTCGAAAACGAAAGGGTTTCTTGTTGATTGTCTCTGCACTGGCTGATCCCCGGTGTAGAGATCTCCATATGTGATGGGAAATTCGGACGTGATTAGAGATTATCCGGATTGCAAGGACTTCTTTGTAAGTGCCTTCGGTTCTGTTCGATCCCGGAACAGACTTGTATGGATTGTATGTCTGACATTACAAATTGAGATATAAAGCCGATTTCTTTCAAATATATTTCTGTTGGTGGCGGAGAATTTATTCTCTTAGCTTAACACCCTTCTCTGAGACGTACGAGCTCAGAGGTTATGTAGTTGAAGGTTATCAGCGATATATTTCCAATTTGGTAATGTGACATGCTGAGTGTTGCTGTGAAATGATCATTGTGTTGATTATTTGTGATAGGATCATTTATTTGATCGTCTATCTTGGTGATCATTTCTATGATCATTTGTTGACCCAAAGCATGGCTTTTGTATAAAGTATGTTTTTGTGGACGTGACTTCGTCGAGCCTCACACCCCGGAAATGGTCAAAACAGGAAAGATGCGGCAAGGTTATGAGGGGTAGCGCCCTTTAGGATATGTGCATTTCCTTCTGGAAAAGGGTGGTATCATGGTATGGACCCCAGATACTTACTCATGTTGAAACACTTTGTTATGATTGTGTGAATTGATTACGAGCGCTCGGTTAAAGGTCCCAAAGGACCGGGGGGATGGCATACTCGGTCAGTTGTTACAGTTAGGGGTAACCCGGCCTTGTGTTGGTAGAGATCCGGTTTGGTTCTCGGGGATGTCCATCCAGAGGCATTCTCATGTGGCAATGGGAAGTTTCTTGGCCTCACCATTTGTTGGAAATCCAATTCCCAATACGAAACTCTGTACGGTTTTAGTTGTAGAACCTGTCATTCACTTATGGTGGTCACCACTGTTTGGACGGTAGCTATAGTAGGCATAGTTCGAAATGTCTATGCTTGCTAAGATTTATATCTTTACTTTTGAAATATTTTCCAACACTATGCACTAGTAATATTATCAAATGTTTCTTTAATGCGTATCAAGCATCTTTGACTATCATAAGGAGAAATCTCCTCCGATTCTGCGTTTGCATTGTGTGTGTGTGCGGGAGGCCTTATGGTAGTCTCATTTTTAAAAAGCATTGCGAATTGACTTTAATAATATTCCTCTATTTTTATTTTAAAGAAAAATAAACTGTTTTGAGTTCTCGCATCAGTCACATGACTGACTTGGAGTTTATTGTTTTCCTTCCTAAACTCTGGGTGCCCACCAATTTCTACACGGGCAGTCAAGAGTTAAGGTTTATCAGGATATTCTGGAATTCAGGAGTTGCTGGAGGCAAGATGGATGGCATGGCGTATTACTAGTATATAGTATTTCCTTTTTTTCAGCTGCATTGTTTGTTGTTGTACACTCTGATGTAATGAAATGTAATGTGATGTAATGTAATAACTGATATAGTTCCTTGTTTAAAGATTATTCATTTATCTATTATATGTTGTTCCGCTGCGAATTGTGAGATTCTGATGTTGTTCCGTTCTATTTTCTTTTCTTTCTATTTTCTATCTTCTCTCTCTCTTCTACTTCTTTTCTTCTTTCTTAAAACCCATAACATTTCGGTTTTTCGGCAATGAAAAATCCCAATCGTCACAGTGTGGATAAGAATCAATTGAAATAAATATGTAAGTTGTACGTATATTATTTTATTTGCATTACGAGTTGATCCAAATTTGAACACAGAATTTCGAGATAATTTATATCGATCCGAACAAGGATTTTTCACTTGATTCTCGACGGCGAACACTGGGTATGGGTTTTTGATTGATTTTGGAGTTCTTTATCATAGTATATGGTTATGCAAGGCGAATGACGGTTTTTAATCAAGGAACCAAATCTGAGTCTGCAATAGAGTCGTCATGTGAAGGATACTAGTTTTGAAAGTGAAATTGTATGATCGAGCGAGCGATCAAATTTGTTATTGCGTACGTTTGATACATGTACATCGTATGGGCTTTAGTAAGGCAAGTGTTGAGAATTGAAAAGATACAAAATAAAATGATTTTTGAATTATATGATTCGATATCTTTGGTAAATAAGATGTATGTACTTAAAAGCAAGAGCTAATTTGATGCTTTTGATTTCATAAGAAAACTGGGTTGCCCAACAGAAAGGTACATGTTTAAAATTGTTATTTAAATTTGATGATTTTATGATTGAGCCACTTGGCTTTTATTTTCTTTTGATGATTTGGGCCCGTAGTGGCGATTTTTTATTGTTCTTATCTAACGATGCAAAGAAGACGCTGGCAAAATTTTCTTAAATAAAGAGTTAGAAATTTTGAAGAAAAATTTTGACAACTAAAATGGATTTTGAGTTATTACTTGAAATGGTTAAACGAGATGTTTTAGTTAGAACCTATGGATGAATTTGGTAACTTATTAAAGGTAATAGCAAGACTTCAACAAATTGGTTTTGGAAAGTTTAAGTGGATTTGGGAAGTTATTTCAACTAATTGGTTATATATAAAACTAACAGGTTTGGGAATTTTTCTACCTTGGCAATTTCGGGGACGAAAATCTTTTAAGAGGAGAAGGATGTGACGACCTACAATTTTAGTAATTTAAAATTGAAATATTTAATTGGTTTTTAATATCTTAAAGTTAATTTATAGATTTAATAATTTGAAATTCAAATATAACAATTTATTGGATAATTTAATTGCTGAATTCAATAATTGAAAATCATTTAAATAATTGAACCTTGGATTTTAATTTGGATAAAAATGATTTCAAGGCTTTTTAAATCTCTGTTAATAAGAATAAAGGTAATAAAACTTTTAAATTTGATTTAACTAATTTTGAAAATTTCTCATTTTAATTAACATATAAAAATAACCTTTCGGGGCACAGTCTTGGATTTCGACGAAACTGGTTCCCTTGGATCCGTAATAGTGTGTTATTATCGAATTTCAAATTTCATTGTATTTAGAGTTACCGTTTCGTCGTACAGGATAGAAATGCGTTGAAATTAATATCAAAAATTTAATATTATAATTGCGTTCAAAAGGCTATTTTCTCCATACGATCGAATTAGGTCTTGGAAATTGTTCCATTGCATTCGAAATAGGGGTATAAAATTAGAAACGCTTGGCGGCATGCCTCGATTGAAGTCCGTAATTACATAGATGGATATTTTGAATTTTATTCTGTTGATTTGACCTTGCAGCCGCTATTCCTTATTTCAACCGACCTGTGAGCTCTCACCTACTCACATGCATATGCCTGCACCCCTATACCTCTTCTTCTTTTAAAAATAGCTTGTTCGAGAGTAGGAAAAATAAAGGAAGCCTTATACTTCACGAATACACACACACACTATGAAAATTATAAAACAAAATTTAAAAAATCTAGTTGGATTGATATCTTCGACTGAGCTTGCATTTTGAATCTTGCGGCATCAGCTGATTGTACTCGACTGTGTACAATAATGAGTTAAAAGCTAGGGTTCCAAAATTTTCCAAGTATAGGATTCAATTGTCGAAACAGAAGTGTAATGGATTCATGTGGTCAAGGGGCAGTGGTGATCGAAGTTTGGCTAGGCGCGACTGCTAGGTGGATGTTGTGATCAGATAGGATCGTGTTGGTAGGTTGCGAGAAGGAGGAGATGATCGAGCTTGAAGTTTTGCGGTCGAGGTGATGGAGAATTGGTCATGGAGTTCATCGGATCGAGTAGTGTGCATTTCCGTTGTCAAACGAGCGAGATAGGGGAAGGGGTGAAGGCGTGCTTTTGGGCATAGTATCAGTTGGGCATGATTTTTCCTTTGGAGGAGATGAAGTATAAGGGTGAGGGGCTAATTTTAAATTTTTATAAAGTTATATAATTTTTTTATTTAATTTTTTTTAATAACTTATAAAATTCATATCTCGTACATACGAGGTCCGATCGAAATGAAACCTTTTGCATTGCGATCGTGATGACGAGAGATTTGCAATGTAACTGGTTTGGATAGATTTGGAGACTATGGAAATTTGGAATAAAAATCGGACGTTGTTTGGTTTTAGTTTAAAACTGGAATGCTTCAGCGACAACAGAAAATAATGGTGAGTAAATATCACTCATTTGGATTGTTGATTTTAATTTTAAATGTTTGAAATTAATTATTGGATGACTGATTGAGTTGATAAATTATTATCAGTTGAATTATATATTATATATAGTAGTGTGCATTAGTAGTTGGATATATTTCTCGCCTATTGGAATGGATGAGACACTATGCGCCCTGCATAATAGCGAATGACCCTATATTACCACGATATTCCACCTCGAAGCGGGATAGGTATTTTATGTTATATAACATCTATGGATGCAGGAAAACAAGTTAAAGGGATCCAACTGGATTCCTTAAATATATTGATTGTTTTGCATATATAGTGATATATGATGTGATTGAATAGTTTGCTATGGATTGTTGTGTGATTTGATATATTGGATTCTATAGTTGCATTAGCCTTAATTTTGGTATTTTAAATACCATAAATATTAGTTTTGAATTTAAAAAGAATTTAAAATGGCAATTTGGAATTTAAGACATTTATATAAAATCGGAGTATTTTATAAGAAATAAATTTGAAATAAATAAAAGATTTGATTTTTGGAAATTTTTTTAACCATTTTATTAAATGTTTCAAATAGAGATTTTTGAAAATAAGTTATACAAAGGAATTTTAAACAATAAATTTAATGATATCTATTAAATATGATTTGGAAGTTGAAATCCAGTTTTCGAGTGGATTTGGAATGTTAATTGGATTTATTGAGGTGTAGATTTCCAAAGGGAATTTTAAATAGAAATTGAATTGTAAATGTACTTATGAAATATGGATCTGTTGTTAAACAGATAAAACAAGAATGAATGATGAATTTATAAACAATATTTATAAAGGGAGTGGAAGGATTATAAATTGATAATTATAAAAAAAACCGAAATGGAATAGATATTGGAAATGAATTTTGGGTAATTAAATGAGATTATCAAGGAATAGTGTTGACAAGATGATTTTATAATAAGGATATTTTAAAATTCAGGAATGGAACCTGGATTAAAATTTAAATTTATAACCAAAGTTGTAAATAAGTAAAAATGATTACCGGGTGATAATTTGGAATTTTAAATCCACAGTGTGAATTTAAAACGAAATATGAAAATTTGGACTAAAAACAGAGAAATAGATGATTCTATTTTGGAAACTGGAATGGATATAGAATTATAATTGAAAATCGATGTGTATGAATCGAAAGAGGTTTGTAAAATTAGAAATGGATATCGGAGTTTAAAAAAATATATTTTTGCATCGAGAAGCGATGTTTGATTTCAAAAGGAATCATTATTTTAAATCATGTAGTTTTAAAAAAACTGTTACGGATATTTAAGATACTTTGGAAAGTTAAATATCCAAATGAAATTTGATTATTATAGATAAACATTGTAAGTCGATGTATATTATTTAAATCAAATCGGAAATCAATTCTATTATTTATTCAAAAGGTATTTTGATTTTTCAAAATAATTAGTATTCTTTAAAAGTACTTATTATATATATGGAGTTAAAACTATGTAATTGACTTTTATTTGTAAACGCTCTCGAGATTCGTGATTTGGGTTTATTTAACGAAGTTGATTTATAGGAGAAAGCTTATAATGGATCCTGGAAACTAAGGAAATTTCTAAAATTATTGTAAGTACAGAAACTCAAAATTTGATTCCGAGTTCGTAAAGGAGTTATAAAGTGGTAATAGAGATTTTGAACGAGCATAATCGATTTTTGGAAGTTGAAAAAGGAATGATGTAAAATTCCAAAGATTTTAAGATCCGAAACAAATGGATTAAGGAATTTACAAATAAATTGTAAATGTTTTTGAGAATACGAAATGAATGTAATACTTCTCTAATTAGAAATAACTTATGCAGTCAAAAATAAGGTATGAAATATTTCCTAAGTATTGGAAATAAAATGATCTTGGAAAAAAAAATTATAAATATTTCCTAAGTATTGGACTGGAAGGGGTTTGAAATAATTTAACGACGAAATGATTTATATGGAAATATCTTTCTAAGAAAGGGAGAATAAATGGAATTTGAAATTTATTTTTAAGTATGGATATGTTTTGGGAATATTATGAGTATGGGAATGAGCTTCGAATTTGTTTTCAGGTATTGAAATACTGAAGGAAATTGAATATAATATATATGTATAAAGATATTTTGAAATAAATGTTTAAAGGATTTAATCTATAAAAGAATTAACCATTTGGGGCTAGTGACTGCTTATGTGTGTTGTTTGATAGTTAAATAACCGACTATCAAATCTGGCCAAATTCGTTGATCATTTCGAAGAGATCGAGATCGGATTTAATTATCCAAAAACCACTTCGATTCGATCTATGCGTTATGAATTATGATATCGTAAAGATAATAAAGACAGTGATTTTGGAGTTTTGGTTTGTTCAGACCCAGAACAACTTGTATGGATGAATGATATCATTTGCATCTTTTCCTGGAAGGCAATGTTTACATTCCTAGAATGGATGCTATTCTTAAGGTAATACGTAGCCTCAAGCCTCATCCATCGGAAATGACTAAGACAGGGGAGATGTAACAGGGCTAAGTGGGTCGCACCTAAGTAGGGTATGTTATCACTTTTCTAGATACCCTCGGATATATTATATTATAATTATGGATATGGGTGTGCATGGAAAAGAGAGCGCTTGATTAGTGTAGGAACACCCAAGGTGATAACATATTTGGTACTACCCAACAAGGGGTAGGCCGGTCCTGTGTTGGCAGGGATCGTAGATACGATCTCGATACACTTTTATAAAGGTGTACTGTGGGAGGTGGTACTCCAGTAACCCAGTCATTGTATGGAATTCAATATCCATTATAAGCCTGTACGGTTTGATTGCGCCCAACTATGATGAAACGTGAGATGCAAGCATTTCAGATATTTTATTGTTTCTTCTATAGACACTATTATAATATCAGATGATTTTGATATAAAATGTTAAGGTTATCGTAAGGTAAAAACCCATTGTTTTTATGTGTGATGTGGTCTTACGAGATACCCTATTTTTAAAGGATTTGATAATAGTAATAAATTTAAATTGAGTGTGATTTCTCACGCTGGTTTTCTAGACTGACTCGGGTGTTATTTTATTTTAATGCTTAGGTCAGATCGAGTATTACAGATTCATGTTAGGATGTTATGGAGCTCAGAAGATGAGCCGAAGGATTTCAACCGTATATCACATGCTTGATTATATTCCACTGTTTGTGTCAGGCTGTATAGTCAGCACTGGTGAGGACAAGTTATAATAACTATCCACATTGATGTATTGATTGTTGTACTCTGATAATTGTTTGTATATTAACAGTAATAGTTTATTTTGTATAACAATCTTTTATTATATATTTTATTTTTTTCCACTAAGATTGTGAGATTATGTATTCTTGCTTCTAGTCTCTTCTATCTATTTTCTTTTTTATCCCTAGCAATCGGTATTTTCGGCACGTGAATATTCAACATGCTATATGTTGAAAGTATTGATGTCGATTTTCGAGGGTCGAAAATCCTGGTTCGCTACTGTTTTCCCCAAGTGTTAATGTGAAAAAATTAAAAGGGGTTTACGATTCAACTGTTGAATCACTAGTTTTTGATTCATGACAAAGCAAGTTAGAAGAGAAAGAGAATTCACGACAAAAGGAAATAATCAAAGGACTATGTCTATATCAAGACTTTTAATCTATGTTCTCACTATCTAGTACTTATGATTGAGTCTTAGAAATTTGTTAAAATCTATCCTCAAGTAGTCTGCACTTCATGTTTCACATAATTAAACAAAATAGAAGCATATTGTGCAAAAATAACTCAGCCAGTCGACTGGCTAGGATCATCCAGTCGACTGACTGTGTACATATACAATATGCACTGTTTATTTTTTAAATCTTTTGCATAGTCAGTCGACTGACCAAGAACGACCAGTCGACTAACCCGAGACCAACTGTCATATTTTCGAAAAGACATCTTCTTCTGCGAAAGGAAGCAACCCTTCTCTGAACGAAAATAGATGCTCTTCTTCGTCAAAACCCTTCACCAATGGCAGTAACTCTTCAACTACTATATATACATACTCCCAAACACTTCATATTCACCGATTTTCATTCTAACTCTCTAATATTCTTCTTGTGCTTTAATATTTGCATTCAAACGGCGAACAAACATTTTTACTACTTTGAATCATCAGATAAACTTTCATAATCTTCGATTCTTAGCATTACCTTCTCTCCATATTTTCACATACACTTCATATACTTGAGGATTTGGTTATAGGAGGTTTGTACTATCAGAGACAAATTAGTGTTATCAAGAACACATAGTGTCAGATATACTTGTGTATTAGTGAAGTCCTCTTCTGCTAATGACGCGAAAATCATGTTCTGCTACTCAGGTGTCTGTTCTACTGCTCAGATTGTGTATACCTGTTCCTCCGGGTTAAGTGAGGATTGTTGTTTTAGTGAAATTCCAAAAGGAGTCTGGGACTGGACGTAGGACGATGCTCCAAACCAGTATAAAATCTCTGGTGTTATTTTAATTATATTACTGCTTTTATATTTAGCACTATTTACTACATTACTATATTCTGCATTATTATATATATATTGCACGATCCTACACACTTTCATTTGGTATCATTGTAATACTATAAAGGAGAGGTCATGCGATCAAGTCTCTCTAGAGTCAAAAAAATTAAATGTGTAGGTGCTGGAGCTCGAAATCGGGCCTCCTAATTGGTAGTCCAATGTCTTACCAGTTGTGCTATATGGTATTTTCTGCTGAGTCTTTTATTTCGTGGGCTCATAACCATTCTTTTTTAAAAAACAATTTTCATCCATTCTTTTTTCTCTCTAGCTATTAGCTATTTGCTGTTTCTAACCACACAAACACAGCTTAATTCCCTCTATAAATCTGCATTCCTTCTCATTTTTTTCAATCATCCTTACAATTTTTTTTCAAAACTATAAACTTCAAGTTTCACATTTTCTATCTATGGCCTCTCACAACTCCCACAACTCCTCTAACTCCAAATTATTTTTGCTATATCAACATCCTCTAGTAGCTACCATTCTTCCAGTAGCTCTACTCCGTCCTTGCCTACTCCTACTCCTAGACATGAAACAGCTCAATATCACACTGGATTTTCTCCAAAAACTAAGAAGTCATGAAGATCATTGTCTGTTTCTCCAAAAACAAAAGAAAAAATTGATGAAATCCATCATTATCAAAAGGAGAAAATGAATTTACAAAGAGAGATGTATTATGAACAACGGATGAATTCCAGTCGCCTTAGCCTTATAGAATCAACTGCCCTTAAATTCTATGGAAAATCATCTAAGCATGACGCTGTTGAACCTTCACCATCTCGTCAACCGAATTCATCCAGCTGGAATCAATGGGAGCAAACTCCACATCAACCTCCGGCATCTTCAAACTCTTGGGAACGCCAAAATTATTGGTCTCCTTTGCAACCTTATGTTGAGAACACCAAGGTTGAACCACATGAATACTCTCCAAAAACTCCTAAATAATCATCTTTTCTTGTGTTTTGTTGTTCTATGTTCACTTGGATTTCGATTATGTATATGCTTTTTGAATAAAGTTTTGTTTTAAGCTTCATTGCATTTCTTGTCTTCAGCCAGTCGACTGATATATATAACCAGTCGACTGTTTACAGGGTTCACAAACTATCGGGTTGTCAACCAGTCGACTGAGTCATATAGGTCAGTCGAGTGGTTACAGAGAAAAAAACTCTCGAGTTAGCAACCAGTCGACTGACCTACCCCGACCAGTCGACTGGCTGTACAAAAAAATCTACTGTCGTTTCTTTTTAAACCTTTTTACACCATCTATTCACTTTACCTTCTTCGTTTTTTACTCCTCCAAAACCCTGGCCCCCATTTTTCGTTCACGAAATCCTCAAAAAACACCAAATTAATGGCCCCTCCAAGATCAAAATGCTCAAAACAAGGCTCTTCATCCTTTGTTGATACTCACGTTGCTCATTGGCTATATGATGCAACTGCAATTGAACGATAGGAGAAGATGAAAAACTCTAAAAAATTTGAAGGCTCGTTCATGGTTTATTCTGATTTTGGTGCTTACTCTCTTAAAGAATTAATGCGAATATGTGGATTAGAGTCACTCTTTGACTATAATGCAAATCGCCACAACATTAATCATCTTATGGTAAAACTTTTCTTCGCAAATTTAAATCTTGGCCACCAACAACCATCAAATCCAAATAATTATGTATGGAGTTTGGTATGTGGACAGCAAGTTTTATTTTCTCTTGATAGAATAGCACATATACTTCAATCTCCAAATGAAGGAATAGATTTAAATGATGTCGAATGCAATCCAAGAAAAAGAGACAGAATAAGTCATATGTCCATGAGTGACGACATGATTGAATTGCGTTCTAGGCTTCTTCGTCCTAAAGCAAGAATTTTACACAAGACGCTTATGCGATCTATTCTCCCCCGAACCGGATCATATGAATTAAATCCAGAAAATTTCAAAGCTCTTTATGCCATACGGGGAAATATACGCGTTAATTGGTTGCGTCGTATTATGGATGAATTTCTCACCTTCACACATGGGAATATGCATGTTATCTACTTTGAAGAATATATTATGAGACTTCTTCTAGATGCGTGTATTCGTCAACCGGATTCCGAATTCTCTACTGTCAGGATGATAAATGTAAGGACCATAAGTCTTATGAAGCTACCAACACGACCGCCACCTATAACTTCATTTGAAGATTGGAAGCATCAACATGCTCAACAACAACAATCTGGAGGTCCTATAATTAGAGAACCGGAAGCGCAACAAGAAGAAGGCGATATTCGCTTAGCTACTTCCTCCAGCACTCGTGAATCCATAGAAATTCTCTCCCGCAATCAACTTATTTTGGATTCTAGGCTCAAGAAAATGGATAAAAAGCTTGAAAAAATCAAAGGCTTCTTTTCTACATCATGGGATGCATTATCATGTTCTTCTTCGACTGCTGCCACATTTGTCGCCCAAGGAAAGCGTCCAACTCCTCGATTTACATGGTCCACATCAGAGGAGCATACTAGTAGCGACACTAGTGGAGCAGGCAGTGGTGCTCAAGGCGTTTCTAGACCAGGAAAGGAGCCCGCACCAGAGGAAGAGTACAATTGGGATATTGATGAATAGTCTTTTTGTGAGTGAGTATGGTATGAACTATTTGCTTATCTGTACCTTTATTTAAACATATTGAAACTTGCTAATTATTTATCTTTTGAGACTTGTACTAAATAGTCTCGTTTGGCTATTTATTTCTGCACTTTATATTGAAATTATTTTTGCTATATCTCCTTTTTGTCGATGACAAAGGGGGAGAAGAATTGTCCTAATCATCTTTATGTAGGTACAAAAAGTATCATATATTCAGGGGGAGTTTTTATATTTGTTCTCTAGGACTTTTATATACAGGTTTGTCATCAATCAAAAGGGGGGGAATGTTGAATCACTAGTTTTTGATTCATGACAAAGCAAGTTAAAAGATAAAGAGAATTCACGACAAAAAAAGATAATCAAAGGACTGTGGCTATATCAAGACTTTTAATCTATGTTCTCACTATCTAGTCCTTATGATTGAGTCTTATAAATTTGTTAAAATCTATCCTCAAGTAGTCCGCACTTCATGTTTCTCATAGTTAAACGAAACAGAAGCATATTGTGCAAAAATAACTCAGCTAGTCGACTGGCTAGGATCATCCAGTCGATTGACTGTATACATATACAATATGCACTGTTTATTTTTTAAATCTTTTGCATAGTCAGTCGACTGACCAAGAACGACCAGTCGACTGACCTGAGACCAACTGCCATATTTTCGAAAAGACATCTTCTTCTGCGAAAGGAAGCAACCATTCTCTGAAGGAAATAGATGCTCTTCTTCGTCTGAACTCTTCACCAACGACAGTAACTCTTCAACTACTATATAAACATACTCCCAAACACTTCATATTCACCGATTTTCATTCTAACTCTCTAATATTCTTCTTGTGCTTTAATATTTGCATTCAAACAGCGAACAAACATTTTTGCTGCTTTGAATCATCAAATAAACTTTCATAATCTTCGATTCTTAGCGTTACCTTCTATTCATATCTTCACATACACTTCATATACTTAAGGATTTGATTATAGAAGGTTTGTACTATTAGAGACAAAATAGTGTTATCAAGAACACACAGTGGCAGATATACTTTTTTATTAGTGAAGTCCTCTTCTGCTGCTGAGACGAAAATCATGTTCTGCTGCTCAGATGTCTGTTCTGCTGCTCAAACTGTGTATACCTGTTCCTCCGGGTTAAGTGAGGATTGTTGTTTTAGTTAAATTCCAGAAGGAGTCCGAGACTGGACGTAGGATGGTGCTCCGAACCAGTATAAAATCTCGGATGTTATTTTTACTATATTACTGCTTTTACATTTAGCACTATTTACTACATTATTATACTCTGCATTATTATATCCATATTGCACGATCCTACACACTTTCATCAACTTCCATAGAAATTTCATATTTTGTAATATTTTGTTAGTACATACCATAATTTATTTTTCTTTTGAGTTATTTCTTTGTGTATTTTCAGAGGATTCATTATAAGATTTACATTTTTTATTTTTCATTATCCGATATTGGAATATTAGTGTGTGTAGATCATATGCTTTATTTCATCCACGTCAGTAACAATCAACTAAGGTTAGTTGACACTATATGGAGGTAGACGATGGAATTATACCAAATGTTGAATGGGGAAATGCCTAAACAAGAGGTATATTGATTGTTATATGCTTACAGCTAACTTTAATCTAGATTTATTGTTTCCTTTAATATATATTTTTTCAATTGGAAATCATTCTTAAACTCTAAAAGTGTTGCACATCAAAATACAACTCTTTAAATTTCATCCATGGGATATAACTTGTGCAACTCTTATCATGTCAATTGTTTAGTCCGATGGCTTTAAGTCTTTAAACTCTAGAAATTTTAGCAGGTATGAATGTTTAATATAGAATTCCACGGCCGAACTTTAGGTCTTTACTTAAGAAGATGTTCATATCAACAAGAAGTGTAAACCAGCCATTAAAAAACTATCAAAACCCTACATGCTCATAGGGGTTCGATCAAATTATGATTCCTTCATTTTGGACATAAATCTAGCCTCGGTTTGTTTTATTGCTTTTGGATAATTGATCATTAGTCACTTTTAGAATACTCGGTCATTACACTTCAAATTGGCTGAGATATTCTCCTCAATCATGCTTTTAAGTTAGCAGGTAAGCATAATACTCTATTTTGCACATGCAAGGAGAAGCTAAAGAGAATTATGAAAAGGAGAAGGTAGTTACATGACATGCATAAGAAAAAAGAAATTGTTATTTTGAAATAAGTGCAGCCCTGTAAGAAAACATAAATGTAACAACCCTGTATTGGTGATTACCTATAAAATGGAATTATAACGATAGTTGTAATTTAATGTTGAGAATCAAATAAATTTGAGAAGAAGAAGAATTTTTTTATTAAATTTGTTTATTTGGAATAAATAATGTGACTTAAGAATAAATATTGGGTTTTTGTTAACTTTAAGTTAATAAATCAACCGAGTGTTTATTTCAACATTTAATGGTTGGAATAAATATTTATAGTCGAAAATAAAGTTTTAAATCTTTATTTTGTTAAGTTTGGGAAGAAAATGATCCATTTTTGATTTTATTTGTGTTATGCAATAATGTTTTAAGATATTGCTTATATTAAATCTTTTATTGAATTTAGAAAGGGAAAAAATGAAGTAAATCTGTATTTTGTTAATATAAAGGATGAAATATGGTTCAAAAATAGTATTTTGATGATAAAATAAAATTGGAATGAGTTATTCGAATTTGTTTGACAAGAAAATAAATTTTGTACAAATTATTGCATTAAAAATGATGTTTTACACTAAAATAGTGTAAATTATGTAATGTAGGCAAAAAAAATAAGGTTTTATTGTTAAAAATGGCTTTTTATAGTTAAATAAATTTTATTTTTCTTACAATAACAATTTTGTTTCATAACAATTGGTTGTATACATTCTTGTTTAGTTTTAAAGTGAAGAAAAATATGCATTTAGTGATAAAATAAGTTAAAACATGAACACAGCCTTTATTTTTTCTAAGTATTTAGTCCTTGGGCTCATTTGGGTAAAGTTTGAATCCATTACCCATTGTTGAGAGGCTTCTGGTGAGGAACTAGTGTCTGTACGTTGTTGTTTCTCTCCTCCTTCTCAAACAAAAAGTTAGAGTAAACAGAAAAAAAAGAAAATCATGGCTACCTTCGACTAAAACAAAAATTTCACCCAATTTGCTACTAATTCAAGAAGAAAATCACAAGATTAAGATAATAGAAGGTAATCTCCACCAATACTACAGAATTATTTCATCAAAATCTTAGAATTAGATATGAATTGTATATAACTTTCTATTTTGTTCTTGCATGTCTTTGAAAATTACATTTCTAGGTTGTTGAAGCATCTCTCAAGCAAAAGCTCGCCTCTTTTCACCACATTGATCTTGAAGCTCAGGTATGTTGAAAGGTGAGTATCAATCTCACAAACGCTAGCTCATGCAATGCCAAAAATCGCAAGTTGAAATAAAAAATTTGCTACAAAATTTGGCTTTGAACTATTTTGATTTTCGTTGTAAACTGTCTTGAGTTACAACGTTGTGCAGTCATATCTTTCGATTCCGGCAACGAAATGCTGTCGGATTTTTTTTTGTAGACCATGTTTCACAGATTAAGCATGCCCAATTTCAGATCATTTTGACTTAAATAGCTTATAGAAACATGCTGCCGAACTTTGACTCGGAGCATGTTTTTGCCTAGATTTTTATAGTGAAAACACTGCATGGGTCCAACTTTGAGACATCATATCTTTTCATGCTTTGTCTAAATTGAATGATTCTTGGTGCAGTTTAAAGTTTTATTGTTGGTCTTTATGCATGTTAAATTTCAGATCATTTCGACCCATATAGCAAATATGCTACCGAACTTTGATTCGGAGCATGTTTTTACCCAGTTTTTTACAGTGAAAACACTGTCTGGATTCAAATTTGAGACATCGTATCTTTTTCATACTTTGTCTAAATTGCATATTTCTTAATGCAGTTTAAAGTCTTTTTGTTGATCTTTATGCATGTTAAATTTCAAGTCATTTCGACCTGAATAGCATATAGAAATATGTTGCCGAACTTTGATTCGGGGCACATTTTTACCCAGATTTTTACAGTTAAAACACTGTCTAGGTTCAACTTTGGAACATCATAACTTTTTCATAATTTGTCTGAATTGTGTGATTCTTTTTTTAGTTTAAATTATAGTTGTTGAGCTTTGTCTATGTTAAATTTCAGGTCATTTCGACCCCTGTAGCATATAGAAATGTGTTGTCAAACTTTGAATTGGAGCATGTTTTGCTCCAGCCATTGACAGTGAAATCTGGCTGCAAGTCCAACTTTGAGAGATCATATCTCTATCGTTTCTTTTCCGATTGTATCAATTCTTTTTTAGTTTTAAAGTAGAGTTGTCGAAATCTATGCCTGCAAAATTTCAAGACTTTTAAACCTTTGTAACTAGATGAAAATTTGCTTGGAAATTTGAATCAGTGCATGTTTTTCTCCAGTTGAACATTCGAATTGTTTTACCCGTATTTTTTTCGATGATTTATGTCACAAAAGCTAGCTCATGCAACGCCAAAAATCACAAGTTGAAATCATAAATTTGCTACAAAATTCGTTTTTGAACTATTTTGATTTTCTGTGTAAATTGTCTTGAGTTACAACTTTGTGCAGTCATATCTTTCGGTTCCAGCAACGAAATGCTACCGGGTTTTTTTTGTTTTGTAGACCATGTTTCATAGATTAAGCATGCCAAATTTCATATCATTTTGACATTGCCACGGGATTTCATCAGCTCTAGTTGAACATTTAAATTGATTTACCTGGATTTTTTTCATGATGAATCTTTTTATCGGTTTGATCCTAAGATGGAAGAGCCAATATTACCACTTATCCCTTTTTTGGATTGGTGAGTTTTTAGGGGATTTTCATGCTAACGCAAAAAATATACACTAACACCCCCAGTGTGAGTTATGATATAGTGAAAGCACCACCCGTTGGTACGGGAACAAAAAGTAAGCAGATAACAACAGAAAACAGTAAAGAAACGACAATTTTTATAGTGGTTCGGCTCAAAGTCAAGCCTACGTCCACTTAATCTCTTTTATTGCTGACTTGATTACAACTTTTTCAATGATTCTTTGATTACAACACGACTAAGACAAGTAGCTAGAACTTCGATGTAGAAAAGCTCTTTGAATTCATGTTGAATGAGTTAGATCTTTCCCGCAAGTTCATTAAAGCGTCTTCGGTGTTTGAAGTGTTGAAGGAGTCGAGAAAACAGCAGAGTGTTTGTGTTCCAAAAATGATCCAAAAGTTCCCTCTTCTGTTGGAGCAGGTGGGGTATTTATGGAGAAAATCCGGAGGTAAGTCGTAGGTCATGGGAGACATAAGGTTAGGTCGTAGGTCGTGAGCGACCTAAGGGAAACAGACTATGGCTTGAAATGGTTGTGCTTGATCAACCGCTTCTACTGGTAGGTCCTAGAGACCTATGGGAGTGGCGAGCGACTTAAACATGTTGAATCATCAAGTGGAGAGACCTAGGCTAGGCTTAGGAATGGTGGCGACCTAATGTTGATGCGACCTATGATCAAACGACATAGGGACATGCGGCTTGTTAACTCGTTAGCTCGTTGAACCATTAACTCGCTGGTCCTTTAACTCGTTAAATTGCTTAGATCGCTAGGTCGCATAGATGTTGCAGTATTTGTTCCTTTGTTGTGCTATGCCGCTGACTTGTATTGGTATCTAGGTCGTTAACTTGTTGGGTCGCTTAGGTCGCTTTTCCTTAACCCGTTGAGTTGTGCCGTTGATCTGCTTAGGTCGCTTGCCTTCATCAAGCAGTTAGGTCATTACCCTGTTAAGTCGTTGAGTTGCGAAGCCGTGAAGAGATGTGTTGACACTGTGTATAACCAATCTTTGAGTCGAACTATCTTTGGTTTTTCAGTTGACCTTTTGGTATCACGGCCTTGCCAAAAAGGCGAGATAACACTTGCCCCCCAAAACATGCCTTGTGATAGGAAGGTGTGTTTTGTAATGCCATACGCTGGATGTTCATATCCTGTTGATGACCTGCAAAGAACTTGACAGTATCGTATGATCTCAAATGACGATCGTTCAGGATCGTGTGCCATTTGAGGTGAAATGTGACCGTTCGCGGTCAAGTGCCATTCGCGGTGACTTGTGACCGTTCGTGGTCAAGTGCCATTCGCGGCGACTTGTGACCGTTCGTGGTCAAGTGCCATTCGAGGCGAGTTGTGACCGTTCGAGGTCGGGTGCCGTTCGAGGCGAGTTGTGACCGTTCACGGTCGGGTGCCGTTCGAGGCGAGTTGTGACCGTTCGCGGTCGGGTGCCATTCGAGGCGAGTTGTGATCGTTCGCGGTCGGGTTCCGTTCGAGGCGAGTTGTGACTGTTCGCGGTCGGGTGCCGTTCGAGGCGAATAAGTGTGCCCGGGGGGACTTAATATTATCGATACCAGGTTCACGTTCGGGTGAGTTCCTGGATCGTTTGTCAAGACGGTTTATTGCTATCTTAGAGCAAGCCTAAGGACCGTTCACGACCCCGTACATGTGTAAGTAGCTTAGCCACCTCAGAATTATCAAAATCCAATGTTCATTCAAATGAAGAGTTTTAAAGCAAAAATGTCTGACAAAGTCAAATCCAAATACAAGAAGTAAAACACAAAAGCGAAGTAGTGACGTCAGAGTGCAAACACTAACATCGTATGATTAATAGTTGTATCAGAGCATGCCTGGGGATCGTTCGCGGTACCGTACATGTGTGAACAACTTAATTGTGTCGATGTGGAGTTTTCCATTCGTTCGTCATTACCTCAATCAATTGATAATAAACTGACGCCTTGATCCTGAGCCGTCTTCAGTTGGTGCAGGTGGTGGTCGTTCTTGTTCCACCGTTGCGGTCCTCCTTCTCACATACTGTGATAGCAAACCATCTCGGATGTGCCCCTCAACTTCGTCTTTCAAGTGTCTGCAGTCATTTGTGCTATGACCATTCAACTCATGGAATGAGCAATACTTGTCCGACTTTCTCTCGTTGTTAGTTGGATCTCTCCTTATCAGCTTTCAATAAGGAACCCGTCCCTTGGGGTCTTGGTAGATCCGCTCCAAAGTCTCATTCAACACCGTGTATGAGGTGAATCTTGGTTCCCTTCGTGGTCGTGCTGATCTATCATTGTTATCCTTAGCCTTTCGTTTACCTTTGCTAGCTTCTCCACCTTTCTCAGGAGGATTTCCACCTTTGATTATATAAACGTCGATTCCTTCTCCTTCTTCTCTTTCAGCATTTGCGTCCTCTAACCGTAGAAATCCTTCATCCTCATGGTAAAATTCCCCTAAATCCATAGAGGGATCTCTTGTCAGCGAATTCTTGAATTATGTACCGTCATCTATGCCCGACACAGCTGTCATCAAGACCATAGATGGATCTGGTCGATCCACCGATGCTGCAGCTGCATTGAATCACGTCAAAAAACTTCTCAAAGATTCCCCAGCTTTCTGTTTCAATGCAACCAAACTCATAACATTCTTGGGTCTCGAAATGTGGACCCTGAATTGCCTCATAAACCTTTCAGTCAAATCATTCCATGTCCCGATAGATCCACTCTCCAGTTGTCTAAACCATAATGCCGCAATATCAGCCAAGTACAATGGAAAGCACCGGACCATAACTTCCTCTGATGCCCCCAACACCTCCATATGCCTCATATATTTTATCAGATGAACTGTAGGGTCTGTCCTTCCATTATATATATACAACGATGGTAGCTTAAAGTCTGGTGGGTTCATAGCTCGTCTGATTGTTGTGGTAAAACGACTCTTATTCACATCCTCCAAGTCCTTGTTGACCAAACCACCTCTCATAACTCTTTTGACCATTTCTGCCAATCTGCTGTTGTCTCCTAATTATAGTCCTCGTCCATTGCCTTCGACCTGCCCCCCGAGTTCACGAGGGGATTCTGGAATCTGTTCCCCTGGCTGAACTCCTATTCCCCTTCCAATGCCATGTTGCTGGAAGCCACCCAATGTTTTTCTCGGTATTGGGTCTGCGTGCTCTAGATGAGTGCCCCCTAGTCTGGTGCTGTCCCAGATGGTCCTGCTTCGTTCTGAACTCTAGTTGCACCTTGATTTTGCGCTCCAAGTTGTCTAATCTGCTGAAAAAACTCTGTATCATCTCCTCTTGCCTGCTCATCATCGTCTCCATCTCGTCCCTGGTGATGAAGGCTGAAGTTTGGTTCGCTCCTGAGGAAGCCTCTTGACTTCCTTCGTGCTGACTCCTCTTTGGTCTCTGCCTTCTACTCGATCACCTTGTCATAATTCTTCGAATCTGAATCTCCAAACTCTCTGATCCAACTCTTAATTAACAGAATTCCTGAGTTCAATTCTCAGTGAAAGCACCAAAAATGTTAACGCAAAAAATATATGCTAACACCCCCAGTGTGAGTTATGATATAGTGAAAGCACCACCCGTTGGTACGGGAACAAAAAGTAAGCAGATAACAACAGAAAACAGTAAAGAAATGACAATTTTTATAGTGGTTCGGCTCAAAGTCAAGCCTACGTCCACTTAATCTCTTTTATTGCTGACTTGATTACAACTTTTTCAATGATTCTTTGATTACAACACGACTAAGACAAGTAGCTAGAATTTCGATGTAGAAAAGCTCTTTGAATTCATGTTGAATGAGTTAGATCTTTCCCGCAAGTTCATTAAAGCATCGTCGGTGTTTGAAGTGTTGAAGGAGTCGAGAAAACAGCAGAGTATTGGCGTTCCAAAAATGATCCAAAAGTCCCCTCTTCAGTTGGAGCAGGTGGGGTATTTATGGAGAAAATCCGGAGGTAGGTCGTAGGTCGTGGGAGACATAAGGTTAGGTCGTAGGTCGTGAGCGACCAAAGGGAAATGGGCTATGGCTTGAAATGGTTGTGCTTGATCAACCGCTTCTATTGGTAGGTCCTAGCGATCTATGGGAGTGGCGAGCGACTTAAACATGTTGAAGCATCAAGTGGAGCGACCTAGGCTAGGCTTAGGAATGGTGGCGACCTAATGTTGATGCGACCTATGATCAAACGACATAGGGACATGCGGCTTGTTAACTCATTAGGTCACTGAACCATTAACTCGCAAGGTCGCTGAACCATTGATTCGTTAGGTCGCTGAACCATTAACTCGCTGGTCCTTTAACTCGTTAAATTGCTTAGATCGCTAGGTCGCATAGATGTTGCAGTATTCGTTCCTTTGCTGTGCTATGCCGCTGACTTGTATTGGTTGCTGGGTCGTTAACTCGTTGGGCTGCTTAGGTCGCTTTTCCTCAACGCGTTGAGTTGTGTCGTTGATCTGCTTAGGTCGCTTGCCTTCATCAAGCAGTTAGGTCATTACCCTGTTAAGTCGTCGAGTTGCTAAGCCGTGAAGAGAGGTGTTGACACCGTGTATAACCAATCTTTGACTCGAACTATCTTTGGTTTTTCAGTTAACCTTTTGGTATCACGGCCTTGCCAAAAAGGCGGGATAACATTTCATATGATGATTTTATGAATAATTTCATTGAATTTTTGTTAATTTTTTTCGTTTCTTTGCAAGTGCTTTCTTAACCGTTTTTGGAAGATTCTTTTTTTAGCTTTCGAAATAAATATTTTACAATATTTTTAATTAATATAAAACTATTTTTAAATTCAATAAAAGCTTTAATATAAGCAATAAATTACAACAGAAACTTTATATTCCCTTTTTTATCGGCTTGATCCTAAGATGGAAGAGCAAACATTACCACTTATCCCTATTTTAGATTGGTGAGTTTTTAGGGGATTTTCGTATAATGATTTTATGAATAATTTCATTGAATTTTCGTTAATGTGGGTCTCAAGGTGGGGCATTACAGCTTGGTATCAGAGCTGGATTCAAAACAAAAATGTAATAAACACATAACAGTATACACGATTACCATACATCAAGTATAATACAAGTGTAAACATCATCTCCAATCGTAAAACATACCCGACTTTGCCCTTACCTTTTAATTACTTGGGGGTAGATAGTAAGAAATATGTTTAGGAATGTTAATTTTAAATTCCATAGTATTCCTTATTTAATGCATTTGAATTGCTAATTTCTACCCCCGTCAATAATCCTATCTTATCTTAACTTTCAGCTATGTCTGGAAGAGGAAGAGGTCGCACTTTGGAGGCGGGACCATCCAGTTGTTCTCGTATCGAAGGAGTTTATATGTTGAACGACCAGATCTCGAGCTTATTAGGAGCACTCATCCTCCTGACCCAGCTCAATCCTCTCTTCTGTGCAAATCCATATTTGCACGCATGTGAAGCGACTTCCCCAGCTTGGAGGCAAGCCGTTCAAAGTCTTCGAGATAGGGGAGGTTCAGGCTTGGCTCCGTACTTGTGAGCGCATCTTCACTCACATGGAGATATCCGATCATCATCGAGTTCTTATGGCATTGAGTATGCTACAAGAACGGGCTTTAGACTGGTATGAGCTCCGTATTGTAGAAACAGATGAGTTCACCATCACTTGGCAACATTTTAGAGACCGTTTTGAGCTCAAGTTCATGCCAGAACCCGAGAAGGCTTTTCTTGCCCGTCGCTTCCTCGATTTGAAGCAAGGAAAATCCTCCGTATATGACTATGTTTCATCCTTCGAGTCTCTATCTAAGTATGGGCTTGAGTTCATCAGCACCCCACATAAGAAGAATCTTAAGTTTGTATCTGGACTTAAGAAGTATTTGAAGAAATCTCTCCTGCTTCAACTTAATCTCTCATTCGAGGAGCTTGTGGATTCGGCGCTTCACCTCGAAGTCGTCGAAAAGGAAAAGGATAGTAGCGATGAAGCCGAGGTTCGAAAGAACCCACATAAGAAGAAATTCTCTTTCCAGAGATCTAAGTGCTTTCCTCCTAAGAAGAAGAAGAAGTAAGGCAATTATAGTTCTCATCCTCATGGCACACCTCATTTAGCAAAGGTCTTTGCCTGCTTCAACTGTGATTCTCGAGACCATCTAGCTCACGATCGTCCTCATCCTTTCAAGTGTCTCTATTGCAAGCAAGAGGGACACATGATTACTACTTGCCTTAAGAAGAAGAAGGATGCACGTTCTGGTAATCTGAATGTGGCAAAGGCTTCTGGTAGTGCTTCTCAGTCTTGAGGTATGTCTCCCACTATTTTGGAGGGTTATATGTTGTTCCATGATCATTCTATTTGAGTGCTCTTCGATACGGGTGCATCGCATTCATTCGTATTGAAGGGACTCGTTGATGCTTTACAGTTGGATGTTTCTTACTTGATTACTTCTTTGAGGATTGCAAATCCTATCGGGGGATCCGCAGCCCTTAGTTTACTTTGTGATGATGTTGAGATTCATATTTGTGGCTTTTATTTCCATGCGAATCTGCACATGGCTCCTTCTCTTGGTTTTGATATGATATTGGGTATGGACTGGCTAGTTCGATATGATGCTAGGATTCTATGTTTAGAGAGAATCCTATACCTTCGACATCCCGACTCTCCTGCTCGGTTATCTCTTATACTTCAAGACGTCGATGGTGTTTTTGCAGATTCCCTATTCTCTCTTGAATCTCGAGACGATGATGATGATGTTTCTTGGATTCCTATTGTTTGTGACTTTCCATACTTATTTGAGCGTGTTTCGGGATTACCACCCAAGCAGGCTATCGAGTTCTACATCGACCTTATCCCAGGTGCACAGCCTATTAGTCGTCCTCCCACGAGGATGTCTACTAAAGAAAATGAGAACTCAAGAAGAAACTCCTAGAGCTTAAAGCCAAGCATTTCATTCGATCCAGTTCCTCACCGTGGGGAGCCGTGATGGTATTTGTGAGGAAGTCCAATGGGACTCTTAGACTATGCATCGATTATCGCAAGCTTAATGAGTTAACCATCAAGAACCACTATCCATTACCTAGGATTGATGATATGTTCGATCAGTTAAGTGGTGCTAAGGTCTTCTCACAGCTTGACCTTGCCACGGAATTTCATCGGCTCTAAGTTGCGGAAGATTGCGTTCCAATTACAGCTTTTCGCACTCGCTATGGTTCTTATGAGTGGATCGTCATGCCGTTTAGTTTAACGAATGCCCCTGCTTATTTTGTCGACCTTATGAATCAATTATTCAGGGAATACCTAAATAAGTTTGTTCTTGTATTCATCGACGACATTCTCGTATATTCTAAGTCTGAAGCAGATCATGCTTGACATCTTAGAATTGTTTTGAGTACACTTTGACAACATCAACTCAAAACAAAACATTCTAAGTGTCACTTCTGGGAAAAGCAAGTTAAGTTTTGGGACACGTTATTTCTTTCGAAGGCATTTCGGTCGATCCTTCTAAGATCGAAGCCATCGAAAATTGGAAGAGGCCTGAGAATGTTCATGAGATTTGTAGCTTTCTAGGCTTGGTGGGTTTTTATTGCCGCTTCATCAAAGACTTTTCCAGTATTGCTTCCATTGCTAGCCTTATGAAGAAAGGCGTTCGCAATACTTGGTCCGATAAGTGTGAGGCTTCCTTTCAAAGATTGAAGGAGCTTCTTACTAATGCTCATGTTCTTGTGGTTCCCGAAAGGAATTAGGATCTAATTGTCTATACCGATGCCAGTCATAGTGGCCTCGGTGCTGTTCTTATGCAGAAGGATAGGGTAGTTGCCTACGCTTCAAGGCAATTACGTCCGAACAAGGTTCGTACGCTACCCATGATTTAGAGCTTGTCGCCATTGTCTTTGATTTAAATATGTGGCGTCATTATTTGTTGAGAGAGTACTTTACTCTCTTCATCGATCATAAGTCTCTCAAACACCTGTTCACCTAGAAGGAGCTCAACATGCGACAGCAGCATTGCCTTGAGTTTCTAACTTCATATGATTTCGATATTCAGTATACCCCTGGCAAAGGGAATCAAGTGGCTGATGCTTTGGAGTCGCAAGCATTCAGATATTGTTTCCATGATGATTGCAGAATGGAAAGTTCGTGAGACTCTTTCCATGTGTGATATTCATTATCATGTTTCCACATCCAACTCTCATATTCTATTATATAGCATGGAAGCTCGTCCTACTCTTTTAGATCGGATCGTCGAGGCTCAAGGGCAAGACTCCGATATAGCTGCTCTTATTCAGAAGTGTAAGTCTGAATCCCATGATGATACATGAGGGATTTCAGCATCGATATTCATGGGCGTCTTTGAAAAAAGGATCGTCTAGTCATGCCTCCTTTTCCAGAATATAGGCGAGACATTCTAGCTAAATGTCACCGTTATAAGTACACTATCCATTCGGGCAGCAGCAAAATGTATGCTGATATGCGCCGCTTGTATTACTAGGAAGGCATGAAGCATGATGTGGCAAGTTGTGTAAGTAATTCCATGACTTGTCAGCTTATTAAGGCCAAGCATCAGCGACCCATTGGTCTTCTTCATCCTTTAGAGGTTCCATTGAGGAAGTGGGACCAAGTTTCTATGGATTTCATTGATGGCTTACCTCTTTCGAGGCCAGGCCATAGTAGTATTAGGATTGTTGTGGACCGTCTCACCAAGTCCACATATTTTATTCCTATTTAGTCGAATAGGACGGCATCTCTTTTATCGAAGCTATTTATTAAGGAGATCATGCGATTGCACGGTCTCCCTTCATCTATTGTGTGTGATCGTGATCCTCTTTTCATGAGTCACTTCTGGCAAAGTCTCCAGTAAGCTTTAGGCACAAAGCTTAATCTTATCACAACTTATCACCCACAGTCTGATGGACAGACTAAACGAGTGAACCGTATTTTGAAAGACTTGCTTCGTGCTTGTATCTTGGATTTTGGTGGTAGCTGGGAGGATCATCATCCTCTAGTTGAGTTTGCTTATAATAATAGCTGCCAATCTTCTATTGGTATGGTTCCTTTTGAAGCCTTATATGGAAGGCCGTGTTATTCTCCATCTTGTTGGCCTGAGTCAGGGGAAAAGCTTATTTTAGGCCCCGAATCTATTCAAGAATCATCTGAGAAGATCCATCTTATTCGTGAGAGAATGAAAGAGGCACAGAGTCACCAGAAATCCTATGTGGACAACTGTTGGAGGCCTCTTGAATTCACATTGGGTGAACTTGTTATTTTCAAGCTTCTCCTCTGAAAGGAGTGGTACGCTTTAGCCAGACCGAGAAATTGGCACCACGCTATATTGGGCTATTTCCTATTATAGAGCGTATCGGTCCGGTTGCTTACTGTGTAGCACTTCTCGATCAGTTTTCTAGAGTTCACGACGTATTCCACGTCTCTCAGTTGAGGAGGTGTCTACGAGATTCTGATTCCATGCTTGATACTCATGCTTTAGAGAAGTTGGAAGTCTCTCCTGATCTATCTAATGTGCAGCATCCTCTGAGAGTTCTTGCTTCGGAGAATAGACGTCTTCGAAACAAGAGTGTCCCGCTCGTGAAGATTTAATGGTCCGATAATCCCAATGACTGCACTTAGCAAAACCAGAGAATTCATCAGGCGGTCGTATCCTGATTTATTATCTTCTCGCTCCAATGGTAAGAATTTTCCATTTTAATCTATCTAAATTTCCTTTGATTGATGAAATAAAGTGTGTTGAATATAGATTTCCTCTAGAAATTACGAGGACGCAATTTTTATAAGGGGAGGAGTTTGTAACAACCCTGGTATTGGTGATTACCTATAAATTGAATTATAACGATAGTTATAATTTAATATTAAGAATCAAATAAATTTGAGAAGAAGAAGAAGAATTTTTATTAGAGTTGTTTATTTGGAATAAACAATATGACTTGAGAATAAATATTGGGTTTTTGTTAACTTTAAGTAAATAAATCAATTGAGTGTTTATTTCAACATTTAATGGTTGGAATAAATATTTATAGTTGAAAATAAAGTTTTAAAGCTTTATTCTGTTAAGTTTGAGAAGAAAATGATCAATAGTGTTATAAGTTATTGCTTATATTAAAGCTTTTATTGAATTTAAAAAGGGGGAAATGAAGTAAATCTATATTTTATTAATATAAAAGATGAAATAATTCTATAGTATTGGTGGAGATTACCTTCTATTTTCTTAATTTGGTGATTTTATTCTTGAATTAGCAGTAAACTGGGTGAAAATTTTGTTTTAGTTGAAGGTAGCCATGATTTTCTTTTTTTCTATTTACTGTAACTTTTTGTTTGAGTAGGAGGAGAGAAACAACAACGTACAGACACTAGTTTCTCAACAGAAGCCTCTAGACAATGGACTAATGGATTCAAACTTTACCCTAATGAGCCTAAGGACCAAAATACTTAGAGAAAAATAAAGGCTATGTTCATGTTTTAACTTATTTTATCACTAAATGCACACTTTTCTTCATTTTAAAACTAAACAAGAATGTATACAACTAATTGTTATGAAACAAAATTGTTATTGCAAGAAAAATAAAATTTATTTTAACTATAAAAAGTCGTTTCTTTGCAAGTGCTTTCTTAACCATTTTTGGAAGATTCCTTTTTTAGCTTTCGAAATAAATATTTTACAATATTTATAATTAATATAAAGCTATTAAAATTATACATTATCTATAATAAAATAATTTCAAAGGTTATTTTCCAAACGATTTCAAAAATAGTTTTAAAAGCTTTTTTTCTATAATAAATTATTTTCTATATAATAATACATGTTTTTGTACTTTTCGGACGTATGAAAAGAGAATTAAACGGTTTAGTAAAACATGTGGTATGCGACACGTGAGTTTACTTTTTCGGTTAATTCCAGACTTGTACGATCGAAACCTCTTGTGTATATTGTTTTGAATTGATAATTGAGATTTATAATTCCTATTATAGGAATTATATGAGTTAGCCAGTATCTGGCGAATTGAAAGGTTCGAGATCTCCTATTATAGGGCTAATAATCAACGAGAACCACTTATATATATGTTGCTTTACTCGCCGATGAGACGAGGTGAGTCTTGAGATGAGATTTCCTTTTTTAGGAATTATGGGTTATGAGAAACCGCTATGAGATTTATTTGGACTTGTCGATGATACGAGGCAAGATATATGATTATTCTGAGATTTCTGATGTTTGTAATTTTATTTTTATGATGTGGAGTTAACAAGCGGTTAGTAAACCGTTTAGTGCAAACGTGTGGTATGAGATGCATGTTAGCACTTTTTAGGTTCCATTTTCGAGATTTGTGACGCATCCATGAGTATGCCAGTGCTATAAACCTTCAGGTCTTCTGAGTTATGTGACTTCGATCACCACAAGTTATGCGACTTCGATCACAATGAGTTATGTGACATCGGTCACCACGAGTATGACCTTCAGGTCCACGAGTTAGGTACCTAAATTATAAATAGAACTTGACAAGAGCTTAGCATGTGCAGCATTGCTTCAGCTCTGCAATCATGGATCTGGCCAATCCGGGGTTTTCTGAGTTTTCTGAATTTTATACCATTTCACCGTTTTGAGATATTTTTGTTACATCGATAGCCTAGAGCTACATGAGATGTTATATAGGGTGATTTTTTTTTATGATATTTGAACTTATCTTGAGTTCCATGAGATTCATATTGGAATTTTGATTGGTTTCTCTTATGACTTTCATATGATTCCTAGCATTTGAGTCGTATGCCATTAAGTATGGATTTCTTATGTTGAATTAAACCTATTCATGCAACAACCCTTGGTGAACATATACCAAGCATTGAAATTATACTATACTCGTACCCTTCCTTTATTATTAAAGGAAGAATTCCCTTAAGCACTTATATTACTTTTATCTTATACTAATATCAAGTTCTAGCTAGCCTGACCCGTGTATTTATTACTCGGGTCAGATCGAGTTACAGGTTAGGTAGTTGGACTCTTTTCTTGCTTTACCTTTTGGACTTCACCATCGACTTGGTATATGGCATAGTTTTTGTGTAGTAGTCTTTCTGTTGGGAACTTGTGATGTATATATTGTTTTGTGGGAATGCATGTATATATTGTGGTTGTATACCACTAGTGCCATGTTGTATTACATTTGATGTATATATTCATATGTATCGTTTCTATGTTGCTGTTCTGTGACTTGTAATTGATATAGTTATTATGTTTTGTTTCTAAATCAATCTTGTAGCCACCGTAATAGTGTATTAGATAGGAATTAAGTATGTCGAATACTCGAGACGAAATGAAAAGAAGGAGTATAAATATCGACGTACTTAGCTCTTATCTAATGCAAGACTATGATGGTCGCCCTTAACCAACCCTATTCTCTGTATTAGCAGACATAATTACTATGTGATTCTCTTTGTTAATGTGGGTCTCAGGGTGGGGCGTCACAATAAAGACTGGTCATATAAAGACCATAGTTGAATACATCATATTTACAATTATTTCGCATAAGGATATCACGTTCTAGCAAACCTGAGGCCAAGGAAAGAACTATTATAATCTCTGGGAAGCTTTAGTACCATCAGCTATATGTAATGCATATAAGAAACGAAATTGACATCATGATTTCTGAAGTATTATCAATAGGGCTCATATCATTGTTCTTGCAAATATATGTTGAATATGTGTGTGAATATTAATATTATTCTTAGTATCTTTGTAAAACAAATTATGTGATTAAAATTTTAATTTATCTTTTGGTAATAGCCATGATAATAATGTGTTATCGTGGATGACTTTTCAAAGCTATTAAAACAAAATATGTGTCGTTCATGCTATTTTCTTCACTGCAGTATTGCACACGACTTTCAAACGGCCGTAATAGAAATGAACAATACATAAAAAGAAATATAAGTTTGTTCTCATATGTTTCTATTTGTTTCAATTTTGAGACATCTAAACAGTTAAAAGCACAAGTGTTCAAATAGTTAATTTGGATTGAACTTAGTTGCAAAAGTTGGAAAATGGAATAAATAAATATTTTTTGCTATTGACTTATTAACTTATTAGTTATTTTGTTTCAATAAAAAATAAGTATAATACATTATTAGTAATTTTAACTTCCAACCAAATTCGTAGCACTATACATGCATATTGTGCATGCTTCTATATTTATTTGTAGAAAAGAAAAGGCTTGCCGTTCAATGGATTGTTATCGTTCAACGGGTGCGATTCTTAAATTTATACCCCTAATTCATTAATTTTTTTATTCATCAATTATAGGAAAGACTACATTTACAAATAAAAAGAAAAACCTTTATGTCATAAATAAAAAGAATGGTCAAGTGACCATGACCAAGTGCAGGTCCAATTAGATGCGCTTTTATACTCGTTAATATAATTCATACAAGTTAGTTAGTTTACATATTCCAACACACACATATATGGATAAAATAATATTAATAACTAAAATCATAGTAATTTGACAAAGCATTTCAGATTCTTAATAAAAAGATATTTTAGTTTGATAATTATATATATATCCAATCAATATTGTGAAAACATCATTACTTATAGAAATCTCACATAACTAACAATACAGAAAAATATATAAATCGGTATAGGAGCAACATAGAATTATACAAATTTATACATCTTATATAAACTAAACGGTTATCTGAAATTAATGCCTTCAAGTCCACATTGAATGATGAACTCTCTTCCTCTCGATTTGACAGATTGCTAGTTCTTAAATCGCAGACCTTTACTATCAAATAGCTATTAATTTGTATTTGATTTGATTTGAGAATTAATGGGGTTAAGAGGGGTTTGGTTCGGACATTGGAAGGAAGAAGGAGGCGGCTCCAAAATCACATTATAGGTTTGGGTTAGAGATGCTTTTATAATGGTTGAGAAAGAGAAAAAAGGATCATATTTTTTTCTTTTCTCAACCAATGTCCACTACCCATTTTAAGCCATGTTTGCCCTCATCTTTATCTGCCCTTATCGTATAATTGCAGCCAAAATATCTTCCAAATATATGGATTAATACCCCATTTAAGGCCAAACAAATATGGTAATTAAATCTTATTTTATTTTTTATTAATATCTCATATTGATTGACATATTTATAACTATTATAAATATATGTACACAATATTTATTTCTCAATTCATATTCAAATTTCATAATTAATATTTCATAAATATTAGTTAATTTAATTAATTTATAACAATTATAAACTAAATGAATCATTCGGTCTGAATAGAATTCATCATTTCGGTTGTATGACCCTTGAGTGTAAATTCGGTCAGCGATTAACATCGACTACTCGAATGTTAATGTTCACAGGTCACTTAGCAGGTGATGTGATGTTATGGCCAAATTTATCGCTTACCCGGTCGCGGCATTTATTTACATCAATTCTCTATGACAAAACTATATCACCTTGGACGTATGGAATTTGTTAAATGGTCAAAATTCCAATATCGTCCACATTCAACTCTATTGTCTAAACACAAAGTCTTTGGTTTAATAATAACAATTATTATTAACTGAAATGCTCTAGCCAGAGACTATGACTTTGAGTTTACTTGAGTTGATCGTGATACTAACCTCATATAACTAAGAAGATGAATCTTCTCTTGAATAGTGCTTCACTTTCAATACTTCCATTCGACCCAACTATAGTCACTCAATAGACGTCATGCCATGATTTATCTATAATTAAAGCAGAGATTTTGTACTAAAGATCCACTTTATTCTCAAATCGAGAGAACTGTGTAAATCAGTCACATCGATATTTTCTGTATAACCTTACTTATATAAACCAACAGAAAACCATCGAGTGAGTCATCCCATAGTTATCCAATAAACATCAATACGTAACCTCTGGTTCCCCCAATGGCCATGAGTAATATACTACCCAACATTTGAAAAATGTTACACATTCTAGTCTCAACGGATACATTGATATCTAGTCTTATGCATCTTGACTAGGAACATTTCAAATGGTATATTTAATTTTGTTATGATAAATTACTCAAAGTTACAACATTTTGTGACAACTATCATGAAATATACCATTTATGAATTTTCTCTTAAATATACTTTTAATTAATATAACCATATTACATTGATATATAATAGAAAGAAAATACCCTTATTTCGAATAAGATTGGACAATGAGTTAGATATATGTAAAAAAAATGCATAATTGCCCCTAGGACATACCCCTAACTCTATCGGTCAAGGCAATAGAAAGAGGAAGTGCAATAAAGAAGATCTTATATGCTACACTAATTTCAACAGTCTGAAGTTAAAACCAACAAAGAGAAAGAAAAATAACTACAGTAAGATAGAAAAATCGAAGGAGTAAACACATAAACGCTTCATGGTTAAACTCAGATCACAATCGTATGCTTAGATTCGTTATATAAATATCTTTTGTTAGTACATGATGAGTTATTAAAAGATTCTATAACTTTAAATAAAGTTAATAGAGTTGCATTAGCTAAGTTAAAAGATTATGAGGAAGAAATTTCCACTTTAAAGAAAGAAAATAATTTTTTGGTAAAACATACTATTTTTTTTGAAAATATAGTAGAAGAAATGTTTTACAAAATGATTTCCTACAAAATGAAAATGAGTAGTTACAAGATAAAAATAATGATCTTTTGAAGGAAATTCATGTTTCTGCAAAATAAAATAAAATATTTGGGAAACTCTTTAAATGATTAGAATGAAGCTTTAATTAATTTTTTTAATTATCTTGAGAATATGACACTCTAAAAGATAATGATAGTATATTACAAAAAGAAGTTTGTGATTCAAAATCAAATTTTAAAATATTAAACGAAAAAATCATAAATTTTAATAAAATTAAAAATATCTTGTCTTCCATAGTTGCAAATTCGAAAGCTCACAATCATAAAAGCGGTCTAGGCAATAAACAAGCAAAAGGTAAAAATGGTACCAGATATGTATTCATTTATACTAATTGTAGTGTTACTACTAGTAACCAAGATAGTCTTAAAACCACTTACAGTCATAATCATACTTTGTTTAGAAATGATAAAAAATATTTTCAAGTACTAAGCTAACGACTAGTAGTATTAAAATATGGATTTCTGCAAATACGATTGATCATGATAAACAACTTTATATTAGCAACAATTATAAAAATGTGATTTGTAATGAAAACTATATTTATAAATGCTCAACCATACCCACATAGGTATGGTTTGTTAAAGCTTAGGAAATTATAAGAACCTTGGGTATCGCATGCTTTAAGTGTTAATTTTTTATTGATACCCTAGTTTATAAGCAGTAGTTATTTATTAATGATTGGCAGTCCTACTTATAGGGCTAAAACATAGCAGTTCGCTACTCTACAAGCACTTTGATTAAAATATTACTATTTTAATGCTATCGAAAATACTGTAAAGTAATTACTATTTGATAAAATTGTTTCATTGTTTTTATTTTCTTTAGAGGGTATAACCATACCTCTTTTGGTAAGTTTTTCACCCTACGATTAACCCCTGGACCCTAAAGTAGTAAGTGAGTACGAAAATTGATTACTATTTATGGTAGGTACTTGGAGAAATGAAAAGGATAGATTTTGAATTTTAAGGATGTTCCATACAATTGATGGAATTATGTGCTTACAATAAATTAAGGACTTAAGAAAATTTGGTAAAATCTAAAATATTTTCCCCTTAATTCATATTACTTTAATCTTTTATATTTTAGGAATACTAAGCTATTTATGAAAAATAATACTTATATTGTGACACCCCGTAAAATTAAAAAAAATTAATAAATAATCAATAAGCTTCAAAAAGGGAATTTGAGCAAACATTGAATTTGACCATGAAACTTGCACCATTGTGCTCATGGCGATTTTCTAAGCAAGTTTCATATTTGCAATTTTGCGATCGGAGCTCAAATGAAAAAGTTATTAGAGTTTGAAGTTCCCAAAGTGAAAATAATTAAAATGAAAAAGGACATAAATAACATTAAAAATGAGATCCCATCGGTCGACCGCCTCTTTGGGCCGATCGACTGCTTATAGGGGAGCGGTCGACCGGTTTGAATGTGGTGGCTAGGGTTTGAACCTTGGCCAATGGCATGGATTTAATTATTTTAACCTAACAATAACAATTGATTCGTACTCCTATGAATAAAGGCCTAGCCCTCACTTCTCTTCTCATATTTCTTATCCAAGCAACAAAGCTCTGTCATTTTCTCTTCTCCACTACTTTTAAAAATTATAAAATATTATATATAAAAATACAATCGAAGAAGGGTAGAAAATAAAAGAGAAGAAGAGAAGGAGTGAATTAATACGGTGGAAAAATGAATTTTTTTTAATTATAAATCTATATTTCCCTTAACCCAAATCTCTTCTCATTAACCTTAATAGAATGCATATGCCTTGTTATACATATTCTTTTGGATTAGAATGAAAAATGAGTCAAGTAAAGGAATGGTTTCAGATTTGAAGGTTTCAAAAGCTTAAAAGGTGAGTGAGAAATTATATAATTCATTTATAACATTGAAATTTATATCATTGGATTTTATTTAATTATTATGCCTAAAAAAGATCTGATGAATTGTAGGCTTAATACATATGTATAGGATTATCACCTACACATTCAATAAAATAGGTAATTAGAATAGAAATGGTATGCACAACCTAATATGGAAATTTGAATTCGGTCCCAAATATTTACTATTGTAGAATGTTTGTTTATTCCAGATTTATGATTGTGTTGTAAATTAGGTTGCCTTAGTTGATTTAGAATATAAATTTCTATATTTTGATTTATTTGGAGTGTGATCCATGTTATTTCCAAGAATCATCCAATTCCAAGATATGTATGAAAGCAAATCATTTGAATTAATAAGGGATATACCTAAAGGGAAAGAGATGTGTAAGATATGGATATTCTTCTCTATTGTTTACACTGTCTATTTCAATAAAAGAAAAGAAATAATTCCTTGTAATTTCAAATGAAGCAAAGATCTTACTATTGTTTAATTTATGGAAAGTTATAATGGTAATCCTTTTTGAAATGGTAGCTTGAGAGTGTAGTGGATCGTATATAATATAGCTTGTGTATTAATATGTACGTGTATACTAATATATGAACTAAATAAAGCAATATGACTGAGTAAATGTAAAGAATAAAAATGAGCACACCAGAGTTTTTATACTGGTTTGGACCTTCCATCATACATCCAGTCTTGAAGCTCCCCTTCGGTATTTCACTAACCAATAACCCTCCCTTCGCCTGGAGGAATAGGCTTATACAAAAGTGTTTCATTGACAAGCCTGTGTTCTAAATAACATGGATATTGACTGCTAGTACAATTCTTCCTATAATCTACTTGGTAATTGGAAATGTGTAATTTGTGATTATGGAAGTGATTTGAATGATTCTTCAATGTAGAATGTAAGAGAATAGTCATGAGCACTTATGAGAGTATGAGATCAAAAAGCAGTAAGATAGAGAGTTTTCAGAAGTTGAAAATTTTCTGATCTTGATGTATATTTATATAAATCAAAGAGTTGTGATAAATATTGCAATCATTCATATATATAGTCATCTCTATTCAAAGAGGTAAGTACAAAAGATTGCAACTCTTCGAAATGTCTTTCTAGAAAATATTTGTGATACAGTGATCAGTCGGCTGAGTATAAGAGCTAGTCTATTAAATAAGAACTTGAAAGCATGCGTGAAATTTGAAAATAAACGAGCTATAGTAAAATTGTATGGTTCGGTCTACTGAATACTTTTCTAAGTAGACTACCATCATTCGAAAGACCACATACACACTTGTAGTTTGACGATCTTTTGATTTGTTGAAGCGCTTGAGTATGGATGATCTATCTTGGTTTTGTCATCTTCCTGCATAGTAGATATGTACTAGACATATATGACGATATAATTTTCATCGTTATAATATAAAAAAGGATTTTTAACAATCTCCTTCCTTTTGATGATGACAACTAAATGTATGGATATAAATAAATAACATGTTATCTCCCTCTAAGTGTATGCTCCCCCTATCATGATTTTCTCCCCCTTTTCATCGGCATAAAAGAAGGTAATACAATAAAATTTGAATATAATAAAAGACAAAGATAATCATTGTAGAACATAGCGATATATTCAAGAACATAGAAGATAGAACAGAGTAACATAACAAGTTTAACATAGAATAGATTTAACATAATAACTAAACACAATAACATAGTAGTTAATTGAAAAACTTTGACCATATAATAAGTTCAACACTAACGGACACCAAATAGAAACATAAAAAAGACACAAACTTTTTATCAAACTAAAATACTAGCAAGTAGACAAGATACAAACACTATTGGACTTATCAACCCATGATAATCTAAGATTCTGGATATGATTCCTACGATGAAGGTGGACGAGACCACAAAGCAATTTTGTTCCAAATTTTCTCTAGAAAGCCAAGAGTCATTTTCTCAAATGTCCTCTAACGTTTCATCAATTTCTTTTGCTGATTAAAGATAATCTCTTGATTTTAAGTCCCGCATCAGAAAAAGAAACATTCTTGGAAGGTTTGAACAATGAAATTCCTTAATTACTATCTGAAATCCAATTGAACTCTTCTGGATTTTCTTATTGAATATTCCCTTGTTTAGCTTGTTGAGATGATGATTGAGCAATGGTGTCATAAAATAGATGAGATACATAATCATCTCTACTACTAATAAAGAAAATTCGTTGAATTAATTTACTCAGCGTCTTTTTGGAATTCTGAAAATGCCCGTGCTTTCCGTTGACAATAATATAAACAGCCCATGCGCAAAGCACGGGCAATTCTAGTTGTAAGAAGGAAAAGTCTCTATCTTAGAAGAAAGCTTCATAAGCGATATTGAATTTTTGATCCATTATTTTTAGGACAAGAAGACCTTGCAATTTGTCAAAATTATTCCCATAGTGAAAAAAAAATCTTTAAGTAAGAACTAAATAATATAGTGTGATGAGTACGAGCATGAAAGCTCTTGATTTCATCATGAATAATTCGAGCCCATTTTAACTTCTGTTTAGAATAGAGAGCATATAAGATTTTGTAATTATTGTCATACATTTTCTCATAGCTCCCCGTTCGTGGCAAAATGGTGTGAAGGATCATTTAATTAATAATCCAAGCTTGGGATCGTAAATTGATAGAAATGTTTTCCATTTTCTCGGTCCAAAAAAATAACTAACAAAATCATAAGCAAACTTGCTGCGATCTGTATCATCCAATTCAAGTCTGATATGGCCACAATCTAATCTAACGCCCAAATCATGAACATTCAAAACAATATCAACTTCTAAAACCCTACTCCATAGAATTCCATCATCATTATTATTTACGGGTTTGTAGAAATCTTCTTGAAGGTTGGCATAAACAATCGAACAAGAAAAGGATAATTTTTTACCATGTTTTCTTTGGCGTCAATCAATAAAAGATATCTATGATCTCAAGCAAATTGTTCGATCCTAAATTCAGAGAAATCGGTCATCTTGTAGAAAGTTTCCAAAAAGATCCTCTTATCATTAAGGTCGTTGAGGTAGTTAAGTGATTTCTTGCTTCCGTTAAGCCATTGGAGCAATTATTCATTAGAAGCAATCTCTAGATGGGATGGTCCAGTAGGTTCCTTTCCTTTGAGAGATCTTTTATTAGAAATCGTCTACTTTTGGCGAGGTGCCATTGAATTTTAGGAGAAAGGTTTTCTAGGTTTTTTGATTGAAGAAGAGAGAACTGATGAAATTATGAAAGGTTATGTTGTTTAGGCTCTTTTTAAAAATGGACCCATGCCGTTTAGTCGATCGGAAGTTGGATTCAGTCGACTGAAAGTGGCATTTTTCAAGGAAGAAACTATGGTTTGGTTCATTAGACTGTTGGAAGAATTTTAGTTGGCTAAGCACTAAGTTTAGTTGACTGAAATCATGCTGCAGTCAACTAAAATGGGCAGTTTTTGATCCAGAACTTGTTAATGTTTTTGCTGACTGAGTTGAATGTTCTCAATCAACTAAGCTGAAGGAATAGCTATATACCATGTATTTTTGTTCTTTTACATACAGTTTAAAATTTTTAGTTTCAATTTATATATGTACCTAAACTATATATGAGATGTTTTAAATGAAAAAATAAATTTTATTTATGATTATCAAGCAAATAAATACAAATATTCATTATTACATATTTATATGTATATGTATATATATATATTTTTATTTTTTCTTTGATGCATCTGATTTTTGTGCTCAGTTCAATCCCAAGAGTCTATTTTATTTGCTAAGTTGAGGGCTTAAGTGGAGGCCAATTTGGATGAACTGGAGTGTAATTCTAGTCTTGGTTTGATGGCCCTTCCTCCCATAAGTATCTTGGAGTAAGTTTGTACAAGAGCCTCTATTAAATGAGGAGATTTTTATGTAAACAATCTTTCATTGGAGAATGGCCATAGATTGCCGAAATACATCGTTTGAAGAAAGTTAAGATGAGATTCTTGTCTTCGTTGCTCGTAATACATTTCCTTTTGAACTCCAATCATTTCTTGCTGATAGTGATAAATTTCATCAACTTTGGTATTGATAGATGATTATTCAAGATGGATTGATTGTTTGACTTTCTTTCCCTTTGGAGAATAGTCGGTGTGATACGTAGGTATTGCTATAATATGTAGCGATGATGATTTATTCAAAGGGGGAGTGGATTTTGTTGGTGATACGTATGTTCACTTCGATGGGGGTGAGCTAAAATTAATTTTTGAGTAAGCGGAGTCGTGATCAAAGATATTTTTAGATTCTCTATTTAAATAATCTTGCCTTTTTATCTTCCTTTTAAAAAATGTCCATATAAAAAGAATAGTTAATGTATTTTTAGTAAATAATTTTGTAAGCTCAGAATTAGTAACCATATAAATGTTAATAGTTTTAGTTATAGTAGTTTTACCGTTTTACCAAAAAAACCTATACTTTAACTTTTGTGGTAGAGAAATAGATTTTAATTGTTACAACATATATTAGTTAACTTTTATGAAATTAATTCATAAAGTGAACATATACCAAGATCTCATCTTAGCTTTATAAAAGTTGATTCACACAGTGGTTTAGTGAAAATGTCTGCAATTTGACTTAACAAATTCAAGAGAAATAATACATTTTCCAATGTTATCTCTTATAAAATGGTGGCGAATATCTAAATGTTTAGTTCAAGAATGGTTAATTGGATTTTCAGACAAATTTATAGCACTAATATTATCACAATATATAGGAGATTTATTTATAATTTTCAAAAATCTTGAAGTGTTTGTTGCATATAAATTACTTGAGCACACGCTAAGGTAGCGTAGATATACTCGGCTTCACATGTTGAGAGAAAAATACAATTTTTCTTTTTACTAAATCATGAAACCAAATATTGACCAATAAAATGACATGTGCCACTTGTACTTTTTCTATCCATTTTGGAACCACCAAAATTCGCATCACTATATGATACGAGTTTGAAGGAGCTGCCTTTCGGGTAAAAAAGACCGTAATCTTTGGTGTTAATGTGACGACCCGCCCTGTCGACCCTCGACATAAATATGCTCATTGTATAACATACCGAACGATCGAGTGCTGGAAAGACAGATTGTTGAGGAGAAAGAAAGTAGGTAGAAGAAAGAAGAAACCAAACAACAGAATCTCACAGCGGAATGAATAACATATAATATGAATAGTTCTTTACACAAATCAAAACCGTAATATACATATCTCACATCAGAGTACCCAAATCAATAGTTACCATTTTGGACAGTTACACCCTACCCTCACTATTACTGATAACGTCAACAAAACACTACAGCGGAATAAAATCAAATACGAGTAAAACGTCTTCGTCATCTAGCTAGTCTCCTGAGCTTCATAGCATCCCATCATGAACCTGAAATACTCAGTCTGACCCGAACATTATAATAAAATAACATCCGAGTCAGTCTGGAAAACCAGCGTGAGAAAAACACTCAATTTGAATTACTAAAGTTATCAAAATCCTTTGAAAATCAAAGATATCTCGTAAGACCCCGCCACACATAAACACGATGGGTTTTTACCTTACGATAACCAAACATTTTATATCAAAATCATATGATATTATAATAGTGTTAAAGTGCAAATACTTACTCAAATAGAAGAAATGCATGCGTCTCACGTTTCAGCATAGTTGGGAACAATCAAAACCGTACGGCGCTTACTAGCGAATGGATTCCATCCAAATGACCAGGTACTGGAGTACCACCTGTCACGATATACGTCTAGAACAGCGTACCCAGGACCACACCGGAATCCCCTGCAACACAAGACCAATCTACCCCTAACCTGGATAGACCGAGTACGCTATCACCCCGGGTGTTCCCACCCCTTTCCGAGCTCCTTCCATAATCATAGTAATAATATCTTAGGGTATCTAGAAAGGTGATAAATATACCTGAATTGGGTGCTACCCACTTAGCCTTGCTGCAACCCCCCTGTTTTTCAGTCATTCTCGGATAATAAGGCTAGAGGCTACGATTCCCTTTTCAAGGAAATTTCACTTAGAATGCTCATCGTCCTCCAATGACAATGTACTGATAGCATTCATCCATTCAAGTCCGTTCTGGATCCGAACGGAACCGAAGGCACTACTCATACTACATCCATTTTGGAATCACCCTTGGGATTAGTATCGATTAGCCCTTGCACTTCACTGCTCCATCTTCGACTCCATGCTCTTGTCTTCATTTCGAAAACGTACTCGTTGGATCGAAGTGGTTTTCGGATAACAATCTGATCCCGGTCTCTTCGAAACAACGTTCGGTATTTTCGCTAAATTCACCCTCGGTTCTTTAGGAAATAAATAAATGGAAATAAGATCGAAGATCACCTCCTAACCGTTAGTGGATGGATTTCCTTATCAACGTCCTAGAAGAGTGAAACGAGTTTATACGCACAACATAACACCTCGAATGGTGAATGTACCATATAATCCCCACGTTTCCAATAGATATCCCCAAAGTTATATTTAGGTTCAGAATTGATAGTCGGTTATTTAACTATCATATAGCAATCAATTCAACCAAATACTTCTTTTCACTAAAAACACCAAGTCTTATTTAATTTAATTTTTAAATAAATTAAAACTCTTTATCAAAAGTATGTACTTACCTTACCGAATTTAGTATATTCATAATTCATCCATTTCAAAAATATTTGAAACCCTTTTAAAATAATGTGGAAAGTACCACTGCGGTATCAAACCACGGATCACGGCTCAATGGTTACGTCTTTATCTTAGAGAAATCCAAAACTTAACCGCAGGCACTCACTGCCTTTGATATACACCATGCGAGTATACCACTACTTCCCGAAAACTTTATTTAATAAATTATCTCAAAATAATGCTTGTAATTTTTAAAAATAAATTCTCAAGTTTAATCTAGATAAATATACTTAAATAAAAAGGTTATCGAACAAAGCCCTATTAATATTTAATAATTTATCTTTTAAAACAAAGCTGACCAGTTCTTAAATAATAATAAATCTTTAACAATCATTACAAGGTTGTTAATTAATAATTAAATATGTTTTAAACAATTTAAAATAATTAAATAACTAGTTCCTAGAATATCTTTAACACTTTTTAAATTATCTAGTTAATAATTAAAAATCCTCTTTTTAAAACAAGCCCAATCTCTCGATTCTAATTTCACTTCGATAAATTTTGGAAATCTTACTTGAATCAAGTATAACCAATTTTATACTTATTTCCAAATTTCACTTCTATCCTTCCAGTCTGTTAAAAATCTCGATTTTAAAACCACCTTTATTTAAAACAAGTGCCTCTTAAGCACTTATTATAAAAATCCTTTTATAAACTTTATTCCAAAATCCATGTTCACAATAACCCGAAATAGTTACATCACAATTCCAAACCATTTACTTTATCTTACCCAAAAAGTCTATATAAATATTTTACTTCAAAATCCCTATTTACAATTCTTTACCAATTTAAACCGTATTTTATTGGTATTTAAAAACATCAATAATCCAGGTTAACTGCCATAACATCCAATCAAATCAAATCACACATTAACCTATCACAGATTTATTTAAACAAACATATATCACTATATATGCAATTAAATTCAATATTTTTGAGGAATTCAGTTGGATCCCTCCAACATGTTTCCCTGCATCCACAGATGTTAGCACAATATAAAAATACCAATATCACTTCGAGGGGGATATCATGGTATATAGGGTCATCCGCAATTATACGGGACGCATAAGGTCTCATCTGCTATATATATGCGAAAATATCAATCACTCCACTATATATACTACTATATATAATTTCACATCCAATTGATAAAGATGTATCAATTTAACCAATCAAATATATTTATTTTAACTATTTAAAATTAAAGCCAGTAGTCCAAAATTGAGTAAGATTAACTCACCTTGAGTTTAATTCGTCAAACGTTCCAATTTTAAATTAAATCGAACACGTTCAATTTAACATACAATTCTCACTCGCTCCAAACACCTCCACATCCACTCCAGCATGTAGAAATTGTCGCTGCGATTCCATCGCCGCTTGTTTCGTCCGATTTCAACCTCACATGACAAAGTTTTGTTATTTTAAATATTTGAATATATATATATATATATATATTAGTTTTTTTATTATACAGTACCCAGATCTGGATGTTGAATCCAATACAAAAAATCCAGGCCACAAGATTTTTTTTCCTCTTCGTTCAATGCTTCTTAGACAACCAAGAAACCCACCATAACATGAAATTAAACGATCGTCGCTGCCACCAAGTTGCCCCAGAGGTCGATCGACCACCGGCATTCGAAAGCTCCACACGCCCTCTACCTATGGCTAGAGGCACGACGACCTTGAGCTTCCTGGCATCAAGTAATTAGCTGAAACACGACTGCGCCTTTTGCTTTGATTTCTCCCTCCTCGTCACTTGAAACACGATCGCCACCGTTGATCTTGTAGAGTTCGACACGCTCTACAAGTTTGTAGTTGAAGCCTTCAGCTATTAATACGTGGATGGAGGAAGATTTAGAGAAGAAGGCGAGAACTTTTCGGCCATTAACTCTATCATGAGGGCTGTAAGAAGATATCTAGGGTTTTACTGTTTGATGAATATATATATATACACACACACGTGTACAAGCATTAATTTAATATTATTTTCACAATTTACTGGATTTTTCGGACGAACTCCAAACTAGATGTGTTGCCTGGCGTTTATAATGTTTTACCCCTATTCCGAACATAACGGAACATGTTTAGTGTTATCCCACCTTTTGGTCAAGGCTGAAATATCAACAAATTGGCAAGGAATGAGGGATATCGGGATTGGAGATCGATTGGAATCAAGGCCGCAATCGATGTCGTCAAAATTTGGTTGAGCTCTGATCGAGATGGAATCAATCGGAGATGATGATGAGGACTAGGAGAGGCTACGTTTCAAATTTCAGGTTAATCGGAGTTCGTACGAAGGAGATATGATCGATGCAAGGTAGGAAGGACATGCTGTTCGTATCCATTGGTGTGTAGGATTGGTTCGTATCGATGTGTTTCGCATCGATCAGGAAGATGGTGGTTCGAATCGATACACTTCGTATCGATCAGAAAGTGAGGACTTCGTATCAATACTGTAAAGACCCGTAAGTCCGTACTTCTTGAATAGACACTAATCTCCTTTGTTTAATTCAAGATGAACGAAAAATACGAACCCTTAGGGGTTTTAAAAAGATTTTTTTTAGAAAAGAAAAAGTAAGAAAGAAGAAGAGAGAAGATAGAGGGAAGAGGAAATATAAAATTAGAAAATAGAATAGAAAAGAGAAAATAGAGAAGAGATAGAAAGAAAAACAGAAAATGGAACGGGACAGAAAACAACAGAATCACATCAGAATCTCACAATTCGCAGCGGAACAACATATAATAATAAATGAATAATCTTTAAATAAAGAACTATATCAGTTATTACATTTTATAGATTACATTACATCATATCATCAGAGTGTACAACAACAATATACAACATCAAACAGTGCAGCGGAAAAAGAAATACTATATAAGTAATATGCCATGCCATCCATCTTGCCTCCAGCAACTCCAGAATATCCAGAATATCCTGATAAACCTTAACTCTTGACTGCCCGTGTGGAAATTGGTGGGCACCCAGAGTTTAGGAAGGAAAACAATAAACTCCAAGTCAGTCATGTGACTGGTGTGAGGACTCAAAACAGTTTATTTATCTTTAAAATCAAAATAGAGGAATATTTTTAAATTCAATTCGCAATGCTTTTAAAAATGAGACTACCATAAGGCCTCCCGCACACACACACAATGCAAACGCAGAATCGGAGGAGATTTCTCCTTATGATAGTCAAAGATGCTTGATACGCATTTAAAATAACATTTCATATTATTACTAGTGCATAGTGTAGGAAAAATTCATTTCGAAAGTAGAATATAAATCTTAGCCAACATAGACATTTCGAACTATGCCTACTATAGCTACCATCCAAACAGTGGTGACCACCATAAGTGAATGGCAGGTTCTACAACTAAAACCGTACAAGTTTCGTATTGGGAATTGGATTTCCAACAAATGGTCAGGCCAAGGAACTTCCCATTGCCACATGAGAATGCCTCTGGAAAGACATCCCCGAGAACCAAACCGGAACTCTGCCAACACAAGGCCGGGTTACCCCTAACTGGGTAACTACTGACACGAGCACGCCATTCCCCGATCGTAAACGACCTTTCTCACGGGATCCCGAAAACCAACAACCACAAAGTAATAAATTCGTAGTAACCACATAGGTTAAATATCTGGGCTCCATACCATGATACCACCTCTATCCAGAAGGAAATGTACATACCCTAAAGGGTGCTACCCCTCATAACCTTGCCGCATCTTTCCTGTTTTGACCATTTCCGGGGTGTGAGGTTCGACGAAGTCACGTCCACAAAAACATACTTTATACAAAAGCCATGCTTTGGGTCAACAAATGATCAACACAATGATCACTAAGATAGACGATCAAATAAACGATCCTATCACAATAATCAACACGATGATCATTTCAGCAACACTCAACATGTCACATTACCAAATTGGGAATATATCGCTGATAACTTCAACTATATAACCTCTGAGCTCGTACGTCTCAGAGAAGGGTGTTAAGCTAAAAGAATAAATTCTTCGCCACCAACAGAAATATATTTGAAAGAAATCGGCTTTATATCTCAATTTGTAATGTTAGACACACAATCCATACAAGTCTGTTCCGGGCTCGAACAAAACCGAAGGCACTTACAAAGAAGTCCTTGCAATCCGGATATTCACAATCCTGATCGGATTTCCCATCACTTAGGGAGTCTCTATACCGTTGCAACTCAGTGCAGAGACAATCGACAGGTCATCCTATCGCTCTCGCAAATGCCGGGTCTTCAACACCGATCTTCAATGCAATTCACAACGACGTATCACATATTCGGAATGGGTTATACGACCCCATGGTCCTTTCCCGGTTAACCCGAATAGTGAGCGCTTATTTAAAAATAAGTGTAGCATTCACATTCAAACAAATCACATCAATTACCCATTCAAAGGGAAACATTGATAGTCGGTTATTGAACTATCACTGGATATGCACACATCACCAGTTTCCAAATAATTTTCCAAATTATCTTCACTAGATATATAATTTCAATACTTCAAAAATAAATCAATACTTATTTTTAAACAAATTCCACTTGCTTTTATAAATTCAATAATGAATTTATATTTCAAAATATCCATGCATATCATTTCAATTATCCATTTCAATTTATCTTCAAAAAGATAAATTTTAATTATTCACTTCATATTGGAAAACATTTCCATACTTATTAAATAAGTAATTCACGAATTTTATTTATTTTCAACACTTAGAAAATATTCAATATACTTCAATCGAAATTAAGTATATATTTCATTCTATTAAGGAAATCATTCTCTTCAACATATTTATTTGGGCCAAAACGAATGTTACGTAAAACATCGTCACGACAACCCAAAATCACTAGTATAGGGATTCAAAATTAAAATAGATATATAAATCCCAATACTATACAAAACATTTCCTTTCGGAAATCATTTACTATAACAACAGTGTTATAGTCCATTATTTCCTTCTATTTCTCGAAAACGTCTATTTCAACAATTAATGTTGAAATCTATGGTTTCGAATCTCAACACAATTAAAACTTCGTTAGATCGTTTTAATTCTATTTCAAATATCACATTCAAAACAATTTCTTTAACATCTTATTCACTATTCAAAAACGTGAATACACTATGTTAACAATTTCATCCTTTTATACATTTTATTTAAAAGAATTATTCACTATTCAAAAACGTGAATATAACTCCATTAATAGGTTTCAACAATTTTCTTATCAAAATAAGTCATTTGCGAATTTATAAAACAACGTTTATAAATTCCATTTCTATTTATTTATAAAAGCTTCCTTTTTATAAATTCTTTTATTAACCTATTTCAGTTTATAACTCAATTATAAACTAAAAGTTCATATTATAAGTTAAATACTTATAAAACGATTATTTTACAAAATCGTTCTTTTTAACTTCCCAAATTATAAATCTTAAGATTCATTCATTTATCCAAAATCATTATTTTAATAACTTAATAAATTTTATAAACCTACTGCTTATAAAATTCCATTTATAACTTCACCGTATAAAATTCTATGAATTCCATTCAATTATGAAATTCATTTTCACTTCATTCAAACACTTATAAAAACTCGTTTTATAATGTCCATATTTCAATTTATAAATATCCATTTATAAATCTCTTGATATAAATCAATTTATATTATTCTTTAAAACGTCTTTAAATTCCTTTATTATTTCACCATTTTGATTCATAAAATAATTAAATTTTATAAATCCTATATTTAAACTTTTCACAATAAATCCTAAAATCCCGATTTAACTATTTTATAAAATCATTAGCATCGTATTCTCAAAAATCAGTTTTTAACTATTTTTCTCAAAAATCATAATTTTTATAACTTTAAAAATTATACGTTTATTTATTTTAAAATGAATCAATTCCAAAATTATTTTATAAAACGTATACTTTCTAAAATCACTTTAAAATCATTTTAAAATTCCAAATTTGGTCCAATGATGCTACACACCAAATAGTCAATCACGACAACAACGATATCATATATCGATATGATAATCCATCAAATATCAAAATATCTGAAATCAAATAAAAACTGTTGAGGAATCCAGTTGGATCCCTCCAACCTGTTTTCCTGCATCCAAAAATATTAGCACAATACCAATTTCGCTCCAGTACGAAATTATCACGGTATATGTTCTTATTAAATATTATCCGCTTAATAACGGCGTAATAGGGTCTCATCCGCTAAACAAAAAATGCGGGAAATCAACAACTGCAATATATACATATGCCAATATATATATATTGCTATTATATATAATACCAATTTCACTGTTTATGAAATATTCGCGGTATATGTTTTTAATAAATAACATCCGCTTACTAACGGCGTATAATGTCTATTTTAACAATCAATAGATATCAATCAACATTCAAACATGCATTCAAATATTTTAAATCTAACTATTTAAAATAAAATCGAAACTGATTCGATTGAGTGAGAAGTTCTCACCTTGATTTTAATTTCCGTTTTAGCGATTTATTTCGAATAAAAATTAAACGGACGTTTAATTTTACCCAAAATTCTCACTAACTCCAAACGACTCCAAACCAACTCCATCACGTAGTGCTCGTCCATACGATTCCAATGCAACTGGTTTCGCATTTTTTCGACCTCGTATGAAAAAGTTATGAATTTATGAAGTTTGCACACGATTTAAATAAACAAATCAACATAAACTTTAATAATTTAAACCTATGCAAACCAAGACCGTAGGATCTAACTCCAAGCCGTCACAGCCCTCCAACCTTTCTTCCCCATCATCACACACGGCTACAGTTCATAGCCGAACAAAAACCCATCACAACATCAACTAGGGTTTAATTATGCTAACACCACACTCAACAATAACTCGATCAAGACGTTGCAACTCGAAGCTCTCCACCACAACCACACTCGGACCAAACACCAGCAAACTTGGCCCCCTCCTCCTCCTAGGAAAACGTGCGCAGGCCTGAAGAGAACGGCCCCCTTTTCTCCTTCCTCGTTGCACCATTTCCGATCATCACCGTATGGAATTCAAGATCTCATCGTGCTCTATAACTTTCGTGTTGAAAGTTTCTTCTAATTCTTCACGGATTGAAAGTAAAGGGATGAAAATCAAAATATTCTGGCCTTTGAATTGAAACTGGCGGCTGTGCAGTTTTAATTAGGGTTTTGTGTATTTTTTTTATAAATTTTTGAGATAGTGGGCTATTTATAGAGAACCGATCGACACTATTCATCCGGAAATTCCGAACTCCGATTTACGCGCCGTAACCAGCGTTTCTAGGGTTTACCCCGCGTTCCGGACACAATGGAACAGGTTTCGGAAGCTAATTCAGAAGTATGTGCGAGTTATGGCTGAAAACGCTCAATTTAAATTAAACCGATTTAAGTCGATTTCTAGGCGTTTTAATTCGTACCGGACAAACGGTAAATCCAATTGACTTGAAATTTGAAACCTTACAATAATATCACATTACGGATCCGATGAAACTGGTTTCGTCGAAATCCGAGACTTTTTGAAAAATGGCTATTTTAGCTCGTCAAATTTAAATTAAAAATAAATCGATGCGTTTCGAGCTGCCACGATCAAACGATAACTCCGATTGACACGAAATTTGAAATCTGGTAATAACTAACTATTACGGATCCAATGGAACTGGTTTCGTTCAATTCTGAGACTGTTCAAAAATTGGCTATTTTACAGTCGATTATTAAATATTAAAATATTCAATTTTCACAAATTAACTTTTAATTCGATTTTAAAAGTTCTAAAATATCATTCTAACTCCCATATGATAAAATAAAATTTTACAAATCATTTTCAATCATATTTAACTCTATTTTCAATTATTTCCATAATTTAACGTATTAAATTATCGATTTAATTATCCAATTAAATCCAATAATTCAAAATAAAATTTATTCGACTTATAAATTCACTTATAAATATTTAAAATTAATTAAATATTCAAATTTTAATTTCTAAAAATCCTGGGTCATTACAATCTTCCCCACTTAAAAGAATTTCGTCCTCGAAATTATAAGTAAGAAAAGTTATAGAATCTACTAATTTTCCCAAAATTCATAGTTAAACTTCTTATAAAACTTTACTAAGTTTTCAAAATCATACCTAGTTATCTTTTTAAAAACAACTACTATTGTTTAACTTTCAATTTCAAAATCAAAGTTAAAGTTTTCAAAATTTCCAATTTTCTCAAAATTTTTCTAACGCCTTAAATTTCCGGAAAAATTCGCCATAGTCTCCTTTGCGCGGCTCGATCCGAAAAAAATGACAGTATATATATCACAAATATACATCTCATCAAGTAATGAGGCATCCCGCAGGGAAAAAAATGTAAAAGTACGGTATGTAATCCGAGATATGTACCTTATATTTTATTAGCAAGCATATACGGCTAATATAGCGCAAAAGCGAGCTCCAAATGCGAAGCAAACGCGATCCGCACCTACTAATTACTCAACAAACAACATGAGAACATGCATATATGAAAATAATCTCAATATACAACATATATCTCCATAACAACTATATATGTCACATAGCAAATGCAACATATTCAAACATCAACCAACTAGCATTCAACTAACATTCATAACCAATAAATATTCATTCATATTCTCATTAATATTCCATGAATTGGTTTTCAATTTAATCACATTTGATTTATTTACATTGGGTTTACTAACATTCAATTTCAATTTGCTTATATTCACTAATTCATATTCAAGTTGGTTCACTTCCAATTCAAATTCAATTCTATTCAAATTTATTTACTTCTAATTTGAATTCAATTTACTTTAGCTTCCAATTCAAATTCAATTCCATTCAAATTTATTTACTTCTAATTTGAATTTAATTACATAGCTTTAAATTTCATTAACACTTAATGAATTATATACAATCAATCAACTAACAATCATATAACAATCAATGTTTATTAATTACAACCAAATTCTTTTGCTTACAATTGGTTTAATTAATTGATTTTTATTCAACTTTCAACTTCTAATAACATTAGATTTTAATGAATTAACACTTATTATCATTATTTCATATCAATTTATTCACATTTAATTGATTAACATTTAAGCCATTCATTCAATTCAATTATAAAAGTTGAATTTCATTTACAACTCATATTCATAAATATATTCATATAGTTTCACTTCTTATATATATAAGTTTATTTCACAATTGTAAATCACTTTAATTATAATTCAATTCTTATAATTCTTTTTGCTTATACAATTCCTTTATTTAGATTATTCAAACAATCAAACAATCAACTTATATACACTTTAATAATTTTGAAAAATTATTTCTTTATATATAAAATATACTCAAGTAAAATTATTTCATTTACCCAATTTAAAGATCAATACTGTGTCGAATTGTTCTATTCAAGTGTTTAGAAACCCCTTCGGCATAGTCTTGCGGACCACGCTGACGAAAGTTCATATGCCACTAAATAAACCAATCATCACAATATAAAACAATTTCATATACACTAACAAATACGCTCTCATAGCTATTATTACACTCAAATTCATTCTAGAGTACTGCTGACTCTATCTCTAATGAATTATACCCAACAGAACCATGGTTGTCGCTTAACCATAACCTCCGATACCAACTGTAAAGACCCGTAAGTCCGTACTCCTTGAATAGACACTAATCTCCTTTGTTTAATTCAAGATGAACGAAAATACGAACCCTTAGGGGTTTTAAAAAGATTTTTTTTAGAAAAGAAAAAGTAAGAAAGAAGAAGAGAGAAGATAGAGGGAAGAGGAAATATAAAATTAGAAAATAGAATAGAAAAGAGAAAATAGAGAAGAGATAGAAAGAAAAACAGAAAATGGAACGGGACAGAAAACAACAGAATCACATCAGAATCTCACAATTCGCAGCGGAACAACATATAATAATAAATGAATAATCTTTAAATAAAGAACTATATCAGTTATTACATTTTATACATTACATTACATCATATCATCAGAGTGTACAACAACAATATACAACATCAAACAGTGCAGCGGAAAAAGAAATACTATATAAGTAATATGTCATGCCATCCATCTTGCCTCCAGCAACTCCAGAATATCCAGAATATCCTGATAAACCTTAACTCTTGACTGCCCGTGTGGAAATTGGTGGGCACCCAGAGTTTAGGAAGGAAAACAATAAACTCCAAGTCAGTCATGTGACTGGTGTGAGAACTCAAAACAGTTTATTTATCTTTAAAATCAAAATAGAGGAATATTTTTAAATTCAATTCGCAATGCTTTTAAAAATGAGACTACCATAAGGCCTCCCGCACACACACACAATGCAAACGCAGAATCGGAGGAGATTTCTCCTTATGATAGTCAAAGATGCTTGATACGCATTTAAAATAACATTTCATATTATTACTAGTGCATAGTGTAGGAAAAATTCATTTCGAAAGTAGAATATAAATCTTAGCCAACATAGACATTTCGAACTATGCCTACTATAGCTACCATCCAAACAGTGGTGACCACCATAAGTGAATGGCAGGTTCTACAACTAAAACCGTACAAGTTTCGTATTGGAAATTGGATTTCCAACAAATGGTCAGGCCAAGGAACTTCCCATTGCCACATGAGAATGCCTCTGGAAAGACATCCCCGAGAACCAAACCGGAACTCTGCCAACACAAGGCCGGGTTACCCCTAACTGGGTAACTACTGACACGAGCACGCCATTCCCCGATCGTAAACGACCTTTCTCACGGGATCCCAAAAACTAACGACCACAAAGTAATAAATTCGTAGTAACCACATAGGTTAAATATCTGGGCTCCATACCATGATACCACCTCTATCCAGAAGGAAATGTACATACCCTAAAGGGTGCTACCCCTCATAACCTTGCCGCATCTTTCCTGTTTTGACCATTTCCGGGGTGTGAGGTTCGACGAAGTCACGTCCACAAAAACATACTTTATACAAAAGCCATGCTTTGGGTCAACAAATGATCAACACAATGATCACTAAGATAGACGATCAAATAAACGATCCTATCACAATAATCAACACGATGATCATTTCAGCAACACTCAGCATGTCACATTACCAAATTGGGAATATATCGCTGATAACTTCAACTATATAACCTCTGAGCTCGTACGTCTCAGAGAAGGGTGTTAAGCTAAAAGAATAAATTCTTCGCCACCAACAGAAATATATTTGAAAGAAATCGGCTTTATATCTCAATTTGTAATGTCAGACACACAATCCATACAAGTCTGTTCCGGGCTCGAACAAAACCGAAGGCACTTACAAAGAAGTCCTTGCAATCCGGATATTCACAATCCTGATCGGATTTCCCATCACTTAGGGAGTCTCTATACCGTTGCAACTCAGTGCAGAGACAATCGACAGGTCATCCTATCGCTCTCGCAAATACCGGGTCTTCAACACCGATCTTCAATGCAATTCACAACGACGTATCACATATTCGGAATGGGTTATACGACCCCATGGTCCTTTCCCGGTTAACCCGAATAGTGAGCGCTTATTTAAAAATAAGTGTAGCATTCACATTCAAACAAATCACATCAATTACCCATTCAAAGGGAAATATTGATAGTCGGTTATTGAACTATCACTGGATATGCACACATCACCAGTTTCCAAATAATTTTCCAAATTATCTTCACTTGATATATAATTTCAATACTTCAAAAATAAATCAATACTTATTTTTAAACAAATTCCACTTGCTTTTATAAATTCAATAATGAATTTATATTTCAAAATATCCATGCATATCATTTCAATTATCCATTTCAATTTATCTTCAAAAGGATAAATTTTAATTATTCACTTCATATTGGAAAACATTTCCATACTTATTAAATAAGTAATTCACGAATTTTATTTATTTTCAACACTTAGAAAATATTCAATATACTTCAATCGAAATTAAGTATATATTTCATTCTATTAAGGAAATCATTCTCTTCAACATATTTATTTGGGCCAAAACGAATGTTACGTAAAACATCGTCACGACAACCCAAAATCACTAGTATAGGGATTCAAAATTAAAATAGATATATAAATCCCAATACTATACAAAACATTTCCTTTCGGAAATCATTACTATAACAACAGTGTTATAGTCCATTATTTCCTTCTATTTCTCGAAAACGTCTATTTCAACAATTAATGTTGAAATCTATGGTTTCGAATCTCAACACAATTAAAACTTCGTTAGATCGTTTTAATTCTATTTCAAATATCACATTCAAAACAATTTCTTTAACATCTTATTCACTATTCAAAAACGTGAATACACTACGTTAACAATTTCATCCTTTTATACATTTTATTTAAAAGAATTATTCACTATTCAAAAACGTGAATATAACTCCATTAATAGGTTTCAACAATTTTCTTATCAAAATAAGTCATTTGCGAATTTATAAAACAACGTTTATAAATTCCATTTCTATTTATTTATAAAAGCTTCCTTTTTATAAATTCTTTTATTAACCTATTTCAGTTTATAACTCAATTATAAACTAAAAGTTCATATTATAAGTTAAATACTTATAAAACGATTATTTTACAAAATCGTTCTTTTTAACTTCCCAAATTATAAATCTTATAACTTATAAGATTCATTCATTTATCCAAAATCATTATTTTAATAACTTAATAAATTTTATAAACCTACTGCTTATAAACTTCCATTTATAACTTCACCGTATAAATTTCTATGAATTCCATTCAATTATGAAATTCATTTTCACTTCATTCAAACACTTATAAAAACTCGTTTTATAATGTCCATATTTCAATTTATAAATATCCATTTATAAATCTCTTGATATAAATCAATTTATATTATTCTTTAAAACGTCTTTAAATTCCTTTATTATTTCACCATTTTGATTCATAAAATAATTAAATTTTATAAATCCTATATTTAAACTTTTCACAATAAATCCTAAAATCCCGATTTAACTATTTTATAAAATCATTAGCATCATATTCTCAAAAATCAGTTTTTAACTATTTTTCTCAAAAATCATAATTTTTATAACTTTAAAAATTATACGTTCATTTATTTTAAAATGAATCAATTCCAAAATTATTTTATAAAACGTATACTTTCTAAAATCACTTTAAAATCATTTTAAAATTCCAAATTTGGTCCAATGATGCTACACACCAAATAGTCAATCACGACAACAACGATATCATATATCGATATGATAATCCATCAAATATCAAAATATCTGAAATCAAATAAAAACTGTTGAGGAATCCAGTTGGATCCCTCCAACCTGTTTTCCTGCATCCAAAAATATTAGCACAATACCAATTTCGCTCCAGTACGAAATTATCGCGGTGTATGTTCTTATTAAATATTATCCGCTTAATAACGGCGTAATAGGGTCTCATCCGCTAAACAAAAAATGCGGGAAATCAACAACTGCAATATATACATATGCCAATATATATATATTGCTATTATATATAATACCAATTTCACTGTTTATGAAATATTCGCGGTATATGTTTTTAATAAATAACATCCGCTTACTAACGGCGTATAATGTCTATTTTAACAATCAATAGATATCAATCAACATTCAAACATGCATTCAAATATTTTAAATCTAACTATTTAAAATAAAATCGAAACTGATTCGATTGAGTGAGAAGTTCTCACCTTGATTTTAATTTCCGTTTTAGCGATTTATTTCGAATAAAAATTAAACGGACGTTTAATTTTACCCAAAATTCTCACTAAATCCAAACGACTCCAAACCAACTCCATCACGTAGTGCTCGTCCATACGATTCCAACGCAACTGGTTTCGCATTTTTTCGACCTCGTATGAAAAAGTTATGAATTTATGAAGTTTGCACACGATTTAAATAAACAAATCAACATAAACTTTAATAATTTAAACCTATGCAAACCAAGACCGTAGGATCTAACTCCAAGCCATCACAGCCCTCCAACCTTTCTTCCCCATCATCACACACGGCTACAGTTCATAGCCGAACAAAAACCCATCACAACATCAACTAGGGTTTAATTATGCTAACACCACACTCAACAATAACTCGATCAAGACGTTGCAACTCGAAGCTCTCCACCACAACCGCACTCGGCCCAAACACCAGCAAACTCGGCCCCCTCCTCCTCCTAGGAAAACGTGCGCAGGCCTGAAGAGAACGGCCCCCTTTTCTCCTTCCTCGTTGCACCATTTCCGATCATCACCGTATGGAATTCAAGATCTCATCGTGCTCTATAACTTTCGTGTTGAAAGTTTCTTCTAATTCTTCACGGATTGAAAGTAATTAAGGGATGAAAATCAAAAGATTCTGGCCTTTGAATTGTAACTGGCGGCTGTGCAGTTTTAATTAGGGTTTTGTGTATTTTTTTTATAAATTTTTGAGATAGTGGGCTATTTATAGAGAACCGATCGACACTATTCATCCGGAAATTCCGAACTCCGATTTACGCGCCGTAACCAGCGTTTCTAGGGTTTACCCCGCGTTCCGGACACAATGGAACAGGTTTCGGAAGCTAATTCGGAAGTATGTGCGAGTTATGGCTGAAAACGCTCAATTTAAATTAAACCGATTTAAGTCGATTTCTAGGCGTTTTAATTCGTACCGGACAAACGGTAAATCCAATTGACTTGAAATTTGAAACCTTACAATAATATCACATTACGGATCCGATGAAACTGGTTTCGTCGAAATCCGAGACTTTTTGAAAAATGGCTATTTTAGCTCGTCAAATTTAAATTAAAAATAAATCGATGCGTTTCGAGCTGCCACGATCAAACGATAACTCCGATTGACACGAAATTTGAAATCTGGTAATAACTAACTATTACGGATCCAATGGAACTAGTTTCGTTCAATTCTGAGACTGTTCAAAAATTGGCTATTTTACAGTCGATTATTAAATATTAAAATATTCAATTTTCACAAATTAACTTTTAATTCGATTTTAAAAGTTCTAAAATATCATTCTAACTCCCATATGATAAAATAAAATTTTACAAATCATTTTCAATCATATTTAACTCTATTTTCAATTATTTTCATAATTTAACGTATTAAATTATCGATTTAATTATCCAATTAAATCCAATAATTCAAAATAAAATTTATTCGACTTATAAATTCACTTATAAATATTTAAAATTAATTAAATATTCAAATTTTAATTTTTAAAAATCCTGGGTCGTTACAAATACTGTTCGTATCAATCGGTATGGGTTCGGCTCAGTGAAGTTCGCATCGATCAGGTGTTGGTTCGGCTCGATAGTGTTCGTATCGATCAAAGGCAGAGCAGGGTGAAGGACTTCGAATCGATACTGTTCGTATCGATCAGCATGGACACGGCTCAATGGTTTCGTATCGGTCAGGATGGGGAGAGGCGGCATGTCTCGAATCGATACTTTCGTATCGATGGCAGAGGAGTTTGGCACTTTCGTATCCATCAGGTAAGGCCTCGATCGTATTTGGCTTCGTATCCATACCTTTCATATGATTTTCGTATCGATCGCCTCGCATAACATTGTTTCGTATAGATCGGATAGATCGATACGAAACGCCCTCCTAACATCGATATGAAGAACTGTACGATGCGCGGTTGGATAAAGATGCGAAGCTAAATTATGGATGCGAGCGCGAATCAAGCAAAGAATCATTCAAAGCGGCTAAGGATAAGCATGGTTCAAAGGAAGAGGCCTTTAACTCGGCACGAATTCAGGATCTAGCCTAGGAAGTAGCGCCACGTCATCGATGCGCACGCGCTTTGGATCAAGTCGAAGAAGATGGATGCGAAGGCATGGATTCGAACTATGCAGTCCACGAGGAATACCAATTCGTATCGATCATATCTCCCAAACCGCTGATCCAAATGCAACGAAATTTTCACAGCAGCTTGCATACAAGGTAAGGAATGTTGCTGCCAAGTTTCATCTCGATTGGACCATTTCTTGATGGATACGAAATCACTTCGTATCGATCACAGATCGAGTCGAAACTTGGTAGGGTCGGTCGCGTGGGCCCACTCACGTGCCAGAAAAAGTCTCCCGGAGTTTGTGCGAGATCTGAGCCTCCTACGCCTATAAATAGTACCCGGAAGCCTATAGAAAAAGGACTTTTTGGCTATTGGATGTCCAGACTCTGCGGATTCATTTCTACACTTCAATACAACTATTATACTTGAAATTCTTCATTATTACTGCTGTAATCATCTGTAACCAGCAAGGATCATCAATAAAAGGATAAAACTTTGAAGTGGACGTAGGCCGGAGATAGCCGAACCACTATAAACCTTGTGTCTTTGTTCATTATTTCTGAATTGCTGTTTGATATTTGCTGAGATCTGATATTTGTGTTTGAATATCACTAATTTTTGTTCACACGCTGGTGCTTTCACGGTATTTGGGGTTTGTGACCAATTTTGGCGCAAACACTTTGGTGCTTTCACTGAGAAGGACTAGCACCCACTACATCGGATTCGAAGTTCAGATTTGAAGGGTCTGAGGAGTTTTGATTTAAAGACAATGACTAGGCAAAATAGTAGAAGACAAAGGGCTGAGAGAAGCCAGCAGGAAGGAAGCCAAGAAGCATCCTCCGGAGCTGGAGAAGAGCAAGCTTCCATCTACATCACTGATCCAATGAAACTGGTTTCGTCGAAATCTAAATCCGTTTGAAAATGTCTATTTTTACACGTTAATTAAATATTACAATATTCAATTTCTATAAATTCTCTTTTAAATCAATTTTAAAAGTTCTCTAACATCATTCTGATTCAAATATATTTTAATTCAACTTTATAAATCATTTCAATTCACCTTAAATTCAATTTCCAATTATTTCAACAATTTCAAATACTAAATTAACAATTTAATTATCTAATTAAATCAAGATATTTGAAATATAAGTTATTCAACTTATAAAATTTACTTTTAAAATTTTAAAATTAATTAAATATATGAATTTCAAATGACTAAAATTCTGGGTCGTTACATTCTCCCCTACTTAAAAGAATTTCATTCCTGAAATTACCAAGTAAGAAAAAGCCACAAAATCCATTAACTTTTCAAAAAAATCGTTCAAATCAGATTTCGAATTCGTTTAAACATTTTAACTTTTCCCAAAATCAAGTAGTTAAACTTCTTATAAAAAAAATTTAGGTTTTCAAATCCATTCATAGTTATTCTTTTCAAAACTAACTAATATCGTTTAACTTTTAACTCAAAATCAAAATTTTAGTTATCAAAATATTTTTTCCAATTTTTCAAAAAAATTCAAACGTCTTAAATTTTCAAAAAAAAATCGCCTACGTCTCCTTTGCGCGGTTCGATCGTAGTAGGATCATAACATATATATCATACACACACACACACACACACATCTCATCTTTGAGGATGTGGCATCCCATAGGGGAAAAAAATATAAAAGTACGATATGTAATCTGAGATATATACCTTATATATTATTAGCGAGCATATACGGGTAATATAGCGCGAAAGAGAGCTCCAAATGCATAGCATACGTCATCTGCACCAACTAAATAATCAACAAACAAATGAGAAACATGTATATATGAAAATATCAATATACAACATATACCAATATAACAACTATATATGCCAATATAGAAAATGCAATCAAAAGCAACAAATCCAATTTAAAAAAAATCCAACTAACATCCAACAAACAAATCTCTATCCAACAAATCCATAACCAAATCAATATTCATTCATTTCTTATTAATATTCATCGAATTGGTTTTCAATTTATTCACATTTGATTCATTAGCATTGGATTTTACTAACATTCATTTATTCGTATTCAATTAATTTATATTCACTAATTTATATTCAACTTTGTTGACTTCCAATTCAAATCACATTAAATTATATTTAAATTCACTTAACTTCCAATTTGAATTCGATTACTTTAGCTTTCAATTTTAATAATTCAATTCCATATAAATTTCCATACAATCAACTAATATCCATCTAGCAACCAATGCATAACCAACATAACCAAATTTATTTAACTTGCACTCAAACATTCATATTTACTTCGTTACATTCAATTTGGTTTAATACATTTACTTTCAATTGGTTGATATTCAATTCAGATTGAATTCTAGCATTCACTATATTCACATTTTACAACTAAAGTTGAATTTCATTATATAACTCAAGTTCATAATCATTTAATTACTTCATTTAAAATTAATTCACTTTATTAATTCATTTTATATCAAATTCAACTTCATTCAACATCACCTAAGTTATGTTTCATTTCATTCTCACTTGCATTTACTTTCACTATATAACTTAAGTACACTTCTAATTTAATTCAAATTCGATTTCTTAACATTTCACAATCAACAAATCTATAACATTTCTAACTCGTCATTTTATTTAACCTTTACTTAAGTCAAATTTCATCACTTAATCAAATTAAGATTTTGTTTTTCTTAACAATAATCATTTTAATATTTGGTTTTGCTTACATTTTCCCATTTTCTAAGTTATATCTTATTTATTTAAACTTTTGAATTCATATTATGTAATCACTTTACCACTTAAGTTCAATTTCCATTTCAATAAATTATCCAATCCAATTCAAATCCAATTTAATCTATTTAACTTTCCTTTAGTAAAACTTCAATTCATATATTTTATTATGCTAACTTAAATTTATTTCAACTTTACTTACGCTAAAAATTTTATTTTATATTATAAGTCCAAAACTCATTTCACTTACATTTATCAATTCCAACTTGGATTTCAAATTCGTTTATCACAACAAAAAATAAATTTTCATTCTACTATTATTAGAAAATCCATCACACGGAAACTCGAAAATGATACAGATGATGCTGCAGTCATCACCCTTATTATTACCCAGCAACTGTAGTGAATTCAGTGCTTTATATTCTTTTAAAAGACCTTTTATTTTTATAAATCACATTTATAAACTCTTTCTTATATAATTTCACTATTTCACTTTACTTATATAAGATTCATTCCGATTTTATTTATCTTATTTAGATTTATAATAATATAATCTCTTTAACTTTGAAAAATAACTTTCAAAATTAACGGAATTCAAATTTTCAAATTCTTAGTTCAAATTCACTTTTATAAATATACTCATGTAGTTTCATTTCTTACATATAAGATTATTTCACAATTTGTAAATCATTTTAATTACAATTCCATACTTTATAATTCACTTGCTTATATAATATATTCTTTTACAATTATTGTTTTATTTAAATTATTCAACCATCTTTTATTAACTCATATATATTTACATTTTAAACAACCGAACAATCAATTTATATACACTTTAATGATTTTTGAAAAGTCATTTCCTTTACATATAAAATAAAATCATGGTAAAATTATTTCATTTACCTAATTTAAAACTAATACTATGTCGACTTGCCTCATTAAAGTGTTTAGAAATCCTTATCGCTAACATGGCATCCCACATACCAACCAGAATTCACAAACAACTCAACGGATAAGTAAACACAATATAAATCATTTTTATATCACCAACAATACGTGCTCATATATATAATATACTCAAACCCAATCTAGGGTGATATTGTCCCTATCTATACTGAGTACACATCAAAGCCCAGGAATATACAAAATCAAAGCTCTGATACCATGTGTGATGATCCGTAAATCCATACCCTTTGAATCGACAGTAAACCACTATTCGACCCAAAAAGCACAGACTGACGGAAAGTCAAGAGAAAGAAAAGAAAAGAGAAGAAGAGCAGAGAAGAAAGGGAGAAGAGAAAACCAAAATAGAACAATACAGAATCTCACATCACAGCGGAAAACATATAATATCATATCAATGATCTTTACGAAACAAAAACCGTATATACATACATTAATTAAAGTTCAACAACCAATCACTAATTATCAGCGTGGACCGTTATAATAACCTATCCACAAAATTGCCGATAATCTACAACAACAATGCGCAAAGCTGATAAACAAAACAGATACGTGTACACGAAATGATGATCTCCAGCTCGCCTGCTGAATCTCCAAAAGCACCAAATCTGAACCTGTTAATATACTCAGTCTGACCCGAGCATTGAAAGGGAAGAATGTCTGGATCAGTCTGGTAAACCAGTGTGAGAAACTCACTCAACTGAATTTATTAAATCACCATACCTTTGCTTTTCAAAACAAAAGTATCTCGTAAGACATGCCCACACATAAACACGGACATGTTTTTACCTTACGATAACTAAAACATTTATATCCAATCATGTTATATGACAATAGTGTCTAGTATAAAAATAATATCAATTATAGCCGAAATTGTTACATTGATTAAATTCCAGCATATAGCCCAAAATAGGTAACACAATCAAAATGGCAGGCACGTAGTAGAGTTTGGATTTCCATACAAATAACCAGGTGAAGGGACTACCTTTCGATGGGTACACCTCTTGATGGATGTCCCGAGGTACAGAACATCTGCCCTCTACCAACACAAGACCGACCTACCTCTGTAACTAGATAGTACCGAATATGTCATCCTCCGATCGTTACCGACCTTTTCCGAGGGCCCTCATAACATACAAACCACATTAATTTACATCCCGAACGTCATAGCGGGAAGAAATATATCTAGAAGAGGATGATCATGTCCTGATAAGAGTGACCCACTTAGCCCTACTGCATCTAACCATGTTTTGGTCATTTCCAGTTGATGAGGCCTGAGGTAAAAATTACCTTTCACATATCACATATCACATCACTTTGAATGCCACATGGCCATTTCCATTGACTACTAATTATCTTCCACAAAAATACAACCCTTAAGCTCATATGTCTCAAGAAGGGGTTAAGCTAAGAGAAGTTGCCTTCTCCACCACCATTGATGTACGTTTGTAAAAACCAAGGTACGTAATCATTAGAAATGCAATATCGGACAAACATCCATACAAGTTGTCCAGGAGCAGGACAACCCGAAGGTACTTTCCTACCACATCCTGTCGGAAAATCCCTAGGAGTAGCGAATAGTCCTTGCATTGGATATTTCATAATGAAGAGACTACTGCTACTGAATGTATATTGGGATTTTAACCCCAAACGATCAATGACAAGTCCTCCGCTATGAAAATCCTGAATATCAATATCATCACAACCAACTTGCACAATCATCGCATAAATGTTGGTTAGTGGTTTTCAGATAAACCGATCCCTGTCTCTTCGCACCAACAACGCAAAAGCGTTTCTCAACCTCACACGGAAACTAAGTCTCATAGACTTATCACGTCTGCAACTTTCAACTTGCTATCCTTCGACCAAGAAGGAAGCTCGATAGATTGGAGTAATACTCCGCACTACACGAATCAACATCCTTAACACAAATGATAATCAAGCCCACACAGATGGCTACGTACTAAGTGTACGACTAAATAGTTCCCACATCAACCTCGAGGAACTAAAATGGCCAAATTTGGTAGTCAGTTATTTAACTATCAAAGCAACAAACAATTATCTAGCACCATAAGCAATCACTGGGACCTTTTAATTAATTAATTCGCTTTCCAAATATTCAATTCAAATTATCATTAAAAAGATATAATCTCAAAACCATTTCATCATTTCACTATTTGGAAAACATTTCCATATACTTATTTCAACAGTATAAGCATATACACAAATCTCTTTATTTTCAACACTTAGAAAATATTACATATACTTAAATGAGGATTATGTATATATTTTATTCCTTAAGGAAAACATTCTCTTAAACATACTTATTTGGGTTAAAATGTATGTTGCGTAAAACATCATTACGACAACCCAAAATCACTAGTATAGGGATTCGATAATTAGATAGATATATAAATCTCATATACTATACAAAACACCACCTTTAGAAAATCATTTACTATAACAACAGTGTTAATGTCCATCATTTCTTTACTTCTCGAAAACGTCTATTTCAACAATGAATGTTGAAATCTATGGTTTCGATACTTAACACATTTTAAAAACTTCTTCAAATCATTTAACTTCATTTAAAAGATCACTTCCAAAACATTTATTTAACTTAAAATATTGTTCATTGTCCAAAATTGTGAATATAATTCTCTTATCCAAACTCGATACTTCTACACGTTTATTAAAGGATTATCCAATGTCCAAAATCATGAATGTAATTCCTTTAATAAACTTCCATATTTAATTTATCAAATTCAATTGATTTTGGATTTATAAACAGTGTTTATAAATTCCATATTTATTTTATATAAACTTCAACTTATAAATTCCCTTTTATTAACAAATTCGATTTATATCTCATTTATATGCCAAAATTTAAATATAAGTTAATCTACTTATAAATCTCTTATTTACAAATTCATTCGTTTTATAACTTCATCAATTATAAATCTATAAAACTTATTTACTTATAAATCCATTATAACTTCATTTTAACACTTATAAAGCTCGTTTATAATTACATTATTTTGATTTGTAAAAATCAATTTTATAAATCTTGTATATAAACAATTTAAAATAAGTTCAAAAAACTCAATTTAAACTATTTACAAAATAGTTAGCTCCATATTTCAAAAATCACATTTTGACATAAAAATTATGACATTTATTTATTTAAAATAAATTCATTTACTTTATAATTCAAAATTTTAGTAGAACGTCTATTTTCAAAATCACTTGAAAATCCTTTTTAATTAGAAATCATCACTTTAACATTTTTAAATTATCAAAAATATGCCCAAATTTTGCAACAACACTAAATATATCAATCACAGCATCAAAACATCACATATTACATGATAACAACATATATCACAATATCTGTAAATAAAATAAGTACCGTTGAGGAATCTAGTTGGATCCCTCCAATCTGTCACCTACAACAAATATACATATTAGAATATGTGTACAATGATCGTTTTGAGGCAGACGCGCGTACAAAGGGTCATCCACTCATACACGGGAACGTATAGGATCACATCTGCTCCAATAGGCAGGAATATATCCACTTACCAATAAATATATAGATAATATCATATATCGTCCAAACAATCATCAATTATCTTAAATGAAATTTATTCTCACTTATATAAAAATACCGGTGAGACAGAAAGAGTGAGATGTACTCACTTTGGTTCCAATAGCAGTTGTAGTGTTTTATTCTGAATAAAATTAAACAAGCATTTAATTTTATCCAAAATTTACACTAGATCTAATCGACTCCAAACAAGCTCTACAATGTAGCACTCGTCAATACGGTCCCAATGCAACTTGTTTCATCAAAAATGGACTTCGTATGACAAAGTTATGATATTTTAAAGTTTAGATGAACTATATATATATAAATTTACACATTTTATTTTATTTTTAAAACCCTACTCATCTTGGCCGTTCAATTCGATCAAAGCAGATCCAGGCCATATACTCTTTCTTCTTCCATCATTTAAACTCATGTTCACGAGAACCCACCGCCGTCACTTGTATTTGAATTTTCGCGACCTTCTTGTCCACTTCAACGACGATCGGCAATAGCCATTCGAACGACCACAAGCCCACGCCCCTTCATGCCAAATGCGGCCGAGCTCGGCCTCCCCATGATCGAGAAAAACACGCACGAACGTCGACCATTCAAGGCCATTCGGCCGTCGAACCACCTTGCGAAATCCAATCATAACCGTTGGAATGATAGTACTCGCTGCGCTCTACATTATTGCAGTTGGAAGTTTTTGCTATTAGTCGACGGATTTGGAGAAAATAAAGGAGAAAGGTCGGACATTTATGGCCATGGAAATAGGGGTTGTGGCTAACTCTAGGAAGATAGGGTTTGTGAACAATGTGATATGTTTGGCCTTTTGTAGAAAATTTTCACGCACTATTCATCCAAAAAAATTTCGAACTCCAATCGAAGCGTGCCACCTGGCATTTATAATGTTTTACCCCTATTCCAAACACATTGGAATATATATCGGAAGCCAATTCGATCATATTTGGAAGATAGGTTTTCGAATCGACTTATTTAATTAAAATTTACTTAAACAAATTTCTACGCGTTTCAGCTTGCCATGAATAACCATAAATCCGATTGACACAAAATTTGAAATCCTGCAATAATATAACATTACAGATCTAATGAAACTAGTTTCGTCGAAATTCGAGACTGTTTGAAAAATGTCTATTTTTACATGTTAATTAAATACTAAAATATTCAGTTTCTATAAATTCGCTTTTAAATCAATTCTAAAAGTTCTCTAACATCATTCAAATTCAAATAGATTATAATTCAACTTTATAAATCATTTCCATTCAACTTAAATTCAATTTCCATCAGCAATTTCTAATATTAAATTAACAATTTAATTATTCAATTAAATCAAGATATTCGAAATACAAGTTATTCAACTTATAAAATTTACATTTGAATATTTAAAATTAATTAAATATATGACTTTAAAAAGACTGAAATTCTGGGTCGTTACACAAATACTTCATTTCGCTGAAAAATATCAAGTCTTATTTAATTTAAATTTTAAATAAATTAAAACTCTTTATTCAAAAGTATGTACTTATCTTACCGAATTTAGTATATTCACAATTTATCCTTTTCAATAATATTTGAAACCCTTTTAAAATAATGTGGAAAGTATTACTGCGGTATCAAACCATGGATCACGGCTCAATGGTTACGTCTATATCCCATAGAAATTCAAAACTTAACTACAACACTCACTACCTCTGATTTACGCCATGCGAGTATACCAATACTTCCCGAAAATTTTATTTAATAAATTATCTCAAAATAATAGTTGTAATTTTTAAAAATAAATTTCCAAGTTTAATCTAGATAAATATACTTAAATAAAAAGGTTATGGAACAATGCCCTATTAATATTTAATAATTTATCTTTTAAAACAAAAGTGCTAACTAGTTCTTAAATAATAATAAATCTTTAACAATTATTACAAGGTTGCTAATTAATAATTAAATATGTTTTAAACAATTTAAAATAATTAAATAACTAGTTTCTAGAATATCTTTAACACTTTTTAAATTATCCAGTTAACAATTAAAAATCCTCCTTTTGAAACAATCCCAATCTCTCGATTCTAATTTGACTTCTATAAATTTTGGAAATCTTACTTGAATCCAGTATAACCAATTTTATACTTATTTCCAAATTTCACTTCTATCCTTCCAATCTATTAAAAATCTCGATTTTAAAACCTCCCTTATTTAAAACAAATGCCACTTAAGCTTATAAAAATCCTTTTATAAACTTTATTCCAAAATCCCTGTTCACATTAACCCGAAATAATTACGTCACAATTCCAAACGATTTAGTTTATCTTACCCAAAAACTCTATATAAACATTTTACTTCAAAATCCCTATCTATAATTTTTTACCAATTTGAACCATATTTTATTGGTATTTAAGAACACCAATAATCTAGGCTAACTGCCATAACATCCAATCAAATCAAATCAAATCACACAATAACCTATCACAGATTTATTCAAACAAACATATATCACTATATATGAAATTAAATTCAACATTTTTGAGGAATCCAGTTGGATCCTTTCAACCTGTTTCCCTGCATCCACAGATGTTAGCACAATATAAAAATACCAATATCGCTACGAGGGGGATATCGCGGTATATAGGGTCACCCGCTACTATGCGGGGCGCATAGGGCCTCATCCGCTATATATATGTGGGAATATCAATCACTCCGCTATACATACTACTGTACATAATTTCACATCCAATTGATAAAGATGCATCAATTCAACCAATCAATCATTTATTAATTTTAAATATTTAAAATTAAAAATAGCAGTCCAAAATTGAATAAGATTAACTCACCTTGAGTTTAATTCGTCAAACGTTTCAATTTCAAATTAAATTGAACACGTTCGTTTTAACCTAAAATTTTCACTCACTCCAAACATCTCCAAATCTACTCCAGCATGTAGTATTTGTCACTGCGATTCCGTCGCCACTTGCTTCGTCCGATTCCGACCTCACATGACAAAGTTATGTTATTTTAAAGATTTGAATATATATATATATATATATTAATTTTTTTTATTATACAATACCCAGATTTAGCCATTGAATTCAATACAAAAAATCCAGGCTACAAGATTTCTTTTCCCTCTTCGTTCAACGCTTCTCAGACAACCACGAAACCCACCGTCACACGAGATTAAACGGTCGACGTTGCCATCAAGTTGTCCCAAAGTTCGATCGACCACCGACATTCGAAAGCTCCACGCGCCCTCTACCTATGGCCGGAGGCACGACGAACTTAAGCTTCCTAGCGTCGAGTAATTAGCTGAAACACGGCTGCATCTTTTGCTTCGATTTCTCCCTCCTCGTCACTTGAAACACGATTGCCATCATTGATCTTGTAGAGCTCGACACGCTCTACCAGTTTGTAGTTGAAGCCTTCGGCTATTAATACATGGATGGAGGAAGATTTAGAGAAGATGGTGAGAACATTTCAGCCATTAATTCTATCGTGATGACCGTAAGAAGATATCTAGGGTTTTACTGTTTGATGAATATATATATACACGTGTACAAGCATTAATTTAATATTATTTTCACAATTTACTTGATTTTTCGGACGAACTCCAAACTAGACGTGTTGGCATTCATAATGTTTTACCCTTATTTCGAACACAGTGGAACATGTTTCAGGGCCCAGTTCTATCGTGTGTGGAAGATAGCTTTTTAAATCGAATTAAAATATTAAATTTTCGATATTAATTTCAATGCGTTTCTATCCTGTACGACCAAATGGTAACTCCAAACGCTACGAAATTTGAAATTCGATAATAATACACTATTATGGATCCAATGGAACCTGTTTCATTGAAGTCCGAGATTGTGTCCCAGAAGGCTATTTTAACGCGTCGATTAAATCGAGCGATTTTTTCAAAATCTTCGAAATTGTTTTAAATTCAATTTTTAAAACTTACTAATTCAATTATAATTCAAATAGAATTTATATCCATATTAGAAATCATTCTGATTCATTTTAAATCAAGGTTCAATTATTTACACTATTACTATATATATATATATATATATATATATATATATATATATATATATATAAATTCCCACTATTAAAAATATATAAATTCTAAATTTTAACTTATCGATTTTAAATCTCATCCAAAAGCCCACTATCATCACTCAAATCCAAACAGAGTTTAAAATCAACTTAGAAATCATTTATATTCCCATTTAACTCTAGATTCTCATATTTACCCAATTTCAAATATTAAATTTATATTTACCAAATCCAATTAATCGCTATATTTAAAATTGTTTTAACCAAGTTAACTAATTCAAAATAAATCTCCATATTCAAAATCAATTAATATTTCAAATTTAACATTTAAAATAAATTAAATGTTCAAAATCAAATGACCAAAATTCCGGATCGTTACAATTAGTTAAATAATGCAAAGTTCTCTTAACTGCTAGATGATTTGATTCCCTAGGTTGTGCTTGAACTTGTGCACATAAACACACACTCATCATTATATAAGGTCTATAGCTATTAAGTATACTAGAGATCCTATCATACTTCGGTATAATTTTTGATCAAAATCTTTTCCATTTTCATCTTTATCCAAATGTAAACCGGTTCCTATTGGAGTTGGTTTACTAGATGTATTATCCATTTCAAAACATTTCATCAATTTTCTACAATATTTTTCTTTAGTTTATAAGAATTCCATTTTCTAATTGTTTAATTTGTAGTTCTAAGAAAAAAAATTAATTCTCCCATATGGGACATCTCGAACTTCTTTTCACTATGTTTGAAAAATTAGTACATAGTTTTTCGTTGGTTGACCCAAATATGATATCATTAACATAGATTTGTGCAATTAGTATATCGTTATTTTATGTTTTTGTAAATAAATTTTTATCAATTTTACCAATTTGAAAACCAAAATTTCTTAAATGTGCTTTTAGTCTCTTATACCAGCACGGTGCGCTTGTTCTAACCCGTATAATGCCTTTTTAAGTTTGAAAATATGATCCAAAATTTGCAGGAACAAATAAAGGTGGTTGTTCGATGTAAACACTTTCTTTTATAAAATAATTAAAAATGCACTTTTAACATCCATTTGAAATAATTTGAAATTATGATGATATGCAAAGGCGAGTAATGTTCTTATAGCTTCAAGACGAGTTATAGGGGCAAATGTTTCTTCTTAATCAATTCCTTCTTCTTGACTATATCCTTGAACAACTAACCTTGCTTTATTACGAACTATATTTCCATTTTTATCTGATTTATTTTTGTAAACCATTTTGTTTCTATTATGGATTGATCATTCGGTCTTGGTACGAGTTCCCACACATCATTTCGATCAAATTGATTTAGTTTCTCTTGCACTGCTAAAATCCAGAACTCAACTTTTGATGCCTCTTTATCGTTTTTAGGTTCGAAGTTAGATATGAAGGCTACATGACTCATGTGATTTAGTTGATTTCAACTTGAAATTTTTATGACGTTTATGTTACCAATTATATTATTAATCAGATGATCTTTTAAGATTCGAGATGGCGATCTTAAAAGATTATCATAATTATTTATGATATTATTATTTTCAGGTAAAAGAGCATTGTTACTATTATTATTGAGAATTTCTTCATCATCATCATTATTTTTATTATTCCTATAATCTTCAACGAAAGAAACATGAAGACTTTCTTCTATAGTGTTAGTATGTTTATTAAAAATTCTATAAGCTTTACTATGATTTGAATAACCAACAAATATTCTTTCACCGGCTTTTGGATCGAATTTTCCTAGATTATCTTTAATATTCAAAATAAAACATTTAGAACCAAAAACATGAAAACCGAAAAACATTTCATGGCATGTATTTTTAGTCATTTGTCTAAGTGTTACATGATTTAGTATATAACATTTGTTAGAAACTGCTTCGGTTTAAAATTTCTTTAGTAAACTATTACTACTTGCAATGTTCGTGCACATTCTTATCGTGTTTGATTTTTTTACCACATCATTTTATTGTGATGTTCATGGAAACGAAAAATTATGACTAATTCCCTTTTTATAGCAAAACTTTTTGAAAATATTATTTTCAAATTCTCTGCCATGATCAATTCTTATACTACTGATTTTTAAGTTCGTTAAATTCTTAATTCTTTTAGCGAAAATTTTGAGCATTTCAAACATGCCACTTTTATGTTTCAAAAACAATGTCCAGGTGTATCTTGAAAAATCATCATCAATCGCATAAACATATTTATCATGGTTTATCAATCATACTTGAGTCAGACCTTATAAATTTAGATGAAGTAGTTCGAATGGTTGTTTTGTAGAAATTATCTTTTTAGATTTAAATGAACTTTTCTTTAATTTTTCAAGTTGACATGCATAGATTTTTAATTTTATAATTGATTTTGGGTAATCCTCGTAATAAATCATTCTTTGCTAATTTATTTATATATTTAAAATTTAAATGGCAAAAGCGTTTGTGCTATAGCCATGGATTATTATGATTTGTGGTTAAGCATAAATCACTATTGTTTTCATATTCATATTTAAAACATAAATATTTCGATTTCTTAGTCCCTCATACGTTAGATTTTTATTTTGATCAAATATACTACATTTATCTTTTTCGAAATTGATTCTAAATCATTTTTCACATAATTGACTTACACTTAACAAATTATGTTTTAAAATTTCTACTAGCAAAACATTAGTAATTATAGGAGAAGTAGTTATACCGACATTGATAACATCTCCAATGCTAATGACAATTCCTTTTGAATTATCTCCAATTGTCACTATGCCACCATCGATGTGTTATATTTGATAACATGTATGCATTTCCTGTCATATGCTTGGAACATCCGCTATTGAGTATCCATTTCTTATTACTTTTAACTTTGTTTTTAGGTACCTGCAAAATAATAAGGGTTTAATTGGTACCCACTTCCTCCGTTAGGGTCCTATGTGTTAATGGGGGAAGGTAGCCATACCTAAAACGGTCTAGAAATTTTAAAAATGTAATTATAATTATAAACAATATTTCTTAAGTATTCATCTATGTGTTTGTGCCTAATTAACTGGTTATTTGATTTTAAGAATCCATTTTTGAAAGTATTTTCGTTAGATGCATTAATCTTAATTTTAGATACGCTTCTTGAACTCTGTATAAAGTTTACTATACTTCCTATGCTTTTTCTTAGCTTTAAATTCTAATCCAATTCGATTTTCTAATGGTCTTGATATTTCGATCAAATTTTCTAAGTATTGTTTCCTTTTACTAAACTTTGATAAGTTATTGGTAATTTGATCTAACTTAGTCTTAAGATCATATATTTTAACATTGATAGAATCTAAGCTTGTTTTTAGTTCAATCTTTTCTTTTTCAAGTTTATCTTTCTCTAGTTGTTATTTTCTAAATCATGCAATAAAGTAGAATTTTGAGAAGACAATCTTTTACATCCCTTTATGTTATTTCTAATTCTTCTAAAATTCTCATCTTTTAGTAAACAAATTTCTAGCTCTGCTCTATTCATTTTTCCTATATTTTTCATATTCAGTTTCTTAGATTCTCTATACTTATCATCTAATTCTATACCAATTTTCAAATTTTCATCATATGTTAGTTCAGGACGTACCTCATCCGTGCTAGCCATAAAACAAACATTCACTTGTTCTAAGTCGCTCTCACTATCACTATCAGATAAAGAAGATGAGTCGGAGTCATCCCAAGTAACTTGAAAGTCTCTTCGCTTTTTCTTGAATTTTTTGAATTTGATTTTCTTTCTATCATTATTGAGTTATGGACACCCTTTCTTCAAATAACCGAATTTGTCACATCCATAGCATTTGATTGACGTTTGAGTTGATAAATTCGAGTTGCCACCATTCTAAAATTTTGTCATCTTCTTGAATTTCTTAAATTTTTTATAGTTCATGGTGATAAATACAATTTCATCTTCTTCTAAGTCGGAATTATCGTCATTTGCTTGAAAGGCGGTATTCTTCTTTTCTTGATTTTTCTCCTTTCTCGCTTGCAAATTAACTTCATAAGACATCAAATTTTCTATTGATTCTTCGACTTTAAGTTAAGAGAGATAGTTAGCCACATTAATGGATAAAATTTTTATTTCACATTCAATAGTCAAAGAATTTAAAATTCATGTGACTAAATCAAAATCAGTGAATTTAACACTAAGTGACATGAGATCATGTTGTATAGTTCGAAATTTAACATACACATCAATAATAGATTCATTTTCTTTCATTTTAAAGGATAAGAATTGGTTTTTCAAAATAGAATTTTTGTTTGCTTGACTTTAGTTGTGCCTTCGTGAGTAACTTGTAAAGTAAGTCATATATCATATGCCATTGTGCAAAGCATAACTCATGAAAATTCATTTTTATCAAGTGAACAAAATAATAAATTCATGGCTTTGGCATTATTAGTTTCCATGTTCTTTTGTGCATCAGTCCAAGTGCTTATGTCAATGGTAAGTGCTTTATATCTAGTTTGAGTAGCTTGCCAAATTTTTAAACCATTAGCTTCCATAAAAGTCCACATAAGTGATGACCAATATGCATAATTAGACCCGGTAAATAGTGGGGACGAGCAGTTGATTGACCTTCTTGAAATGTACTTTCCATATTCAAAAAAATTCAATTACGTGTTATGGTAAAATGAAATGACCTTGCATTGATACCAAATGAAAGTGCAGTGGGTCGTATATAATATAGCTTGTGTATTTATATGTAAGTGTATACTAATATATGAACTAAATAAAGCAATATGACTGAGTAAAAGTAAAGAATAAGAGCGAACACATCATAGTTTTTATACTGGTTTGGACCTCTCATCCTACGTCCGGTCTCAAAGCTCCCATTCAATATTCACTAACCAATAACCCTTGCTTCGCCCGGAGGAATAGGCTTATACAAAAGTATTTCATTGACAAGCTCGTGTTCTAAATAACATGGATATTGACTGCTATTACAATTCTTCCTATAATCTCCTTGGTCCTGGGAAATGTGTAATTCATGATTATGAAAGTGATTTGAATGACTCTTCAACAAAAATTGTAATAAAATAGTAATGAGCACTTGTGAGAGTATGAGATCAGAAAGCAATAAGATAAAGAGTTTTTATAAGTTTGAAAATGATTTATGATCTTAATATGTATTTATATAAATCAAAGAGTTGTGATAAATAGTTGCAATCATTCATATATAGTCATTTCTGTTCAAAGAGATAAGTACAAAAGATTGCAACTCTTCAAAATGTTTTTTCAGAAAATAATTGTTATGGAGTGATCAGCGGTTGGGTATAAGAGCCAGTCTAGTAAATAAGAACTTAAAAATACGCGCGAAATTTGAAAATAATTGAGCTATAGTAAAATTTTATGGTTCAGTCGACTGAATACTTTTCTAACCGGACTAACATCATTCACTGAGAAAAGTGTTCAATTGACTGAACTGTAGAAAATTCTGTGTATGTGTATTATTTTTTCAAAGCCTTATCAAACTCTTTGATAATTTAACTTTCTATATGTAGGTTTGTATGTGCATGCATATGAACTACCATGGAGACTTTTGCAAGTAATTCTAAGACCACATACATACTTGTAGTTTGACAATCTTCTGATTTGTTGAAGGGCTTGAGTATGGATGATCTATCTTGGTTTTGTCGTTGTTCATGCATAGTAGATATGTACTAGATATATATGATGATATAGTTATCGTCATTAAAATACTAAAATGGAGTTTTAAGTTTTAACACAGCTTTGATAAATTAAAACATAGAAAAGAATGTTATAGTTTAGAACTTAACAGTTAGAATTATAAATAAATAAACAAACACGTAACAGCGTTTACGTTTAAAAATATAAAAAAATCTATACATAGTGCAATTTATGATGATTTTCATATTAGTTATTAATAGCGTATTATATATAGGACTAGGATTTGTGGACATTAATTATAGATTTGAAACTTGAAATAAATTTGTAATTACTAGAGAGTGAATTAAATAGGGACTGATTAGGATATTTAATATGGCATTTATTGGGAAACTGAATAGGCATAATAAATGGATTTTGAAAGTGATAAGTAGATTAAAGGGATTAAATGAGAATTGATTAGAGATTGTCACATTTTGACATAAATGATCAATTATTACGGGTAATAGACATTTATTAGACATTACAAGGAAAACAAAGCCCAAGCGTATAAATTAAGAATAATTACATAGCAAATAAGTAAGTATTAATACTATTAAATATACGTAGAAGGCTATATAATTTTTATAATAGGAAATTATATAGCTTCAATTATACATTTAGAACAAAAGTGAATTGGTCAACTTAGCCCAACACTTAAGCTTTGGGTGATTGGTTCGGTTTAGTGAGTTGAGATGCGAGGTCAATAGAGTTACACAATAGAAGTCTGCCCTTCACCTAAAGGCTATTGGCAGTTTTGTATACTTACTACTGGGGTGGGACTGCTCCAATCATAGGACCCGTGGGGAAGGATTATGCATAGAATGTAGGACCTACTTCTAGGATGGAGGTATTAAGTAGCTATTATAGGGTCATCCTCCTTCCTATTTAGGAAGTATTAAATGGTTGGTCTTAGAGGTTAGGCATGAGTGGATATCTCAGGAAGGATCCCCTTTGGGTTTGAGGTATTAAGTAGCTATTATAGTGTCCTTCTCTCCTATGAAGAAGTTTTAAGTGACCTGCTGAGATTCTATACGATGCCGGCTAGATGGTATCGAAAAGGAGTCCATCTTGGGATATGTATTAAATGATGGAGATATGCCTAAAATGTAGGTATTAAATGGTCATAGTCTGCTTAGTTCCCATTGAAAGGCATTACGAGACTTAGGTACTATCTCTTACATTGTTAGGATATGATTGGCAACAGTGGCGTAGGACTGAGAAGGGCCTTTGGCTTAAAGTTGAGGGTAAGTTGTAGACTTGAGATGCATTAGTAATATAATAATTATTATAAAGCCTTATATAGGTGTCATCGTTCTTTGTAGTTAGGACCGATCGACTAGCGGTTATGTTGCAGAGAGCCCGCTTCGAAGACTAAGGTATTAAGTAGCCATTATGGGGTCTGCCTCCTCCCTATTTAAGAAGTATTGAGTGGTCGGGGTTTTAGGTAGTGAAATATTTAGATGTAAATGAATATATACATAATGGTACCTTACAGAAAGTTAGGTTAGGCACATCGTGCATTCACATAATATTTAACGGATTAGACATAAATAATAAACATAGCACTTAAAATAGAAACAATCGGCATAAATTGATGGTATGGGTACAATATGTAATTTTTCAATCACTAGAACGTTTTTCTGACCCCCTTCTCTCCTCATAAAAAATCATAGGTTTGATTTAGAAGGATTGGATACTAGGGCAAGACGAGAACTGCAGAAGGTGAAGTTTTCTTATTCATGCTCGGTGCTGATAAGCCAATTTAATATCCCAAGAATGATATTCCAAAGTAGCAACCTTAGTCAATATGTATGTTCTATTATATTTCCCAATTTCACTGTAAGTTTATATTAATCGCTTTCTGATTTGCTTGTGTTTATTACAAGCTATTAAAACCAACGATCCGTGGTATAATGGACTTGGATTTCGATTAATCAAATTTTGGGCCTATTAAGGTGCGGGTTGTTACACATATTTTGGACATAATATAACTTAAATCATTTTGAAATGTCCACATTTTATATAATGTTCTCAAAGCTTTTAAAGATATTTATATACTCTCTGCCTTTTATAATTTTGATCCCTTTTTATTACAAAACAAAGAGGGAGAAAAATTAGAGCATATTTATAAGGAGAGTATATAGATATAAAGAGAACGTATATTATATATTTCTTAACAATATTTTCTATAAAAGACATATTTACTGGAAAAAATTCATTTATACCTAGAAATACTACAGTTAAAAAGAGTTTAAATATTTGCTCTTTACAAAATATTTTATAAAATTTATTATTATTTAAAAGGAAATATTATTATATTCCCTCATTCTTTTTTAAAATTACAAAATGGGAGAAATACATAGGCATATGGTAAGGGGGAGAACTATTTTATATTTCATTTTGGTGATGACAAATGGGGAGAAAACAATACAGTCATATCGATATGGGAAGCATATATTATGGAGGAGAACTATTTTATCATAAAAATATATTTTATAACTAGTATAGTTATTATCATCGGAAAGGGAAAGAATGCTAGAACCTCATATTTTGATAGTGACAACTGCACAAGAGATATTTCTATATATTCTAACTTTGCAATAAAATATATCAACCAATGTAGAGATACAATGACGAAGCAAAGACGACGATGACAAGAAAAGTTATGTTAGTCATAGTGTTTTGTGTCTAGAAGTATATGATTATTAAAATCTGTTCAAAGTGGTATACACATACACAAAGCATTCAAATAGCACTTTTATTTTAAAAAAACATAGCATCAGTTGACTAAAATCTTTCAACCAGTCGGTTAAAACAATATCATTCGACTAGTTATAATATCTTAGTCAATATCATGTGCATTATATTTTTTATAAATAAAAGATACACGGTCGACTAGAACTACACAAACAGTCGACTAATAACCTAACCAGTTGACTAGATGCATAGTTTAAGTTGATTAAATAAGGGCAAAAATAAATCATTTCTTTTTTGATTGAAAATTCATATTTTTGACTTTAATTGATCGATTGACTGGCATTCTACTAGTCGACTAGTTACATGTAACTGCTATATTTTAGAATTTTCTAAAGAGTACTTCTTCTTCAATGGAGAGATGCTTTCTTCCATGATGAGTTGCAACTATATCTAATGGTTGCTGCTTTGCATGAATGCATATCAAACATTATAAATAGCACTTAACAGTCAATTTCTCTACTTTACTCTTAAATTCTCTTTGAAATCTATTCTTGCAATCAAAGGCTTACATCACAACTTCTTCTCACTTGAACATTCAAGTTATATCATTTAAGTGATCATCTACTTTCGTTCTTCCACAAATACAAAATATACCACTTACAGAGAAGGTTATAGAAAAGTTGTACTATATCGCCTCATCTGTGTTATTTAGAGCACACAAAGACAACTGTTTACTACTTTTGTAGTTAAAGTTCCGCTGGAGATCTTCAGGTACGATGTCCTGCTCTATAGCTCAAGTGGTCTTTTGTAAGATACATATTTCTCCAGGTTAAGTGAGGGTTATTGTTTAAATCTAGAAGGAGTTTGGGATTGGACATAAGACGAAAAGTCTGAACCAGTATAAAAATCTATGGACTTTAGAGCATTTTTATTTCCACTGCTATTATATACAAGTTTTAATTTAATAGAACAATTCATATAACTCGATCCACATCGACTTTAAAGCTTTAGCTGCTAGTTTTAGCTCGACAACTTCTGTTGCATCTTCTCTCACCATTTGGGCCATAAATTGCTGGAATAAAACATTTACACCCATGCTTGCGAGATGCGGGATAGCCTCATCTACGACTGCTGGAGGTGCCTTTCTATCATTACCTTCAATAGTCCAAGTGCTATCATTCTCTCCCCTAACATTTCCTCCTCCAATTGTAATTCTTCCACTTCTCAAATCTATTTTCTTGCAAGAAAGTATTCGTTAGAAAAGGAAGAAAGAGAATGATTTAGTAATAAAAAATCTCCACTAATTCATCGGTATCTATAACACCCCATATTTCTAAGGATCCATAATTTGGGAAATTAGATTAAATTATTCAAGAGATGAAAAGGATAAATTTAATTGCAAGAATTGCACAAGGAAGATTTGGTTAATTAAGTGTGGGACACTTTCTAAAGTTAACTGAATGGCTTAAGGGTAATTAGAGCTATTAATGTTGGCCTATTTAATGAAAATAAATAAATTAAATTTTGAATGAGAAGGATTTGTGTTAAAGGAGCTAGTGAGACTAGGCCACATGGTATATCAACCCAAGCAAAAATCACTAGCTTATTTTCTTTGGCCATATCCCCTTATTTCATTCCACTTCATGTTTCACTCAAAAAAAAAAGATATCCCTAAAACTCTAAACCAAGGTCAACCACCATTTGCAAAGAAGAAGAAGGGAAAAAATTAAATTTAGAAGATCAAGCTTTTAACTTTAAAGGAAAGAAAGATTTAACAAGGTTTTTCTTAAGCAAGGTTAGTAAAAAAATATCATAAAACCAATCCTAACCCGTTTGATTCAGATTTGATCATAAATGGATGCTTAATTTTGGGTAAATTAATTATTAAAAATAATAAAATTAATTATTTTGATCTAAAATTTTGGGATAAGGTAAAATCTAAAAATTCTGATTTTTTGTGAATTTTTGGGATATTTCCCATTAAATTTCAATTTTAAATGAATTAATTGGTAAAGGAAAGAACTGATTAATTAGGATAATTAATTAATTAACTGGAAATGCAATTAACAAGTTCTGAAAAGAAAACTATAAAGTAAGGAATTGGCCAATGAAAATTTGACACTAAATGAGATTTGGTGGAAAGTAAATACTTAATTAGGCAACAAATCTGTTTTCAAATTAATTAAAAAAAACGTCATTTCTCAACATGTTATAGCCACTTAAATAATTAATCTTCGATAGCTATCAAATGTGCGGTAGCACTTACGATGTAAATCTAAGATGGCTTTGGGAAAGCCAACATACAAAAGCTCTATTAAGCTCTACCCCCGAAGGCTAGATGGAAACTCAATATGCAAAGGGTTAACGATGTAAACTAGCAACAACTACCTAGAGTCAACATGCAACAGCTCAATACATGATGGCTTAAGAAGTTATCGACCTGTGACAACTACTGAAGCTCAACACATGATAGCTTGGGAGGTTGTTAACTTGTGATAGCTCGTAGGAGTATAACATACGATAGCTAAAGTATTATCAACATATGATGGCTAGTTGGGGGTCAACTAGTGATGACCTAGGAATAATCAACTTTCAAAGGCTATGGGATAGACAATACATGATAGCCAGGCTCAACTTTTGAAGGTTATGGGATAGCCAATACATGACAGTTAAGGCCGACTCGCAATAACTTGGAAAGCTATATTTTTTATGTAAAATAAGAAATACTAATAAACTATTAACGAAAGTTTCCAATTATTAATGAACTATTTCATAAGGAAGAAATAAAGGAAGGATTTTGTAAGATACAATTGTGTTAACTTATTTTCAAAATGAATGAAAGCTTAGAGAAGATAATAAATGATAAGGTATCATTTAATCAAGATTAAAAAAATTATCTAAATAAAGTGTATGATACACTATAACTGAATATATGAAAGAAAGAGGTTGAACCATGATCTTAATGATATACTGGCTGAAGGAGTTACTGGATGGCAGGGAGACTTGACTATTAGTTTAAAGTCCAATGGTATATGAGAGGATGCCATAATAGGGTTCGATCCTAAAAGTTTTATAAACTCTAAAGGGGGGTTATGGCAGGGTGCCAAAACATCAGGATGATGTTATAACAAAATTAAATTAATCGACAACGTGGACTATAGTGGTTCAAAGAGTAAGAGGGACTACTAATGCTTCATAGAATGTATTTATGGTGCTTACATTCAACCTCTAAAAGAGTAAAGGTGGCACTAGTTGGTTTGCCTCCAATTAGTGGAATCAGTTGTCATTTCATTTGGTGACATTATTCGAGCAAAAGATAAAATTAGTAATAGATAGGCATAGCGAGGTAATCACTAAATAAGTTAATGATAATTTAATGTTAAAAGCCTAAAACTAGAGATTAGGTGATGTTTTCTTGAATGTTGAATTGTTGTATGACTCGGTTCATGGCTGGATGTGTTAGTTCAAATTTTAACCTAATATTTCAATAAATGGATTTAAATATTTAGCCTAAAATTTAAATATTTTTGAAATACATGGAATATAAATAAAACTGCTATAAATATAAAATTTGAAAATATATGTAATCTTCTTTATACGATGACCAATATGTAAGAAATACAAGTCATCTCCCTTTGTTCAAATTCAAAAAATCAAGAAAGGAGTAGATATGCAAATTCATATTTCTAAAGGCCCTTTGTTCAAAATTTCAAGTCATCTTCTTCATCAGTCATTAAAGGAGATCTCAGGCTCTCAAAGGAGCTTAGAAATGTCCAGCTTCAAAAATAAGATTTGTACTTAGAGAGAGGAAGGAGAGAGGGATCCCTTTTTAGGTAGAGGTAGGTCTCTATTATAGAGGTTGGAAAGTGGTATAGCTCGCTTGGATTGGTTGATCGGAGTTGACATGGATTGGTGGCTTGGCAAGATGGATGGCCTTGATGGTGCTGTAGGAAATGCAGATTACGAATCTTAAGGCAGAAAAACACTAGAGAGGGGTGAATAGTGTTTAATTAATTTATGAATCTTTTTGACATCTTTTCAAGTTAAACCCACAAACACGGAGACAATCACAGAACTAGACACAGAAGCAAATAGCAAATAAAAGCAGTAAAGGAAAGAACACGCCGAAATTTTATACTGGTTCGGAGTTACCCTACATCCAGTCCCACACAATTTCTTATGCAGAATTCTTTTCAAATATAATGTCGATATTACAACCTCGATTTCAAGGCCATGAGATACACCCTCTTATCTTTGAGTCTGGGGCAAACTCTCTTGATTTAAGCAGGCTACAATCACACCCAATTGATTTACGAGCTACAATCACACCCAATTGATTTACGGGCCATAATCACACCGTTTCCAATCACACTTTGATAGAGAGAGACTCGATAAACTTCGATCTTTCGATCTTTGATTATAAATGATCCTATAACTCTGAATAGCACTGAGATCTTTGAGAGAGAGTGGCAGAGAATCAAACTAGAGACGATTGAGTTTGATTCACTTAGGATTTCAGCAGAGTTCTGTTAAGAATATTTGAAAATAAGAATGGAAGAGAAAGAGAAGAGAAAACAAAGAAATCTTAAGGGAAAATTCGTTGAAAACTACTGGTATATATAGTAGAATAATTGTCATGTCCATTCGTGAAAGGTTATGACGAATAGATACTTCTTTTGAAAATTTTAATTTTAAAATCTATGGCTACCATGTTGACATGGAGGGTATAGGTATGTCGACATCCCCTAGTATTTTTTGAAAATTGATTTTTGTTTTAAAAGAGATTTTCTTTCTAAAGTTTGTCGAAACAATCTTAGAACTTTGTATTTGAATATACTTTATGATTATAAAAACCTTTGAAAAGTGATCTTACAAAATATAAAAGTAATAAAAACTAAATATATAAATATTTTGAGATTAAAGCTAAAACATTAAAACCAGGAGATAGTTTCAAAACAAGAAATGATTTGAAATTAATATGGTTAAAATAGTTTTTGAATTAAGGCTAAAATATTTAAACCGAGAGAGATGTCTTTTTAAAAAGATAGTTTTGAAAAATTTAAAAATAAGTCATTTTGAAAATTTCATGGATTCCATTCCACTAGAAAAGGTCATGGGTTTCATCCCACTAAAGAGGTCGTGAGTTCCATCCCACTATTAAAGCGAAAAGGTGGATTACATTCCACAATTAAAATCCGAATAAAGATTTTAGTGCTATTACGAAGTTTTAACATAAATCTAGACTCTATTACTTATCTTGATATCTTGAACTCTTGATAATCTTGATACTCATGAGTCTTCAGTCTTGATTTTTACAATCTTGAATTCGTCAATCTTGAATCTCTATATTGTACAGTCTTCATTCTCGGTATCTGCATATATATCCTACATATACATATATATCTAGACAAAGATATTAGTATTTATATTTTATAACAAGTCCTAAGGTTGTTATCATCAAAACGATCATCTCAAGAACTAACAGGTGCCACTTGTTATCATCTCAATACCCTAGTAATTCATGCGGATCACTATCTTGGCCATGGTATCAACAAAGGTGAAATGATTGTATAAGAGTGCTTTGAAGCTTTGTTTCACGTAATTCTCTTCATGTTAATATACTACTTTATATAGGCTATTACTTAGATTTCACCATTATATGATGGCTTCAGTTGGCACACGAGGGCTCTATCCGACGCACAGTGACTTTAATCAATACACAATAGCTTGCGATTCATTGCGATGGCTTGAATTATCATGATAGCGTGATTTACCACAATGTCTGCTTACCTATTCGACGGCTTGAAATATAATAAAGGATTAAATCATCAAGACGGCTTTGATGGATTGAATAATTGAGTCATGATAGCTTGAATAATTGATTCATGATAGCTTGAATAATTTCCTCGCGGTGACTTGGATAACATATCAGGATGACTTCAGTACTGAAAGCTGGCTTTTATGGCTTAAATCATTGTAATGGCTTTGATAGTTAGAATCATCGTGATGGCTTCAACAATATGAACCATCGCGATGGCTTTAATAGCAAGGATCATCGCGATGGCTTCGACGACTAGATCATCGCGACGGCTACGATGGCTAGAATCATCGTGACGGCTTTGATGGCTTGAATCATCGCGATGGCTTTGGTGGCTTAAATAATCTTCTTGCAATGGCTTTAGCAAGTCCATTTCACAACCTAATAGCACGCGACAGCTTCCAATAGGATGCGACGACTTCACTTCTTTACTTGATGACTTTAAACTATTCATAATGACTTCAATTAGATGCAATGACTCCCAATAGCATGGTATGGCTTTTTTTCATTAATTCCTTCTTGGAATTATGGATGTAACACTTGCCCCCCGCATAAGAAGTTTGTTATGCTTTAGCTTAAGTAAACTTCTACTTTGCATTGTTCCTTTCTCAAGTTATCATTTCTTGGTACTTTACTCTTCATTGTTGATTGCTCGTGCTACTCCATCTTGCTATAATTTTCGCTCTTTAACATTATTTCCATAAAAAAAATCATAGGTTTTGCAATTCTTTAAAAATATTTTTAATTTGCAGTGATCATTCTTATTGAAAACATTATTTATGGTGAAGAATTTCCCATAAATCTGCTAGAAGATACCCTTATAAAAGATTTCATAACTTTGTTTGGAAACCATTTGATGTGAAAATCGAATATATGTTCTTAGTAAAGTAGGATTATTCGAAAAATGAATTTTTGAAAGTGAGGAAATCTACTTGAAATCTTTTGAAAGTAGGTTTTATTAGAATAAACTAGTGTTGTAACAAGATAGAAATTTACAAAGTTTTGGGAAAATGCATTTTTCCCTTTGTTTGTTATGATTTTGGTTGTTCATCAAACAAGGATTCCAGTCGATTTTCCTTCTTTGGACAGTTGTTTTCGTAGTCTTACTTGATCACCAGAGTTTCCATTGACCGTCTCTCTTGGATGAGTGCTTTGAGCTGGTCTGACGATGGGATCAAAGGTTTAATTGACCATCGCTTTTTGGATGTTTGGTTTGATCAGGCCTGAAGGCTGGACCAAAGGCTTTTCATCCATCTTCCTTGAATGGGTTCTTTGACCAGGCACGACGGAGGGATCAAAGGCTTAATCGATCATCACTCTTTGGATGGTTGCTTTGGCCAGGCCCAAAGGCGGGAGCAAATGCTTTTCGTCCATCTCTCTTAGAGGGTGCTTTGACCAGGCCCGACGATGGGATCAAAGGCTTAATTAACCATCACTCCTTGGATTATTATTTTGGCCAGGCCCAAAGGCAGGACCAAAAACTTTTCATCCATCTTCCTTAGATGGTTGCTTTGACCAGGACTAGCGGTAAGATCAAAGGCTTAATTGACCATCACTTTTTTTATGTTTGCTTTGGCCAGGCCCAAAGGCAAGACCAAAGAGTTTTCGTCCATCTCCCTTGGACGAGTGCATTGAACAGGCCTGAGAGTGGGATCAACGACTTAATTGATCTCTTTTGGTTATGGGGTGCGCCTCTAGTTAACTAAATTGTTGGAGTTTCATATCCTTGATATTGTATCTTTATTAGTTCTGCTTGACCAATAAGAGTTTAGTCGTAGAGATTCATTTCGATGTTGATTTTGAAAATTATTTGCCTTGCTTTCAAATCTTGTCTTTGCCATTTAAATGCTGAATCATTCCTATCATGAGTTTTCTTGGATTGAGATACTTCAGATTTTTCTTGTTGGTTTTCCACGGCTCAAAAAAAGGTTTTGGCTAATTCCAAAGATTTCTTTGCAGGTTCTTAGTTTGGCTTCCAAGCATATGCGATTTCCTGATATGGTGGAATCTTTATCTTATTTGGCAACATTGGTTCAAATTCTTGTGTTGGTGAACGAATGGTATGACTAATGATTCTTTTTATTTGGGTTTTGTATGATCACAAGTCAGGAATAGTTATATTACATGAATTTCCAACCTAAGTGTTCTTTTTGGGGTATCCTTGATTGTTTTATTCGTGGATTTTGTTGTCTATAAATCCCAAGACCTTTTGGTAGATAATATCTCGGCCTTTCCCATTTGGTGAAATATTTAATTAGTTTTCATTTGTGGGTTTGATATCTATGTTGAAGTTGAGAAGGCTAGTTCTTCCTTATGGTGCTTTGTTGATTTTAGTGTGAGATTGCATAACATTTTTAACTTCTTTGGTTTGATCTTACCTTGTAACGACGCTTCCTTTATCAATACTTGTTCAATTAACCATATGCTGATATTAGTGGCCCATGATAGTTCCGATGGTGCATGTAAAGTAGGGGGATTGGAATTCTGTCTCATCTTCATACTTGAGTTGATAGTAGAAGTTTACCACAAATAAGACCAGTAATCCATGTTTCGAGATTGGAAATTAGAGTTTTTTACTATGAAGAGATCCACAATCGGTAAAGAAATTCGTACTTCGTAGACTAATGCCTTTAATTAGTGACATTTAAGGGGATTGAAAATCATGTAATCTTTATTTACTTGGAAGCTTGTGGAGGAGGTACGAGAGTCAAAGAAGTTCAAATGAAGAACCGAGGGCACACTGAACATGTTACAGGAGGAGAGAAGTTCAATCGAGAGTTGTTACAAGAGTTTAGGCAAGATCGAGTACTAGGGGTTGAATCAAGAATTTGTTGTGGTTTGAACATGGTGTGCATTATTTTATGCTTGCGTAATGTTTATGTTCATTATTACTTGCCTACCATAATATATACTAGTGTATTATATATCTAGCACAACCAGTTTAGCTTATATGATATCATGTTGTGATTCGATTGAATGGAGTCAAAGTACAACAAAATTCCATCAAATTTTGCTTTAGGTTGACGTAGGAAAGAAAAGATGCAGGATAAATCTATTTTTACACTTTTATAAAAAAATAGGGAAAGAGTAAGGAAAACATAGAAAATATTGCGTAAAGAAAACATAGGTAATTATGCTAAGAATGTAGAATGGTATAATCCTTAAAACATAAGGAATTCATAGAAAATTTGAAACGTAGAGATTGCATATGGAGTGCTGTCATGTGGATATCATAAAGAATAGGGTAACAGATGGTGTAGAAAAGGCGTAGCATTGTAATGCATTATTTCCCAACATTCATTTTGGCTTCCGTGTGACCCAAGGAATCAGTTTTTTTACGTTGTCTCGATGCCAAGGCTGATAGGAATAAGGAAATTGTTTTGTACATAATAGCATGTAGTCTCTCTTAGTATATAAATATTAACAGACGCTAATATTTTTCAAGACTATATTCAAGTGAACACACATCTCTGCTATGCAATGTTCTTTTCCCTATGAACAGCAAGCTTTCAAAACATCTTCCACATCTGGATCATCTCCTGCCTCTTTGTCCTAGAAAAAGCATAATGAAGAAAACTAGTTAAGAAATATGACTCTTTTAAATGATATTTGAATCAAAAAGCCGGTGGCTTCACACTTGCTGCAGGTGATATATATTCACCGTAAGAAATGATGACTATCGAACATGAAAGAAGGAAAGAAAAAAAAGAACCATAAGTTATGCAGGAAGAATTGTTAGATAAAGGAAATTAATTCTTTGCTTGTCGATTTAAGTGAATGATACAATATAAAAATACAATTGGTAACACAATGGATCTTGACTGCTCAATGAATTCACGTATGAACTTGAAATCAGAGAACAATTCAATGGTGAAAATCCATTATGTCGCCGATTGTGTCAACAACTTAAGGTCCCAATAGAAGCTTGCAAATTTTACCATTAAACAGTAACAGGCTGACCTTGTGGATGTATATAATATTGTTCAGTCCAGGCCCAGCTACAAGTAGACCTCCTTGCTGCCTGATATAGGTAGGATAGATATAAAATAGTGAGTGGATTTTGCTGCGTAATACTCCAGTTTCTAAAGAATAAAGCGTCTGTTTTATTGTTGGTCAACACTTCAGTTTTAAAGAAAACTTATTACATATGTTGGTGGCATTGCTCGAGTAAAGTGGCCACAGTAGACAATGTCCGCACTTTATTATGCACCGATGTTCGCTCCAAGACACGCGGATTTGCGCTCTCCTCAACATAAGAAAACAATGGATGCTCAAAGGGCAAACCTTTGTTTTGTGAGCCTTGTATTTAAACAAATACAAGAACAAAAATTCGAAGATGTGGTATTATTCCCACTCTGCTTCGTTCCTTATCTCTTTTCGTCTTCAAACAAAAACTCAGAAGAAGAAGAAGATTCTAACATATGCTAGCTGGGATTATGTTTGTTTAATAACAATTTGTGTGCTTCTTAAGAATCTTTCTTGGGAAGAGTGTTGCGCGCATTGTTGAAGAATACAGCAATAGATGTACCGCCCTGTTGTACTGGTAACAGAATACAGCATGCACCACAGCGGTATTATACCTATACATCTTACTTTTTCTGGCTGAGTAATTTATGCGCTAAGAGCGGTTTCAATACGGTGCTTGCTAACTCACCTCCAACACAGATTATATTGGTACTATATAATATACTGGTACGTCGAGCTTTTTTGGTTGGATAATTTATGCACTAAGAGCAATTCCAACAAAGGGTAAGTTGTTTGCCAACTCACCAAACAAAAATAACCCTCAAGTTTGTCAAAGCAACCATGAGAATTACTTCCATATTCGGCCTTTATAATGCCGGCCAGATAAGGATGTGGTTATAAACAAATGCTCAGATTGCAATCATAGACAACAAGTAAATGTTAGTCAAGAAATGCACCAACATTATGTAGCGCAAAAACTTATAGATGAGCAAGGAATGTTAGTCAAAAGTTATTTTTATTATTCCATTATATTGATGAACATGCTACCCTTATTCTAATTAAATACACAAGGATTACTTAAAGTAAAGTATCAACTGTTGGCAAGGGACGTGTAATTTTTAATCCTGCACCTTTTATTAAACTCTATAATCGCCTTTAAAACTATTGCACATACTTGAAATTTTGAATGTTAAAGAGGATTAAAGTTCAAAAACATGATATGGAATAGGTAAGTATGAATCTAACTTACAAACAAAACACATCCATAAGTCACGTTTTAAAAACATTATTAGAAGACTTTAGGTAGGAAAACCTACAACTGCAAGAATCTGTCAAAGAATGGACATATGAAAGAAAGAGAACTAAAAAAACAAAATGAACTCCCCCTAATCACCAATTTCCTCCACACTTAAATAACCTTATGAAATCCAAAAAAACAAACACAAAATAAACTCGGTAGTTCATTCTTTCACAAAATCTGAGGATTTTCCCCTCCTTGGCCCAGGGTAGATCTGCCCATGGCCATAATCACAGTTATTTAGTTGACAGAGTAAAATTTGATCGCTGCAAGTGTATAAACAATACTACTTTTTACGTCAAGAAGGTACACTGTTTGAACATTTCCACACAATTGCATCTTCAGCTAACAATTGGTTATGCTATTAATTAACACTTAAACACAATCACATATATTGCTTTTAACAAGTTGGAGAAAAGATACAGCTTAAGTTCATAGGAAGAACTAACTTACCAACCACCTTTGGTCATGGTGTCCATTTCAGATGATAGTTTCCAGTCTTGCCTATAACCTTCCATATATGATTGTATAATTTTCATGCCAGCCTGGAAATAGAACGGACATAACATGAAAAGCTAAGGAAATTATGTTTCAGTCAATAGAATTTAGTCTATGTTATGAGAGAATAGTTAGCATAATGTTCAAAGTCGATCATAAGTACCGATGGAGTGAAGGTGGTCAGTATCCCATTAGCAAATTTAAGAGCATCATAAGACGAATGGTTTGGATCGGCATATATTTCTGCATCAAATTATGAAGTAATACACTGAAAATGATAGGGTATAAGACATCTGCAATCAGTTTTTTGCTGCTCATGGATAATGAAAGAGAGTTGACCATGAACAAGTAATTTGTAGGAGCATTCAAATTAGTGAGCGTTTGTGCACGATTATTATATATGGTTTTGTCATAGCCACATATATAAGGCCACAAAGAATTTGACACGACCTATGAAAACTCACATTTTGGCAGCTGCAATTCCTATAGACTACTTTACAGTGCTGTTTTTATAAGTAAATGAAATAGCTAGTATTTTAATCGTTTTAAATACCACATTTTCCCAACACGTTCGAGTTTTCACATGGTCAAAATAATAATCTTGAATAAAAACATCTTCATCTCATCCTCCTACACGATCTAACTCAACTCCCCCATGCTCAAAGGCCACGAGTTTATGTATCTCAAACCATGATAAACTCACACTATCAAGCTCGACGTATCCACAAAGCATTATTATTTGTAACTATGATACCCAATCCTCAAGAACCAACTTATTATGACGGTGAAGTTTATTAAGCCAACTTGATTATGGATATGGATCATTGGATATGAAGAACAATCCAGCCATTCAATATTTTAAGTGGTGCCTATATTAAGAGGAATCAATCTCTGTGGTTCCTTGAATTTAAATCAAAAGATAGGGGCTTTTCAGTATTAATCCGAGCATGATACATAAATCTACATGGTGTGTGTGCGCACGCGCGTTTAAAAATCTTGTTAATAAAATTAAATGTAAGAATCAAAGACAATCATAAAAAGTTCAAAACTATAACAGTCGGAATGGATCTGGTTTTATTTTCTTATCCATGAAACTTCTACATGGAGTGGACTTGCGTTGCAGAAAGGCTAGTGAACTGGTTAATTCTTAATAAAAATCATGTTAGAAGTTATACTGGATGACATAGCCAAAAAGTTTTGAAGCTGGATGCCATCACTAAAATCCATGATCCATTTTAAAATGGTGAGCTTTCAGAAACTGATGTTTAGAAAAAGCAATGAAGTCAAGTGTGATATGATTCGTTCCAGGAGCTTTATATTACACTGGCATCAAGGTATATTGGATGATATCATCATCAGGGATGTGTCATAAAATTAACTTTACATTTGGCATACCTCCTGGAAACTTGGTTTGTTCAGAGAATGTCTTCGCCTATACAATAATAGTAATTGTTACTTGTTAGAGAAAAAAAGAAAAAAGATATTTAGCTTGCTCAGAATACAGAATTAGCTTGAATTTCGAAAAGTAATTATGCATGTACAATACATAAAATAAAATATACTGCAAGCATTGAAAGTAACATAAATTTCGAGAGTAAACCAATAATGCAATAACGACAATACACCTGATCAACACTTCCGGGTCCAATCAAAACAAGTGCTACCCCAGCTGCATCCATTTCATCCTACATGAGTACTATCAACAAAACTTGTCACTTTTCAGCATGGATTGTATTGATATTTATTGTTAAAGTCATCAATTTGTAATAAAATGATATGTGCAAGTAAAATAATGAAGCAGAGATAAAATCCAATAACTTTGTATAGCCAGATTCATGAGCCAGTAGTTTATAGGATGAGACTAAAGAGGACTAATTGATAACTTAGTTGCATAAGCAACAAAATAATTAATGACATAACTGTCCCGTGGTAGAGAAAAGTGCAACACAAAGCATAGTGGTTCTTCAGGTCTGCTGTAGACTTCGTAAATCACAATACCTTTCTTGAGGCAAGAAGATCAGCTCGCTTACGGCAGAGAACACATCTGGTTTAAAAAAAATCACACGAGATTTACAAAGACGAACTAGCTTATACGTCCTATTTTTAATTATAAATATATAACAGTACATTTACAAAGAGGAACTAGCTTATACATCCTACTTTTAGTAAGAAATATTAGAAATAAAAACAAGCATTGAGCAATGCCAGGAAATAGGAATTCATGTAGGGCTACAAAGATCTTGTCCAAACAAACAACAAACATTTCACTAATCTCTAGGAGGAAGGATATGGGAGTAGCAATGGGTTGAATCTTGAAAAGGGGTATGGATGATGCCTCTATGCATGTTAAATGGGTTAAAGTCATTGAAAAAGCTTTTATATTTCCACAAATATGCTACTGGTATAGACAGATTTCTCCTTCAATCAAACGTAATGATAATAATAATAATAATTAACAACAACAACATTCACCGAAGAATCCACACCCAAAATGGCGAGCAAACGCCACTACTGCTTTTCTCTCTCTCCAGATATCTGTAATGGAAACTTCTTTTCCATTTAGGTCAAAAACCCATATATCCTCTAGAGAACTAGCGATTTCTTGAGAACCAACTACAGACGTACCACCTATATACGCATAAACATGCAAGTTTAGTAAAACTTACAGAAACATGATTTTAGAAAATCCTAGAATAATGGAACTCATAAACCTTACACTGATCATTTGCTACCAAACAGGTGTAAAAATAAATTCGGCAGGAATCAAATTTTTGTTCAGAGGTGAGGTTGTGACAATTGTATAATACAGCATATGCCATATTTTGCCAGGGAAACTTGCTATAACATTATCACCACACCACATGACATTTTTAAGTAACTAGCAACCGTTAGATTTAGTCGTATTTAGTTCTCGTCCACTGGGAACGGAAATTTTCAGCAAAGAAAATGGACTTTCATTGGTCAATTACATGAATTTTGATACTTCAGTCAGGAAAAAAAAACATACTTCAACCACCAAACAGATATGAATCCCTAAAAGCCAGCTAATTCTGCAATATATCCCTTGTCAAATTTGTTGGCGTTTTTCTAACCTTATTACTATAAAACAAAACGAGGCTTTGGGGGGTTGTTTTGGGGGGGGGGGGGGGGTGGGGTATGTTAGGCTCTTGAAACTTTAGTTACAGCATGGAGTTATTTTAGGCAATTTGTATGTTAGAAGACTTGGTAAAAATTCAACCTATTTATTTGTTTTTTAAAAAGGCTACCGGGACTTCTTTACAAAAGATTTAAATACAAATAACTCCCATTATTTCAATATATACATGTCTTATTTTAACATTTCATTCTCTTTTGTCAGTTAAAAGTAGGCTGAAATCTCACCACCTTTGCTATGAAACCAAATAAGAGTTCCATCCATAAAAGCTAACCATCAAATCAGAGATTCAATGGTATTGACTGCATATGCTCTTCTCTCCATAATTAAAGGAATAACATAAAAAGAACAAGTAGACGGCCATCCATCCCAAATTAAAAGAAAATAGGAACTACTGTTCCGAATCAACCCTAACCTGTGTTATATAATATAGTCAAATGAAGTTGATTTACATAAAGTTTGTGAGCAAGGTTTTCAAAACAGAATTCAAATGGTGCAACCCAGAGCATGAGGCTCCCGCACAATAACAGGCTCTGTGGAGGTCGATAATGCACGCAGTCTTTCTCTCGCATTACGAAGACGCTATTTCCGGAATCGAACCTATGCACCCAAATCGCCATGCAGATGACCTAACCGTTACGCCAAGGCTCCACCTCTCAAAACGGAATTCAAATGGTAAATCATTAATTTCAGACTTATAAATCGAAATTAGATTTAAATCGTGAATAGTAGGCTCAAGGGTTTCACATTTTAAAATGTATATGTACTTGTATGCTAGAATTTTGCACTACGAAGATAATCAAAGGACATTCAAGTATGTAAAAGCGTATATTTTCCTTTATATAGCAACAAACTACAGGTTCTAAATTGATTTCTATGCTGAAGCTTCTACATCTAAAACTTAAACTTAATTTTCTTTTGTTTTATCTTTATTTGTTTAGAAAATAACAAATTTTGAATTGTAGATTCAAATGATTTCGGCACAGACATAATATTTTCCACAACTAAAGTTTTCTCCGAGTTTTGAATCAAAATTAAGAATCACATAGTAATTTGACAAATTGATTCAAAACAGATTTTAAAATGTAAAATTTGAAGGTTTTTGAAAATAATGTTTGTGAGCACAACACAAATGTTCATTTATTATTTATTTTTGTATCAGTGTAATTACTATATTCAAAATTAACAAATAACTTTATACAACTTTCCAAGTAGTCAAATATAAAATATTTTTAACCTATTTAACGTTTGTTTCCTTTTTTCCATTAGTAGTCATCATATATTTATGCATGTAATAAATTTATTAATAGCTAGTGAATGTAAGACGCTGCAAGTCTATTTAACATTGTCACTGCATATCATCCAACCATGATTATTATTATTACTACTACTTATCTTTTATTTTGCACATTTGTTTTACTGTGAGTAACTTTAAAAATTCATATAAAATACAACTTACAATGAAATGCTCATTGTTCAAATTATTTTGTCAGTTGCAAGTTCGCAGCAAAAACTCTGATTTTTTGTTGCTGAATCGAAGTGTTGATTTTTAGGCTTTGTTAATTTTTCTATAAGAAGTGTTTAATGGGATTAAGCACGTTGGAGTTCGGATTTTTGTTAGTCCAATATCGTGAAATGTGGTAGGAGTGTCTCGTTCCTAAGGTTATATTTAGTCCTAGCAATGGAATACTCCTACGACATTTCTTGAAGTAGTAATGATAAGTAGTCAAATTCCAACAAATCTCTACCTGACAACTCAATGGGTCTCAAGCAATTTCTGGTTCAACAATGTCGGTGCAATTCTTTTTTTAAACTTGATTATTGTTGTCACCACCATAGCTATGAAAGGCACATCATGGCGCAAGGCACGGCGAGGTGCGACAGTTGCGCCTATCGGTCCCATGACACAATGCACATGAAAAGGTGTAGCAAAAAGCAAACATGGCGTGCAAAAAAGGCACTTTTAAAAGTTGTCTTTCAATTCCTTTTTCGCGATGCAAAATTACATAAAAATTAGTGTTCGTCGTCTGATTGTGTTCACAAATGAATTTGTTTTTATTCAAATTCTAAAATATAGTTTAATCCTAATTTTTCTCTGTTTAAAGCCAAACTCGTGGTTTTTTTGCTATGGAAAAATCATTCTTTATGTAATATTCTTAAAACAAATTGTACTGTAGCATTCATCATTTGCGCACAAACTATCACTGATGTTTGGTAAATAACTATAAAAATATTAGTGAAGTAAAAAATGCAATATAGAACAGATATATTAGAATAACATAAAACAGCATAAATATATCAAAATAACACTACATAGAAAATATAATGAAATATAATTATCTCTTCTTTGTTTCACGCTAAAAATACAAAATCACCTATAAGCTTATGTTTGAAATTAGTCATTGAACAATAGTTATAAGCTTCAAATCCAACTTTAACTTCCAAGCAAATGATTAAACATTAAAAGATGTAAAAGAATCGAAATAAGTTTTATATTCATAACATTATGTTGAATGATATTTTTGTAAAATGCTCAATTTTTTGGACACTGCTAGTAAAAAATGTAAACTATATTACTGTTGTTTAATTAATTACATCATATGATAAATATGCGTTTTTTTAGTAGATGTGCAGTAATTAAAAAAGGGCACATGTAGTTTACTGCACGCCATGGTTCCAGGACTTGTTTGCATGTTTTTGTGTCGTGCATCGTTAATAACTATGATCACCATTTTGATTGTTGTTACTGTAGGATTATGTGGTGTTTATCTTCTGAAGTACCTTCTTATCCCGCACAGACTGATAAAGAATATCAATGTGCTTTGTACATGCATGGCAGACTCGGCTCTTTGCTAAATGAATAGCACTTTGGCTGGCACCATGATGTGACAAACTTCCAAGTCTTCAAGCAAGCCTTACAGCCAAATAGCTTCATTCACAACCTCTGTAACTGTCATATATTTTGCCTTTTGAGTAGGCAAAGCCAGTAGACTTCTAGCTAGATGATGATCTAGCAAGATGAAATATTCAACCAGTCATCAACCTTCATTTATTCAGATTACCCGCATAGTCGTAATCACAATGTCTGATTACATAAGCCTGTCATCTTGCTCGTTTACTTTATACAATGATTAAAATATATTGCAATATCCATTTCACAACTAATTTGTGTCCTTACTAGGATTACACATGAACATGCTCACTCACAACTTGCAAACCCAATTCACCTTACTAGCAACCTTGAATCCTTCTGGTCGAATCACATCAATTTTCTCATTGACATCATCATGTAGAAATGTGATCACGAAATGTTGAGCTAGTTCTAAATCCAAATGTGCTACCAAGGCCAACAAAAATCTAATGGAGAAATGTTTCACAACAAAAGAAAATACCACGTTACAGTCAACTGCCTCTTTCTAAGTGTAGCCCTTCGACACCAACCTTGCCTTGTAATGAACACCATCTTTGTCAGGGAATCCTTCTTTTTGTTAATGTATCAATTTGCACTCAGTCGATTTTATGCTCTCAAATAGTCATATCAACTGCCATGGCTTTCCACAAATTTCCAACGTCAGAACTACATACTGCTTCTTCATATAGGGAAGAGACATTATCACATGCAACTGCAATTAAAAGTGCATGGGTCAGTTTATTCTCAAACTGAGCAAGTAACTCACTCATATCCTCATATCGAGCATGCATCTTGATATCCTATATATCAACTGTATTTTTTTTCCTGCTGTTGCAAAGGTTTTTAGGTTGAAATTGTGGTTTAAAATTCCGTTTTCCATTCCACTCATCTAAAAATTCAATATTTGGTTCCATTTCGAAAATTCCAAAAATCACGCTTCAATTCCAGTTTGTGAATTCTGGTATTATTTTTTTAATACGCCAATAAATGTCCTTACTAATACTAAATTATAATAAATTATGCACATTACATTGAAGATATAAAACAAACAACATAAAAAAATTAATCTCAAAAACTATTTCATTGAGCATCATATGAATTGTGATCACCGTTGCTTTCATCTTTCATCTTGTGTCGGATTAATGTATTATCAGATCTAGTTAACAAATACACATCAACTTATCAAGTTAATAAATAATTAAACAGGTTATTTAGCAGTTCCATGAACTAATTATCTTCAATATTATATCACCCGGCCCATTAACAAATTATGCTTTGGTCATTTAACACTCCAGATCCGCTCCTATCTCTCTCTTACCTAAGCAATCTTTACAATCAAAAAAAAAATCACGCAGTCATCTTCACTTCTTATCATCGGATGGATCCTCGAACGTTGTTGCTACTGATAGATGAGAATGCCCTTCAGCTCTATGATGAATTTTCACTGTGAAATTTTTTTCCCCTAATTCGATAAAAGGGGTTTAACCCTAATTCTAGTCCGGCCCGGTCCGGTCCACTCTGGAACGGAACCGCTGGGATTCTGATGTGCTGACCGGAATGTTAAACCATGGTTGAAATCTCTTCTTTGTTTGACAATATCAACAAAGAACTAACTTCTTGATCTTCATCAACTAGGCAAATACAAATTCCACCTGTTGTGAAGTTTGCTTCACCCGTTGCAAAATTTGATCAATCTTTCTTATTATTACTTTAAACATGGTAAATTCATCAAAGGCAAGGTAGTCAATAGCGCATGCTAGTTTGTTCGCTTTTTAAAATTTTGCATATTTTTACAATTAATCAAATATATTATGCCTATTCGAATTTAATGTTATTTTTTGTAGATTTCGTGTCATATTCAAATCGTACCCAATATGGATGGATGAGAGTACGACAATAGGCTGGGGTACTTGTGCTATTTTTTACAACTACCAACTATATTTCAATAGCAAGCAATCAAAATACAACAAATTTCCACATGGAAACCTTTATCTCCTTTAATTCTGATAATAAATAATTGTTTTGTAATTAAATACAACTTTTTAAACATCAAGCACTTTTATTGTGCTTATTTAAGTTCCAGTGCTTGTTATATTATAACAACACTCAATAAGCATCAACTACTTTTTGCTGCCAAACACTTCTAAAACTAATCAACATATTACAATCGGCAGTTTTATTCAAAACAGATGTACATAGCTTTATTCCAATGATTTAAATGTGATGGTGAATCCTTCTATACTCCGAGATGGATACATGTTATTGATAGCATAGGCCATCACCGCGTCATTATTCTGAAACGCCAACACTCCTATGTAAAAACTTTTCACTGATGGACACCATTTACTTTCAACAACTTATTTGTCCAAGCTATTTTTCTTGCTCATTCATGTGTTCTATATTTTTTCCCTGTTCTTTAATGGTTGTAAACAAATAAAAAAATAAAGTGGAAAGTAAAACTATTTGTGAAATTTTAAAATAATTTACTAAACACTTATAATCAAGGTTTTAAATCTCGCCCATCAGACGACATCTCAACTGGGACCTGGGCGATTCGAAATAAACAATTCACTCAAATCTCCTTTCACCTAAATTTCATTCGAGATCCTGAAATCTGGGACGAGATAGATCTCGGCCAGCTAAATGTTTTTTTTTCCTTCTCATTATTCTATATAATGGGTTGGGATCATTAACTAACTCTTAATTTTTCTGCGTTTTATGTACTTTTTATTACCCTTTCTAACCATATTTCTTACTAATTATGAGCTTAATTCTCAACAAATCTAGGTTGATTTCAATTTTCATTCAGCTGTATTTCATGATCTGATTTAATTTATCAAAGATCCATTTTTTGGTCTAATCCTTGGTTTGTTCGGCTTCAAACTTTTGTTTCAGTTGAATTTGATTTTGAATCAATCAATAATTTAATTTGCTTTTTGATTCTATTTGGTCAATATTATTTATTTTACAGTTCCATATGCATGCTAATTTAGTACTTCACTCATTACTTCCAAAAAACCTTGTCCATACTAAATAACCATCATGAATTCAATAGGAGTGTATGCATATGTATATGGATTTCTTATGACGTGAAGGAAATTAAGATGATTAAGTTGTGCGAATTATCCACTGATTATTTTGGTCAATTATATGCATTTGCACATAGTTTTAGAAATTAAAATGAATATGTTCTCATTCAAACATCCAATTTTTAGTGATAAAATTTGATGGCAATAATAAAAACAAGTACTAGCAAACATATAATACATGATAGGCTACTTCTATTCCCATCCCAATTTTCTCCTTTCCCACTCTAATCAAAACAAAACAAAAATGAGAACCAAAATACTCGTAAGAAAGGAACGTAAAGAAGATAATAGTAAGAATTTGATGGCACGGTTCATCATCACTTTCCTGGGTTCAAAATTCATGATTCTGATATGCATTGCATCTTGATCTGCTATAACGCCTCCATCAGCTATGTCTCTTTATCAACATCAGAATCATGATATATTTTTCGATCAACTCCTCCATGATTTGAAATGTACTCATTGTGACATTTTATATTATATTCTTAAAAACCACATTGTTCATTTCCACTACATAGTATGGATGTGTTTTCGAGCTATTAATAACAATGGTGTTAGTATTACAAATCAAGTAAGTTAAATTTTTAGCAATTAGTAGGCATAAATTTAGTTGTACGTCAATTAATACTAATCATAACATGTATTCCAATATTGTTCCAAGACAAACTTTAGAATTAGAGATGTAAATCAGAGTGGACTCCAGATATACATTTATCTTGATATTTCGCGCGATGTGAAGCTGGATCTCTAAATTCTTCGATACATGATGGGAAGAAAGTCCAATATTTAAAACCTTGCTTATAATCTAGTGGTTTTTCACTAACGCTACAATATACAGATAAGTAATTTACAATATTACCTAAAGCCAAAAAAAAAGTCATATTGTTTAAATGAGGAAATTATGGAGAATGACAAACTTTGATAAAAAATTAGACTGAAAAACACCAAGTTCCGTTTTTGGACTGAAGGACAAACTTTGAAGAAGAAAATTAAGCTGAAAGACAACACCAGTTATAATTAGCATTATATTCAGTTTCTACACAATACAAAATGCTAGTTGTAACTAGTATTATATTCTGTTTTACACTATACAAAATGCTTGTTATAATTAGCATTGTCCTTCGGTCTATTTTATTTAAGTTGTCCTTCGGTCTATTTTATTTAAGTTGTCCTTCGGCCCAAAAATGAAACTGGTTGTCCTTCAGTCTATTTTTTTTAGTTTGTCCTTGTTCCTATTTTACACTTGTTTAAATTGTCATATATCTAAGTCATGTATATCGAAATCATACAGAAGAATGCTTTATAATTTTGTCGAATGTTTCTCAGGTACAACCTTAACTTCTACGTGATATGCTACCTTTTGTTCTACTTCAGGCACGCACGCACCCAAAAAAAAGGTCATATTGGTTATTTTAATGTATGTTCATTTTGTTCTACCGTTTTATTATTAGCCGGGTCGATAAGAAATCCTGGCTCCGTTATGTTCACCATATGAGGTTTTAATTTCTACTACACAAAGATGCATACTTAACCTTGGTAACAATGATAATTCGAGAAGAAATAATATAATCACCATACAAAGAATCGTATTGATAAAGGTTACCTGGGGAAGATGCCGAAGTGGCCACGACTGACCGTATCCCTTGACGCCAGTGGGAACGGTGAGCTGAAAAGGAAATATTAAGGGGAGTCAGTGGAAGATGGCGAAGTGTCAAAGATTGACGCGTGGGGTTCACCGGAGGAAGTAGTCGGAGAAGAGAAGTTGTCATCGGGTTTGGGGATTGAGTTCTTACAGCTTTGTTTGGCTGTGGCACGATGGGAACCGCGTTTTATCGAGGAAAAGTATCGGGGAAAAGTTCATAACCTTTCCGTTAGTTGAACCGTGGCTATAAAATGTTTGGCTATGAGCTGCCCCCAAACATGTAATAGCGCCATAAAATATCACTTTTCTTTCCTTAATGCACATGTTGCTTGTTATCCCGCCTTTTAGCAAGACCGTGATATCAAAAGATCAACTGAAAACCAAAGACAGTTCGTCCTAAAGATTGATTGTACGCAGGCTTGCTATGGATATCGATGAATTTTGTCCGAGTCCGGATCAAGCTACAATTGACAAGACACGACGAGCAAAGGCGTAGAAGCCAACATTTTAAATTTCAAATCAATCCAAATTCGTATGTTCAAGATATGATCGACGCAAAATTGAACATTGTTCTCGTTCGTATCCATCAAGCGCACGTCGTTCGTATCCATCAAGCGCACACTATTCGTATCCACCGAACATACACTGTTCGTATCCATCAAGCTTGCCCACTTCGTATCGGTCCGAGCTCATCCTACTTCGCATCCATCATCACCGGCTAATTCGTATCCATGGGAAGTTGTCGCTTCGTCTCGATCAACCCATGTACATCGCATCGATCCACCCGGCACATAAAGGATCGATACGAAACAAGCATCTTAGGAGCGATACGAAGTGAAGCCCATTAAATCGAAACGAACAGAGTCACGATCGATCAATGCGAACAGTGTATTATGCTCCTATAAGCGATCGATACGAATTACGCCGTAGCGATCGATGAAAACAAGGTGCTACAGATCGATATGAACAAGGCATATGCACAAGGAAGACTCGATCGTTCGGCACAAAAAGTGGACCAATCCAAGAATCTCGCACCATGTCGCCTTGCACACATGTGCTCGAGATCAAGTCGAACAGATCGATACGAATGTATCGATTCGAACCAAACAGCCAACCGGAAACTCGGATTTGCATCGATCATATCTCACAATCTATACGTCCAAATGCTACGAAATTTTCACTGGAGCTTACGTACAACCTGAGGAATGTTCATGCTAAGTTTCGACTCGATTGGACCAAATCTTTATCGATACGAAATTCGTTCGTATCGATCACGGATCGGGTTGAAATCAAGTGGGATCGATCGCATGGGCCCACACACATGCCAGAAGAAGTCTCGCGAGATCTGAGCGAGATATTTGCCTCCTACGCCTATAAATATAGCCCTAGGGCCTAAGGAAAAAGGACTTTTGGCTCTTCTGCATCCAGACTCTACCGGATTCATCATTGTACTCAGATTTTGCTGTTGTAATCAGTTGTAATCCTTTGTAATCAACAAGTGAATAGCAATAAAGTCATCAACTTCAAAATGGACGTAGGCCGAATTGCTGAATCACTATAAAACCTGTGTTTTTACTACTTTCTTCTTAATTTTCTAAGCGTTCTTCATTTTTGATTCTATACATACTTGTTATCTGTGATCGTGAACTGGTGCTTTCATCGATAATTGGGTGTTTGTGACCAATTTTGGTGCAAACATTTTGGTGCTTTCATTGAGAAACTAGCGCTCAGAGATTCTAAAGCTTGGAGTTCGGATTTGGAAAGCTAGATGATCAGATCTAGAAGCAATCATGGCCAAGCAATTAACGAGAAGACAAAGAACCGAAAGGAGTCAGCATGAAGGAAGTCAGGAGGCTTCCTCAGGAGCGAACCAAGCCTCGATCTTCATCACCAGGGATGAAATGGAGACGGTGTTGAAAAGACAGAGGAGATGATCCAGAATTTGTTCCGACGGGTTGGGCAACTTGGAGCACAAAATCAAGGGAATGCAGCCACGAGAGATGTTGGAGATAGGGATTGGGATCCCGGAGCAACCAGAATTCAAGACGGAGCGGGACCGTCAAGAGCATCCCCAGAGCTAGGGGGCATTCACACGGAGTAGGTTGATCCATCCTTAGGCAGGATACCAGACAGAACTATTCGGCATGGCGTTGATAGAGAATGGATGCTGGACCAGGAGAACGGATTCCGAAATTCCCTTGGGAACTCGGGGGCAGATCAGAGGCAATGGACAAGGAACACTGCTTGGCAACGACGATAGACTGGCGGAGATGTTCAAACGAGCCATGAGAGGCGGACTAATGAATGGAGATCTGGAAGACGTGAACATGAGCCCTTTTGCTTCCACAATCAGGCAAGCTAGGAACTCACTAGAATTCAAGCTACCAACACTGGAGATGTACGATAGAAGGACGGATCATGCAGTTCATCTGACATGATACATGAGGCATATGGAGGTGTTAGAGGCATCGGAGGAGGTCATGGCCCGGTGCTTCCCGTTGTATTTGACAGACATTGCAGCGCTATGGTTTAGACAACTAGAGAGTGGCTCCATTGGAACATGGATCGATTTGACTGAGAAGTTTATGAGGCAATCCAGAGTTCACATTTCGAGACCCAAGAGTGTGATGACTTTGGCCGCACTAAAGCAAAGAACCGAGGAATCTTTGAGGAGCTTTCTGACGCGATTCAATGCAGCGGCAGCATCGGTGGATAGATTAGATCCATCCATGGTTTTAATGGCAGTTGTATCTGGCATAGCTGGTGGCACAGAATTCAAGAATTCATTGACAAAGGGATCCCTCCATGGATCTAGGAGAATTTTATCACGAGGCTGAAGGATTTTTGCGATTAGAGGATGCAAATACAGAGGAAGGAGAAGGAGTCGATGTTTATGCAGTCAAAGGCAGAAATCCTCCTGAAAAAGGTGCAAGAACTGATAAAGGGAAACGGAAGGCTGAGGATAACGGTGGTGGACCGATGCGACCACGAAAGAAACCAAGATTCACTTCTTATACGGAGTTGAATGAGACTTTGGAGCGAATCTACCAGGATACCGGGGGCAGATTTCTTATCGAAAGCCAATGAGGAGGGATCCGACCAGCAATGAGAGAAGATCAGACAAGTATTGCTTATTCCACGAGCTGAATGGTCATAACACGAATGATTGCAGGCACTTTGAAGGATGAGGTTGAGGTGCATATCCGGAATGGTCTGCTATTGCAGTATGTGAGAAGGGGAACAACAACGGTGGAATGAAAGCGGCCACCACCTGCATTGACTAGAAACGACTCAGGATCGGGGCGTCAGCTTGTCATCAATTGATTGAAATAATGATGAATAAGTGGAAAGCTCCACACCAATGCGATTAAGTCATTTACACATGTACAGGACCGCGAACGATCCTCGGGCATACTCTGATACAACTACTAATCGCACCGGTGTAGATGTTGGCACTTTGACGTCTCTGTATTATCCTTGTTTTCCATTTTTTATGTTTGGACTTGATTTTATTGGACATTTCTGTTGAATGACTCATTTTGAATGTAAATCTACTATTTGTGATTCCATAACGGCTAAGCCACTTACACATGTACGAGTCACGAACGGTCCTTAGGCATGCTCTGAGATGGCGATAAACCGCCATAACAAACCGTTCAGAAACTCATTCGAACGTGAAATCTGACAAAGATGATACTAAGTCCCCCGGGCACACACAGTTCTCCTTGAACGATACCCGACCGCGAATGGTCACAATTCGCCTCGAACGGCACCCGACTGCGAACGGTCATAATTCGCCTCGAACGGCACCCCACCGCAAACGGTCATAATTCACCGCGAACGGCAACCGATCACAAACGATCCCAAATCACCTCGAACGGCGCGCCGACCACAAACAGTCACCATTCGCCTCAAACGGCATTCGACGGTGAACGGTCACATATTACCTCAAACGACATACGATCTCGAATGATCGTTATTCACGGTCAGGTAAGACTGTCAATCTCTTTGTAGGTCATTAACAGGATACGAACATCCAGCTTATCGAACTACAAAACACACCTTCCTACCATAAGGCATGTTTTAGGGGGCAAGTGTTATCCCACCTTTTAGCAAGGCCATGATACCAAAAGATCAACTAAAAACCAAAGACAGTTCGTTCCAAAGATTGGTTGTACGCAGGTTTGCTATGAATATCGATGAATTTTATCTGAGTTCGAATCAAGCTACAATTGACAAGACACGACGAGCAAAGCCGTAGAATCCAACATTCCAAATTTCAAGTCAATCCGAGTTCGTACGCTCAAGATATGATCGATGCAAAATTGAACATTGTTCTCGTTCATATTCATCAAGCGCATGTCGTTCGTATCCATCAAGCGCACACTAATCGTATCCACCGAACATACACTGTTCGTATCCATTAAGCTTGCCCACTTTATATCGGTCCGAGCTCATCCTACTTGCATCCATCATCACTGGCTATTTCATATCCATGGGAAGTTGTCGCTTCGTGTCGATCACTCCATGTACATCGCATCGATCCACCCGACACATAAAGGATCGATACGAAATAAGCATCTTAGAAGTGATACGAAGTGAAGTCCATTAAATTGAAATGGATAGAGCCATGACCGATCAACGCGAATAGTGTATAATGCTCCTATAAGTGATCGATACGAATTACGCCGTAGCGATCAATGCGAACAAGGTGCTACAGATCGATACGAACAAGGCCTATGCACAAAGAAGACTCGATCATTCGGCACAAAAGTGGACCGATCCAAGAATCTCGCACCACGTCTCCTTGCTCACACATGCTCGAGATCGAGTCGAACTGATCGATACGAATGTATCGATTCGAACCAAACAACCAGCCGAAAACTCGAATTTGCATCGATCGTATCTCACAATCTGCAGGTCCAAATGCTATGAAATTTTCGTTGGAACTTACGTACAACCTGAGGAGTGTTCATGCCAAGGTTCGACTCGATTGGACCAAATCTTTATCAATACAAAATTCATTCGTATCGATCACGAATCGGGTCGAAATCAAGTGGGATCGATCGCATGGTCCCGCACATGTGCCAAAAGAGGTCTTTCGAGATCTGAGCGAGATATTTGCCTCCTACGCCTATAAATATATCCCCAGGGCCTATGGAAAAAGGACTTTTGGCTCTTCTGCGTCCAGACTCTGCCGGATTCATCATTGTACTTGCATTTTTCTATTGTAATCAGTTGTAATCCTTTGTAATCGGCAAGTGAATAGCAATAAAGCCATCAACTTCAAAGTGGACATAGGCCTGATTGCCGAACCACTATAAATCCTGTGTTTTTTACTGCTTTCTTCTTAATTTTCTGAGTGTTCTTCATTTTTGATTCTCTGCATACTTGTTATCTATGATGTGTGATCATAAACTGGTGCTTTCATCGATAATTGGGTGTTTGTGACCATTTTTGGTGCAAACACTACTTTTTCATTGTTTTTCCAACAACTCAAACCCCATGAACCCTAAACTCATTTAATCGCAGGTGACGGATCTGACCATAGCCGCATTCAAACCCTAACATCAGAGAGGTCATCATAGTCAAATCAAGTCATCGCGTCGCAATCAAACCTTGTCGAAGTCCTCGCTTGACAAGCTTTTGAACGGAAATGAAACCCTAATCACGAGACAAAATTCTTAGTTACGTCGCAGTCAAATCAATTTCTACTAAGATCTTTGCCTTATAGGAAAAATGTAGGGTGAAAATCCTAATCACGTAAAAAATACATGATCATGATTTTTACCATGCAGTGGATCTACGTGATAAAATTAATAATCAAGCAGAGAGCCATTGCGTGGTAAAAATCATAACCAAGCAGTGTATCTATCTTGTTACTATTTTTACCATGTAGCACTCTGCAGAGTAAAAATCACTGAATTTGTTGTCTTTGTTTATAACCTTAGTGATTAACATGGTTTATATTTTTGTACTTGTAGAGGAATCAAACTCAAATGGCAGCTTCGAAAAGAAAAAGATGGTAGAAGGAAGACGACTGGAGGTATAAACGAAAATGAGGAGACTGATAGAAAGGTGGATGATGAAGGGAACAAAGAAGAGTATCAAGATGTTTAAAGAGATGAGGAAATTGTTGATGAGGGAAATAGTGATGATGATGTGGATGAGGAAGAGGACGACGATGTAAAGAATAATGAAGAGGGAAGCAAATACGATGTGGAGATAGATGATGATGCTGAAGAAGTAGCAAATGAAAACAATTCTGAAACATGATGATATGATTAAAGATTATAAAACTCATATTGCTTCGGTAATATGAAAGGGAGAAATATTTTAATTTTAAATACTTCTTTTCAAAAAAATTATATAACAATACATAAGACTAACATGAATTTGTATTTGTAGGAACGATCACATGTTACTTGTGTCAATCATGCATACAAGAGGTTGCAGAGTGGAAGATTCCAAAAAATGCAACTATTATAAAAAATATGGCTGCCGAATTGTTCTCTATTGTTAGCATTTGTTACAGGAGTGTGAACAAAAATCTTATATCGACATTTGTGGAACATTGGTATCCAGAGACTGATACCTTCCATATAACATTTGGTGAGATTACCATTACCCTTGATGATGTAGCTTCTTTATTGCATATTCTAGTAAAAGGCAAGCCTATACGAAGTCTTTCATTTGATATGAAACAAGTAATTATGATTGTTTCTAAATATCTAGACATCAGTAAAGAAGAAGCAATGATGGAAAAGAATGATAGTGCGAGCTATAAATCAATCTGTCTATGTTATTTGAGAAGTTTAAAGATGTTAGTGATGACTAGATTAATAGAGCGATTAGACGTGCTGCTCGTGCATATCTTTTATTCTTGCTTGGCAATGCTTTATTTTCTGATAAAAACAAGTCCCATGTTCATATGATACTTTTATACCCATTAAAAGATTTATAGGCCGTTGATACTTATTTATGTGGTTCGGCAACATTGACATTTCTACATAGGCAGCTTGGATTAGCTAGTCATATTCGTGTTAAGCAAATTGCATGGGAGACTTTGATATTTGAGCATTTTCCATGATTTTATCTTTCCATAAAACTATGCTTGAAATTTTACCATGTTCTGCTCGTGGGATCCATCTTTAGAGAGTAACTATATATGCTATATTTCTCAATATTTTTCAAATCGATTATTATATCTTTATTTATCCCTAATAATAGCAAGTTAACAAAGTTCTACCATATTGTTAACTATTCTCTCCTTATTTATTTTCAGAGTATTTTTAATCCACACACCCATGCACGTGACTATCATCCATATTATGATATTGCTTGGTAATTGGTATGGTGGTTGCATACTTTATGTCATCATAATAGAATATTGAGATAGTTTAGCAGAGTACAAAACATTCTCATACCTCTTATTCCTTCGGTCACTACGAGTGCTCCATGAGGAACAACTTCTACCATATATACTTATGTGTGATTTCATTTTTTAGAAAGTATATGGAATCATTGTTATCATCATGTTATTGCAAAAGGACGTCATTCAATAGTACTCAATCAATCTTATCTGATTTGCACAGATGATTATATTTAGTGGTATAGAGATCATAGTGTACTAAGGGTTCAAAATCTAGTTTTACTACCTGATAATATCATTCTTGCAGTATCACAATTTCATCCAACCTATGAGCAATTGTATACGGTAAAATTTACTCATATATTGTTTAAATTTAAATGATAATCAAGATAATTCAAAGTTAAAATATTTTATTTTCACTGTAGACTTTAACTGATGTGCATGGCTTGTTGGATGAAACAAATAAACAAGTTAATCTGAATGCGACTGGTAGTGCTAGAGTTGTTAGTAGATTCTACATCCGTAGGTATACCTAGTTATTTTGTTATTTGAAATAGATGGTGGTATTATTATGTAATATTTTTTGGCATGCTATGTTGTATCGACAATTTGCTATTATCTTATTTGTATGTTGTATCAATTGTTTGCTGCTATGGTTGTTGCATTAATGATATACTATGTTTGTTTACATTTGCATTTGTGATATATTGTTTGAAATTTTGTAGTCTTTATCAGTTTCCATTTTAGTATGTCATATAAAAAATTCAAAATTTACAACAACCTCGTAGGGACCATACGTGAATTTCAATACAACCACGCAATGAAAGTATGTGGGTAACTTTATAACCATGCGATACATATATGCGGATAAAATATAATCCATAAAGTGGCACCCTGACCTGGAACATGAATCACGTAGTTCTAGTACGTGAGCACCAAAAAATTGGTTCTTTTTCACCACGTTGGTTTACTACTTTGAAATAATACAAATCATGTCGAGTCAATACGGCTTGGAATATAAATCATTTTTAGGCTATTCTTTGTATTAAGACTAACCACGTTATTCTGCCATGTGGTTAAAATATGTACCATGTTAGATCCCTACAGTTGAACCAAATGTTGGCATAGTAAACCAAATAGAATCCAGTGGATCTAAGTGGAATCGACAATAAAACACTAAAAACAAAAAATAATTTTATAGTGGTTCGACAAATTCTATAGTCTATGTCCATTTTAATCTTACTGTTAATTGATTTTCATGTGCATAAGAGCTTTACAATTTGATTCTCGATCTAGAACAGCAAAAGTAAGCTCTATAATGACAATGGTGTGTAGAGAGTGGAAGATGAAGAAAATGGAGGCCAAAATTTTCCTAATCATTGCTCTACTCTTGTTATTTATAAAAGAATTACCCATCAGAGCCATCAGATCACGAAGACTTGGTAAACATTTAAATCCATGAAAATATGAAGGAAGATGAGGTCATCCCGTAGCACAAATCATGTTGGTACCGACATGAATTGTGATTGTCTTATGCAATCTATGGCCCTTCCTCCATTCTAGCTAGTACCTTCAAGTCTTTGTGCTTCTTGTATTACTTGTCCATTAACTCCCCTCGAGGCCTAGATGAATTAGCTCATCCAGTACTCATCTTTTGCTGCATAGCTTTGGGAATTACTTACCTGCACCTTTATAGGTGGACCCTAAGGAGATCACTTGAGCACATGTAATGACCTAGAATTTTAGTCATTTGAAATTCAGATATTTAATTGATTTCAAATATTCAAAAGTTTTTATAAGCTGAATAAATTATATTTAGAATATAGTGATTTAAATGGATAATTAAATTGTTAATTTAATATTTAAAATTGCCAAAATAATTGAAATTGGATTTAATGTGAATGAAAATGATTTATAATGTTGTATAAAATTCTATTTGAATTAGAATGATGTTAGTGAACTTTTAAAATTGATTTAAAAGTTAAATTATAGAAATTGAATATTTTAATATTTAACTAACGTGTAAAAATAGTCATTTTTGAAACAGTCTCGGATTTCGACGAAACCTATTTCATTGGATTCATAATGTTATATTATTGTAAGATTTCAAATCTCGTGTCAATCGGATTTACGGTTTCTCCGAGACAAACTAAACCGCGTAGAAATTTGTTCAAGTGGATTTTAATTTTAAATAAGTCAACTCGAAAACCTGTGTTCCAAATATGATCGAATTGACTCTCTATATATATTCCATTGTGTTCGGAATAGGGGTAAAACATTATAAACGTCAGGCGGCACGCTTTGATTGGAATTTGGAAAAAATTTGGGTGAATACTGTTTTGGAATTTTCTATAAAAGGACTTATTTTTCTTCATTTTGCACAAATCCTAACAACCCTAGGGCAAGCCGCCACATATATTTCAATGGCCAGAAAATTATCTCCTTCTTCCTTGATTTTCTCCCAATCCACGCAGAATTAAATGAAGGTTCAACTAGAAAAATGTCAAGCACGTTGAGAGCTTTGATGTCAAAGGCTACGATCGAAAAATACGCTACAAATTGGTGGAGATTTTCATTTGAATTCCCGCATTCCTACACAAATTTCAACATGAATATGAGGCCAAGTTTGCCGTCATTCTTGGCGATGGTAGAGGCGAGGAAGGGCTTTAGCATGGTGGTGGCCGATCGTTGTCTTGATCGAAGAAATGGGCACGAAAGTTGATGATAATCGGCGGCGTGTGGGTTCGATCTCGTGCATAAAGGCCCGGGGGAGAAGAAATAGTTAACGGACAGATCTTGCTTGATGAAAATTAAATTCCCAAGATCAGTTTGAAGTTAAAAATATAAAATGAAATTGTGAAATTAATTATATTAAAATTGTACAAACTTTAAAACGCTATAGCTTTTTCATAAAATGTCTGTTTCACACAAAAAAGTTGTGTTGGATCCGTATTGACGAGCACTACATTTTAGAGCTCGTTTGGAGCTGATTGGAGCTAGTGTAAATTTTGAGTAAAGTTAAATGCTCGTTTAATTTTATTCGGAATAAAATACTACAACTACAATTGGAACCAAAGTGAGTACAACTCACTCTTTCTGACTCACTGATATTTTTATATAAGTGAGAATAAATATTGTTTATAATGATTGATGATTATTTGGATGATGTATGATATATTATCTATATATTGGTTGGCATTTGGATATATTCCTACCTATTGGAGCAAATGAGACTCTATAAGTTCTCGTGTATGAGCGGATGACCCTTTGTATGCGCGTCTGCCTCGAAGCAGACGTTGTACACATATTCTACAGGTTGGAGGGATCCAACTGGATTCACCCGTATTGGTTTTATTTATAGATATTGTGATATGTGCTATTATCATGTGATATATGATGATTTGGATGACGTGATCGATGTTTTTAGTGTTGTTGCAGCATTGGGCCTATTTTGAAAATTTTAAAAATGTTAAGGTGATGATTTTCAAATTAAAAAGGATTTTAAAAGTTTTTTTGAATTTGTATGTTTTGTTAATTTTGAATGGTTAAGGGAACGAATTGATTTTTAAACAAATAAAAGATATAATTTTTATGTTATAAAAAATTATGATTTTTGGGAAATAATTAAAATGTGATTTTTGAATTATGGAGATAATATTTGGTAAAATGGTTTAAATGGAGATTTTTTGATTTATTATAAATGGTTTATATACAAGATTTATAAAATTGATATTTTATAAATCAAGATATTGGAATTGTAAAGGAGTTTTATAAGTGTTAAAATGAAGCTATAAATGGATTTTATAAGTCAATAAGATTTAAAAATTGATGAAGTTATAAAATGAATGGATTTTGTAAATAAAGATTATTTATAAGTGAATTAACTTATAAATTGGATTTTGACATGTAAATGTAATATATATACAATTGGTAAATAAAGGGATTTTATAAATTGAAATTTTTATAAAATATAAATGTCAATTTATAAAAATTGTTTTATAAATCCGAAATCAATCCACGATTTTGGACAGTGGATAATCCTTTAGTTTAATGTGCAGTAGTAATGAATGTGGTAAATGAATTATATCCATGAATAATATTTTAAATAAAATGGATATTTCTAAAAAGTGATATTTTAAATGGAGTTGAATGGTTTGAAGATGTTTTAAAATGTGTTAACTATCGAATACATAGATTTTAACATTCATTGTTGAAATAGACGTTTTCGAGAAATAAGGAAATGATGGACTATGTCGCTGTTGTTATAGTAAATGATTTTTGAAAGAAATTTTTTTTTTAGTATATGAGATTTATATATCTATCTTATTTTCGAATCCCTATACTAGCGATTTTGGGTTGTCATAACGATGTTTTACGCAGCATTCGTTTTAACCCAAATAAATGTGTTTTAAGAGAATGTTTTCCTTAAAGAATTAAATATATACTTAATCATGATTTAAGTTTATGCAATATTTTCTAAGTGTTGAAAATACATTGATTTGTGAATTATTTATTATTAAATAAGTATGTGGAAATGTTTTCCAGTATTGAAATGGTTTGAGAATATATATTTTTAAAGATAATTTGAAGTGAATATTTGGCAAGTGATTTAATTAATAAAAGATTAACTAAAAGGGCATAGTGATTGCTTATGGTGCTAAATATTTGTTTGTTTATTTTGATAGTTAAATAACCGACTATTAGATTTGACCATTTTAGTTCCTCAACTTGATGTGAGAACTATTTAGTCGTACCCTTAGTACGTAGCCTTCTGTGTAGGCTTGATTATCGTCTGTGTTGAGGATGTTGATTCGTATAGTGTGGAGTATTACTCCAATCTATCGAGTTTCCTTCTTGGCCCGAAGGATAGCAAGTTGAAATATAGAGACGTGATAAGTCTATGAGACTTAGTTTCAATTGAGAAACGCTTTTGCATTGTTGGTGCGAAGAGACCGGGATCAGATTTTTCTAAAAACCAATTTGGACCAACGTATATGCGATGATTGTGTAGGTTGCTTGTGATGATATTGATATTTCAGATTTTCATATTAGGGGACTGCTTGTTGATCGTTTGGGGTTAAAATCCCAATATACATCAGTAGCAGTGGTCTCCTCGTTATGAAATATCCAATGCAAGGACTATTCGCTACTAATCCGAGGCATTTCCCAATAATATGTTGGGAAAGTACATTCTGTTTGTCTTGTTCCTGTAAAACTTATATGGATGTTTGTCTGACATTGCATTTCTATAGATTACGTACATTGGTTTTTACAAACGTACATCAGTGGTGGCAGAGAAGGCAACTTCTCTTAGCTTAACACCCTCCTTGAGACGTATAAGCTTAAGGGTTGTATTTTTATGAAAGGCAATTAGTAGTCAACGGAAATTGCGGTGTGACATTCAAAGTAATGTCATTTGTGATTGTGAAAGGTAATCGTCACCTAAGGCCTCATCAACCGAAAATGACCAAAACAGGGTTATATAGCAAGGCTAAGTGGGTCGCTCCCAAGTGGTAACGACCCATAAATTTTCGATGTTTAAATTTTGTTAATTTAATAATATTTTATGAGTTAATATTGAAAGAAATAAAAAAAATTGCAATTTAATAATGGAATAATAACTAAATTAAAATGAAACAATGTTAATGCAAGTAATTGTCAATAATTTTAAAGACACTCCAATCCATCGTATTTAAACCTGCTATGCTTGGTTACTGGGTGCATCGATTATAGTGGGATGTAAAATGTAATAAAGTAATGTGTAATAATTGGTTGTAAAGAATAAACTTACAAATGTATAAAATGTATAATGGTGACAACTATTGTTCGTTACCAATGTATTTAATCAATAGCAATTAAATGTAATTAAACATTACTTTATGTAAGTTAAGATAATAACTGAAAATTTTGAATGTAAAATCAATAGAAATGCTAATTATATGCATAAGATTGCAATTGATTTAATATAAAAATTTGAAACCAGTGTAAATAAATGAAATGGAATATTAAGTGTGTATAAGTGACTAAATCTCAGCATAATGGAAATAAAATAGTTAACACAAATAAAAGATGAAGTTATAATTGTATAGCTGATTTGAACATTTGCTGTAATTAATGAACTTTTAAATGTAATTAAAAGTAAAGGGTAACAATGGTTATAAGTTACCTATTTATTTACTTCGTAAAATTTAGTTGAAATAAATTGTAGTTAATTTACTTAATTAGTGCAAATTAATGTAGATTAATTTGGAAATCGAAGAATGTAAATTCAATTGGATGTGACCAATGAAAATTTTAATCTAATACTACATTAAGGTTAATTTTGGTAATTAAATAAAAGCATAAGTATGTAAGGACTATAACGGTTGCTTGATAATAGAGAATTCATGAGTGAAATTAAAGGCATGGTAACACTAGTATAAGTTACCTGTTTATTTCGTTTAATAATAAAAATTGAAAATCAATTAGAGTAAATGGACCTTAATGATACATTAATAAGAATGAACGCGATAACTAAATTAGTGCACACCCTATTAATTGAAACAGATTGTAAAGTATGATTGATTGAAATTAGTAGATTGGGAAACAAATTCAGAGTTATGTTAACTGATGAAGAATACGTAATAAATTGTAAAATTATACAATCAATGTCCATTAAGTAAATTTTAATATTTATGGTTGATAATAAACGTTAGTTTAGTGATTTATTAATGAAATTAATGGAAGGATTGAAATTAGGTTTAAAGCAATGTATTGTAAGTAATTATAAATAACTGGATTTATTAAATTGAATGTTAAATACTATAATTGGTGAATTTATTTACTTTAAATTGATATGTGAATTGGTTTTAAAGGATTTCTAAATTTCTTAAGTAATACAAGATGATAAAATTTATGAATTATAGAATTTGAATTTAAATAGGGGTTTAATTTATTTAATTTATAATAATTGGATTAATGAATGAAATTAAATATTCAATTATTACGTTAATTGAAAATTTAGTTTAAATTGGAGATTTTTAATGTTATTGGTATGGAGCCAATGCTAATTTCATCCAGTTGACATCGATAAATTGAATAATAGAATGAAAGTGAATTCAATAGATTTATTTGAGATTTAATTTATAATGTTGAATTTAATAAAATTGAGAATTAATATTGAAATTTATAAATAAATCATCTCTAAATTGACATTTTAAATTTGTTTAAATCATTGTAAATGATTGTGAAATATAAAAGGGATAAAATTGGTCAGTTTTAAGATTGAAAGAAAAAAAAGAGGTTGGATTTTATTAATTAATTATTTAATTAATGTAAAAATAGCCATTTTGACCACTGACTCGGATTTCGATGAAACCAGTTCTATCGGATCTATAACGGTGATTATTGTAGGGTTTCAAGTTTCGTAGCGATCGGATTCGTAATTTGATCGTATGGACTCGAAACGCCTTGAAATCGATAAATTGAAATCAATATGAAAATATTGATTTTAGCATAACTTCTTCATACGATGGAATTTGGACGTGAAACTTGTTCCATCGCATTTAAAATATTTTAAAACATTTGTTTTGATATATGGGATGATCCATTTTCGTTCCGGAGCCGAAATGGGCTTTCGGGGGCATTATTATCATTTCAAACCAATTTGACTTTAGCAGTAACCTAGGAAAACGATGGAATTGGGCTTCGAAACCAGTACCATTGCGTTCAGAAGACCTTTTTACATTAGGCACGCCATGAGGCACGCTGTGTTTGGAGTTCGGGCTGTTTTGGACCTAACTTTATAAATACGGCACGTAAATCGAGAAATAATACTTTAATATGGCTGGAACCCTAGCCGCCATTGTTCTCCCTTTTCAATGGCCGAAATTTCTCCGTCTTCCCGCCTTGATTTCTTCCAATCCGTGCAACGAAATCAGAAACTTCCAAAAGCAAAGTTGTAGAGCTCGACGAGCTCTACACATCCAACGGTTGATTTGCGCTATAACTTCTCGGATTCGCCAAAATCGAGGCTCATAGGGTTGCGCGTTTATGGTGTTTTGCATGGCGATGGAGGCACCGTATTCGATGGCGTTTTGGGTGAAGGCAGGGTTTGTCGTGGCGCATACGATGGTGGTCTCTGATCGAGGTCTCGGCCTCGTTTGAGTGGTGTGCACGAAGGAATTGAGACGTGGTTGATGGGTTCGGTCTCTGGTATTTGCGTACGTGAGAAATGCAGGAGTGAAGATGATGACGTGGAATGGAGGTAATGTGTTCTTTTTTTTATTTTTATTTTTATTTTGAAATTCAAACACAATTTTCGCAATATCTCTCGCATACGAACTCCATTTCACACGTGGTTTCTTTTGTTAGGATCATATTGAAATTCCGGACTTGATGACGCTGGTTTGGATGAATTCTAAGAAGGTCAAATTTTTGGGTTTAAATTGGATTTAAATTCAATTTAAATTCAAAAGGTGAGTGTTTTAACACACTCACAACTTCTAAAATTTCTTATGTTTGTTAATTTGATTTGTGATGTGTTTAGAAATTTATTTATGACTGTTTGGCATGTTTTTAATCATCGTCTCAGTTAATTGCATTTATTTAAATTAAATTGTTATTTAATTTTGTTATTGCATATAAATTGCCAGTTAAAGTTTATTTATTTTTGCATATAAATTGACAGTTAAGATTTATTTATTCTTGCATATAAACTGCTAGTTAAACAGTTGTTAATCTTTTTTTGAATATAAACTGTTCATTGATACCTGTTATATTTTATATCCTCTATATTGATGTTTTGTTTAAAATTGACGATGATAGCAATAAATTGGTTGATGATTGATATTGGGTGAATGGATGATGTGTTCTATATTATATAAACTGCAAGTTATTATGCATTTTCATTTCATTCGGGATTGCGGTTTGAAATGATATACAACCGCATTTTTATTTTTAAATCGCGGATTGAAATGATAAATATCTGTATCACTTGACCATAGGATAGAAAATTATATACAGGCACCGCGGTATATATATAAAATTATTTTTGAAATGATTTTCTATGGTTTTGGAAAGAATACGGTTTAATAAATATTAAATTTTTGTATATATATAATAAAATTATTGAATTTAGTTATGTATAAATTTGTTTCAAATTTTTTAAAAAAAAAATCTAAATAATGAAGTTGATTTCGTTTATATAATATGGTTAAGTATCTATTTAAAAATCCTATTGTATATAGAGTTTATAATAACTCGAATAAAGGTAAGGTTGAGTATAAAGGTGAGTATGATTTGAATTAAAATATTTAAGAATTTCCTCGAAAAATTTGTTTGAAATGTAAATAAATTAAGATTTAAAAAGGTATGATTTTATAACCTGATTTTTATTAGAGGTTTTAAATGAATATCAAAATGATTTAAAGGATATTATCAAATAATTTAATTGAATATCCTGTTGTTGAAGTTCAAGGGTTTACTTAAATGATATTTGTTTTATTAAGTAAACATTTCGAATTTTGATAATAGGGATTGGATTTGATATATATTAAATTATCAAAGAATCCATTTTGAATTAGTGGAATATTTAAAGATTGAAATATATGAACTATAAAGTTTTGGAATATAGAATATGCAAGTTTTGAAATATATGCGAATTAAAATGGTTTATTTGGAGGTTCAAATTGATATTGGGAATTTATTGTGAAATTTAAAGAAGCTATTTTATTTTATAAAGTAATATAGTATTTGAACCGTTCAGTATTAAAAGTTATGTTTCAAAGTTATGGTTTCAAGGTATATATATTTGAAAATACTATGATTTTGGAAAAGGGATATTTATAAAATAAAAAATGATATCATATTGATTTGGGATTTTAAAAATATAAATGATATCGTATTTATATGGTTTGAAAGAGACATTATATTCTAGGTTTAAAGTATAGATTATTTTGAAATAACCGCGGTGTTATAATAACGATTGGTTGTTGAAGAGACCGGGATCGAAAGTTGCCATACTCTCTGCCAACTCCGAAAACCACTTTAACAACCGTGTACGCGGTGGAGATTCCAGAATGAAGTAGGATGGTGGCGGCGTTTCCTTTAAGGTAAATACGTGGACCCAACTCCCGTGAGTTGGCATAAGGTGGCTAAACAGGAGCGATCGACGGGTTAATTGAGGTAGCACCTTTGATCGGACACTTCCTTTCTATACTATACTCTGACTTTGGATTGTTTCGGTGGCCTCCTTCACTTTTGATTTCTTTGACTGAGGAGTTTGTCCGAGGTGGGCGGTAGGTGCGGGGTGTTACCACCGACCCGGAAGCGTAATTGGTATATCTACCCTGGCATTGCCTAGTTGTGCCGTGTCACCTACCATACCGAGCCTTTACTACGAGTTTCTATTTGTGTCGTACCTATGGAGTGTCTTCTCGTAGTCTCCCGATCAAGAGATATGCAGGCACTGTACAGACTATTGGCACTATTACATGTTAAGGTGGAAAATGTAAAGCCTTAACGCTATTTTAAAGTAAGTTTATTTTACAATTAGACACTATTATAATAGCGAAATATGCTACATAGTAAATAGTTTAACGGATCCTTAGAAGATGTAAATCCCGAGCATCTCTTGAGTTACTGCACTCATATTTATTTCTGTTAATTTAACTTACATAAGATCTTTTAGTTCTGACTCGAGTGTTTTGTCTTTTCAATTCACTCGGGTCAGTCCGAGTATTTCAGGATTTCGAAGACTTTAGCCCTGGAGGACGAAGATGAAGATTTCTATTATTACTATTTATTATAGTCCACTACACTCATATTGTTCCGCTGCATTGTTATATGGTATGTGTAACTCTGATATATGTTGTATAATTATAATCAAATATTTTTAAAACAGCTTTATAGACTATATATTTGATTATTATATTTTATCCTTCCGTTGTGAGATTCTATTTTGTTTTATTTCTCTCATTTTTCTTATTTACCCCATAACAATCCGCCCTTCCGAACGGTTTGAATTGGCACGTGTGTCAATTTAAAGCGTACGAAAAGGCGTGACGTTACATCTGTGGGATCAGAGCTTTGGTTTAGCGATAAACCTTAGCTTTGTGGGGTTTGACTCTTTATTAATAGGGTAGAAATACCCTATGGGAGTCGCTGAGTGTATATATATGAGAGAGCGCGTATTTGTTAGTGTTATAAAAGGTTTTAATATTGTGTTAATTTGTTCCGTTTTGTGTTTATAAATTCTGGTTGATGCATGGGACGCTATGACATCAATAGGGATTTCTAAACACTTAATAGGACAGACCGACATAATATTTCTTTTTAATATAGGTGAATGAAATAATTTTGCCTATTATATTTTCTATATATACATAAAGTAAATTTTATAAATGATTATATTTGGTTGTAATATATTTGGTTGTTAGGTAATGAAATTTATAAATAACAGTGAAACAAGATGGAAAATAAAATAAATCAAATTGAAAATTTTAGGACTTAAGTTCCGGGGTTTAAAAATTTCTTTCAAATAATTTTGAAATATAATAATAATATTAATTGGAAGTATTTTCTGATATAAGTATTTCAATATAATTTGAAAAGAAACGTTTTTAAAAGAAATTTTGGAAAGATAAAGTTGTACTCCCCTCTCTGTCGTTGGAAAATAATTTCGGTGATGAGTGCACGCATCATCGACATTCATTTTCGAGTTTGGAAGTGGGAAGGCCACTGTAGTAGTTTACTGCAGATTTGTTTTGATAAACAAATATAAATTTTAATTTTTTTTATATAATTGGATGTATAAACTGTAAGCATATACATTTATCTATTATTTTAAAACGATTTTTGAATAAAACCCGGTATTTAAATTCTTAGGTTTTCGATTAATTAATAGTTTCAATTGTTTTAGTGAAATGGAATGGAACCAATTAATAATTGGAGCCTTTGATTAAAATAAGAGACTTAATGCTAGGTTATAAATGGTATTAGAGGAAATTTGAAATTTGTAACATATGAAACAAAGAGTAATATTATTGAACATGAAATTTAATTAAAGGATAAGATAAAACTTATATAAGTTCATTTGCATTTTCTTTAACATATATAACTTACCAAATATAAAAAGTTGAAATGTTTAATAAGAAATGTAATGGAAATTGTACAAGTAAAGGTATGTAATGAAGAGTTCAATAAATTGCTGTTATTAATAAGAATCTAATGTTATAATTGTTATAAATCTAAGTTATGACTGAAGGGCCACTTATTAAGTATATTAGAACAGTTATAAAGAAATGGAAATAAGTTTAAGAAGGATTGAAGTTATTTATAATAAAATAAATGGAAAGATGAATACGTAAATAATATTAAGAGGGGAAAAAATGAATCACCTTAATAAATAAGAAATTGAAGTTATAGAGTTATAAACTTAAGTTGAAATTGAAGGATCTCTAAAATTTAATATAATAGAAATAGTGCAAAATAAATAAATAAATGAAACTGTAAGAAATAAATGAATATAATTGAGAAATGCATAAATGGAATGCAATAAAAAGAAACTTACATGACCTGAATAAATGAAAATGAATTGAATTAAACATGAATAACATGAATATTAATAAAGGAAATTATGTAATAATTGATAAATGATAGCATTAATGAATGAAATAAGATTTGTAAGTAATAAAGGAATAATTAAAATAGAAAGGTAAGCATTATAAATGGAATTTAGTAATAAATGGTTGAAGCTATTTATTAATAAAATAAGCAGAAAGATGAATAATGCAAATAATTGAAGAAGAAGAAAAGATAAACCATTATGTATAAAAAGGAAGTCAAACAACAATAGTATGAAATGAAATTGACTAGAATAAACTTAGTTTATTGTTTGGATTTGTTGTTTGTTTGGTCTATGGTTGTTTGGGGCAAAGATACTTTAAATCTGTTTGGAAGGTATGAATAATCTATTTAGTGTCACCTAAGACTGTTGAGTGAAGGGTACGCTTAGTAGTTTATTTTTCTTCCCGAACAATTTGAAGTTTTAAACCCAACAACTATTTGTTTTGTTTGAATGAATGTTTGAATTATGTTGATTCTGTATGAAGATTGTATGCTGTTGGTTGTTGAATTGATTGTTTGTCGGTGGTTGAACAACTAAATATTTCATTTTATATAATTGCTAACTTTTATCAGATTATATAAGTGAAATACAGGTTATGGAAGCAATTGCTACTGCTTTTGGTTTCATAATTAAGTGTAAATTGACTCTCCGTACAAAGGAGACTCTGCCAAAAATTTTCGAAAATTTTGGACTTAGAAAATATTTTGAAAATGTTTTCCAAACTTTATTAATTTAAGTATAAAAAGATCTGTTGGTTATAAATTGGTATACTTTATTTAAATTAATTAATTTTGTAAATTTATTTGTTTATAAATTTAATATTTAAATAAGATATATTGATTTCTTATCTTTTCCCTTCTTTTCCTTTTCGGGGACGAAAAGTTTTGCGTGGGGGAGAGTGTAACGACCCATAAATTTTTGATGTTTAAATTTTGTTAATTTAATAATATTTTATGAGTTAATATTGAAAGAAATAAAAAAAATTGCAATTTAATAATGGAATAATAACTAAATTAAAATGAAACAATGTTAATGCAAGTAATTGTCAATAATTTTAATGAAACTCCAATCCATTGTATTTAAACCTGCTATGCTTGGTTATTGTGTGCACTGATTATAGTGGGATGTAAAAGGTAATAAAGTAATGTGTAATAATTGGTTATAAAGAATAAACTTACAAATGTATAAAATGTATAACGGTGACAACTATTGTTCGTTACCAATGTATTTAATCAATAGCAATTAAATGTAATTAAACATTACCTTATGTAAGTTAAGATAATAACTGAAAATTTTGAATGTAAAATCAATAGAAATGTTAACTATATGCATAAGATGGCAATTGATTTAATATAAAATTTTGAAACCAATGTAAATAAATGAAATGGAATATTAAGTGTGTATAAGTGACTAAATCTCAGCATAATGGAAATAAAATAGTTAACACAAATAAAAGATGAAGTTAGAATTGTATAGCCGATTTGAACATTTGCTGTAATTAATGAACTTTTAAATGTAATTAAAAGTAAAGGGTAACAATGGTTATAAGTTACATATTTATTTAGTTCGTAAAATTTAGTCGAAATAAATTGCAGTTAATTTACTTAATTAGTGCAAATTAATGTAGATTATTTTGGAAATCGGAGAATGTAAATTCAATTGGATGTGACCAATGAAAATTTTAATCTAATACTACATTAAGGTTAATTTTGGTAATTAAATAAAAGCATAAGTATATAAGGACTGTAACAGTTGCTTGATAATAGGGAATTCATGAGTGAAATTAAAGGCATAGCAACACTAGTATAATTTACCTGTTTATTTCGTTTAATAATAAAAATTGGAAATCAATTAGAGTAAAGTGACCTTAATGTTACATCAGTAAGAATGAATGCGATAACTAACTTAGTGCACACCCTATTAATTGAAACAGATTGTAAAGTAGGATTGATTGAAATTAGTAGATTAGGAAACGAATTCAGAGTTATGTTAACTGATGAAGAATACGTAACAAATTGTAAAATTATACAATCAATGTCCGTTAAGTAAAATTTTAATATTTATGGTTGATAATAAACGTTACTTTAGCGATTTATTAATGAAATTAATGGAAGGATTGAAATCAGGTTTAAAGCAATGTATTACAAGTAATTATAAATAACTCGATTTATTAAATTGAATGTTAAATACTATAATTGGTGAATTTATTTACTTTAAATTGATATGGGAATTGGTTTTAAAGGATTTCTAAATTTCTTAAGTAATACAAGATGATAAAATTTATGAGCTATAGAATTTGAATTTAAATAGGGGTTTAATTTATTTAATTTATAATAATTGGATTAATTGCAAAATGAATGAAATTAAATATTCAATTATTATGTTAATTGAAAATTTAGTTTAAATTGGAGATTTTTAATGTTATAGGTATGGAGCCAATGCTAATTTCATCCAATTGACATCAATAAATTGAATAATAGAATGAAAGTAAATTCAATAGATTTATTTGAGATTTAATTTATAATGTTGAATTTAATGAAATTGAGAATTAATATTGAAATTTATAAATAAATCATCTCTAAATTGGCATTTTAAGTTTGTTTAAATCATTGTAAATGGTTGTGAAATATAAAAGGGATAAAATTGGTCAGCTTTAAGATTGAAAGAAAAAAAGAGGTTGGATTTTATTAATTAATTATTTAATTTATTTAATTAATGTAAAAATAGCCATTTTGGCCACTAACTCGGATTTCGACGAAACCAGTTCCATCGGATCCGTAACGGTGAATTACTATAGGGTTTCAAGTTTCGTAGCGATCAGATTTGTCGATTGATCGTACAGACTCGAAACGCCTTGAAATCGATAAATTGAAATCAATTTGAAAATATTGATTTTAGCATAACTTCTTCATACAATGGAATTTGGACGTAAAACCTCTTCCATCACGTTTAAAATATTTTAAAACATCTATTTTGATATATGGGATGATCCATTTTCGTTCCGGAGCTGAAACGGGCTTTTCGGGGGCATTATTGTCATTTCAAACCAATTTGACTTTAGCAGTAACCTAGGAAAATGATGGAATTGGGTTTTGAAACCAGTACCATTGCGTTCAGAAGACCGTTTTACATTAGGAACGCCAGGCGGCACGGTGTGTTTGGAGTTCGGGCTATTTTGGACCTAACTTTATAAATACGGCACGTAAATCGAGAAATAATATTTTAACATGGCTGAAACCCTAGCCGCCATTGTTCTCCCTTTTCAATGGTTGAAATTTCTCCATCTTCTCGCTTGATTTCTTCCAATCCGTGCATCGAAATCATAACTTCCAAAAGCAAAGTTGTAGAGCTCGACGAGCTCTACACATCCAACGGTTGATTTGCGCTATAACTTCTCGGATTCGCCAAAATCGAAGTCTGAGTGGTGCGCACGAAGGAATTGAGACGTGGGTGATGGGTTCGGTCTCTGGTGTTTGCGTACGTGAGAAATGCAGGAGTGAAGATGATGACGTGGAATGGAGGTAATGTGTTCTTTTTTTTATATTATTTTTGAAATTCAAACACAATTTTTGCAATATCTCTCGCATACGAACTCCGTTTCATGCGCGGTTTCTTTTGTTAGGATCGTATTGAAATTTCGGACTTGATGATGTTGGTTTGGACGAATTCTGAGATGGTCAAATTTTTGGATTTAAATTCAAAAGGTGAGTGTTTTAACCCACTCACAACTTCTAAATTTTCTTATGTTTATTAAATTGATTTGTGATGTGTTTAGAAATTTATTTATGACTGTTTGGCATGTTTTTAATCATCATCTCAGTTAATTGAATTTATTTAAATTAAATTGTTATTTAATTTTATTATTGCATATAAATTGCCAGTTAAAGTTAATTTATTTTTGCATATAAATTGACAGTTAAAATTTATTTATTCTTGCATATAAACTGCTAGTTAAACAGTTGTTAATCTATTTTTGAATATAAACTATTCGTTGATACCTGTTATATTTTATATGCTCTATATTGATGTTTTGTTTAAAATTGACGATGATAGCAATAAATTGGTTGATGATTGATATTGGGTGAATGGATGATGTGTTCTATATTATATAAACTGCAAGTTATTATGCATTTTCATTTCATTCGGGATTGCGGTTTGAAATGATATACAACCGCATTTTTATTTTTAACTAGCGGATTGAAATGATAAATATCTGTATTACTTGACCATAGGATAGAAAATTATATACAGGCACCGCGGTATATATATATATAAATTTATTTTTGAAATGATTTTCTATGGTTTTGGAAAGAATACGGTTTAATAAATATTAAATTTTTATATATATATAATAAAATTCTTGAATTTAGCTATGTATAAATTTGTTTCGAATTAAAAAAAAAAGCTAAATAATGAAGTTGATTTCGTTTATATAATATGGTTAAGTATCTATTTAAAAATCTTATTGTATATAGAGTTTATAATAACTCGAATAAAGGTAAGGTTGAGTATAAAGGTGAGTATGATTTGAATTAAAATATTTAAGAATTTCCTCGAAAAATTTGTTTGAAATGTAAATAAACTAAAATTTAAAAAGGTATGATTTTATAACCTGATTTTGATTAGAGGTTTTAAATGAATATCAAAATGATTTAAAAGATATTATCAAATAATTTAATTTAAAAGAATATCCTGTTGTTGAAGTTCAAGGGTTTACTTAAATGATATTTGTTTTATTAAGTAAACATTTCAAATTTTGATAATAGGGATTGGATTTGATATATATTAAATTATCAAAGAATCCATTTTGAATTAGTGGAATATTTAAAGATTGAAATATATGAACTATAAAGTTTTGGAATATATAATATGTAAGTTTTGAAATATGTGCGAATTAAAATGGTTTATTTGGAGGTTCAAATTGATATTGGGAATTTATTGTGAAATTTAAAGAAGCTATTTTATTTTATAAAGTAATATAGTATTTGAACCGTTAAGTATTAAAAGTTATGCTTCAAAGTTATGGTTTCAAGGTATATATATTTGAAAATACTATGAATTTGGGAATGGGATATTTATAAAATAAAAAATGATATCATATTGATTTGGGTTTTTAAAAATATAAATGATATCGTATTTATATGGTTTGAAAGAGATATTATATTCTAGGTTTAAAGTATAAATTATTTTGAAATAACTGCGGTGTTATAATAACGATTGGTTGTTGAAGAGACCGGGATCGGAAGTTGTCATACTCTTTGCCAACTCCGAAAACTACTTTAACAACCGTGTACGCGGTGGAGATTCCAGAATGAAGTAGGATGGCGGCGGCATTTCCTTTAAGGTAAATACGTGGACCCAACTCCCGTGAGTTGGCATAAGATGGCTAAAACAGGAGCGATCGACGGGTTAATTGAGGTAGCACCTTTGATAGGACACTTCCCTTCGATACTGTACTCTGACTTTGGATTGTTTCGGTGGCCTCCTTCACTTTTGATTTCTTTGATTGGGGAGTTTGTCCGAGGTGGGCGGTAGCTGCGGCTACGCGTTACCACCGACCCGGAAGCGTAATTGGTATACCTACCCTGGCATTGCCTAGTTGTGCCGTGTCACCTACCATACCGAGCCTTTACTACGAGTTTCTATTTGTGTCGTACCTATGGAGTGTCTTCTCGTAGTCTCCCGATCAGGAGATATGCAGGCACTGTATAGACTATTGGCACTATTACATGTTAAAGTGGAAAATGTAAATCCTTAACGCTATTTTAAAGTAAGTTTATTTTACAATTAGACACTATTATAATAGCGAAATATACTACATAGTAAATAGTTTAACGGATCCTTAGGAGATGTAAATCCCGAGCATCTCTTGAGTTACTGCACTCATATTTATTTCTGTTAATTTAACTTACATAAGGTCTTTTAGTTCTGACTCGAGCGTTTTGTCATTTCAATTCGCTCGGATCAGTCCGAGTATTTCAGGATTTCGAAGACTTTAGCCCTGGAGGACGAAGACGAAGATTTCTATTATTATTTATTATAGTCCACTACACTCATATTGTTCCGCTGCATTATTATATGGTATGTGTAACTCTGATATATGTTGTATAATTATAATCAAATATTTTTAAAACAGCTTTATAAACTGTATATTTGATTATTATATTTTATCCTTCCGTTATGAGATTCTGTTTTGTTTTATTTCTTTCTCATTTTTCTTATTTACCCCATAACAATCCGCCCTTCCGAACGGTTTGAATTGGCACGTGTGTCGATTTAAAGCGTACGAAAAGGCAAGATGTTACCTAAGTAGGGTATGATTATCCTCTTCTAGATATATCTTTACACGCTACGACATCGTGTATCTGATTATTGTGGTTTGTATGCTTTGAGGGCCCTCGTTAAAGGTCAGTAACAACCGGAGGATGATATATTCGGTACCATCTAGCTATAGAGATGGCCCGGTCTTGTGTTGGTAGAGGATCCTTTGTGATGGTCCTCGGTACATTCTTCTAGAGATGTACTTCCAGATGGTAGTCCCTTTACCTGATCATTTGTATGGAAATCCAAACTCCACTACGTGCCTGCCATTTTGATTGTATTACCCATTTTGGGCTATATGCTGGAATTTAATCAATGTAACAATTTCAGCTATGATTAATATTATTTGTATACTAGACACTAGTATAATATCAGATGATTTGATATGAAATGTTTTGGTTATTGTAAGGTACAAACATGTCCGTGTTTATATGTAGACTTGTCTTACGAGATACTTTTGTTTTGATAAAGGAAAAGTTTGGTAATTTAATAAATTCAGTTGAGTGTGTTTCTCACGCTGGTTTGCTAGACTGATCCGGGCGTTCTTCCCTTTCAATGCTCGGGTCTAACCGAGTATATTTACAGGTTTAGATTGGTGCTTTTGGAGCTTCAGAGGCGAGCTAGAGATCTTCATTTCATATACACGTATCGGTTTTGATTATTGATTATCCGCTATGCTTAGTTGTTGTTTATATTATCGGCAATTGTGAGGACATATTATTATAACTGTCTAGGCTTATAACTATTGTTTGATTGTTGAAGTCTGATTGATGTATGTATATATACGGTTTATGTTTTATAAAGATCATTTATATGAAATTACATGTTTTTCGCTGCGATGTGAGATTCTGTATTGTTCTGTTTGGTTCTATCTTCTCTCTTTTTTCTCTTCTCTGCTTCTCTCTTCTTTTCTTTCTCTTGACTTCCCGTCAATCGGTGCTTTTTGGATAAGACATGTGTGGATTATTGTCGATTCAAAGGGTATGAATTTGCGGTTCGTCACATTTGGTATCAGAGCTTAGATTTCGTATATTCCTAAGCTTTGACGTGTACTCGGTATTGATAGGGACAGTAGCACCCTAGATTGAGTTTGAGTGTATTATATGAGCGCATATTTGTTTGTGATATAAAATGTTTTATATTGTGTTTACTTATCCGTTGAGTTGTTTGTGAATTTTGGTCGGAATGTGGGATGTCATATTATCGATAGGGATTTCCAAACACTTAAACGAGGCAAGTCGACATGGTATCATTATAAATTGGGTAATTGAAATAATTTTACCTCGATTATATTTTATACATAAAAGAAATAATTTTTTAGAAATATTAAAGTGTATATAATTGATTGTTTGGTTGTTGAAAATGTAAATATATATAAGTTAATAAAATCTGTTTGAGTAATCTAAATAAAAATAACAATTGTAGAAAGAATAAATTATATAAGTAAATGAATTTTAAACTAAGAATTTGAAATTTTGAATCTCGTTGATTTCGTAGTTGTTTTTCAAAGTTTAGTGAAATTATGTTATTATAAATGTAAATAAGATAAATAAATTTAGAATGAATCTTATATAAGTAAAGTACAATAGTGAAATTATATAAGTAAGAGAGTTTATAAATGTGATTAAATATAAAAGGAAATTTTTTAAAAGAATAAAAGGCACTGAATTCACTACCATTACTGGGAAATAATAAGTGTGATGACTGCAGCATCATCGGTATCATTTTCGAGTTTCCGTGTGATGGATTTGCTACCAATAGTAAATTGAAAATTAAGTTTTATTGTGATAAAAAAAATTGAATTTGAAATCCAGGTTGAAATTGATGAATGTAAGTAAAATGAGTTTTGGACTTATAATATGAGATAAAAAGAATGTAATTTGGTAAAGTTGAAATAAATTTGAGTTAGTATAATAAAATATATGATTTGAAATTTAACTAAAGGAATGTTAAATAAATTGAATTAGATTTGAACCAAATTTGATAAGTTATTGAAATGAAAATTACACGCAAGGGGTAAGTGTTTATATAATATGAATTTGGAAGTTTTGGATAATTAAGTTGTATAACTTTGAAAATGGGAAAATGTAGGTAAAACCAATTTTGAAAATGGTTAAACAATTTTGTTAAGCAAAAAAAAATCTGAATTTGAATATGTGATATGAAATTTGACTTAAGCTAAATAAAATCGAAGTTGAATTAAATTAGTAGTGAACTTAAGTTGCATAGTGGAAGTAAATGCAAGTGAGATTGAAATGAAATATTATTTAAGTAATGTTGAATGAAGTTGATTTTGGTATCGAAGTAAATTAATAAAGTGAATTAATGAAATGAAGTAATTAATTGATTATGAACTTGAGTTATAAAATATAAATCAACTTTAGTTGTAAAAGTGAATTAGTGAATACTAGAATGCAATCTAAATTGAATATTAAACTAATTGAAAGTAAAAGTGTTAAACCAAAATGAATGTTGAGAGAAAATTAAATCAATTTGGTTATGTTTGGATATATGTTGGTTGTTAGATGGATGTTAGTTGATTTTATAGAAATTCACTAAGTGTTAGTGAAATTGAATTGGTGAAATTGAAAGCTAAATTAATTGAATTCAAATTGTAGGTGAAGTGATCTAAATAGAGTTGAATTTGATTTGATTTGAAAGTGAACAAACTTGAATGTAAATTAGTGAATATAAACTAATTGAGTATAATCAATTGTGATTAATGAATTTGATTAAAATTGAAAACCAATTCAGTGAATATTAATGAGAAGTGAATGAATATTGATTTGGTTATGGATTGATTAGATAGTTGTTTGATGTTAGTTGGATGATAGTTGTTTGATGGTGGGATTTGTTGTTTTGATTCATTTGCTATAATGGCATATATAGTTATTGTGTTAGCATGTGTTGTGTATTGATATTTTTTTTAGCAAAGCTAGCCGGCTTTATAGTGGGCCGTGCCACTGTATATAAAAATGGAAGAACAGGTGCTCTGCACATGCACAGAGCAACTAAGATGGAGATAAGTTTAAAGAACAGGAGTTAGACAAGAAAGCCTAAGCTACTAATACAGTAGAAAATAATCTTCCTCAGAAGAGGAAGAACAAAGTCGTCCATCATCCGCAGTAGGACCAATAACATGCGAAAACCCTGAGAAATGAGCAGCCAAACGAGGATCATAACCAACAGAACCAGGCGCATAAAGAAATTTCCTATCCCAAGTGACATCATAAAACTTACTTTTGTTCTCCTCCCCTAACTCACCATCCGTAATGAGGCTCAATCCTTCTCCCACAATACGATACATAAGATATCGACTCTCGCCACCAATCTCACTAATAAAGGCATAAAAAATTACCCTTTCAGGCGAATATCTCATATCAGAAGGAGAGTGAACCCAAGCACGCTCATCCGAGTACCAGGAAATGATATCAAAAGCGGAAAAAGTAGGTTCCCCCTTAAGGGAAGAAGGAGGAGAAGCAGAGGAAGGGGCTAGAGCAGGCACAGAACCAGAAGGAGCAAAGCAAAACGACGGGACAGCAGGAGGCTCCACAATAGGGGGACTAAATCAGGAGCTAAAGGCGGAACAGCTGAAGGAACAAGAGGAGCAGGAGCAGCATCCTTACGAACCCACTTCCGGACAGGAGGACGAGGAAGAGGTGTCTGGTCAACAAAAGGGACAACCAGACCAGGACAGGCTTCAGCACTATGACCAAAAGACTGACAAGAAGCACAAATCTCCGGTTTCCAACTATAGCGAACTATGACCTCAGCAACATGTTTCTCATCTAATTTGACCTTTAAAACCATATGCAAGGGTTTGTCAGGAGTGATCTCAATTAGAGTTTTGGCATATACAAGCTTCTTTCTGGCCACAGTATTAGTATCATAACATATAACCTTACCAACCAGTCCAGCAAGCCAGTCAATCCCAATAAGAGGCTGGAGAACAAAAGGAATATGAGAAAAATGGGCCCAGACAGGAATAGATAAAACTTGTTCCTTTGCACGACCCACAGAAGGACTCCAAGTAGTGATAATGAACGGTTTTCCATCAATAAGGAGAGGGTTTGCTTCCAAAATACGTTGCCTTTCATCACTACGCGTAAACTTAAAGAAGAACATTTCATTATCATAGTGAATAGACAAACCACCTCTAGGTTTCACACCATATTGCACCTCAACTTTACTACGTGATAGGGAGGATTAGTATCAAGAAAGAATCCAATCAAATGGTCTTTCCAAAAATCCACACCGGCCTCAATCACTTCCACGGGTGGAACCATAACTCCCTCGTTCTCAACTAATTCAAAACGACGAGGAGAGTGAATACCCGCATTACTTGGGAGCTTGGTAAACAAAGAAGACCATTTGGTTGCAGGCCGAGACAGAGGAGGGACAAGCGGATAATCTTGGGAAACAACTGTCAGTGGATCAATGTCATCGGCAATACAACAAACAGAAGGTGTGCTACCCAGTATTAACCCAGAATTAGTCTTGCATCCCATAACAACATCAACACAGTTATCAGCATCAATCTCACATTCATTTGACACCAAAGCAGAACAATTAACATTCGCACTAGCAACAGCAGATGCCACACCCTTATCTGACTTACACCCATGACTAACTATAAATTCACTTCCAACATCCAAACCAGAGACAACTGGAAGGCCCACATCCATAGACGTCCAAGCATTTGAAGGAGAAGCAACTAAAAATGTAGACAGAGAGGACGTACCAGATTTAGGAATTGGACCAAGCACCGATGGTGAAGACGAGACCGGTGATGAGATTACTGACATAACACCCGTTAATGGCAAAGGCAATTCAAGCACAGCGTGAGGCATTTCACATACTCGATTCGAAGAAACGATTCCCAAAGGCTCGGCAGAACCACGAGTCAGATCTGAAGATGAAGAACGCAAAGACTCGTTCGAGGGCATTGAAAGAGAGTAGGGCGTAAGGGAAAGGAGGACGGGAAGGCGAGAATGTAGGGGGGAAGGGGGCGGCGAACAGAAGAGGATGGGGGGTTACGGAGAAGAAGCATAGAAATTCGCCTGGAAACAGATCACCATTAAACATCTAATTAAAATATAAGTTGTGTATTGATATTATTTTCGTATATACATGTTTCTCATTTTTGTTGAGTGTTTAGTAGGTGCGGATGGCGCTTGCTTTGCATTTGGAGCTCGCTTTGCACTATATTAGCCGTATATGCTTGCTAATAATATATAAGTACATATCTCGGATTACATATCGTACTTTTACACTGTTTCCGCTATGGGATGCCTCATCCTTGAAGATAAGATGTATATTTGTGATATAAATATGTTGTGATCCTACTACGATCGAACTGCACAAAAGAGACGATGTTAAATCTTTTTGAAAATTTAAGGCGCTGGAAAATTTTGGGAAATTGAAAAATTTGTGAAAACTAAATTTTGATTTTTGAGTTATAATTTGAAACGAATTTCCTTGATTTTGAAAGAATAACTATGGATGGATTTGGAACTTAGATAAGTTTTTATAAGAAGTTTTACTATTGGATTTTGAAAAAGTTAAAAGGTTTAAATAATGTTGATGTCTAGTTTAGACGACTTTTTTTGAAAAGTTAATGGATTTTGTGATTTTTTTTCTTACTGGGGAATTTCAAGGACGAAATTCTTTTAAGTAGGGGAGAATGTAACGATCCAAAATTTTAGTCATTTGAAATTCAGATATTTAATTGATCTTAAATATTGAGAAGTTAATTTTATAAGCTGAATAAATTATATTTCAAATATAGTGATTTAATTGGATAATTAAATTGTTAATTTAATATTTGAAATTGCCAAAATAATTGAAATTGGATTTAACGTGAATGAAAATGATTTATGAAGTTGTATTAAATTCTATTTGAATTAGAATGATGTTAGAGAACTTTTAAAATTGATTTAAAAGCTAAATTGTAGAAATTGACTATTTTAACATTTAATTAACGTGTAAAAATAGTTATTTTTGAAATAGTCGTTGATTTCTACGAAATCAGTTTCATTGGATCCGTAATGTTATATTATTGTAAGATTTCAAATCGTGTTAATTGGATTTACGGTTAGTCCGGGGCAAGCTAAAACGCGTAGAAATTTGTTTGAGTGAATTTTAAATTTAAATACGTCGATTCGAAAACATATCTTCCAAATACGATCAAATTGGCTCTTGATATATATTCCATTGTGTTCGGAATAGGGGTAAAACATTATAAACGTCAGGCGGCACGCTTCGATTGGAGTTTAGAAATTTATCGGGTTAATAGTGTTTTGGAATTTTCTATAAAAGGACTTGTTTTTCTACATTTTGCACAAACCACATCAACCCTAGGGCAAGCCGCTACATACATTTCAATGTCTAGGAAATCATCTCCTTCTCCCTCGATTTTCTCCCAATCCATTCAAAATTAGGTGAAGGCTTCAACTATAAAAATGTCAAGCACGTTGAGAGCTTCGATGTCAACGGCTACAATCGAAAAATACGCTATAGATCGACGGAGATCTTCATTTGAATGCTGCGCGTTCGTACACAAATTTCAACATGAATATGAGGCCGAGTTTGCCATCATTATCGGCGATGGTAGAGGCAAGGAAGGGCTTTAGCACGGTGGTGGCCGATCGTTATCCCGATCGAAGAAATGGGCACGAAAATTGATGATAATCGATGGCGTGTGGGTTCGATCTTGTGCGTGAAGGCCTAGGGGGAGAAGAAATAGTTAGCAGCCAAATCTTGCTTGATGAAAATCGAATGTCCGAGATCAGTTTGAGGTAAAAAATATAAAACAAAATTGTGAAATTAATTATATTAAAATTGAACAAACTTTAAAATGCTATAACTTTTTCATACGAGGTCCGTTTCGCATGAAACAAGCTGCATTGTGTCCGTATTGACGAGCACTACGTTTTAGAGCTAGTTTGCCGTTAATCTAAGATAGTGTTAATTTTGGATAAAATTAAATGCTCGTTTAATTTTATTCAAAATAAAATACTACAAAGCGATTGGAACCAAAGTGAGTACAACTCACTCTTTCTGACTCACTGATATTTTTATACAAGTGAGAATAAATATTGTTTATGATGATTGATGATTATTTGGATGATATGTGATATATTATCTATATATTGATTGGTATTTGGATATATTCCTTCCTATTGGAGCAGATGAGACCCTATACATTCCTGTGTATGAGCGGATGACCCTTTGTACGCGCATCTGTCTCGAAGCGGACATTGTACACGTATTCTAATATGTATATTTTTTGCGGGTGATAGGTTGGAGGGATCCAATTGGATTCCTCTACCGTATTGGTTTTATTTATAGATATTGTGATATATGCTGTTATCAAGTGATACATGATGATTTGGATGCCGTGATTGATGTATTTAGTGTTGTTGCAGCATTGGGCATATTTTGAAAATTTTAAAAATGTTAAAGTGATGATTTCCAAATTAAAAAGGATTTTAAAAGTGATTTTGAATTTGTATGTTTTGTTAATTTTGAATGGTTAAGGGAATGAATTGATTTTCAAACAAATAAAAGATATAATTTTTATGTTATAAAAAATTATGATTTTTGAGAAATAAAATTGGAATGTGATTTTTGAAATATGAAGATAACTTTTTGGTAAAATGGTTTAAATGGAGATTTTTTGATTTATTATAAATGGTTTATATATAAAATTGATATTTTATAAATCAAAATATTGGAATAGTAAAGGAGTTTTATAAGTGTTAAAATGAAGTTATAAATGGATTTTATAAGTCAATAAGATTTATAAATTGATAAAGTTATAAAATGAATGGATTTTGTAAATAAAGATGATTTATAAGTGAATTAACTTATAAATTGGACTTTAACATGTAAATGGAATATATATAGAATTGGTAAATAAAGGGATTTTGAAAATTGAAGTTTTTGTAAGATATAAATGTGAATTTCCAAACATTGTTTTATAAATCCGAAAAAAAATTGAATTTGATAAGTTAATTATTATAGTTTATTAAGGGAATCTCATCCACAATTTTGGGCAGTGGATAATCTTTTAATTTAATGTGCAGTAGTAATGAATGTGGTAAAGGAATTATATCCACGATTTTGGACAGTGAATAATATTTTAAATAAAATGGATATTTCTGAAAAGTGATATTTAAATGGAGTTAAATGGTTTAAAGATGTTTTAAAATATGTTAATTATCGAATACATAGATTTCAACATTCATTGTTGAAATAGACGTTTTCGAGAAATAAGGAAATGATGGACTATGACATTGTTAATATAGTAAATGATTTTCGAAAGAAAATGTTTTGTTTAGTATATGGGATTTATATATCTGTCTCATTTTTGAATCCATATTACTAGCAATTTTGTGTTGTCGAAACGATGTTTTACGCAACATTCGTTTTAACCCAAATAAATGTGTTTTAAGAGAATATTTTCCTTAAAGAATTAAATATATACTTAATCGTGATTCAAGTATATGTAATATTTTCGAAGTTTTGAAAATAAATTGATTTGTGAATTACTTACTATTAAATAAGTATGTGGAAATGTTTTCCAGTATTGAAATGGTTTGAGAATATATCTTTTTAAAGATAATTTGAAGTGAATATTTGGCAAGTGATTTAATTAATAAAAGATTAATTACAAGGGCCTAGTGATTGCTTATGGTGCTAAATATTTGTTTGTTTGTTTTGATAGTTAAATAACCGACTATCAAATTTGGCCATTTTAGTTCCTCGACTTGATGTGGAAACTATTTAGTCATACACTTAGTACGTAGCCTTCTATGCAGGCTAGATTATCGTTCGTGTTGAGGATGTTGATTCGTATAGTGCGGAGTATTACTCTAATTTATCGAGCTTCCTTCTTGGCCCGAAGGATAGCAAGTTGAAAGTTGGAGACATGATAAGTCTATGAGACTTTGTTTCTATATGTGGTTGAGAAATGCTTTTTGCGTTTTTGGTGCGAAGAGACCGGTATCAGATTTATCTGAAAACCACTTCGGACCATCATATATGCAACGATCGTGTAGATTGCCTATGGTGATATTGATATTTTGGATTTTCATAGTGAGGGAATGCTTGTTGATCGTTTGGGGATAAAATCCCAATATATATCCAGTAGCAGTGGTCTCTTCATTATGAAATATCCAATCCAAGGACTATTTGCTACTAATCCTATGGATTTTCCGACAGAATGTGGTAGGAAAGTACCTTCGGTTTGTCCTGTTCCTGGACAACTTTTATGGATGTTTGTCTAACATTGCATTTCTATAGATTACGTATATTGGTTTTTACAAACGTACATCAGTGGTGACGGAGATGGCAACTTCTCTTAGCTTAACACCCTTCTTGAGACGTATGAGCTTAAGAGTTATGTTTTTGTGGAAGGCAATTAGTAGTCAACGGAAATGGTCATGTGGCATTCAAAGTGATGTGATTTGTGACCGTGAAAGGTAATCATTACCTCAGGCCTCATCAACCGAAAATGACTAAAACAGGGTTAGATGCGGCAAGGCTAAGTGGGTCGCTCCCAAGTAAGGTATGATCATCCTCTTCTAAATATATCTTTACACGCTATGACTTCGTGTATCTGATTATTGTGGTTTGTATACTTTGAGGGCCCTGATTTAAGGTCGGTAACGACAGAAGGATGATATATTCAGTACCATCTAGTTATAGAGGTGGCCGGTCTTGTGTTGGTTGAGGATCCTTTTTGATGGTCATCGATGCATTCTTCTAGAGATGTACTGTCGAAAGGTAGTTCCTTCACCTAGTCATTTGTATGTAAATCCAAACTCCACTACGTGCCTGCCATTTTGATTGTATTTCCTATTTTGGGATATATGCTGGAATTTAATCAATGTAACAATTTCAGCTATGATTAATATTATTTGTATACTAGACATTAGTATAATATCCGATGATTTGATATGAAATGTTTTGGTTATTGTAAGGTACAAACATGTCCGTATTTATATGCGGCCTTGTCTTACGAGATACTTTTGTTTTGATAAAGGAAAAGTTTAGTAATTTAATAAATTCAATTGAGCGTGTTTCTCACGCTGGTTTACTAGACTGACTCGGATGTTCTTCCGTTTCAATGCTCAGGCCTGACCGAGTATATTTACAGGTTCAGATTGGTGCTTTTGGAGCTTCAGCGGGCGAGCTAGAGATCTTCATTTCATATACACGTATCGGTTTTGATTATTGATTATCCGTTGTGCTTAGTTGTTGTTTATATTATCGGAAATTGTGAGGACAGGTTATTATAACTGTCCAGGCTTATAACTATTGTTTGATTGTTGAACTCCGATTGATGTATGTATATATACAGTTTCTGTTTTATAAAGATCACTGATATTATATTATATGTTTTCCGCTGCGATGTGAGATTTTGTATTGTTCTGTTTGGTTCTATCTTCTCTCTTTTTCTCTTCTCTTCTTCTCTCTTCTTTTCTTTTCTTGACTTTCCGTCAGTCAGTGCTTTTTGGATCAGACATGTGTGGATTATTGTCGATTCAAAGGGTACGGATTTGCAGGTCGTCACAGCACTCCTTTCCATGACCATATTATGCCCAACATCCCAATATTGAAACAACTCAGTACTGCCATTATCATGTCCATATTGACATCTTTTTCTTTATATACTTGGCCTTCAAACTCCTATAGGTACTTCCCACTATCGTTGCAAGCTTGCCTCCAAGTTCTTGAACTATTTTGTCTTCGTCTCGACATTCAGACTCATCTGAAAGCTGCTCGATTCAAATACTGGATATCGCTTGCCCCCTAAAGCATGCTTCTATTAAAATGAAGCATGCTTTGGATCAAGACAAATTTTATAGTCGTCTATGCAAATCCCTTGGTTATCCAAGAATCACTTCGAAGAGTCGTCTTTATTACAAGAGCATTCGTTCACTTACTTCATATAGTTGACGGACCACTCTCTACACCAAGGTTTAGTTCTACATCATTCTAAGGATCACCTGGGGCCTTAGCCATGTGAGAATTCCTTCACTTTTCTCCTTTTCTTTTGTAAATCATGTTGGTACTGACACTTCATGTCGGTACTAACATGGTATGTCAATTCAGCCCAAAATAATATATATATTATTGACTTTAGATTTTCACTTTCTCCTTTTCACTTTTTCTTTCTTTCTCAACCCCAATTGCTCTTGCCTTTGCAACTCTAAGCTTCAACAGCCACCACTATCTTTTTGACTACACTAGGTCGCCGCTGTCACCTTATCTTGATAGTCGCCTCCGCCTTTAGGCATCTCCACCTCCTAGATAAATCGGTCTCAATTTTTTAATCCCTAAGTTTCAGATCTCTTTCTCAGATCTAGATTGACAAGAGGTGGGTTGTTTCGATGTCGTAATGAATTGAAGCAGTGTCATCATGGTGCTCGCATCACCACTATCCGATTGCGGTGCAAGAGAAACATGAATCTGTGGTCTACCCCTTCTCGTGCCCTAAGTCATTCAAAACTCATGTTGCCTTAGGAAAATTCTAGGTCGAACTTGGGGTTGACACCAAGAAAGCCATAGGTTTGCCCTGGCTCGCTTTCCACTTGGTGTTAGCATCGAATCACGCTTGACCATTACTTGGGTTTCCTATGATCGAGCTTAGTCATGCATGTGTGTTGAATTTCAATACATGCATATGAAACAAAAGGCTTTAATGAGTGTGGTCGGTCATGAATCAAGAGGTAACCTTTGGTGGGACAGTCTTGGAAAATGATCGCGTCGAATGCACTCCAGCACGTCCAATATTTCAAGTCACTATACAATCCTGTGATTTTGCAGAAAATGCTCTATATCGTTTCGAACAGCAGTTTCATTATTGTTCACTCCACGATAACAAGTAACATCCAATACATAGTTCCATCGCACGATGGAGCTCATTTTCCAGCATGAGTAAGCTATCTACACAAAATGTTTCGCTTGTCAATTATTGGACATAGGATGTATACTTCATAGACCGGCACTTCACATTGCCTCGGTCAACGTTCGTAATTCGATTGGTCAACACACGTCTACATCCATTAGATTCTACACGTCAGCTGCATGGGCGTTTATTGAAGTAAAATTTTAAAATAAAACATACTTATCTGCTTACTATTAAGCTTTCATTTTAGAATGACTTGTCAATCATCTCGTCTCAAAGTTGGTTCTAAACCCTTAACTCCTCCTAAAGTTGGTTCTTCCACTGCTCGGATCTTTACATCTACCCCAGCTAAAATGAAAGGTCAATCATCACCATACTTCATGAAAACTAGTTCCAATGGCACCCATTCGGAACTGGCCTCCTCCATCAAACAAACAATCTAGATTAAGAGTTCTTAATGACCCTTCAGATCAAACTCCATTGATATTAACTGCTAAATCACTTCAGACAATTTTCCTTTTCCACGGAACCCCAAAGGGCAACATTTTATTGCCAAGAGTCGATCAGCAGATGAATGACTCCCGTTAAGGATACACTAGTTGCAACAAGTACATGTGCTTAGGTGGATCCGTCCCACCTTTCATTGGCTTTCTTTAATTCTTTCTATAAGAAGTTGGTCTAGCTCCAACTCAAGTGCATCCCAGCGGATATGCCTTTCTCTACTCTTTAATATTCTATTCATAATGCAACCACTAACCTTCGCGGAGCTGGCACGTCTTTTAAGCTTCAAGAAGAGAGCTGAATCACGCTTTTTGTTAATTATCGAAGCTTGGTATCGCTTCAAATTTATCTTCGCACTTCACAACAATTGTTGTTACCTCAAGAACGAATTTTTTTTGCCCTTTCGGCTTCAACCGGCTCTAGTTGTTTGGATGTAATCCTTCTTCCCTAACCTTTTTTAGGCTTGGTTTCTCTTCATCCAAGTATCTAACTTCGTTTCCATTCTCTTCATGGATCTTGTTAAACGAGATGCTAGCTGTAGGAACTAGGTCCGCACGTAGTGAGGTTAATGGTAAATTTCAAAAAGGTATTCCATTTTGGATTTTATTTAGCCCAAGAAGTCTAAATTTATTTATATCTAATCTAAATTAATTTCAAATGAAATTAATATTTTATTTAATTTGTAAATAAAGTTTAATTTAATGTCATAATTATATTGTATTGTATGCATGTCGCATATACATGTGTGCGTGCGTGCACCTGCAATATAAATAGTGCACATGGTTTAACTTGCTCATGTATAAATACCATGATTTACACCGCAACAGACATTTTAGTCCCTCATATACCTATGCGTTGTCTAATATATATATATATATATATATATATATATATATATATATATCTGTGTGTGTGTGTATGTATGCATATATATGTATGTATGTATGTATACGTGTATATATATAGTTATACATATATAATATAAAATAATGTTTTTAAAATATAAATATTTATATGTACATGTGTGTGTGTATAATTAAAATTATAAGATAAAGTAATTTTTAAATATTGTTATAAATAATTTTGAATATAAAGCAATTTCAAATTTTAGATCTAGATCTGTGTTATAAATATCTTGATTTTTCAAATTCAAATCAATGTATTAATTTTAAATACATACATACATACATACATATATTAAAATAGTATTTTGAAAATACATATATACGTATATATATATAACAACTATACATACAAGTTTTAATATGAATAAAATGATTAAATAATATATATATATATATACTAACATATGCACGACCTTAATAATATTAATAAAAATTATTATCTGTAATTATAAAATGCTTTTGGTTTAAAATAGTTTCTTTAATAAAGATTTCTGTATGGAAAACTTAACTAAATTTTAGAAAAAATATTTGAAAAACAATTTAATACATAAACATAATTTTATTAAATATTTCTTGTATATTTCGTAATATATGTGTATATTGATATATATTTACATTACATAAACTAGGTATAATATGTACATATATATTAAACTATACACGCATATATAATTATATATATATATATGGAAAAAAATTAATTTCTAAAACTATAATGTACTTAAATTAATAAAATATATACACATATTTCATACACTTATGTATGTATTTTAAGTTAATTTTTGTTTAAAAATCATTCTTATATTATTTAAATTGAAACAAACAAATTAATTTGAAGTCGTGACTTGTATGTTATTATATACATCTATAATTTTTTATTAAATATTTGCATTATTCATCCAATGTAGATGGCACAAACATAAGTGGATTTGTAATAATTCATATACTATCTAAGTATATAATGACACATAAACAATTATGCACATTTATATATATGTGTATATATATACACATACATATATAGGATTTTAATTGTCTAAAACTATAACGATCCGCCTTTCTTACTACCAAAGATGACGATGCTTGGTATTCATGCGTTGATCATTTAGGCATCTGAAAGATGGGTCATTAGGGGTGAAGGAAAGAAAAAATAGAGGAGAAGAAACTAAAAAACACAGAATCTCACAACGCAACGAAACAATATATATTACTCAACAAAATATATTACAAAGTCATTTCAAAAATGTTACATCAGAGTCATACTAATACAAATTCTACCCTAGGACAGTTATCAACAGTTTGTCCCTACCTAACCGGTGCAACATACATATAATACAGTGGAAGACAAGGTAATATGAAGCCACCTGATCCAAGCTCCTCCAAAATGAATCTGCGGAAAAACCTGATGTACTTAGCTGGTCATTCAAATTTGAGCACCTAAGAATTTAGGGAAAAAAATAAACTCCGAGTTAGATGTGGGTCTTGTGTGAGTAAAACATAAGTCTTTAACTTTATAAAAACCTTTAACTCAAAGGCATCTTGTAAGACCACGCCGTATATAAACAAGGACGAGGTTTTACCTTATGATAACCAAAGCATTTGTATATGAAAATCCTATGATATTTTAAAAATGCCTATGGTTTCAAATAAATTTCAAAATAGTTAAAATTGTTACCATATTAAATTATAGCATACTATGCTCTAAAATAAAAACCATAAAGGCACATATTGGAGATTTGATTCCATGCTATGGCAAGGTATGGGACTACCTTCTGATGGTGCGTCCCTAGAAAATGCACTAGAGTCTGATAAGAACTTATTGTACCCCTGCTATATAGAGTCAGCTACCCTTTTAACATGGAAAATCAGATTACCTCATCCCATTTTGACACCGAGGCTTTATATTATCACAGAGTTTGCGCATAAAATATCTCAAATATGGACAATCTAGAACGGGATAGCGGCTCGTAATGGTAGCTGACCACATAGCTCTGCTGCATACCCTGTTTTTTCCATTTTCCGGTTTGTGAGGCTCGTGAGGTCACGTCTTTACCTTTATATAGCACTTTCCCCTTGGAATGCCACATTGCCTTCCAATCGATGGCGCAATGTCAGCGTTCGTCCATACAAGTCATTTAGGAGATGAACGAACCGAAGGCGCTACTTCAACTACATCCATTATGGAATCACACTCAAGATTAGCAGCAAGTAGCCCTTGCACTTCATAGAGCTCTGTCTTTGATTCCACCATCTTCAAGATGTCTTCGCTTTGAAATGCTTGAGTTGGATCGAATTGGTTTTCGGATAACATATCTGATCCCGGTCTCTTCGAAACAACTTTCGATAATTTTCGGTAAATTCAACTTCGGTTCTTTAGGAAATAAACAGTCAAAGATAAGAGCAGAGGTCATCCCCTAATTGTTAGTGGATGAATTTCCTTATCATATATACTAGGAGAACAAAATGAGATTTATATGCACAATACAGCATCATCGGAGATGTCTGTGCCATATAACTCACGTGTTTCTCTTAGATATTTCCAAAGTTACATTTTGGGTCCATATTTGATAGTCGGTTATTTAATTATCAAATAAACAAACAACAATGAATTCCCGTAAAGAATAAGCCTTAAAATAAATCACTTTTTTTAATAATCTCTTTTCAAAATGTTTGTCTAAATTATTCATGTACTTATCTCTCTGACATAAGTATATTCACAAAACATTTGTGAATAACTTCTTACTTCCAAATCATGTTAAAAGGGATTAAATAAATATTGTTTAAATTGGAGGTAAGGATAACCCTCAACGCTGTCCAATCGGTGTTAAATGTGGAATGGATGTTCCATACCACCATTTTAAAAGATCAGTTTAGAGAAATTCGGATCTCAAATTCCTTTCGTACTTCTTTCGATAATCCTTTTTAATCAAATCTATTTCATTCATGAAATCTCTTTTGCTTGAAATCCAAATCCATTTCAAAATGCTTTCCAAACTTCTAAATTCATTTATAAAACCCTTTTGTAAATATTCAAAATTATTTATAATAATTGCTTTTATGAATATCTAAAAGTTTTATTTAAATTTTTTATGAATATCCAAACTTTTTTATAAACTCCTTTTATGAATATCCAAGCCATTTTCTAAAACTTCTTTTATAAATACCTCAAAATCATTTATAAAACTTCTTTATAAACCCTTCCTGTTTAAACAATTTCCTAGATAACCTTAAATCAAATTAGCTTCCTTTAATAAACAAATCCATTTTATAAATCTCCCTTATTTATGAAATCTTCTTTGCTTACAACTCAAATCCATTTACCCAAAACACTTTATAAATTTCCAAATTCCTCTAAATATCTTGTTCAAAATGCAATAACTTTGAAACATTTCAAAAAGAAAACAAAACATTTATCTTTACAAAATCAAACGGAGGCATTGCGACCGTAACGGTACTTTTATTTTGACTTTATTTATCCAATTTAACATAGCACCACATAACAACAGTTATATAAGAAATCAATAAGTATTACAACCAATCAATTTAAGTAAATGTCTAAGTAAAATTTAATAGCAGAATGGTGTTTTGTTATGCTAATAGATGTAATTTAATATTCCTAATCAAATAGAGTTACTTAAAGGTAAACAATACATAAATCAGTTGGTTTAAAATAAACTTGAAAAGAAAATGGTTTTAAAAAAAACCGATTACTTAAATTCAAAGCGCTTTTAGAATAAATTAAAACCCTTATAAACGAGACTCAAATTCTTGTTAAATAGTAATTAAACTCTAATTAAAAGTAATTAAACCTTATTAAAACATAATTAAATTTTAATCAAAGGTTAATTAAATAAATCCCCTTTTAAAATAATAATTAATAAATAATTATCTTAAATAAATAATTAAATAATAATCATATCCTTAATTAATAATTAGCAAATCATGATTAAGTTAATTGATTAACATTTAAGTTTAAAAAACCATTTTTATGTTTCACAATGCTTTCCAAGTTCAAATTCATTTATAAAACCCTTTTATAAATATTCAAATCATTTATAAAACTTGCTTTTATAAATATCCAAACTTTATATATAGATTCCTTATAAATACCCAAACCTTTTTATAAACTCCCTTTATGAATATCCAAATCATTTTCTAAAACTTCCTTTATAAATACCCCAAAATCACTTATGAAACTCTTTATAAACCTTTCCAGTTTAAACAACTTCTTAAATAAACATTAATCAAATTAGCTTCCTTTAATAAGCAAATGAATTTTATAAATCTCCCTTACTTATGAAGTCTTCTTTCTTAAAAACTCTAATTCATTTACCCAAAACACCGTATAATTTCAAAAGTCAATAAAACTCTTAATAAAAACTTCTTTTCATTACATGGAAAACCATTCTCATTAGTTAAAAACATCCTTAGTAAAACAATTTGTCAAATCATTTTTTAAAATATCTTGTTCAAATGTAATAGCTTTGAAACCATTTCAAAAGAAAATGATATATTTATCTTTACAAAAATCAAACGAAGGCTTGGTGACCACAATGGCGCTTTTAATTTGATTTTACTTATCCAGTTTAACATGGCATCACATAACAATAAGCATATAAGGGATCAATGCATAACAATCAATCAACTTAAGTAAATATCCAAGTTGATTATAATAGCAGAATGGTGTTTTGCTTCACTAATAGATGTCATTTAGTCTTCCTAATCATATGGAGTACTTAAGGGCAAGCGACACAGAAATCCCTTGATTTTAAAACAAATTTGAAAAGAAAACGGTTTAAAACAAAACTGATTACTTAAACTCAAAGAAATTTTAAAACAAATTAAATCTTATTAATTTGAACCAAATCCTTTTTAAACAATAATTAAACTCTAATTAAAAGTAATTAAACTTTAAATAAACCTTGTTTAAACATATATAACTTTAATCAAAGATTTATTAAATAAAATCCCTTTTAAAATAATAATTAATTAAAAAACATCTTAAATAAATAATTAAATAATAGTTAATTAATACTTAATTAATAATTAAATAATAATTAGTTTTAATTGAGTAAAAAATCATGATTAACTTAATTGACTAACATTTAAGTTTAAAAATCATTATTAACAAATGATTTAAGTACTAATTACCTTTATTAATCAATCAATTAATTAAATAATCATTAAATAGTTAATTAAATAACTATTCTCTAATTACTAAATTGAAGTTAGAAAACATTTTCTAACAGGTTTTTAGTTTAAAAACAAGTAAGATTAGAAAATATTTAGATTTTCCGAACTGCGCGTATAACGACTATCGCTACACGGACCTGTAATTTTCAAAACTTGAAATTTTGATTTTCTAACTTTTAAAACTTCCACTTTGAACCCTTTCCTTCTTTAAAATATAAAATAAAATTTTGAAACCAAAATCAAAGATTTAACTTAAAAACATTTTGCTTTGAAATAAAAAAAAAATTCGATAAAAAGAAGGATTTCTAAGTCGTTTTTGGTTAGCAAATCGATGTCTTCATGTAATGAACCCACATGCAAAAAATGCAACATTCAATCACAATAAAACATCATAATATTTTAGCACAATCATAAGCAATAATATTACTTCACAAATACTACCTAATTTTTTGAATTTTCAAGGTATAATCTTTATCGTCTACTCAAACTTCGGCATAAGCAATCAACACCAAATCAACATATATGCACATATACACAGCATGTAACACTACTGCCTATTTAAGCAACACTTTAACTCGTAAATTGTACAACCTTAAAAAGTTAGTAGCTTGAGTTTTAAAAATATGAAATTTACCCACCAAACTTTCACTAAATCAAACTAAACTTACTCTCGACTAGCTCACTTGCTCCTGATTCAACAAAGTGAAGATGTGGACTCTTGGAAGGCTAAATGTGCTCGACCCTAGGTGCATTGGGTTCGCCTAGCAACAAGAGGCTCGGCCCTTGGATGTTTTGAGGTGTAGGAGAATGTTTTGTGAAGAGAAAAGTTTGGGAATTGAAACGGGGTGGTTTAAGCTATGTTCAAAATGTTTTTACATATTATTTTATTAAGACCACTTTATACATATTTTATTACTTCCCTAAGCCTATAAATACTGCCTCCCTTTCATAGTTTTCATTTTACAAATCCTACTTCGTTTCTTCACTCCCTCGCTTCTTTTTTCATGTCCACTTTATTATGAGGGATATTATATACTCTGTTTTTTGAGACTATGATTTTTTTTTCATGAGACATATTGGATTTTCAGACTTGTATGTGGTATTTGGTATTTGACTTATTTATGAATCCATTATGAAGTTTTGTTTTAGTCAAGTTATTATTCTAAGTTTTCGTCGTTTTTATCTATTTTTGTCTTGTGAATCTTAGTCTCTATAAGCTTTAGTTATACCTACAAGGCATCATGCCTTTTAATGTGTCCTTTTGGGTATATTAAGGGGTGTGTGGTGTTTCATCTGGTATCAGAGCCTAAGGTTATAAGATTCCTAAAAATTTATTTTTAAAAGTAAAGTATTTTTCAAAAATAACTTGTTTTAAAAGTATTTTTCAAAAAAGAACTTTTAGAAATGATTTTAAGTATAAAAGGGTTTTTATAAACATTCCCTCATAAGTCCAGTTCAATCTTCCTTTGACTCTTTCGTAAACTATCTTTTTCCTTTCGTAGGATGGCTGATGCCCCGAACCTTCCCGAAGGCATTCCTGTCCCAGCCTGGTTTCGTAGGTACTTACAAGCCACGACTCCAGAGGTGCACGGGCCGGCACCCAATCTCGCACCAGCGGGTGGGAATCCCATCAACCCACTTGTCGCCATCAATTTCTCTTAGCTTTGTAAAGATTTTGCGGGTTTGGGCGGGAAGATTTTTTCTGGCAAGGAGACTTTTGTGGAGGCAAGAGCATGGATTCAGGACACAGAGAGGATTTTTGGTCTTTTGGGACTAGATGATCAGCAGCGAGTTCGGTTAGCCTCTTGGCAGCAGAAGGAGGAGGTATCTTATTGGTGGGAGGTCATCGATTTGAAGGGAAGGAATATTACTTGGGATGGATTTCAGGAGTAATTCGATAGGAAGTTTCTATCTCAGGTGGAAGAGAGTGTTTAGTTGGAGAGGTTTATCAATTTAAAACAGGGGAGTCTGTCTGTTAAGGAATACATCAATCAACTCAATAAGCTGTCGCGGTTTGGTATGGATTTGGTGAACACGCCGCATAAGAAAGCTATGAAGTTTGCGAAGGGATTAAATCAACCCCTTTAGGGATTAGTACTGACTCATGTACTGATGGGAGCTACTTATGAGTCTTTGGTCGAGATGGTGCTTATATCGGATGCAGTCAAGGAAGGAGAGTCTAAAGAGGTGGTTAAGTCAGAAAGTTCAAAGAAGAAGTGGTGAGAAAACAATAAGAAGAAGAAGAAAGGTGATGGTCCTCAAAAGCAGATTAAGAAAGGAATAAAGTTCCGTAGTTGTGGAGAAAATTGGACATATTTCCAAGGATTGCAGGAAGGAGAAGATGAAGGGTAAGTGCTATACTTACGGGCAGCTTGGTCATATGAGTAGGAGTTGTCCCAAAGGAGATGGTCAGGGAGCGAGTGCACTAGTTATGCAGATTCAAACGTTAGATGAAGCACCTTCCAGTAGCATTTCAGATAGAGGTAGGAAAGTCATAGTTGAAGGTTTGATTTCTATATCTGATTTTCCCATTCGGACTTTATTTGATTCTGGAGCATCACTCTTTTATCACTAGCTCTCTAGTGGATGTTTGCACTTGGACATATCATTAGTAGTAGATCCCATTATTGTTTCAAACCACATAAGAGGATCGACACACTAATCTATGGTTTGTATGGGTTTGAAAATTTTTATCCTAGGTGTAGAATTTGACTACGATGCCTATGTTTTAGGATTCTCGGGGTATGGGATGATCTTAGGGATGGATTGGCTATCCACATAGGGAGCTATATTAGACTGCGAGAGGAGATTCGTTAGACTTGAGACTTGCAATGTTAGGACTCTGGAGGTATCTTGCGACCCACAAGGGTCGGTCATGTTAAGTTTTCTCTATTCCCTGGATTCATCTTCAACGGAGCTTGATTCGGTTCTTGTCGTCAGATATTTTCTTGACGTCTTTGAGGAGGTAGGGACTACCCCCTAAGAGATAGATTAACTTCAGGATTTATTTGATCGAGAATTCTAAGCCTGTAGCATTACCTTTGAGGCACATAACACCTAGGGAGAGGAAAGAATTGAGCAAACAGATCCGTGAGCCTTTAGAAAAGGGATTCATAAGAAGGAGCATATCGGAGTTGGGAGCGCCAGTCGTCTTCGACACTAAGACGGATGGTTCTCTCCAATTTGCATGGACTATAGGGAATTAAATAAGCTCACTAAGAATCAATATCCACTCCCTAAGATTGATGATCTTTTGACTACTTACTCGGCTCTTCGGTTTTCCCAACTTGATTTAGCCACTGGATTCCATCAGCTTAGGATCGCTGATGACAGCATATATAAGACTTAGGACACCCGACGGATTCTATGAATGGATGGTTATGCCTTTTGGGGCTAATAAATGTCCCAACCCATTTGGTTGAGCCGTGTTTTTAGAAATGTTTTACATAAATTCATGATGGTATTCATGGACGACATTTTGGTGTTTTCCAAGAAGTATGGAAGAATATATTATCATCTTATGAAAGTACTTCGTACAGTTGAAGATATAATTCTTAAAGTATCACTTTTGGCATAAGTGCGTTTCTTGGGACATTGAGAAGGTCTACACATTATAGGAATGATTTTGTACATATAGGATTCAGATTTTGGAAATCCAAAGAAAGGTAGGCAAAGGTTAGAGATGTACAATAAAAATTTGGTGGATAAGAAAGGCCATGTGTAGATAATTATAGGGGTTATAATTGCTTCACATAAGTGGACTTAATGGTAACACCTTGGAATAAGTATAAGCAGCAAAGAGAAATAGGAGTAAAAGACACAAGTTTACTAAAGGTACTCCTAGGGTAGTAGGTAGGAAAATCCACTTTATGTCTAACCCAATAAAATTAAATTATTAGAATGGAAAAAAAGAATTGTCAGTATTTTTAAAAGTAAATATTGGGTTTTTGGAAATATGGTAAGAAATTAATTTTTTTTATATGATGAAAATTTTGTTGAATTTTTATAAAAAAATTTATTATAAAACATATATAGCTCACTAGTTTCTTTGAAAGTAAATAAATAAATAAATATAAAAACCTAGAGTCTATTAAGTATCAAAACCATAGGTTATAACATTTGTAACAGATGTTTTCGCAAAAAATAAAAGGAACATAGACTGTAACCCTATTGTTATAGTAAGTAGCTCCAATGAGAAATGTTATTATATAGTATATGAGATTTATCAATATTTATTAAATTCATACACTAGTACTTTTGAGTTGTAGTAATGGTGTTTTACGCCACATCTGTTTTAAACCCAAATAAAAATATTTTTAAATATAATTTCTAAGAATAGATATAAAAGTGATTTATGAATATACTTATTATTTAAATAAGTATAAGAAAATGTTTTCTAGTTATAGATACATTAAAACAGTTTTAAGGATGAGTGTTTCTAAAAATAAAACATGAAAGTTAGATATTAGAAAATATCATGGAAGAATATAAATTAAACATACTTTAATCTATTGGAATGAAAAGAATAATGGTATAATTTTTTATGAAACCAATAAAAATGTTTTGTGTAAGTTACATGGGAATACATGAAAGAGATGTACAAGGTAGGGGAAGCTCCATATTTTGTATAGCCCCTTGCCGAAAATGTAGATTAAATTCCTTGTAACTTCACAAAAACATGAAATCCTCTTTTAAAAGGTTCACAGAAGATTTTAGCGTTAATAACCTCTCATAAGAGAAAGAAGTTCCAATACATTAAGGCATGAGGCTGTTAAGTAGGATAAGAAGATGTTTTGGAAACATATAAAGGATATTTTTAAGATGTTTTAAATGAAAATGGTTTGGTGAAAAAGTAAATAAGTTTTTGATATGAAAAACCTAAAAGTAACATTTGAATTTTTTTTTATAGAAAACTATAAAAGTATTTAAAAGAAAGAGAGGTATAAGTTTTAGACTACAAAAGTTTGGAAGTTTTCCCCTTTAGGTTTGGGAAATAATATTAAGTAACCAAGTATTTTTGAAATTAATAGAAACTGAAAAGATAACACTTTTAATGACAAAGAATCTGGGATTTGATGGTTTAATAATTTAGAAACCTTAGTTTTTTTTTAAAAAGTGATAAATACCAAACCAAACTCTTAAATGTGAAGTACATAGGAATCATTTTCTAGGAATAAAGTATAAGGCTATGAAGGAGACAGCAGGAATCACTTAAGTAATAGTGGATGTTCCCGTAAAGTGCATATGACACTTATGAGGGCCTAGGAATGTTGATTCATGAGCAGTAAAGTGGGATCAGTAAGATACTAAGGTACGCATGGTTAAGAATGGATATTTTTAATTTTGGAGGAACTTGGAAGAAGCATGTTTCTCAAGTGGAATTCACATGTGATAGTAGTTCTCAGGCTAGCACTGGAGTGGCATCTTTTGAAGCTCTTTATGGAAGACCGTGCTAGTCATCTTTGTGTTGATTAGAGTCTATGGAAAGATTGCTGCTTGGTTTCGATAGGGTTAAAAAGACTTCAGCGAAGATTGGTTTGATTAGGAGAAAATTCGTATCTCATATCCATATCTCTTTGATAATAATCTTTCGAATTTTCTTTTTCCATCTTTAGTTTTTTTCTTTCTTTTATTATCTTTTAGGAGAGTAGAACTTAGGATTTAACTTATGGATGTAGGATTTGATGTAAACATGTTATTAGAACATGTTATGAATGATGTATGCTATTGGTTGCAAGTGTTTGCTAGTGAATGCTATAGACGCATATAGGTACACTAGGCACTATTATTCTTTAAGGATCGGCCTAACTAAGACACCAGAACATATGAAAATGGATGTGTGCGCATTTTTACTTATTTCCATGGTTGCCATTAATGGATGTTTATCACATGATTGTTGCATTTGGATGATGGTTATAGCATGCATATAGAACTATCAGTTATCATTTACGAATTTTTTGCATTCATTTGGATACATGGCACAGACATGATTGCATAAAAGGAGGTCAACTAAATCAGTGGACCGCCTAATCTTTTGCATTAGTTAAGGAACATTTGAACTATGATAATTGCATAAGTATCATAAATTGCATTAGAAATTTTTTAAGGACAATGGATGAATGGTTGATGATTGAGTAGTTAGTTGTAGAATTGGATGAAAACATTTAGTACTTTCTTTTATCCTTAGAAATTTCAGGGACGAAATCCCTTAAGGAGGGGAGAATGTAACAACCCAAAATTTAACCTATAATAATTAATTCGTTAATTAACTAAATAATAAAATAAATTGGTGAAATTATCAGAAGTGAGCCACGGGAGTTACACCATTGAGTCCGTGGTAATTTTCTGATCAATTTCCATATATAGAATATCAGAAACCGAGCTAATATGACCAAGATAGAAATAAACAAAGAAGAGAAATATATTATATACATATATAAGGCAGTCGACTGGCCTGTCGACCTGGGCACCAGGAGGTCAACCGCGGTCAACCCGCCTCCCTTAACTGTGAACGAACGAACGTTCGTTCGTTCGAACGTCCTAGAGCTAATTTTGCTGACTTAATGATATGTTTTTCATTCTTTACCTCGATTTGGTCCTTCCATTCTTGCATCCAATGGCTCCTATTTAGCTTATGACGTGGTTGCATCACATTCAATCTTCAAAATCCAAAGGTTTGGGATCCACTTCTACCCCTATAAATAGGCCACTAGACCTAATACTTTTTCTCATTCTAGGTTTTCTCCAATTGGGTTCACCTTTCTAGGAAAGACCCTAAACGGAATAATTTTTCCAAGGAGAAAATCATTATAAATTAAATTGTTTAACAACTCCAAGTGGATCCGGGAAGACCAAAGGAAGAGCTTAGGAACGGAGGTGAGTGATTGTAATTAATTTTGATTTCTTTAAGTAATTTAAAGTAATGGGTGTGACGACCCACCCTTCGACTACCAGAAAGATGTATCATCATTAAGAAAAGAAAGGGATAGAAATAGAAAAGAAAAGAAAGAAAGAACAACAACATCAGAATCTCACAGCGGAACGGAATAAAATATAATATATCACATAACTAATACATAGGTTTACATATATCAGAGTTATACAATATCAATACATATGACAGTCATACATACATCTATCACTATATACATCAGAAATACAGTACACATCAACTAACCCAGCGGAACTAGATAGGTAGCTACATACGTCTGGAAACTCCTGCTCCAAGCTCCTTTAGAAATCAAAGTCCGAAACCTATCACTTGGCTACTCATAAAAATTTGAGTACCCAAGAGTTTATGAAAAACAAAATATAAACTCTGGGTCAGACATGGGTCTGGTACGAGTAAACGGTTCAAAGTTGTTTAACTTTGAAAAACATTTGAAATAAGGGTATCACGTAAGACTCCCCATAAATAAATACGGGTAAGTTTTTACCTTACGCTAACTAAAACATTTCATAGGAAATCCAGTGATATTATAATAGTGTCTAGGGTTTTCAAGTAAATAGAAAATAGCCGAAATTGTTACATGATTAAATTCCAGCTACTAGCCACAAAAGTGGGTAATACAAATCAAAACCGCAGGGTCTCGTAGGGAAAATGGATTTCCAACAATGGCAGGGCTACTGGGGTACCGCCCGTCACAGTATGGGGCCTAGATCACCGTACCGAGGATCACTCCCGACCCCCTACAACACAAGGCCGGAACCATTCCTTACTGAACAGTCCCGAACAAGATAAACCCCGCGGTTGTAGCTAGCAACCGCCCACACAGCTGAAATAAAAGGGACATCTAAACAGGGGAATATCTTGTCTTGCTTGGGCATGACCCACCTAACCTTGCTGCATCTCCTCTATTTTAGCCATTCCCGGTTGATGAGGCTTAAGGCTGCGATTACCTTTACAGAACATATCACTTAGAATGCTCATCGTCCGCCTGACGATGTGCTGAAAGCATTCAATCCATACAAGTTCGTTTTGGGTTCGAACGAAACCGAAGGCATTATCTCGTCACACTCATTTTGGAATCACCCTCAGAGTCAACGACGATAACCCTTGCATTCTGAAATCACATCTCGATCTTCTTTTCAGGATTCACGACCAATCGTTTAAATTGGATCGATGTGGTTTTCGAAATATCAATTGGATACCCGATCTCAGTCTCATCGAAATCCAAATGCCATTTTAAGGGCCAAGTTGTCTAACTAACTTAAACAGTTTAATTCAAGTTATTGAATTAACATAGCATTTATCCCAGATAAACATATACAAGCATCATAGATATAACATAACATATCACAGAGCATCACAGAATATCATCAAATAAATATCACATTCAGATATCCTACTTACACAACAATCCATAAGCAATCATCTGAAATTCTCATTTGTAATTAATTCAATTTAAATTAATTACATCAGAATTAATTGCTTAACCCTGTTTAATTAATTATTTATTAACAGTTTATTACTTATTTCCTTTCAAACTATTTGAATCACTAGATCATTCATAATCAATTATTAAATCTTAATTACATAATAACTTATTTTATTTTACACTATTTAATTAATTAATTCTTAATTAGATTATTTATCTTTAATTACTATTCTTTAATCATTAATTATTACATTAATTGTTATTTAATAACTTGATTACTTATTTGTTAACTTCTAATTACTTAATTTATCATTTATTAATCCTTAATCCTTAATTAAATTACTTAATTTATTAATTATTAATTCACAACTAGTTTATTTGATTTATTAACTATTAATCAATCATTAATTAACTTACGTAGTAATTATAAACTTATTAATTACTTATAATCCATCACTAATTACCATTAAAAAGTGATTATTCTTGATTACTTTCTGAAGATAATTGATTATTTAACTTAATTAACATTTAAAAGGTTTCTTTAAATTTCAAGTTTAATTATATTACTAACCACAACTCAAACATTAATTAACTTTGTGCTTAATTAAATTGATTACTTAATTAAATTTATAATTAAGAGCTTAACATTTTAAAGTAGTGATTAAAATAATTAACATGTATTTAAGTTTTTAAAATTTGTAACTGTTAAACATTTTTAGGATTCACAGTGTTTACAGTTTGTTAAAAAGCTGTTTACTTTACTAACTTAAAAGAACAAAACCGCAGTTAACAAAAACCCGAGGCCTCCCCTATCAAAACGCGTACGTTACTTCGAGTAATCGTCCAAAATCACCGAACCTTCCCCGTTCGAACCCTTCTTCTTCCCCCTTTCTTATTTTCTTTTATTTCTGTAAGTTAAAACTTAATTAAAGATTTAAGCATTAAGAAACTCTACGCACATGACAGGAAACTCGAAGCCAACCCCTATTTCCACTCGAGCATGACCCGAGGCGACCACTCACACCGTTCACAGACACGACACCCCACCTCCAACGCCACCGTGCACGTGCACGGTGGTTCGCCGCACCTCCGGTGGCCCTCGTCACCACCCACAGACCACGATTCAACCGCTCACTCATAATCGAAACCTAGAATGCCCCCAAACGATCAAAATCAAAAATTAGTCCTCTGCTCGAAAATTGCAAACCGACCCATCATCAAAATCGCCTCATCACCCCCGCAAGCACCACCGGAGACCTCAAATCTTCGGCCACACCACGATGACGCATAAAACAACCTTACACCAAAATATTATGCAACTCGATCCCGTTAGAAGGGCCGAACCCACTATGTTACAGACAAGAAGAAGAACAGAACACAAGCCCTAATTCACTCTCGATCGATCAATTCTTGAATTTGAAAAATTATTCAATATTTTTCCCAGAATCCATGATGTTTGTACGTGCTCCCATCCAAGTTTCAACATTTATAAATGAATCGATCATCGGAATTTTGTAGAAATGCGATCCTAGTTTATATGCAAACTGCTCTCTACATATTAATCTAAAAATCTTTATTTTTGTTTTAAAAATCATATCTTATAATATGAATTCAATATATAATCTTGAATCAATATTTTATGACAATCGAATTTTATCAATCATCACATGATTACCTATATATCAACATTACAGTGGTATTCTTTATAAAGATGGACTAACCAACTTTCTAAAAAAAACTTAAATTGAAGTTTATCATCTTGTTTGCTGAGACATCGAAGCTAATCAATGATTTAAATAAGGATAGTTTGAATATTCAAACCAATATGCAATCTGTATCAAGTTCAGAGAACACAGAGCATACAAATTCATCTGCAAACAGTTTATAAATAAAGTTTAAACTGTTTTTAATTAACTTAAACCTCCTAAAAAATTAAGTTTACTCACCTGCCATTTCCTTTGAGTAGAACCATTTCTATATCCATTTGAAAGCCCTGAAGTTTAACTGCCTTGAACCTGCCTGATTTTAATTTGAATTCTAGTTGAATTTGCTCTCTCTTTTTTTTTTCTTTCTTGCTTTAATTTTTCTCAGGTTTTGTTATATGTTTGTTGAACGAACCAAATGAAGGTGCACACAAATATATATAGAAGACAACAGTTGAATAAGGGGAAGGTAGTATCTGGTAAGGTTGTTTTTTTTTCTTCTTTTTTTTGATATGGGCAGATTTTATGTCTGAGATGTACAGATTTGTAAACATATGAATTGACAAAATAATGTACTAAGATGATAGTAATTAGTACTTGGTTCCTCTATTAGTTTACATAAGTATAATTATGTTCGGCTGCTTAAAATATTTGTATGTAAGTGTACAATCTTGCAGGTCAAAGTTTGGCTTGTGTGAGAAGCTTTGCTTATGAAGATAATTAGTTTTGTATCTTAATTAGTTGTATACTTATTAAAATGTTACTGTGTATTGTTATTTCTAGGCAAACACTTGGGCTTTATGAGTGAAGATATTATGTGTATTAAAATGTTTGTAGTTACATTTGTATTTGTACTTTAGCTATAAATATTTAAATTGGGTTCATATAATTTATTTACACTTATATTTATATTTCATATTTATTTCCAATTGTATTTTAACTATAAATATTAAACTTAGATTCATGAGTTCACTTATTTATTTATATTTATATTTTTGACTTACATTAATATTATATTTTATATTGAACATTATCATCTATTTATGTTTTATATTTTATATTTTTAGACTTTGATCTTATTTTAAACACTATCATCCATATGTATTTATTTATCAAATGTTAGCAATGTAAAACATTTTAATTTAATTATATAAGGTAAATTTTATCAAAAATATTATTAAGAATCTTTTATTTTAGAATTTACAAACATTATTATCTATATGTATTATTTTATACTAAATATAAACAAAGTAAAGTATTTTAATTAAATTATATAGGATAAATTTTATTGTAAATATTATTGAGATACTTATTTCAAATTTCCAAATCAATCTCCTTTTTAAAATACAGTTTATATAAATAAATGGTAAATATTTCCAAAATCATATTCATTTTAATATGATCAGTTTACTTTTCATCTAATCGGATTAAATATTTATTAAAATAACCGGCGCCAAAATGCAGGGTCGTTACATTCCTCCCCCCTTAAAAGAGTTTCATCCCCGAAATTTTAAACAAAGATAATTTAAAAGCTGTTATACCAGCCATTCAAACATACATATCCATCATATATTAACAAACAACCAAACAGTCTATCCTAACAAACAACACTAGCTATCTGAACACAAGTTCGGATAAGCTTCCCTAAAATTACCCAGAGTTGTCTCTCGATGATCAACAATCCGAACTGGATTCCCGACCACAGTCAAATTTGCTTCAACTTCCAAATCTTCCTAAACTACTGGTTTACAACAAATGATGAATCATGAACAAATTTCCTTAAATGGGATATATGGAATACACAATGAATTCCAGACATCCATTCTGGCAATTCAATTCTGAAAGCTACAGTACCAACTCTTTCCAAATTTTATTGACTTCTTTACAGAATTTCAAAATCTATTCAATCAAGCCTGTACGATGTACATACATTATTCGTACGCAGTATCAAATCTGATCGCTCGCTCGATCACACAATTTCACTTCCGAACTAGTATCATCCACCTGACTTCCTAGTGCAGGCCCAGATCTGGTTTCTTGATTAGAAACTGTCATTCTCCTGTTATAGCCACATTTATGAGAGAGAATTTCCAGAATCAATCAAAATTCATATCCATAGTTCGTCGTCGAAAATCGAGTGAAAAATCCTAACTCGGATCGATATAACTATCTCGAAATTTTATGCTCGAATTTGGATCAAATTGCTATGCGAATAAAATAATATACGTACATCCTACGTATTTATATCCATTGATTATCATCTATATCAATTTCTTTTATTCACATTATTTTAATTTCTATCCACTTGGAATAATTTTCTCAATATCAAATTTACTTAAGAATTTCATCATTCATTTCCTAAGTTTAATATAAGCTTTATATATCTCTCACATTATTACTCTACCACTTTAACCTTTATATCTTCTTATTTCAAATTTGAATTTCTAATTTCAATTTACCTTCAACTCTGAATATTGAAATTTATTGACTATCTTCCATTTATAACTGATTCTTATCATTATTTTAAATTAGTTTCATCCACTAGTTTATTTCAATTTCCAATTTGAAATCGTTTTGTTAATTATTTTTTTATTTCTGGTTCCCAATTTTTTTTTGAAAAGCTTTGGAAGAGTCTCCATTTGTTTAGCATTACATATTTTCATAAGCACATATGTATAATTTCAACACTTATTACGATTACTTCTAATCAATTCTCAAATCATTCCTTTCAGTTTAAGTGATTTACAACTTACTTGCTTAAGCAAAACAACTCATATTCATTCCAACTGATTTCAAAGTCATCCTATTTTGCTTCTAATAATCCATAAAATTTTATCTAATCTCTTTTACTTCGAATGACCCATTTTCTTGTGCAATTTGATAATATTATTGTGAATAAATAATTACTTAAGCTTTATAACAATTTTAATTTTTTTTTAACAAGTTTGATTCCAAACCATTTTGTTAAACTGGACAACCAATATTTTAAATAACCATCTCATAATTTACTTAAGTTATTTATTTTCTTCAAACTGTTCCACCCAATAACTTAAGTTTATCCTATTCCACCAATTTCCATTTAAATCTTTGATTTGATTTTCCTTTAATCAAATTCCAGTTATTTACTAATTAATTCGATTAGTTTATTCTTTTATCCATTCTTAAATTTTAATTTACATTAACAATTCATTATTGAATTCATTTATAATAAGGTCATTCAATTTATTATTGAATTAGATATGTTTACAACTCATACCAATTTTATTTTAATTCAATTTAATACTTACTTAAGAATTTTATTCCATTCAATATTATTTATAACTCAACTGAATTCATTTAAATTCAATTTTATTTCAACTCAACTTTAAATCTAGCCATTTATCATCCTTTTAAATTTTATTACTCACTATATGAGTTCCAAACTTATTTATTTACTTAAAAGCTTATATTGCTCATTTGAGTCATTTCATCTTATATCCACAATCAGATTATATATAACACTTACAACCTTAAGGTATAAATTTTCATTTCACCATTACAATCATTTTACCTTCCAATTTAATTCAAAATAAGTTCATTTTGAACTTCAATTCCATTTAACTTATCTCAGGTTAAACTCCAATATATTTTCTTCACTTTCATTTACTTAAATTAAATTTTAATTCCTGGATTAAAATTTCTAATTTCTTCTTATTAATATCAATTTTACTTTATAAGTCCCATAGTTGATTCATTTAAACTTTTCACGTTATTTAAATAGAATTTCTTAGAATTCAATTGCCCGGTTTTCATTTCCAAAACCATTTTGAAATGATAACTACACATACCCACTTGGTATGTCAAATCAAATTTTCAAATTCTAACACTTGCTTCACCAAAAAAAATTTCTCTTTGAATTTTCTAAAACAACTTGTATACCAAACAACCTCAAACAATATCATGATCAACTATCCTGGTAGCAATCTATCACTTTGGAAACCCGAAAATGAATACTGATGATGTGGCCATCATCATCAGGATTATTTTCCAGCGACTGAAGTGAGTTCAGTGCTTCCTTACTTCCATAAATTCTTTCCAAACAATTTCCATTCAACAATATTTTCCAAAACAGTACTTCATTATTACCTTCCAATCTTTGGAAAATCCTTTTGTTTAAATTCATTTAAACACCTTTCAAATTTTCGGGGCTCAAATTCTGGTTTAATCTAATTTTAGTTATATTCCTTTTTATTGAAAATCATACTTAACAATTTTATTTGGTTATAAACCATTCCAATTTTAAATTTTTATTCAACTATAGTATTAACAACCAAACATCCAAATATATATATAATAATTTCAGAAAAATATTTATTTTATGACAAAATATAATTTTGGGTAAAATTATTTCATTTACCCTACTTTAAAAACAATACTGTGTCGGTCTACCTTGTTTAAGAGTTTAGAAATCCCTATCGATGAAATGGCGTCCCACACATCGACCAGAATCCATAAACACTCAACAGATAAATCAACACAATATAAAAACAATTTTATATTCACTAACAAATACGCGCTCATATCTATTAATACACTCAAACTCATTTTAGAGTACTACAGACTCTATTCTATGTGTAATTCCTACCAGAGCCAAGGTTATCACCAACTTAAGCTCTGATACCAAGTGTGACGACCCGCCCTCTACTACCAGAAAGACGTATCATCATTAAGAAAAGAAAAGGATAGAAATAGAAAAGAAAAGAAAGAAAGAACAACAACATCAGAATCTCACAGCGGAACGGAACAAAATATAATATATCACATAACTAATACATAGGTTTACATATATCAGAGTTATACAATATCAATACATATGACAGTCATACATACATCTATCACTATATACATCAGAAATACAGTACACATCAACTAACCCAGCGGAACTAGATAGGTAGCTAAATACGTCTGGAAACTCCTGCTCCAAGCTCCTCTAGAAATCAAAGTCCGAAACCTATCACTTGGCTACTCATAAAAATTTGAGTACCCAAGAGTTTATGAAAAACAAAATATAAACTCCGGGTCAGACATGGGTCTGGTATGAGTAAACGGTTTAAAGTTGTAACAACCCGCATATTTATCGAGTTTGTATTTAAATATTTTATTTAAATATTAACTCGTTAATCGGATTTTGGTCCGAAAAGCTACTTTTTGCAAACGGTCAAATTAGGACTCGAGACCACTTCCATTGAGTTCGAAATGTCGTTTACAACTTTTTTAAGTATAAACATCGATAGGTTTGGAGTTAGTGAAATTTCACTAACTTTTCCCGCTTTGGACTTTGGGTTAGTTTAGCCTATTAAGCCCAAGTTCCAACCCTCTTCTCCTCACTCTTCATAAATTTCCTAACTAATCAAGCTTTGGCATTAATGGTGGAGGGAATGGGAAATTAAAATTCCAAAACTCAAATTCAATTGCAATCCATCTTTCTACTCCAAATTCAAGAAGAAGACATTGGATTCAAGCTTCTTGTGCTTAGATAGAAGAAGGATTGATTCTTGCTTGCTTAAAGCTTCATTTTCATTGATATTTGGTGCAAAGGTGAGATTTTTATCTCACAATTCTAGCCTATAACTATATTGGACTGTTGGGAATGATTCCCTATCATTTTTGCATGCATGTTAGCATTTGGTTTGGATTGGCGAAAAACTCCAATTTTTAGCGTTTTGTTGAATTTTCTGCACTTGAGTCGTTCTGGCCATTTTTAGGTCGTTCGGAGTTAAGTCGTTCGTCCATAGGTCGTGAGTCGTTCACGAGTTAACCCTAGGTCGTTCTGGCCATTTTTAGCTCGTTTGGAGTTAAGTCGTTCATCCATAGGTCGTGAGTCGTTTACGAGTTAACCCTTAAGTCGTGCAGCCCTTCAGTCACGCAACCCTTAAGTCGGTTACGAGTTATCCCGATAGGTCGCTGGACACTTAACTCGTAGGTCGTTGGACCTTATCTCGTTAGGTCGCTCCTGGCCTAACCCTTAAGTCGTGCAACCCTTAAGTCGTTGGACCCTTGAGTCGTTGGGTCGTTGGACCCTTGAGTCGTTAGGTCGTATGGCCCTTGAGTCGTTAGGTCGTATGACCCATGAGTCGTTAGGTCGTATGACCCTTGAGTCGTTAGGTCGTATGACCCTTGAGTCGTTAGGTCGTATGACCCTTGAGTCGTTAGGTCGTATGACCCATGAGTCGTTAGGTCGTATGACCCTTGAGTCGTTAGGTCGTTAGACCCTTGAGTCGTTAGGTCGTATGACCCTTGAGTCGTTAGGTCGTATGACCCTTGAGTCGTTAGGTCGTATGACCCTTGAGTCGTTAGGTCGTTAGACCCTTGAGTCGTTAGGTCGTTAGACCTCATTTTGTCTTCACTAGGTCGTACCGGGCAGGTCGAACCCCGTAAGCGGTGGCGTTGCCCCCGCACCCCCACCTTGGGGGGTTGCCACCCCCTTGGACCCCCCCTCCGTAGGCGATCTTATTTGAAAAACATTCAACAGAACTTGCTTTGTTGAGATGCTGAGTTGACCATTCTTCGAGACAAACCATCTCTGGTTATCTCGGCCACGTTTGGTCGTTGGGGAACTTCCACTTTGATGCTTTTGAGCTGATTTCCTTGGATTTTATTCACATCTCCGAATGTGATCTTGGTGATGATTGTTTCTACAATCTCTTCTGTGATTTGTCATTTTAAAAAATATAAAGGTTTCAATACTAGTAGTAAATATCAAAACTCTTTTAACAAACAATTTCAACTCTATTTTTAATAACAAAGCTCTTTTCTTAAACCGTTTTCCAATCTATTAGTATATACAACCCTTTACCTCACTCGGATGAGAAATCTAATTAAATGACTTAGTAAAACAAGTGGTATGAAACGCTTGCGTTCACTTCGTCGGTTAATTCCTGGACTTGTTCGACTGAACCTCTTGTGACAATTTTATTAGTGAAGATTTACAGTTTGTTCGTAAATATTTAAGTTAAGCAAGTGGTTATGGGACATGAAGCTAAACTTCTATATTTACTAGCTTAGTGTAATTGACACTTTTCGTTGATCATGACGATCATTCTGATGATTTAGACTAGCAACTTTGCGATGTCTCTTGTTGCGAGGTTAGACTAGACACCACTTGTGTGATTCCACTCACACATACCTTTTTGCTTTTTGGTTAGTCTGGACCTTAATCTGTGTGATTCCATTCACACATGTGGGGTAGCTCCCCTTGGTCTTCGGACCGTCATGTGATAGGCCTCTTTCTCTTTTCTATGATTTCTGGACTTCTTGCATTGATTTCTAGAATTTATGTCATTGACTTGTTATGAGTACAAGTTTGGGGTATGATGCCCTTTCCGAATCTTTGAGAAGATTCTTGTGATATTGATTATCTCTTATTGATTGATCTTCTGTTGATCATTATTTACATACTTATAGCGGTATGTCATTATGGATGTTTATGTTTATGCCATATCTTTTATGTTATCTCATGTCATCTGATATTTATAGCTAGACTGATCCGTTTATTATTTTCTTAAATAATACTCGGGTCAGACCGAGATGTTACAGGTGCTTCTGCTTGACTTCTTCCCAGGGATTCATCACTCTGACTTTTGGCTAACTGTTTAGATTAGCAGTTTTTGTTGTATACACTTGAGATATAGACTCATAGTTGTATTCTTTTGTATAGCACGTGTTGCTATTCTTTTGTATTATCGTGGATCTTACTGACCACTACTCTGATGTACACTTTCATGTGTTAGTTATATATTCATATCTTCTTCCGCCTTTGTGATATGGATATCTGTGACTGATTTGTGATATGATTATTTCTATGTTTGTTTCCGAAGATTATTTATAGCCACCGTGTGATAAGCTATTACATGGATGGTCGCTCCTCAACAGCCTTATTCTCCGTGCTAGTTGACAGCACTACTCCGGAGTGTTCTTGGCTAGCGTGGGTATAGAGGTGGGGCGTCACAAAAGTTGTTTAACTTTGAAAAACATTTGAAATAAAGGTATCACGTAAGACTCCCCACAAATAAATACGGGTAAGTTTTTACCTTACGCTAACCAAAACATTTCATAGGAAATCCAGTGATACTATAATAATGTCTAGGGTTTTCAAGTAAATAGAAAATAGCCGAAACTGTTACATGATTAAATTCCAGCTACTAGCCACAAAAGTGGGTAATACAAATCAAAACCGTAGGGTCTCGTAGGGAAAATGGATTTCCAACGATGGCAGGGCTACTGGGGTACCGCCTGTCACAGTACGGGGCCTAGATCACCGTACCGAGGATCACTCCCGACCCCCTACAACACAAGGCTGGAACCATTCCTTACTGAACAGTCCCAAACAAGATAAACCCCGCGGTTGTAGCTAGCAACCGCCCACACAGCCGAAATAAAAAGGGACATCTAGACAGGGGAATATCTTGTCCTGCTTAGGCATGACCCACCTAACCTTGCTGCATCTCCCCTGTTTTAGCCTTTCCCGGTTGATGAGGCTTGAGACTGCGATTACCTTTACAGAACATATCACTTAGAATGCTCATCGTCCGCTTGACGATGTGCTGAAAGCATTTAATCCATACAAGTTCGTTTCGGGTTCGAACGAAACCAAAGGCATTATCTCATCACACTCATTTTGGAATCACTCTCAGAGTCAATGATGATAACCCTTGCATTCTGAAATCACATCTCGATCTTCTTTTCAGAATTCACGACCTATCGTTTAAATTGGATCGATGTGGTTTTCGGAATATCAATTGGATACCCGATCCCGGTCTCATCGAAATTCAAATGCCATTTTAAGGGCCAAGTTGTCTAATTAACTTAAACAGTTTAATTCAAGTTATTGAATTAACATAGCATTTATCCCAGATAAACATATACAAGCATCATAGATATAACATAACATATCACAGAGCATCACAGAATATCATCAAATAAATATCACATTCATATATCCTACTTACACAACAATCCATAAGCAATCATATGAAATTCTCATTTGTAAAATTACATCAGAATTAATTGCTTAACCCTGTTTAATTAATTATTTATTAACAGTTTATTACTTATTTCCTTTCAAACTATTTGAATCAATAGATCATTCATAATCAATTATTAAATCTTTATTACTTAATAACTTATTTTATTTTACACTATTTAATTAATTGTGTAACGACCCACCGTTCTGACCGCCCCCAGTCGGTAATTAAACCAACTTGAGACGTTCAAAATGACGGATTGTTATTCAGTTTATAGAGTTTAAACAGAAACAGCCACAGAATCACAGAATAATCATAATATTTCACATTACATGAATTTTCTTACATATATCAGAGTTTATACAATGCATTAAATTTTTATACAGCGGAATATATCTTTTACACGTACAATTTTTTTCCGAAAAGCTTAAGTGAAGCAATTTCCCCAACTCTCTCTAACTTCGCGGCCTGAAAATCTTCAAGCTGTAAAATTACTCGGTCTGACCCGAGTATTACATTCAAAAGAAAATAATACACAGGTCAGTCTAAGTCAAACTCAGTTATTAGTGCATAGAGGCAATAATAATCAAACAACAATTAGACGACAGTCAAATATAAATTTACCTATCCGATCCTTTAACAAGAAATCGGATAACGGTAAATATAACACTTAACAGTGTTAAACAATAAAACAGTAGATTCAGATTTTTGACGAAGATAGATGAAGGGATTATTTATGAAGGTAATCTAGAAAAAAAATCAGAATTGCCTAAACGGCAGTTAACAACAAAATCATCAAAATGCGATTCAAAATATATTGAATTGGCAACATAAAACATAAATTTCCATCAATAGAAAAAAACAATTAAAACATTAGATTTGGTAGGGCTGCAGTACACACACGCGTATACGGCCTCGCCACATTTAAAATGTTAACTCTGTGTGGCTGCAGCTCACGCTTGCGTGCACTGCCTCGCCACTACCGTAATGAAATATGCAAAAGATCATAAATCAAAACCAAATAGTATATCGCTAAAATTATCACCATGTGGCTGCAGTTCACGCTTGCGTGCACTGCCTTGCCACTATTGTGATGATGTACTCAAAGGTCAACGAACCAAAATCAATGAAGGTTCAAATATCGATTCAAAATGTCGATACTACGTGGCTGCAGTGCACGCACGCGTGCGCTGCCTCGCCATAACAACATGTGAAATCATCTCAAACCCAAAAATACTATCAGAAATCAAAGTTCAATCAAGTGCAAAAGGTCAAGTCAGTGACTCAATGCAGCTGCAACACCAAAACCCATGCAACAAGGCAAGGTCGAAATGCAATTGTTTTGCATATACCCAAGTAAATTCAATAAAAATAGTTTCCAAACAACTTATTACTGCACATTTCAACAAGTGCAAAATTTTCATAAAAATGAAACTGCGGCCATTACTTGGACACAAGGGCAACTGCAACAATAACACAGCCACCACAAGATCACAATGCAATAAAAACTGTCTCGAAGCAAATTAGTCGAGATGATCAAAACTCAGTAAAATCAGAAGCAATAAATAATCAAATATCGATGCCACAGCCATTGAACAGCAGGCCAAAATCAACACTGCAATCACCAAAACATGTAAGCAAGTGAATGCAAGTAAACGACATTGAGGTGCAATGTTTAGCATACATATGAATTAATTTCATATGTACAATGACACAAAGGACAACTCAGCAATGCGAAGAAATCACCAAAGACCAAGGCACAACCGAGATTATCAATCATAGTGCAATGAAAATAAAGGCAGCAATGTACATGAGAATTGACTCAGTGCACATGTAAAAAAAAAAATTCCGAAATCGAACAACACAATTCTTCAAAAGCAACATGACTCAATGCATAAGCACTATGCAGAGCTCGAAGCTATAAAGTTAACAGATGGTCTCAAAGTACAATGACACAGTTACAATATAAAATACAAAAATGCCACTGCAGTTGCAAACCAGTGGCTTGCAAAGGTCAACGAGGCTACAAAATGAACTCACGCTCATGTGAGTACAAGTCAAAATAAAATAAGCTCCAATTAGTTGATAATGCCCAAGCACTAAATGAAACAGAGGTGGCAGTATAAAGCTACAGACCAATAAAACACCAACAAGTGTACACAAGAATACATATATGTATACAGCTCGAATGAATTAATGTGCAAGTAGGGACAGAGCCAAGGCTTCAACTCAAAACATAACATATGAAGAACAAGTATGCAAGTGAAGACAACAATGGTGCCAGCAGTTGCAAACAGGTTCAGAGACATCAAAGTGACCAAAGTCACAGCAGTGTTTTATCTATAAGGCAACAAGGGATAATAGCATGTGTACCAAAGATAAGGCAACACAGCCACAAATTCACAAAGGCTACAGGTGAACAAACATGTGTACCCAAATAAGTCAAAACATCAAGGCACGACAACAATTCAAGTAAAGTCAAAAATGAAAATCAAGGCATCAAGTGTGCCAGATTTATGCAAACAGTACAGTTTGGGGAACTGAAGTGAAGCCACAAATGTACAACTACTCAAGACCAAATGCCATCAAGTAAACAAGACTCAACATGAATGATCAGGTAATAGGCATATAACCATCAAGTTAGAGCATGCTAGAAAATCATAAACCAAGTGTACCCAAATGTACTACATGTATTCAACATGAAATGAAGTTTATATGCCAAAATGATAGAAATCACATTTTTTTTAGGAAATCGAATAGCAAGCCTCACGAAATCAAATTATTTCCAACCAGCCCAAAATCAACTACGAACGATCGCATTTACCAGAGTCAACAAAATTCCCAAAACAACAGTTAATGACCGAAATCAAACAAGTGACAGGGGTTCAATATATAGTAGATTCAATAATATCACAAAGGTGTCAAGGCCGATATCAACAGAGGAATGTACAAAATCACTGCCGAAGTCACATGCAAATCAAGCAGTAATTTCAACAAAAATCAAAATCATTTGCAGTTCGAATTATACTGCACCAAAGTTACAGAGATAACAGATAACCAAAGGATCGATCGAGCAAATCGAAGCCGAGTTAACAAAAAATAACACAAAAATACACGAATTTGATAAAACCAGAGAAAGCATCAACAACGAAACTAAATCAATGCAAAGCATATATTAATAAGTCGAATTAGATGTGAGTGAAGAAGAAATTCACTCACCTTTCACCTGAAGCGGTCGCGAGCAAGATTGAAGCCGAGAAATCAACTGAGGAGAGCGAACGCAAAGAAGCCCTAAGCTTGCAAAGAGGACGAACGAAGACGAAGCCGAGCGCGAGCAAGACTAATACAAATCAGATCGAACAAAGCCCCTAATCTTTGAAAAGCCCTAGCTTGAATCGAAGACGTAGAGGAGACGAACGAAAATTAGAGAGAGGCCGCCATTATTTTTATTTCTTCGGTTTGATTTATTATATTTTTTTCTCCGATGATTTGAAGAAAAATGGGTTTCGAATATAAAAGGGGGGAGACGTGATTTTGGTCGTGGGTTATGGCTGAAACAAAGGCGTGGATCAAGCCACGTTTTCGGCTGATAAGAGTAAGGTAATGTACTCTTTATATTATATATATTATTATTATATTATATATTTTTTTCAATTTAAATTCAATTTGTTTTGTAAATTATTTTCTTTAATAAACATATAAACGTTTTGCAGTTCAACTATCAAACATAAATTTATATTAACGTGTTTCACAATTAGATTTTATACTTGTATTTTGTATTAATAAAATTTTAAAATTAAATCGCCAATTTATCCTAAAAATTTGAAATTTAAGTCAAACCATCTTTTAAATATTTAAAATTAATTAAATATTTACAGATTAAATTATTCAAAATTCAGGGTTGTTACAATCTTCCCTCCTTAAAAGAATTTCGTCCCGAAATTATAAGTTAGGAAAACGATTGCTAAAATCTCACCGATATTTATACCCTACACAATTTTTTACCAAGTTCGAATCTTGTAAATAAATATAGGATTCATTTCTTTTATATTTTCTCACTAGCTTTGTTCATTGATTTCTATAATCAAGACACAAAAGTCTTTTACCAAAATTTTCGACTTACAAAACTTAGATTTTTAAATTTGAAATTCTTCATGCTAAATGTTTACATATTACGTCTTTTCCAAAGCTGTGTGCTTTCAAGATATTTTAAAAATCTTCTTCCTTAATTCATTAGGTTAGAATTATGTAATTCTAATTTCAGACTATTGATTTTCTATTCAAAGTTTTGAAAATACTTGCTAACTCGAAATTTAACAAGTCCATCGTCGTTCTCACAGAAATTAGGCATACGCTGGCCAGGCGCAAGTCTAAAAATCTCCAAGTACTAAATATACTTGTTTCAACTCCCAGTGAAAATACTTTTTAAAAATTCTTTTTAAAATGGATATGGAAAGCACGTTCCCCCATGGATCACAGTTTACCCGGCGGTTACGCTACTATCCCAGTAGAATCGCTTGTAACTGTAAATTTCACATCTCTCTTGAATTTCGCCATGGTTGTTGCCATAGATCGCGGTTCACACGGCGGTTACGCTACTATCCCAGTAGAATCGCTCGTGACCGTAGGCATCTCGCCCCTCAAATTACGCTTCGGCCTCTAGATCGCAGTTTACACGGCGGTTGCGCCACTATCCCAGTGGAATCGCTTGTAACTATAGGCATCACGCCCCACGAATTACGCCAGCATCAATTCACATAATCCCAACACGATGATCCATCGTGGGGGATTCCTGTCCCAATGGACATTCCACTAATGGAAATTCTACGTAGCTACGATTTCCAATGGACACTCACGCCGAGTTCCAATCACCTTCACAAATTATAAATGGAAGGTACATTTCCATATCCTCAGTTTTAGAAAACATATGTCATATACATATAGTACTTCATTTCACATTTCGTACATATCATACCTATGTAAACTAGCATAGGACTTTTCATAATAACGACTTTCCAAACTGATAGTTTTCGAATTATTACATTCACATATATAAGTTACGAAAACTCAATTCACATCATAACAAATAGAGGATTCCAAAATTTTCCATCTCGTTTAAAATTTTCCTCTAAATTGATTTGAAAATTTAAGGTTATCTCAAACCCAATTCACATTCATAATCCAATTCATTATCGACTTCACATTCGATTTGGATTTCACGTTACATCGTCAATTCTCAACACATAATTGATGTCTATCGATATATAACCTCTAAGCTCGTACGTCTCAGAGAAGGGTGTTAAGCTAAAAGAATAAATTCTCCGCCACCAACAGATATATATTTAATAGAGATCAATTGCTATGTCATCAATTCACAATGCTAGACATACAATCCAAATCGACTATCCAAAATTCAAAACTCAACTTATATTGTTTTTGATGTCAAAGTTAAACTCAATTTAACTCAAGATTCAATCCTTTTTGAAAAATTTCCAAGTTGAACTAATTGTTCAAATTTACCATAAATATCTTTACAAGATATATATAATTTTCCACACTTAAACATTTGAAACAAATTTCAAATATTCACTTTTCAATTTATCTTTAAAAGATAGAATTTCAAACTTTTCATTTCATATTGGAAAACATTTCCATACTTATTAAATAATAAGTAATTCACAAATCCATTCATTTTCAACACGGAAAATATTCAATATACTTGAATCAAAATTAAGTATATATTCCATTCTTTAAGGAAAGCGTTTTTTAAACACATTTATTTGAGTCAAAACGAATGTTACGTAAAACATCGTTACGACAACTTAAAATCTCTAGTATAGGGATTCGAATTTAAGATAGATATATAAATCCCAATACTATATAAAACATTTCCTTTCGGAAACCATTTACTATAACAACAGTGTTATAGTCTACCATTTCCTTTTATTTCTCTCGAAAACGTCTATTTCAACAATTGAATGTTGAAATCTATGTATTCGATACTTAATGCGTTTTAAAACATCTTTAAAACCATTAACTTCATTCCATAATATCACTTCCCTAAAACATATCTGTTTTAGTTAATAATATATTCACTGTCCAAAATCGTGAATATACTTATTTAATCAATTCAGTGTTTCTACACATTTTTATTTAAAAGATTATCCACTGTCCAAAATCGTGGATAAAATTCCCAACCAACATTTACTATCACAATATTTAACTTAAAGGATAATTCGCTGTCCAAAATCACTAATATATCTCCTTTAATAACTTCTATGTTTCATTTATCAAATTCAATTGGTTTCGAATTTATAAACAATCTTTACAAATTCCATTTCTATTTATAAACTTCGATTTATAAATCTTCTTTATTAATTCAATTCAATTTAATTTATATAACTCAGTTATATACCAAAAGTTCATATTATAAGTTAAATACTTATAATCCATTTATTTACTAAATCGTTCTTCAAAACATTTGAAATCAATTTTCAAAAGAATTCAGAATCGAATTCCCAAGTTATAGTTTAATGATCCTCTTGGCTATACTAAATTAACATATCATTTTATCTCCCAATTATTACTTTGGAGATATTCAAAATATTTGATTTAAACCAATTCATTAATTCACTTCACTTATATTTTATTTTTCATAAATCTCAACAATTCGATAATGGATTTTCGTATGAGGAACTATCGCAAACCTAAATTTAGAGAGGGGAATTTCCGAAAAAGATTTGAATTTTTAAAATACCTTTTATTTTTCAAAGAAAACAATTTCATACTTCTTTAGATTTGAAAAACGTTTTCTTTAAAGTGATCCTAGTAACTATTCATATTAAACATCATAAACTGAGCTTTGTGTAAACCAAAGCTCTGATACCACTTTTGTAACGACCCGCCGTTCTGACCGCCCCCAGTCGGTAATTAAACCAACTTGAGACGTTCAAAATGACGGATTGTTATTCAGTTTATAGAGCTTAAACAGAAACAGCCACAGAATCACAGAATAATCATAATATTTCACATTAAATGAATTTTCTTACATATATCAGAGTTTATACAATGCATTAAATTTTTATACAGCGGATTATATCTTTTACACGTACAATTTTTTTCGAAAAGCTTAAGTGAAGCAATTTCCCCAACTCTCTCTAACTTCGCGGCCTGAAAATCTTCAAGCTGTAAATTTACTCGGTCTGACCCAAGTATTACATTCAAAATAAAATAATACACAGGTCAGTCTAATTCAAACTCAATTATTAGTGCATAGAGGCAATAGTAATCAAACAACAATTAGACGACAGTCAAATATAAATTTACCTATCCGATCCTTTAACAAGAAATCGGATAACGGTAAATATAACACTTAACAGTGTTAAACAATAAAACAGTAGATTCAGATTTTTGACGAAGATAGACGAAGGGATTATTTATGAAGGTAATCTAGAAAAAAATCAGAATTGCCTAAACGGCAGTTAACAACAGAATCATCAAAATGCGATTCAAAATATATTGAATTGGCAACATAAAACATAAATTTCCATCAATAGAAAAAAACAATTAAAACATTAGATTTGGTAGGGCTGCAGTACACACACGCGTTCACGGCCTCGCCACATTTAAAATGTTAACTCTGTGTGGCTGCAGTTCACGCTTGCGTGCAGTGCCTCGCCACTACCGTAATGAAATATGCAAAAGATCATAAATCAAAACCAAATAGTATATCGCTAAAATTATCACCGTGTGGCTGCAATTCACGCTTGCGTGCACTGCCTTGCCACTATTGTGATGATGTACTCAAAGGTCAACGAACCAAAATCAATGAAGGTTCAAATATCGATTCAAAATGTCGATACTACGTGGCTGCAGTGCACGCACGCGTGCGCTGCCTCGCCACAACAACATGTGAAATCATCTCAAACCCAAAAATACTATCAGAAATCAAAGTTCAATCAAGTGCAAAAGGTCAAGTCAGTGACTCAACGCAGCTGCAACACCAAAACCCATGCAACAAGGCAAGGTCGAAATGCAATTGTTTTGCATATACCCAAGTAAATTCAATAAAAATAGTTTCCAAACAACTTATTACTGCACATTTCAACAAGTGCAAAATTTTCATAAAAATGAAACTGCGGCCATTACTTGGACACAAGGGCAACTGCAACAATAACACAGCCACCACAAGATCACAATGCAATAAAAACTGTCTCGAAGCAAATTAGTCGAGATGATCAAAACTCAGTAAAATCAGAAGCAATAAATAATCAAATATCGATGCCACAGCCATTGAACAGCAGGCCAAAATCAACACTGCAATCACCAAAACATGTAAGCAAGTGAATGCAAGTAAACGACATTGAGGTGCAATGTTTAGCATACATATGAATTAATTTCATATGTACAATGACACAAAGGACAACTCAGCAATGCGAAGAAATCACCAAAGACCAAGGCACAACCGAGATTATCAATCATAGTGCAATGAAAATAAAGGCAGCAATGTACATGAGAATTGACTCAGTGCACATGTAAAAAAAAAAATTCCGAAATCGAACAACACAATTCTTCAAAAGCAACATGACTCAATGCATAAGCACTATGCAGAGCTCGAAGCTATAAAGTTAACAGATGGTCTCAAAGTACAATGACATAGTTACAATATAAAATACAAAAATGCCACTGCAGTTGCAAACCAGTGGCTTGCAAAGGTCAACGAGGCTACAAAATGAACTCACGCTCATGTGAGTACAAGTCAAAATAAAATAAGCTCCAATTAGTTGATAATGCCCAAGCACTAAATGAAACAGAGGTGGCAGTATAAAGCTACAGACCAATAAAACACCAACAAGTGTACACAAGAATACATATATGTATACAGCTCGAATGAATTAATGTGCAAGTAGGGACAGAGCCAAGGCTTCAACTCAAAACATAACATATGAAGAACAAGTATGCAAGTGAAGACAACAATGGTGCCAGCAGTTGCAAACAGGTTCAGAGACATCAAAGTGACCAAAGTCACAGCAGTGTTTTATCTATAAGGCAACAAGGGATAATAGCATGTGTACCAAAGATAAGGCAACACAGCCACAAATTCACAAAGGCTACAGGTGAACAAACATGTGTACCCAGATAAGTCAAAACATCAAGGCACGACAACAATTCAAGTAAAGTCAAAAATGAAAATCAAGGCATCAAGTGTGCCAGATTTATGCAAACAGTACAGTTTGGGGAACTGAAGTGAAGCCAGAAATGTACAACTACTCAAGACCAAATGCCATCAAGTAAACAAGACTCAACATGAATGATCAGGTAATAGGCATATAACCATCAAGTTAGAGCATGCTAGAGAATCATAAACCAAGTGTACCCAAATGTACTACATGTATTCAACATGAAATGAAGTTTATATGCCAAAATGATAGAAATCACATTTTTTTTTAAGAAATCGAATAGCAAGCCTCACGAAATCAAATTATTTCCAACCAGCCCAAAATCAACTACGAACGATCGCATTTACCAGAGTCAACAAAATTCCCAAAACAACAGTTAATGACCGAAATCAAACAAGTGACAGGGGTTCAATATATAGTAGATTCAATAATATCACAAAGGTGTCAAGGCCGATATCAACAGAGGAATGTACAAAATCACTGCCGAAGTCACATGCAAATCAAGCAGTAATTTCAACAAAAATCAAAATCATTTGCAGTTCGAATTATACTGCACCAAAGTTACAGAGATAACAGATAACCAGAGGATCGATCGAGCAAATCGAAGCTGAGTTAACCAAAAATAACACAAAAATACACGAATTTGATAAAACCAGAGAAAGCATCCACAACGAAACAAAATCAACGCAAAGCATATATTAATAAGTCGAATTAGATGTGAGTGAAGAAGAAATTCACTCACCTTTCACCTGAAGCGGTCGCGAGCAAGATTGAAGCCGAGAAATCAACTGAGGAGAGCGAACGCAAAGAAGCCCTAAGCTTGCAAAGAGGACGAACGAAGACGAAGCCGAGCGCGAGCAAGACCAATACAAATCAGATCGAACAAAGCCCCTAATCTTTGAAAAGCCCTAGCTTGAATCGAAGACGTAGAGGAGACGAACGAAAATTAGAGAGAGGCCGCCATTATTTTTATTTCTTCGGTTTGATTTATTATTATTCTTTTCTCTGATGATTTGAAGAAGAATGGGTTTCGAATATAAAAGGGGGGAGACGTGATTTTGGTCGTGGGTTATGGCTGAAACAAAGGCGTGGATCAAGGCACGTTTTCGGCTGATAAGAGTAAGGTAATGTACTCTTTATATTATATATATTATTATTATATTTTTTTTTTCAATTTAACTTCAATTTGTTTTGTAAATTATTTTCTTTAATAAACATGTAAACGTTTTGCAGTTCAACTATCAAACATAAATTTATATTAACGTGTTTCACAATTAGATTTTATACTTGTATTTTGTATTAATAAAATTTTAAAATTAAATCGCCAATTTATCCTGAAAATTTGAAATTTAAGTCAAACCATCTTTTAAATATTTAAAATTAATTAAATATTTACAAATTAAATTATTCAAAATTCAGGGTTGTTACAAATTAATTCTTAATTAGATTATTTATCTTTAATTACTATTCTTTAATCATTAGTTATTACATTAATTGTTATTTAATAACTTGATTACTTATTTGTTAACTTCTAATTACTTAATTTATCATTTATTAATCCTTAATCCTTAATTAAATTACTTAATTAATTAATTATTAATTCACAACTAGTTTATTTAATTTATTAACTATTAATCAATCATTAATTAACTTACGCAGTAATTATAAACTTATTAATTACTTATAATCCATCACTAATTACCATTAAAAAGTGATTATTCTTGATTACTTTCTGAAGATAATTGATTATTTAACTTAATTAACATTTAAAACGTTTCTTTAAATTTGAAGTTCAATTATATTACTAACCACAACTCAAACATTAATTAACTTTGTGCTTAATTAAATTGATTACTTAATTAAATTTATAATTAAGAGCTTAACATTTTAAAGTATTGATTAAAATAATTAGCTTGTATTTAAGTTTTTGAAACTTGTAACTGTTAAACATTTCTAGGATTCACAGTGTTTACAGTTTGTTAAAAAGCTGTTTACTTAACTAACTTAAAAGAACAAAACTGCAGTTAACAAAAACCCGAGGCCTCCCCTATCAAAACGCGTACGTTACTTCGAGTAATCCTCCAAAATCACCGAACCTTCCCCGTTCGAACCCTTCTTCTTCCCCCTTTCTTATTTTCTTTTATTTCTGTAAGTTAAAACTTAATTAAAGATTTAAGCATTAAGAAACTCTACGCACATGACAGGAAACTCAAAGCCAATCCCCATTTCCACTCGAGCACGACCCAAGGCGACCACTCACGCCGTTCACAGACACGACATCCCACCTCCAACGCCATCGTGCACGTGCACGGTGGTTCGCTTCACCTCCAGTGGCACTCGTCACCACCCACAGACCACGATTCAACCCCTCACTCATAATCGAAACCTAGAATGTCCCCAAACAATCGAAATCAAAAATTGGTCCTCTGCTCGAAAACTGCAAACCGGCCCATCATCAAAATTGCCTCGTCACCCCCGCAAGCACCACCGGAGACCTCAAATCTTCGGCCACACCACGATGACGCATAAAACAACCTTCCACCAAAATATTATGCAACTCGATCCCGTGGGAAGGGCCGAACCCACTATGTTACAGACAAGAAGAAGAACAGAACACAAGCCCTAATTCACTCTCGATTGATCAATTCTTGAATTTAAAAAATTATTCAATATTTTTCCCAGAATCCATGTTTTTTGTACATGCTCCCATCCAAGTTTCAACATTTATAAATGAATCAATCATCAGAATTTTGTAGAAATGCAATCCTAGTTTATATGCAAACTGTTCTCTACATATTAATCTAAAAATCTTTATTTTTGTTTTAAAAATCATATCTTGTAATATGAATTCAATATATAATCTTGAATCAATATTTTACGACAATCGAATTTTATCAATCATCACATGATTACCTGCATATCAACATTACAGTGGTATTCTTTATAAAGATGGACTAACCAACTTTCTAAAAAAAACTTAAATTGAAGTTTATCTTCTTGTTTGCTAAGAAATCGAAGCTAATCAATGATTTAAATAAGGATAGTTTGAATATTCAAACCAATATGCAATCTGTATCAAGTTCAGAGAACACAGAGCATACAAATTCATCTGCAAACAGTTTATAAATAAAGTTTAAACTGTTTTTAATTAACTTAAACCTCCTAAAAAATTAAGTTTACTCACCTGCCATTTCCTTCGAACAGAACCATTTCTATTTCCATTTGAAAGCCCTCAAGTTTAACTGCCTTGAATCTGCCTGATTTTAATTTGAATTCTAGTTGAATTTGATCTCTTTCTTTTTTTCTTTCTTGCTTTAATTTTTCTCAGGTTTTGTTATATGTTTGTTGAACGAACCAAATGAAGGTGCATACAAATATATATAGAAGACAATAGTTGAATAAGGGGAAGGTAGTATCTGGTAAGGTTGTTTTTTTTTGATATGGGCAGATTTTATGTCTGAGATGTACAGATTTGTAAACATATGAATTGACAAAATAATGTACTGAGATGATAGTAATTAGTACTTGGTTCCTCTATTAGTTTACATAAGTATAATTATGTTCGGCTGCTTAAAATATTTGTATGTAAGTGTACAATCTTGCAGGTCAAAGTTTGGCTTGTGTGAGAAGCTTTGCTTATGAAGATAATTTGTTTTGTATCTTAATTATTTGTATACTTATTAAAATGTTACTATGTATTGTTATTTATAGGCAAACACTTGGGATTTATGAGTGAAGATATTATGTGTATTAAAATGTTTATAGTTACATTTGTATTTGTACTTTAACTATAAATCTTTAAATTGGGTTCATATAATTTATTTACATTTATATTTCATATTTATTTCCAATTGTATTTTAACTATAAATACTAAACTTAGATTCATGAGTTCACTTATTTATTTATATTTATATTTTTGACTTACATTAATATTAATATTTTATATTGAACATTATCATCTATTTATGTTTTATGTTTTATATTTTTAGACCTTGATCTTATTTTAAACACTATCATCCATATGTATTTATTTATCAAATGTTAGCAATGTAAAACGTTTTAATTTAATTATATAAGGTAAATTTTATCAAAAATATTGTTAAGAATCTTTTATTTTAGAATTTTCAAACATTATTATCTATATGTATTATTTTATACTAAATATAAACAAAGTAAAGTATTTTAACTAAATTATATAAGATAAATTTATTGTAAATATTATTGAGATACTTATTTCAAATTTCCAAATCAATCACCTTTTTAAAATACAGTTTATATAAATAAATGGTAAATATTTCCAAAATCATATTCATTTTAATATGATCAGTTTACTTTTCATCTAATCGGATTAAATATTTATCAAAATAACCGGGGCCAAAATCTAGGGTCGTTACAATGGGTTTCCAATAGTTGTAGTTTTACTATGATTTTTGGAATAGCCTTTTAAGTAGCTTATTTATGGTTTTTAGAATTATTTTCAATATATTTCCTTTCAGCTATTCATTTCAGTAATTTTTGTTTATTTCTGTTAATTACAGCTTTTCCATTTATTTACAGTATTTTAGTTTATTTACTGTTATTTGTACGTTATTTACATCTTCTTTCTACACTTTGGATTTTCTTCTATTTTTAGTTTTCTTTTATTCCTCCTTCGCGTATGGATTAGAATAGGATTAACGCAAATATGGATTAAATTGTAAGAAAAATAAAATAGTGGAATATAAAATGTAAACTATAAAGATGATAATATAAGTGGAATTGGACTGAAATTATGCCTAATTGGGCTGAAATTGGATTGAATTAAAAAGATTGACTTAATTATAACTTAGAATTATAAATAAAAAGAGTAAAAGATGAAAGTGGCTTATTTCACGCCTAGACCTTGGATTAAGTAATAAGCATGATTATAACCTAGTTTATAATAAGAAAAAGAACATAATAAGGCTTATTTTAAGACTTAGGATAAATTAATAAGCACAAATAGTAGAGAAAAACGTAAAGGCTTATTTAAATAATTTATCTAAGTTAATAAGAAAAGGTGAAAGTAGAACCTGTGTAGCATTCTCTATTAGACAAAACTGTGGTCTTACATTAGCCTCAAGTGAGACAAGGGCACACTTATGCTAAAAATGGTAGTAATTGGTCAATTAGAAGTCCAAATCATGGGGGATTTGGATAAGTGGTGCCACTAGATATTATTTGGATGATGGACCAGTAACCAACAGCATTTCCCCTATTTTCTATGGACTCACTGTGGTCTCACACTAGCCTGAAGTGAGACGAGGGGCACGCTTATGCTGGAGTTTAAGGCAATAAGAAGACCCAATATGTGGAGCAAAAGGTAGCATGGGCATGGTGGCGGTTACTCATGCGACTTCGATTCTGGTGCTCGATATTCGCTATGTGTTCCAAGTGCTTAGTATGTGTGTCTTTCGTAGACACCATTGCCTTCTATGTAGGGAGCTATGTATCATATGGATCCACAGTGGTTGCTTTGTGCATCTTTCGTAGATACCATGACTGCTGTGTAGGGAGTTACCTAGTCTTTGGTCCGTGGTATGGTCTATGGAGTAGCAGACCGATCGAATGGTAGAATTAGGAATTTATCCTAATTATAGGATTAAGAATTCAGCCTAATCAAAGTAGCTATCAAGAAAGTGCAAACAATCAAAGTTAATCTATCTTAAAGTGAATCGTATTTATTTCCAGTTTATCTCTTTCCTATTTCCTTTGTTTCCTCTTTATATACTAGAACTGTTGTAGAGTCTATTACTTTTACTTCAGTTAAAGACTCTAGTAATTACTATCATTCACTAGACTTTAGTCTGACTCACTCCTCTATTTCCTCCTTTTTCCCCTCCTTAGGCAATCAAGGGAGATGACGGTAGATTGCAGTTGATTGGAGATTTCTTGAAGGAGTTTGCTACCATGTATTTCTTTTCTTTCAGCTTTTTTTTCTATGTAGCGGCTTATTATGAGGGATATTATGTACTCTTATTTTTGAGACTATGAGTTTTTGTTTCATGAGACATATTGAGTTTTTAGACATGTATATGGTATTTGGTATTAGACTTATTTATGAAGCCATCATGAAGTTTTGTTTTAACTAAGTTATTATATTAAGTTTCTGCTATTTTTATCTATTTTTGTCATGTGAATCTTAGTCTCTGTTAGTTTAGTTATATCTATAACACATCATGCCTTTTAATGTGTCCTTTTGGGTATATCATGGAGTGTGGAGTGTTTCAATTACGGTAGGCGCTTCGCGCTTGAATTGTTTTTCTTATAAATTGTATATGTTAAATCAGTCAAAAAATGATTTTTTTTATTTTCAAGTGATCTTATTTGTATATTTGTGAAGAAGCATTTTGAATTTGTAAAGGAAGTTTAACTTTAGATTCTATTTTTTAGACGCATTTTGAATTTATAAAGCACATTTAATTGTTAGATCCTATTTTTTAGGATATTTGAATTCGTAATAGCATTTTAATATTAGATCCTATTTTTAAGTGATTAAGATTGAATAATATACGGATGAGTTGATACCAAAAAAAGTATGACACCAAAGCTGTTACAACTATTATTAAAGATATATATGCATCAATAGTCATATCATGAATGAATATGTGTGTATTATTAAGTATTCAAGTATGTATACATGAATATGCATGTATATTGTTTGAAAATTTGATTAACCCCTAGTTTATAAGTGTTTGCATGTTACACAAAGTGTGCACAACGTTTTCTGACAACTTTCCGGTGTTGAAAAGTCGAAAAGTCGAAAAACGTTCTTCGATCACATTTTCTATTTTTATTTAAACTGTATATATTGGTAAACGAATTTTGAAAAATATTTTATCATCATTATGAAATAACTAAAATATGTCTATTTTCTAACAAAAATCCATTTGTTGATTATATAAAATATATTTAAATAGCCTATTTCAAAGTGGCAAAATCCTAGGTCGTTACAATCTATTTTACCATCATTTGTTAATATTTTAAAGAGTTATATTTTAATTATAAAACTTATTATTTTGATATTTTAAATTTATTAAATATTCACAAATTAAGGCTGTAAAATTCCGTCTTGTTGCACTCTTCCCCTCTTAAAAGAATTTCATCCTCGAAAGTATACCACAACCTAAATATCCAAAAACATTAAACTATTTATCAGTCTGTATGATGTACATAGATCATTCCTGTGAAAAATTTGATTTGATTAATCGCTCAAACACATAACTTCACTTTCAAACTGGTATTGCTCATCTAACTTCCTAGTGCGGATTTTGATCAGGCCTCTTAGTTAGCAAGCTCTGTTCTCCTTGCATGGCCATAAACTATGATAGACAACTTTTGGTACCACATAAGAACCCTCACCAACGCTCGTCGTAAAAAGTTGAGTGTTAAATCCTGTGACGCCCTACCTCTATACCCACGCTAGCCAAGGACACTACTGTGAATGCTGTCAACCAGCACGGAGAATAAGGCTGTTGACGAGCGACCATCCATGTAATTGCTTTGCACGAGCATCGATATGTCAGATAGTATAACATGCATTTCCTTATCAAGAGGGAAATCCGACATACCGACACAAACTCAAAGCTACTACACAGTGGCTATAATATCTTCGGAAACAAATATAGAAGTAAACATAACATAAATCAGTCACAGACAATTCATATCACAAAGGCGGAAGAAGATATGAATACATAATTAACACATGAAAGTGTATATCAGAGTAGTGGTCAAAAAGATCCACAATAATACAAAAGATTAGCAACACGTGCTATACAAAAGAATACAACTAAGAGTCTATATCTCAAGTGTATACAACAAAAGCTACTACTAATCTAAGTAGTTAACCAAAAGATCAGATGTAGACGGATAAGGAGTCAAGCAGGAGCACCTGTAATATCTCAGTCTGACCCGAGTATTATTTAGGAAGAAAATAATAAACGGATCAGTCTAGCTATAAATATCAGATGAAGTGATATATAATAAGAGATATGACACAAACATATAATAATCACAATGCCAAGCTGTGATAAATAAGTAATTGAAAATCAACAAAAGATTAATCAATATCACAATAATCTACTCACGATAAAAAGGAATGTCATACTCCTAATTTCATTCACCAAGCCACAATAAATGACATATATATCAATGCCAATCGTAAAAGTTGGTGAAACATAAATTCCAGAAATCAACACAAGAAATCCAGAAATCACAATAAAAGGATGTCCAATCCCAGAAAATTGAGCCGGAGCTCCTCCAGACAGGGTATAGTCCCCCATTGCGGACTTTGAGCCGAAGCTCCTCCTGGTGAGTCAAAAACTCCTCCTGACAGGGTATAGTCCCCCATTGCGGAATTTGAGCCGAAGCTCCTCCTGGTGAACCGAAGTTCCTCATGACAAGGTATAGTCCCCCATTGCGGACTTTGAGCCGAAGCTCCTCCTGGTGAGCCGAAGCTCCTCGTGACAAGGTATAGTCCCCCATTGCGGACTTTGAGCCGAAGTTCCTCCTAGTGAGCCGAAGCTCCTCGTGACAGGGTATAGTCCCCCATTGCGGACTTTGAGCCGAAGCTCCTCCTGGTGAGCCGAAGCTCCTCGTGGTGAGCCGAAGCTCAATAAAAACGATGTACAGTCCTCCACGTGGACAAAGAGACATCGCACAATGCTAGTCTAAACCATAAAATGATCGTCATGATCAAAGAGAAGTGTCGATTACAGTAAGCTAGTAAATATATGAGCTTAGCTTCATGTCCCATAACCACTAGCTTAACTTAAATATTTACGAACAAATTGTAGATCTCCACTAGAAAATTGTCACAAGAGATTCAATCGAACAAGTCCAAGAATTAACCGATGAAGTAAACGCAAGCGTTTCATACCACTTGTTTTACTAAGTCGTTTAATTAGATTTCTCATACGAGTGAGGTAAGGCTTGTATATACTAATAGATTGGAAAACGGTTTAAGAAAACGAGCTTTGTAATAAAATAGTGTTGAAATCATTTGAAGAAAGAGTTTTGATATTTACTACTAGTATAGAAAACCTTTATATTTTCAATGTGACAAATCACGAAGAAGATTGTAGGAACAATCAATCATTAAGATTCACATTCGAAAACGTGAATAAAATCCAAAGAAATCGATATCAAATCCATCAAAGTGGATATATCTAAAATTCCCAAAGAAAAGGTCATCAAAGTCGATAATAAATTACAACAACAAAAGGGAGACAACACGAATCGATTAAAGTTGGGTATTCAAACGGATTAGCAATATAGGCTAATCTGGCAAATAGTAGCAGGTCGGTCGACCGGACTCCCTGAGTCGGTCGATCGAACCAGGGGATTGGAAGTGCTCGGGGCACCAGGTCGGTCGACCGGCCCAAGGGGCTCGGTCGGCCGAAGCCTGTAACCAGCACTTCCAAACAGAGGCAGGAAGTGCCTGGACTACAGGTCGGTCGACCGGCCCACGGGGCTCGGTCGGCCGAACCTGTATACTTGCACTTCCTACCCTATTTCAAAGGAGGTGCAAATCCCGACCAAATTGCAATCGCACGAGCAACGGCGCTAAGGGTTCATGTCAATCGACTACCCGGCCCTATAAGCTCCTCGATGCATCACCAAAAACATGTTCAAACATCGAAGTTAGGATTTTTAACGAATTGAACTCAAAACACTAAAAATTGGAATATTCACAAAAGCAATCCAAATCAAAATCAAATGCACATGAATAAGTGTTAGGAATTCATACCTAACATTCGAAGAGAATTATAAGCATAGATGTGAGATTAAAAATCTCACCTTTGAACCCAAATCAATGAAGAGGAAGCTTGAAAGCAAAGGAAGATCAACCACACTTCAATCTCAACACAAGAAGCTTGAATATAAGCTTAAAAGAGAAACATTTCCTAAATTAGGTTTAGGAAATTTCTGAAATTGAATGGAGAAAGAGTTGGAGAAGATGAAGGAGATGCTTACCAATGGGTTCTCATAGATTTTGGAGCAAGAACTTGGATTTTGCTATGGAACTAGGGCTTGGAGTTTTAATTTCCACTCCTCTCCACCATTGTTGCTAAAGCTTGAAGAGTTAGGAATTAGAAATGAAGTAATGAAGAGTTGGAAAGGGTTGGGACTGAGTTAGTAAATGGCTAATGGGTTCAGCCCAAACCAAAGCCCTAAGTGAAAAGTGGCAAAAATCAACTTTCTCCAAACATATCGAAGCTTATACTCAAAAAGGTCGCAAACATCATTTTGAACTCAATGGGGTTGGTCTCGAGTCCCAATTCGGCTGTTTGCAAAAAGTAGCTTTTCGGACTAAAATCCAACTAACGATAAAATATTTAAATGAAATATTTAAATATATAATCGATAAATGTGCGGGTTGTTACAGACTCCCCTCCTTAAAGAAATTGCGTCCTCGCAATAATTAAGAAGGAAATATAAGAAGTAACAACCATAGAAGCATATTCAACACAAAAGAAAATTGAAATAAGAAGTTCACCATAAAGAGCACGAAGGAGTAAATCCGAAAGTTTTCGTTCGATGAATTCTCAAGATTTCACATGAGAAATCCTTTGGATTTGAGAACCATTGAACTCTTATCAAAAAGAATATCTTTATATCGAAGGCGCTCAACCTCCGAAGCAATGATGCGAATAGAATGTTGCTCAAAAGTCAAATTTGGTGAAACTTCAATTTCCACAATATCACCAGGCACAAGAATAAAACCGAAAACATAAAAGCATTTCCGTAGATAAAAGACGTGGAGAACGTCAAGAATAGCAGAAAATTGAGCTGGTGCAACGGTGTAGTACAAAAACGGTACGCCAAATGAACCGATAAACCGGATCAACAATGCAGTAAAATAATGGTACATCCATTGATCCAGATAAGATGGAACATCGATGTATTATAATAACAATACCTCCGATGAACCGAACACCATAAAAGAACATCGGACACTAGTCCATAAAAGGAATGAGATAATGCTCAATAAAACGAAGAATATCAAAACGTTCGATGAACTTGATAAAAAAGATAATTCCATTCAGACAACATCAAAGAATCAACCACTTGTTGCTTACGACTAAACGCATTGGCAACACGATTTCCCCTTTCGGGAATAAAAGAATATCAAGATCATAAGATGCTAGGAACTCGAGTCAACATGAAGTTCCTTATAAGAAATAAATATTCCCAAGATTTATGATCGAGGTAGAGAACAAATTTCTTTCCCAAATATGATGATGCCAAATTTTAAAAGTAAAAACAATAGCCGCGAGCACTAGATCATGAGTGGCATATCTAGTCTCGGTAAGCTATAATGATTTAGAAGCACAAGTGATAGCACGTTCTCCTTTGCAAGAGAATGGCATCCAAACCAATACGACTAGTATCGGTACAAATAGCAAAGTCTTGGTCCCCCTCCAGGAATCACAAGAATAAAAGTATCGAAAAGAAAGAATTTCTTTTAAATAATCTTCTTTCTTGAAAAGTTAAAACTTTCAAAATTACATTTATCATTATGTAATAATCTTTCTACAAAAATTTACATTTTTACAAGTCAATACATCGTGTCTGACTGTCTCATCAAAGCGTTTAGGAGATTCCTATCGATAACGTTGATCAAGCGCATCGACCAGAATTCTTAAAACACTAAATGGGCAATACAATCACAAAATCATATTCTATAGGATAAGAATATCTTTTAAAATGTTTTAAGAATATTCTTTGCTCGCTTAAGAGCAAAATCCAGTTATACTTCTAAATAAATCTTATGAAAAAGATTTTGCAAAAATTTTAAATTGCTATTTTCATCCAAAATCAATAAATACAAGAATGGAGTCATCGAGATATTCATAGAATATTCGATCTATAAAATGGATGAAATAAGCAGGACAAACTGAACGACAAAATAAGTCATTCATAAGAACCATAACAAGTGCGGAATGCGGTAAGTGGACTTCCGCAACTCGTAGCAAATGAAAACCGGTGGCAAGGTCGAGCTGAAAAGACCTTAACACTACTCAAAAGATTGCTTGGGTGACAGTCCTAAGACAAATTCAAAAATACCGGAAAATATCTCAAACTACATGAATGAGGGAAACAACACTTTCCTTATAAGTGGGCTTAAGGAATAAAATGATTCCACTAAAAATTTGAAATCGGAATCACAAAGAAAAATAGAAAGCTGCTTAACAGATAGAAAATGTCGAAGATGAATAGTCCACTCGAAAAATAGGATACAGGCTTCACAATTAAGTCGATCCTTTCAAAAAAATCAATTCCGGAGCCTAAGTAAAAATATCGGCTCGGAAAGAAAAGTCTCATAAAATAATTTCGACATCAATAAAAAGCAAATTGAGTGTTGCGGACCTATCATCCGGATTCACAACTCTCAAAGAACTCATCAAGCCCAAAAATATTTTTAAAGAAAATGAATCAACAAGTTCTTTTGATATAAAATAGTAAGATGGAACCTATATCAAAAGAACACGAACAAGATAATCTCAAAGCAAATGTCATCAAGGATTGAATGAGAAATACCTTGACCACGAGAAGAGTTGCTAGGGACTTGCAGCTTTCCTTCTCTCTTGCTTTGACGCTTGGGACACGAAGATATATAATGATCCGCACTTTTGCAATAGCAGCAAGAAATAGGCCTTGGACACCTATTTATACAGTGGTCTCTAGAGCCACAATTGTAGCATTCTCCGCGATTAGGTATAGGAGTATTTGCTATAGAAGTCTCTTGCTTCACCCTCTTGTTAGGATTAGGACTTTCGAACCTAATAAAGGGATGCCTCTTCTTGTTGTTGTTGGAGTTTGGTTTGGCACTCCCAACCTCGACATCACTTTCTTTATCGGCCTCTTCAAGACGAAGAGCGATATCAATAAGCTGATCAAATGAAACCTCAAGTTTCAGAAGTAATGGCTTCTTAAGATTCTTATTCAAGCCATAGATAAATCTCTGATTTTTCTTCAATGGGCTGTTGATGTATTCAACCCCGTATTTGGAAAGAGATTCGAAAGATGCGACATAGTCTGTCACAGAAGATTCACCTTGAACAAGGTCAATAAAACGCCGGGCCAAAGTTACTTTTTCGGCCTCCGGCACAAATTTCAATTCGAACCGTTCCCGAAATTGCTCCCAAGTGAGATCCGCTTCAATGATTTCAGAAATTAAAAGCTCATACCAATCTAATGCTCTTTCTTGGAGCATGCTAGAAGCCACTTGGACTCGATGAAGGTCAATAAGGTTCATGCGAGAAAAGATGCGATCGCATGATTTGAGCCAAGCTTGAATTTCAATAACACTCTCGGATCCCTTGAATGGCCTTCCACCCAAATCGGTGTAGTCTCTGCACAAGCGTGCAAAATCGGATCTAGGATGAGTAGGCTCTGGATTGGGACCGGCAGCTTGAGCATTCTTTACTAGATCAAGAAGCTGCAGGGCAGACATGAAAAATCCATCTTGGGGAGTAGCACTAGATTGACCGGCGCTGGGACGGCCTGGTCTAACCATTTCTCTTCTTTAAGAAAGAAAGAAAGAAGAGGAGAAAGTTATTCTCAGAATAAATTTCAATCAAACTTGATTGATAAAACAAGGAATCATAAAGAAATTAGGATGAATCGGTACGAGGACACGAATTAAATCCTAAAGCACGACTCCTAAGATGGACTTAGGACGATGATCCTTGTTAAATTATTCTACATTGTTCCGAAGTTTGGCTCTAATACCAAGCTGTGACGCCCCACCTCTATACCCACGCTAGCCAAGAACACTACTGTGAATGCTGTCAACCAGCACGGAGAATAAGGCTGTTGACGAGCGACCATCCATGTAATTGCTTTGCGCGAGCATCGATATGTCAGATAGTATAACATGCATTTCCTTATCAAGAGGGAAATCCGACATACCGACACAAACTCAAAGCTACTACACAATGGCTATAATATCTTCGAAAACAAATATAGAAATAAACATAACATAAATCAGTCATAGACAATTCATATCACAAAGGCGGAAGAAGATATGAATACATAATTAACACATGAAAGTGTATATCAGAGTAGTGGTCAAAAAAATCCACAATAATACAAAAGATTAGCAACACGTGCTATACAAAAGAATACAACTAAGAGTCTATATCTCAAGTGTATACAACAAAAGCTACTACTAATCTAAGTAGTTAACCAAAAGATCAGATGTAGACGGATAAGGAGTCAAGCAGGAGCACCTGTAATATCTCAGTCTGACCCGAGTATTATTTAAGAAGAAAATAATAAACGGATCAGTCTAGCTATAAATATCAGATGAAGTGATATATAATAAGAGATATGACACAAACATATAATAATCACAATGCCAAGCTGTGATAAATAAGTAATTGAAAATCAACAAAAGATTAATCAATATCACAATAATCTACTCAAGATAAAAAGGAATGCCATACTCCTAATTTCATTCACCAAGCCACAATAAATGACATATATATCAATGCCAATCGTAAAAGTTGGTGAAACATAAATTCCAGAAATCAACACAAGAATTCCAGAAATCACAATAAAAGGATGGCCAATCCCAGAAAATTGAGCCGGAGCTCCTCCAGACAGGGTATAGTCCCCCATTGCGGACTTTGAGCCGAAGCTCCTCCTGGTGAGTCAAAAACTCCTCCTGACAGGGTATAGTCCCCCATTGCGGACTTTGAGCCGAAGCTCCTCCTGGTGAATCGAAGTTCCTCATGACAGGGTATAGTCCCCCATTGCGGACTTTGAGCCGAAGCTCCTCCTGGTGAGCCGAAGCTCCTCGTGACAGGGTATAGTCCCCCATTGCGGACTTTGAGCCGAAGCTCCTCGTGACAGGGTATAGTCCCCCATTGCGGACTTTGAGCCGAAGCTCCTCCTGGTGAGCCGAAGCTCCTCGTGGTGAGCCGAAGCTCAATAAAACGACGTACAGTCCTCCACGTGGACAAAGAGACATCGCACAATGCTAGTCTAAACCATAAAATGATCGTCATGATCAAAGAGAAGTGTCGATTACAGTAAGCTAGTAAATATATGAGCTTAGCTTCATGTCCCATAACCACTAGCTTAACTTAAATATTTACGAACAAATTGTAGATCTCCACTAGAAAATTGTCACAAGAGATTCAATCGAACAAGTCCAAGAATTAACCGATGAAGTAAATGCAAGCGTTTCATACCACTTGTTTTACTAAGTCGTTTAATTAGATTTCTCATACGAGTGAGGTAAAGGCTTGTATATACTAATAGATTGGAAAACGGTTTAAGAAAACGAGCTTTGTAATAAAATAGTGTTGAAATCATTTGAAGAAAGAGTTTTGATATTTACTACTAGTATAGAAAACCTTTATATTTTCAAAGTGACAAATCACGAAGAAGATTGTAGGAACAATCAATCACTAAGATTCACATTCGAAAACGTGAATAAAATCCAAAGAAATCGATATCAAATCCATCAAAGTGGATATATCTAAAATTCCCAAAGAAAAGGTCATCAAAGTCGATAATAAATTACAACAACAAAAGGGAGACAACACGAATCGATTAAAGTTGGATATTCAAACGGATTAGCAATATAGGCTAATCTGGCAAATAGTAGCAGGTCGGTCGACCGGACTCCCTGAGTCGGTCGACCGAACCAGGGGATTGGAAGTGCTCGGGGCACCTGGTCGGTCGACCGGCCCAGGGGGCTCGGTCGGCCGAAGCCTGTAACCAGCACTTCCAAACAGAGGCAGGAAGTGCCTGGACTACAGGTCGGTCGACCGGCCCACGGGGCTCGGTCGGCCGAACCTGTATACTTGCACTTCCTACCCTATTTCAAAGGAGGTGCAAATCCCGACCAAATTGCAATCGCACGAGCAACGGCGCTAAGGGTTTATGTCAATCGACTACCCGGCCCTATAAGCTCCTCGATGCATCACCAAAAACATGTTCAAACATCGAAGTTAGGATTTTTAACGAATTGAACTCAAAACACTAAAAATTGGAATATTCACAAAAGCAATCCAAATCAAAATCAAATGCACATGAATAAGTGTTAGGAATTCATACCTAACATTCGAAGAGAATTATAAGCATAGATGTGAGATTAAAAATCTCACCTTTGAACCCAAATCAATGAAGAGGAAGCTTGAAAGCAAAGGAAGATCAATCACACTTCAATCTCAACACAAGAAGCTTGAATATAAGCTTAAAAGAGAAACATTTCCTAAATTAGGTTTAGGAAATTTCTGAAATTGAATGGAGAAAGAGTTGGAGAAGATGAAGGAGATGCTTACCAATGGGTTCTCATAGATTTTGGAGCAAGAACTTGGATTTTGCTATGGAACTAGGGCTTGGAGTTTTAATTTCCACTCCTCTCCACCATTGTTGCTAAAGCTTGAAGAGTTAGGAATTAGAAATGGAGTAATGAAGAGTTGGAAAGGGTTGGGACTGAGTTAGTAAATGGCTAATGGGTTCAGCCCAAACCAAAGCCCTAAGTGAAAAGTGGCAAAAATCAACTTTCTCCAAACATATCGAAGCTTATACTCAAAAAGGTCGCAAACGTCATTTTGAACTCAATGGGGGTGGTCTCGAGTCCCAATTCGGCTGTTTGCAAAAAGTAGCTTTTCGGACTAAAATCCGACTAACGATAAAATATTTAAATATATAATCGATAAATATGCGGGTTGTTACAAATCCTTATTCAGAATGGTGTAAAACTCCTCCAGTTATGTATTCAAATCTAGGATCGAGAACTATGTGAAAGGAGAAATGATCTTGTTACAACTTATGTACCGATCTAACGGTTCTTACTATCTAACTACTTTCTACCCACCCTCCATGCTTCATAAGAATCAATTTTTAAATTTAACTACCTTGTATAACACTCTTCTACCTTATGAGAGTATATAAAATCATCTGATTTTAAGTTCTATTTAATTTTAACTATTATATGTAGGCCAAAAATAATTTGGGTCTTGAAACTAAATCGACTAAATCAACCTATTTACCTTAATTGGTCTGGGAATTAGCTAAGAAGAGTGATATGATGGTATCCAAAATCCATCCTAGATTTTACTTTTTCTTAGACACTACTAACATAAAAAGTCTATTAGCCGGCTTAATGACATCAATAATTCATCACATCCTAGAAATTAAAACCAAAAGACATAGTTTAAATGAACAAAGTTTACTAAACCTCTTTATTAAGTTTAACCTAATCAAAACTTCATTTATTAATCCACCTTCAAATTATCATTTTATTTTAAAAACTCTTCCTTTTAAGGGATCCAAGAACACAAATACCTAGGTTTTATTTCAAAAACCTTTTGAAAACATCCATATAGCCCTAGTAAATCCAAAATGATGTTAAGGAACTAGGTGCTACCAAATAGTATCATGTATCCCTTTACTAAGAATGGCAATACCCAAGAGTAGTGTTTGCCATTCGGACACATCTCTTACCCATTTTTAGTCATTTCCGAGACACTCAAACTAATTGATAAAAAATATTTCTTTTTTCCTTATAAATTTCTTCTCGAAACAACACTATTTATAGACTATAATTTTTAACAAAATCATCCAGTTGCTTTGGATTCGTTCGGATTTGAACTCGTTCCGATTGTACAATGACAAAGAGTAATTTACTAAGTGCACCATCATATCTGCCTAAGCAAACATTCGAAATGTCACTTAGAAGATTATTCTGATCATCATAAAACATATTAAGACTTATTCCCGAACTGTCCGAAGGAAACCTTACTCTCAAACCTTATTTTAATATATCTGTATCTTAAAATATCTTTAAGAAAGAGTACTACTATTTTCCAACATCATTTGAAACTTTTTTAAATCCACCGAGATTTAATGCTCTCAAATTCCTTTTTCATTTTTAAAATGCATCTAATAGTTCTGATTTGTAGAACCATCTCTCTTAACTTATCTTCTAAAATTATCTAGGAAATTTTCTTTCAATAAACACCTTCATTAAAATTCAATTTTACCCTACATATCATCGAATCCCTTGTAGTCAAATTGTGAAAGTTAATTCACATGGTGTTCGATTCAATATTCCAAATTCTATCTCCCCAACCCAGAATGGAAAAAAGGAATCTACCATTAAGTCTGATAACAGTCAATGCTTAAAACTAGATGAGCATAACTAGTTAAACCCTAAATGCTAATAATTTAAATATTATTAACTCCTAACCCACTCTCCTCATAGATAACTACATAGATTTTAAAAATCATTCTTTTTTTATATATAAAAAATATATCCTAGGAAAAATTATTTCATTTACCAAATTCAAAACAATATTATGTCAAATTAACTTGTTCAAGTGTTTAAGAAATCCTTATCGATAACGTTGATCAGGCGCATCGACCAGAATTCTTAAGTCACTCAACAGGTCAAACAAAACAACATAAACATTTTTATTCACTAATAAATATGCACTCATATGTATATTACACTTAGCCTCATTCTAGGGCACTACTGACCCTATCTATAATGAGTTTACCCTACCAAAGCCTAGGTGTTCGCTTAACCTTGCACCGATACCACCGCCTTTATTACTACCAAAGACGACACTTAATACATCATCTCGCATGCCGATCATTTAGCCGCTTGAAAGACGGGTCATTAGGGGTGAAAGAAAGAAAGAAAGGATAAAAGAGAAGAAACCACAAAACAAAAAAAATCCAATAATGCAACAGAACAATATATATTACTCAGCAAAATATATTACAAAGTAATTTCAAAAATGTTACATCAAAGTCATACTAATACAAATTATACCCTAGGACAGTTATAACAGTCTGTCTGTACCTAATTAATATAACATACATATAATACCATGGAAGAAATGGTAATATCTAACTATCAATGAGCCATCTGCTCCAAGCTCCTCTAAAATGAATCTGTGGAAAAATCTGATCTACTTGGCTGCCCATTCAAATTTAGGCACCCAAGAGTTTAAGAAAATAAAATAAACTCCAGGCCAGACATAGGTTTGAAAGCATAAGCCTTTAACTTTATAAAAGCCTTTATATTAAAGGCATCTCGTAAGAGCACACCGCACATAAACATGAATGGTTTTTTCCTTTACGATAACCAAAAAAATTTGCATATTGAAATCCAGTGATATTGTAATAATGTTTATGATTTCAAATAAATATCAAAGTAGGTGAAATTATTACCATATTAAAATTCAGAAAGAACTACCAATCTAACTGCAACAACCACCGATCTTCTATTTATATTTAAATTGTGTTTTAAATGCTTGAAAAATCAAAGGAGGAGGGAATGGGAAGTCGGCCAAGACTAGTCTCAAAAGAAGTAAAATTAAAGAGAAGAGAATGTGGAGTTTGAGCTGTATAAATTGCGTAGGTCTAAGGAGCAAAAAGAGATCCAGATCCACCTTTTACTCCTAATATTTCATCTCAATTTTAAACTAATATTCAACCCTCCAACCCCTCCTTACGGTCGTCTATACATCTAGGCCTCCTAAATGTTTTGAGCCAAATTATATAATTGTGCAATTAAATCCAATTCAAATGTGCATCGATATTGCATATTAATGCGTGTGTATAAAATTTACATCTGTACTAGTTAATATTGATCAATGCAAATTAAATAAAATTTTATATTTAATATTTCATTAATATTAATTAATTTATAACAATTATAATGAATTAAATTCTATGGTAGTAGGAGTATTCAACATTTCAGTTGTGTGGCTCTTAGGTTTAAATTAGGTCAATGGTTAATGCCGAACAATTCAAATATTAACGTTCACACGTCACGTTAGTTAGTAGTGTGACACTATAGCCAAATTTATTGTTTATATAGCTTTGGTAAAATAATTTTACTTATTTAAGCATTACCCAGTAGTGACAATTATATACACCAATTCACTTGTTAAAACTATATCACATTAGGACTTATGAAATTTGGCAATGGTCAAAATTCCAGTATCATCCATATTCAACTTTTTAGTCTAAAAATAAAGTCCTTGGTTAATAAAATAAATAATTAAATGAACTGCTCTAGCCGGAGACTTTGACTTTGAGTTGACTTCAGTTGACTTTGATACTAACCTCATGTAACAACCTGGGGTTTTGTAACAATTAATTATCGTCAAATGACGATTAAATTGGTTGTTAATTGTTGTTTGGAGTTTTAATCGGTTGAAATTCTTTTATAAATTGGTTAGGGGTTTGTGGGCTTTAAAATCATCTTGGCCCATGTTTTCTTTGTTGATGCCGTGATAAAAATCCAAGACCCGTACCCCTTTATTCATTTGAAAACCCTAAAACAAAAACATACGAAAGAATGGATATGGCGGCTCCCATTTTCGTGCTCGTTCGTTCCTCAATAATTAGGGTTTTCAAGAAAACTGAAGAGGCCGACTTTAAATTCTTCAATCAGGAGGATTGATCTTCATGCTTGCTTAATGATCAGTTGTCTACGCCCTTGATATGAGGTGAGTGATTTCTTCACTCACATCTAATTCGATACCGTGCTTCTGTAGTATAAATTTCGTTTGACTGTTGATGATTTCTCTGATGTTTTCAATTCACTCGGTTTTACACTTGCTTGACTTATGGCTTTGGTTCGAAACCATTACAATTGAGTTTAATGTTGATTTCTTTTGTGACTTTGATTTCTGTTGATCATGGCTTCGACTTGATTACCATCTGAACTTCGGTATTTGACTTAATTTGTAAAACCTATTGTCTGCATTGAACTTGACTTCTTCCTGCTGTTGCATGACTTCGGCAGTTATGTCTTGTTCAAAGTTGATACTTGTATTTGACGCCGCTCACTTGATATCACTGACTTTGGGATTTTAATGATTTGTAATTGCTAGTGAAGTTGAATTTGGTCCAGTTTTATTTAATTGTTCATTGGTCACAGCATACATGTTCATCACGTAGTTCATTGTATTTATTCGTATCTGCAGTTGGCTTACTCGTTAATTACTGCTTTAGTTTGTAAATTCTGTTGAAGTCACTTGACTTCGACACCTTTGGGCACTTGATTTACTAGCTGCCTTGACTGGGTTCACTGTGTTCACAGTGTTGCTCTTTGTACCTTGGTGTTTTAGTGGTATATGTTTTGGTTCAACACATTTCTATTGTCGCTTGGGTACTGAACTGTTTTATGCTTTATGCGAGCCTTTGTGCTTTGCAATTGAGATCCAGTTGACTTTGATGAGAAACTGTTTGATTTCGTTCTTTGTTTACTTTGACTTTGGCCTTGATTTGAATGTTAACTTTACTGTAACATTTTCAATGCTCGGCCACCACGGTGTTGAATTGGTTTGACACTGCTTTATACTTGGTTTTGAAGTTGTCATTGGTGTTGCATTGTTTTTATTCTCTGATCATATATGTCGATTTCTTGCATGTTGAGACTGCACTTGAGTATGCAGATATGTATGTCTGTGTTATAGTTTTTGTATTGGCCTTGAATTTCAATTTGTCTTCAATTTGAATCTCATGTGTAGTTGCAGTATCATGTTACCAGGCTTGAGTTCTTTTCATGCAGTCTTCATTTGTTAGTGCACTTGTATTTCATGGTTGTTGTTGCCACTCGTGTTTATGTGCATGCTGTTTCATTCTTGGAATATTGGTTGATGCTTCTTGGCACTGTTCAGGTCTGTAGTTCGGTTCATATATTGTTCCTGTGCATATTTGTGGTATTTGCATTTTCCAGTTTCGTTTAGTTGACTCTGTTTCAACTCCACTTCATGTATATTGGTATGGTGTGCACTGTCTTGAGTCTTGTGGTCTTTTGATCTTTTCAATGGAGTCCGTGGTATTGGTCTTGATCATTTTGATACTGCTGTTTCACTTGCAGTGTACCATGCTGGTTCATATTGTACTCTCTGTTTTTAGTCACTTCCATACTTGGTCGTACTGTCCACCTGAGTTTGCTTTGGTTTCATGTTATAGTTGTAGTCTGGTTGTTGCTTGATGAAGAGGCAGAGCCTGTTAGTCGAGCTTGCATACTTTGATCTCCTACATGCCTGTAGTGTTCATTAGCTCATGTGTGTAAATGTTTGCGCACTTGTTATCTTCACTTGCATATTTGTTCATCATGTATTCTTAGTTGAGCTTGTAATTGTTGTCACTCTAATCTGGTCTGCATACATGAAGTGCTCATTGACCAGAGTTGTTGCATTGGTTATCCACTTGACTTGGTTATTTGTTCGAGACAGTTTACATTAATCTATACTTGTGTTTGCATTGCCTCTGACCTTTTGGCATACAAACATCATTTCATGTTGATCTTTACTGTAACATGTTGCCACTGTATATGTGTTTCGGGCCTAGACTTTGTTATACACCGCATATACATGTGTCATTTCTTTGCTTAAATCTGCACATCCCCGTCATACTTATTGTCATTGTAGCTGCACCTGTTTGTATGTGCAGTCCCACAAGAGCCATGTTGTCTGGTCTTCATGTAGCATGCATTGTCCATATTATTCCTCTGCTGTGGTTTGGTTTGCATCACCATTTGGGTACTCGAGTATGTGTCATTTGATTCATTGGGTGGTCAGTTCCACTTATTGTTCTGGTTACACCCGAGTTTTGTTCAAGATCTTCAGTGCACTATGCACTGTTTGATGGGTGTCCGGTTCATTTGATTTGAGTTGATGCCATTTGATTTTGGTTCGTTGATCTTTTGTGTATTTCATGCTGTAGTGGCGAGGCAGTACACGCGTGTGTGTACTGCAGCCCTACCAGATTTGATGTTTTAATTGATGTTTTCAATTGCTGGAATTGTTTTGTGTTGCCAATGCAATATATTTTGAATTGGTTTAAATTGATTATTTTGTTGTTGTCTAATTATCTTCTAGATAATTAGATTATGAGTTTCTAATTATTTATTTAATAATTAGATTTTGTCGTTAATTGCCGTTTAGGCAATTCTGTTGTTTTTTAAATTATCTTCATTGATAATACTTCTATCTATCTTTGTTGATGATTTGAATTTGTTGATTTGTTGTTTAACGCTGTTACGTGTTATATTTAACGTATTTCGATTTCTTATTAAAGGATTGGATATGTGAGATTTTGTGACTGTCGTCTATTTGATTATTTATTTATTATTGCTTTCGTGCATTAGTAACTGAATTTGAATTAGACTGACCCATGTATTATTTTCTTTTGAATTTAATACTCGGGTCAGACCGAGTTATTTTAGGTTGTTGATATCTTACTTTGAGTTGCTGCTTGAGCTATGAAGTCTCTTTATATCATTTGGAGTAGTCGTTGTTATAGTATAGGATGTTATGTATTCATGTATACTATTGTCAATAATGTACTGTATATGTAACTTCCAGAGTCGGCAGTTGTAGTTGTATCATATGTATTGTATCACATGTATTGTAACCGACTTCAGTTATGTATATATATATATATATGAGAATTTTATATTATCTGTGTTCTGCATTTAGCTGATTTGTATTATTATTATTATATATGTTGTCCTAAACTATTATGAACCATCATAGTTCGTTTTATATTGGAATTGTATATGTCGATGGGAGTAAATAAATAGAGATGAAAAATAAAGAATATACCACTCCTATCGAGATAAACAATACTAGTGTAAGGCCTAACTATGGATGGCCGCTCCTATCCAGCCTTAGTCTTCGTAATAACAGACAGTATTTCCTTTTAATACTCTTTGTTATTGTGAGCATAGAGGTGGGGCGTCACACCTCATATAACCGAGGAGATTAATTCTCCCACGAATGGTGTTTCATTTCCAATGCTTCCGTTCGACCTGCCTATTATCGTTCAATTGATGTCATGTTACGATTCAACTATAGTTAAAACAGACTCCCGCATTGAAGCTCGATCATATTCATAAGTCGAAAGAATTTTATAATATTGCCACATTGATATCTTATGTTTGACTTTAGTCATATTAACTACTAGAAAACCATCGAGCGAGTCATTCCATAGCTATCCAATAACGATCGATACTTAACTCCTTGGTTCCTCCAGTAGCCATGAGTAATACACTATCCAACATTTGAAGAGTATTACATAATCTAGTCTCAATGAATGCATCGATATTCAGTCTCAATACATCATGACTGGAAAAATTTAAAATGAAATCTTTTTTTATTATGATAAATCACTTATGATTACAACACATTATAACTACTATCACGAAATATACCATTTATAGATTTTTCTATTAAATATACTTTAATTAAATAAACTAGTTAATATATCACATTTAATCAAGTATGTAACAGAACAAAAAACATTTTATTTCAAATAAGATTGGTTTTCGAGTTAGATATATGTACATATACATAATTGCCTCTAATGCATACCCCTAACTCGATCAATCTCCCACATGCACTTGGGTTCTATTATGGAATCTATATCCCATTCGTTTGATCAGTTTGATGGGAAACGATCAAGTTAGACCCTTCGCGAATGAATCTACGATGTTGTTTTAATTATTTACTATGTCAATTACCTCTTTTTTATGCTTATAAATTACCTTTATCATTTGGAACTAGTCAGAGTATGCTTTTCGAATTCTAGTGAGCCTTATCATTACGTTATTATCATGTAACAATAATATAATATTTTCAATACTTGAAATCACCCCTAGCTCAGTTATAAAATTATGCATATATTTATATACATTGCTTTTGTTATGGCGCTATTCAAGGCGATGTACTTAGCCTTTATGTTGAATCGACCAAAATGTTTTATTTGGAATATTTCCAACTTAAAACTTCTTAATTAAGGTTTTAACATGAATTTAGTATTGACATATTATACTCGATAGTGCTTATGAAGATCAAGTCCAAACACTTCTTCGTAAGGAGTTCGTTTTTTCTATAAACAATCCTCTAGTATTTCATAAATACTTGAGAACACTCTAAACTACCATTTAGCGATCTTGATTTGGATTTTATATCTACTTAATGTATCAAATACATTAGCTAAATATGATGTCGCACATAGATCATGTATGATAATTCCTATTGATAATGCATAAGGAATGCTTCTTACATGATCTATACTAAACATTTTAATATGGTATCTATGTATGTCATTCCAATATCCTTTATATTAATTATAAAAGATGTAACTTACAGATTCACAATCGAATATTAAACAACCAACTTAGAATCATTTTAACATAAGTACATCATTATTAATCGACAGTATGTTGGTCATATCTTAGAAATATTTTAGTACCTTTAACGGTTCTTTCGTATGGACATATACTTTCTCTGCATTTTGAAAGAAAATCAAACTATTTGATATTTCTATCAAAATACTTGTTCATTTCTGATGCTTATATAATAATGCATTCGTTTGTATCATTTCTTGGATCATATCCAGAAACCCAAAAACTCGATAACACTCCCACCGACTTGGAGACACTTTGGTTATTATGTGCAAACAGTCTGTTCTAAATTATTATTTTTAATTTTCATTTTGACATATATATATATAACAAAACACAAAGTCATACCAAGTGATTATTTTGTGCGTAAATCCAAATTAACTTGAGCACGTTGACTGCTGAATCCATTACATTAATTTCAACAATTAAAATTTACGATGCTATTCTTATCAATATTGTTCATTATATTCCAACTACATCAGTCTTTATCTTGAAGACACATTTGCTACCAATGGTTTATATACCTTCTTGCACAACTATCAAAATCTTGTTTTGATAATGTACTCATAATCCATTTCAGATTTGTGCATCTTACCTTATCGTAGAGTCAACACTCTTAATGATTTAATTGACAACTGAGGATTATTTATTCTCGACATTGATAAGAAACTCATAGTTTCTCTTTAATACGCAAGAATAATTATTGGACATTCTACTACATTGTGTTCATTTAAGTTTGGCTAATTTTGTTCCATCCCTCGTAATTAGTTTTTCCCTTGGATCGTATCTAAATCTATTTTACTACCAATAATTTCTAGAAGAAATTCCTCCGCTATAAAATTTGTATTGCTTGAAACAACAGATTTTTCTTAATGAAAGGGTTTCATAACATTTTATTAATTTCCTTATATATAAAACCAATCTCATTTTAGTTTATAATACTTATGGCTAAAAGCATAATTTGGTCATCCAATGACAGTCATTCTCAAGTTTCTTTTGTGGTGATTCATACAAGGTCCCTCACGTATAATTATTACGTGTGTTCTTTCAACTCATATAACCTGCCAACTTCTTAGCCTATGATATGTTGGGGTTTCTTATATACCCTTATCTTGTATGATTTTGTAAACTATTCTTTAGATGAAATTAATTTTAACCTTATGCATTACTCTTGAGTATACGACCTTATGGAAAGAAGTTAACTCAACTTCACTCACCATAATCATACTTTGTTAAACAAAGTTCGATTACTCCTTACCGATACATCATTATGTATTATAAGAAGGAGCGACATTTGAGATTGCATCTTTATTCATTTTTAGGTATGTTCGGAACTCTTTCCTATACGCTTAAATATTTGATCAAGTCAGATCATTTTTATTTTCTATTGCACATTATTTTATTTACTTTCGTTTTATATTTTATGAGCTTATGATAAACATACTATATGTGTATCAAATACATATGTTCATGTATGATAACTCATCGGTGAATACAACAAAGTATGTAGAACTATTTTGGTGTTAGCAAACCTACGGGTGAATACATCTATATGTATCAGTCCGAAGAGTTCGCTAATTCTCATGACGCTACCACTGAATAAGTGATTCGCCTTAAATTGTCTTAGCATAATTCATCGGTACTACATGATTCACAATCATATATTAAAGAATCAATTGTCAAATTCAAAGTAACTGCAAATAATTTTAGGTACTTTCCAATGCATCACTTTTATTATGAAAACAAATACCACATTATAGTTTTGTTGTACAACAAATATTCATAATACTTATATTAAAATAAAACTGTCTATTTTTCTGACAACACTATATCACATAAATTGCACTTTACGTAAATTGACTAAACTGACATTTGAATGATCGAATTCTTAGATCTATCTAGTACCCTTTGGTCAAGTGTTACATATAATAAGATCATTATTATAATTAATCGTATAGAATACATAACCTCACACTATAGTTTACTTACTTATTTCGACTGAACTAATTTTATTGAGGTTTCGTACATTACGAATCATGACCGTTCACCATATTACATTTATATGTGATCATATATGGATCAAATATCCATATTCTTAAATCGCTTTTAGAATTCGAAACTCAAGAAGGAAATACACGTTCTCAGGAAAATAAACATGTAAGTGACTAATTTACGAATGTATTTAGTAGTTGTATAATTAGGCGCTTGCCAACAATATGGAAAAAATATTGGTAAGTAACCTTAAAATGAAACATATAATTCATTTAACTTCACCAGTGGGTGTTAGGACTCGCTTGTCTTGGGATTCTAACCATGAGGAATATCAACAAACTATAGGTCTACAAGCGATGGATAACATTTTATCGGTTGTATCATATACAACTCCTAACTCATGATCATTGTCCTAATCTAATTTCGACCGTAAGGAATATCGACAATGAAAAAGATTATTTATTCATATCGACCATTTCGTAACATCCTAGGTATAGATGTACATCCTCGAGGAATATCAACAAGTATGTACATATGTCTTACCCCGTCTATTCAATATATTAAGAGTACTACGTAGAACATCCTTAACTTGAGCAATATCAACAATTAAGAAGTATGCAAGTAGTCTATTAATATGTAAATGGAAGAGGACAACTTTATATTAAAAATTTATAATATCTAATTGAGTGATATCAACTTGTGGAATAATGTATTTCATATACAATGCCGTCATGATTCAAGTGTCAGACATATTAGAACCCATGGCATATGTACTATATGTGTATATTTATTCTTATGTCTATTTTGGGTTTCATATTGTTCCACTTTTTATTATACATTTATATTATCCAAGTTTAATTCTGGGTAACATTTGATAATTTAATTAACATATACAATAATTTACGTATAATCTAATATTAATTTCATTAATTAAATCCTATTTAATTTATTTAATTAATTAACATTTTAGTTAATTCTATATTATTCAGTTTATTATTTTATATTGAATATGCACAGTACAACATTTATAGTTATACATATATATCTTATATATACACGTGTGTGTATTATATTGTTTATTAATTAATATTTAGTTTATTTATTTTATTTAAACTTAATTAATTATAATTAATTTCAGAAATTATATATACATATATTACCTCAACATCATCAAATAATATTGCATATATAAAAATATATGTTATATAATTTAATTAATTAACTTTTAGTTAATTATTAATTTATTAATACAATCAGTAATCAATAATTTTTGAAAATAATTATTTTATTTTCAGAATAATTTTAAAAATTATTACATAACATTTATAAAATCATTACTTTTTTAATTTAACCTTCTAAATGTAAAATATTTATTTTATTTATTATAAACTTAACATTTTAAATTTTATTTTAATTTCAAAATAGATTTTGAAAATTAGCCTAAGGCCCAAATCAATTTGGGCCGTTATATTTGGGTTACCTTTGGGCTTACTTTATTCTTTCGGAACAGACCAATAGCCAGGTAAGGTAGAGTACTTGATTTTCCAAATTCAATCTTAGACTTTACCTTTCTAGACACCCTACTAGATCGGTAGGCTTCAATAAGTTAGTCCAAATAATGCTAGTTTAAGCCACATGGGTAACCTGGCTCGGATACCATTGTTGGAACTAGGCAGCACGTGGCGGGGTAGATGAGTAAATTTTTAAAAAATTATTACATTTTGGATATTATTGGGCCTACGATATTTAAATATATTTAGATCCGATCTAAAGTATTTTTAAATAAAATCAATACTTATTTAGTTTGTAAATGAATTTTTATTTTTATTTTAATGTTATAGTTATGTTATACAATATAACATGCGTATCATGTAGACATGTGTATGTACATGCACATGCAACATGAACAGTGCACATTGTTTAACATGCTCATGTATAAGCGTTGGGATTTATATTGCAACGGATATATTAGCCCCTTTATATATGTATGTGTTGTCTAATATACATGTGTGTGTATGGTTATACATATATAATATAAAAGAACGTTTGTAAAATAATGTTTATAAATATGTATATATATTCATATATGTATAATTAAATTATAAAATAAAGTAATTTGTAAATATTGTTATAAGTATTTTCGAATATAAAGCAAATTCAAATTTTAAATTCAAATTTTAGATCTCGATATATGTAATAAAATATCTAGATATTTCAAATTCAAATTCAAATATTAATTGTACATATATATTATATATTAAAAAAATCACTTTTTATTTATACATGGATACATATATTTTATACAAATATACATACATACATACATCTATGTATGTACTAAAATAGTATTTCAAACATACATATATATAACAACTATATTTATAAATAAGTAATAATATGAATAAAATGATAAAATAATATATATATTATATTAACATATGCATGGCCTTACTAATATTAAGAAAAAATATTATTTTTAATTATAAAATTTTTCGGCTTTAAAATAGTTTTTTTAATAAAGATTCCTGTATGGAAATATTAACAAACTTAAAAAAAATTCTTCAAAAGAATATTTTAATACATAAACATAATTTTATTAAGTACTTATATGTCTATTTGATATTATATATGTGTGTGTATTTACATTATGTAAACTAAGTATAATACCTAGAATAAATTATACACACACACATGCAACTTATTTGGTTATATATGTATATATATATGTATGTGTGTATATGGATTTTTTAATTTAAAGCCGTGAATTATATGTTATGTTATACAAATATATTTTCTTAAATATATACACATATATTATTATCCAATGTATATAACATAGACATATGTGGATTCATGATAATGTATATCCTATCTAAGTATACAATGACATATGAATGGTTATATATGTATGTATGTATGTATATGAAAGATTTACCTTGTCTAAAGCTTAGATGAAACATCATGAAATGCTGAATCGAAGAACTCCTTAAGTTAGTATCCGGAATCCAAAAAGAGCTATCAATCTGAATGCAACAACCATCTTCTATTTTCATTTAAATTGTGTCTTAAATGCTTGAAAAAATAAATAAGAAGAGAATGGGAAGGTTGGCCAAGACGTGTCTCAAAGGAGTAAAATTGGAGAGAAGAGTAAGTGGAGTTTGAGATTTATAAATAGTGTAAGTCTAAGGAGAAAAAAGGGGATCCAGATCCACCTTTTTCTTCCTACTATTTCATCTCAATTTGAATCAATATTTAACCCTCCAACCCATCCTTAAGGCCAATCATATATTCTTGCATCTAGGCTTCCTAATGCTTGAAGCCCGATCAAATAAATGAGCAATTAAATCTAATTCAAATGCACATTGATATCATATATCGTGCATATGTATATAACTTTTATATACGCACTATTTAATATTGATCAACACAAATTATATAAAATTTTATAATCAATATTTCATAAATATGAATTGATTTATAAAAGTTATGCTTAATAAAATTTAGTGGTAGTAAAAGTATTCAACATTTCAGTTGTGTGACTCCTAGATGTAAGTTCAATCAGCGATTAATATCGAACAATTGAATATTAACGTTCACACATCACCTTAGTCAGTGGTGTGACATTATAGCCAAATTTATTATTTATATAGCTTTGGTAAAATCCAATTTTGCTTATTTAAGCATTACCTAGTTTTGACAATTATTTACACCAATTCTCTTCCTCGAAAGTATATAACATTAGGACTAATGGAATTTTGTAATGGTCAAAATTCCATGTGCCATCAATGTTCAACTTTATAGTCCAAACACAAAGTGCTTGGTTCAATAATAATTTTTATTATTAACCGAACCGCTATGGCTAGAGACTTTGAGTTTGAATTGACTTTAGTTGACCACGATACTAACCTTATATAACTGAGAGGATGAATTCTTACTTAAATAGTTATCAATAAAGAATAATCTTCAAAGTGGACGTAGGCATACAATGCCGAACCAATATCTTTGATTATTGCTTTTTATCTATTATTAGCTAAATCATTTCCTCTATTTAATTTAATTTTTCTTCACTTACTTCTCTACATAAATCTATTCTTGGATGTTAGCGACCAATTTAATTGCAAACATTTAGGTGCTTTCACTGAGAACCTTGATTCTCAGCTTACTAGAATCCCTTTGCTGTTATTGGATTGAATAAATCCCCGGAGGAGATCTGCTGTCATTTTCAAGAAGTTGTTAATACTACTCAAAGTTGTTGAAATCTAAGCAAGAAAATTAATAATGGTGAGACATACTAGATCTACTGTAACATCCCTAATTTTTAGTAACATTGTTTAGGACATTTAACAGTAAAATTAAGTGAAATAAGGTAAAATAATTAAGGGATTGAGGCTTGTGTAAATAAAGGGTAGTCGTTCCCATTAAAAAAATGAACTAAAGGAAGATGAAATAAAATAAGTTAGGCAAATAGACAAGGGTAATATAGGGATAAGACATATTCTAATACCTGAAACCCTCATTCACTTTCATTCTCATGTTCATAAACATAAATAAAACACTATAGAGGCCGGCCACCATTAAGGAAGAACAAAAAGAAGATAAAGCAATCAAGAGAAAGATTAATCAAATCCAAGATCAAATGTCAACTCCTAAATCACAAAACTAAGGTGAATAATGACTACATCTCATATGTTTGGTTGTTTTTTATTTTACATTGAATCCGAACTATTTTGCAAGGTTTGCCCTTTTTTTTATCATTAAAATGAATATATATGCTTGTTGATGATTTATGCTAATTCATATAGATTTTATGATATGTTTTAATGAAACCCTATTAAATGACATCCAAATGCCTCACGATTTTAGAATAATGTCAGAAATGATATTTCAGAAATAGCTTTCAATTTTCGTAATTTTCTGAATTAATGTGGTTTTCTAGTAAAGAAAACGGTTATTTGGGTTTAAAATTAACTATGCATAAAATATGTATGTTTTGGGTCTGAAATTAATATATTTTAGAAAACATATTAAAAATGATTTATGGGAATTTTTATAGATTTTTACTAAATGTTTTAACAAATATATAATATTATTTAAGGTATGGGACTTAAACGTTTTATACATTTATAAAAGAAGAAGGGGCTTTTTGTAAATAATTTAAATTTTTTATTTTAGAAATTTCGAAAGTACTTTTAGGAAAAGAAATTAGCAACCAATTACGTTTTGACAAACAAGGCAAGTTAGTTGAAAAGATTTGCTTTAAAAGGTTAAAAATCAGTTTGTACATTCTTTTTTACATGTTTTGCCACTTTCGGTACCCAGCTTTCGACTAAGTACTTCTGCCTCCATCACCATCGAAACCAATTTGCATGGCATCAAAGACTTGGTGCGTAGCGAATTGGACATAGGCGAAAGACATGTAACCAAAATATAGGGTTCCGAAGGGGACGAAGCTTAGCTTTGTTTTTAAATAAAAATGCGCCTGCTTTGCTTTCCAAATGAATTCTTTCGACTTAGTTAGCTTTCGACTTGGTTAAATGGTTTTAAGGGAATGGTTCCAAAAGAGATTGCGTCTTTTATTTCATAAAGAAGCTTTTGACGGTGTCGAAACCCCTTGCCGCCGCATCTTAGCTTTCGAAGCAATGCCTTCACAAGGGTTTCTTTATTTTAAAACCCAGGCCGCTTCTACAATGCTTTTGAAGCGGTTGGTTTCAACATCAATACTTCTTTACTTAGAAAATTGGTTTTGAAAGAGTGATTTCGACTTAGTTGTTTTACGGTCTTTTGTTCTGTTAACAGTAAGACCCAAAGGTTTTGAAGGGAAAGGTTTTAACTGGTTTTGAAAGGTTATTCCATATGTTTTACTTGAACCCAATACTTTCGAATGGTTTGTTTTAAGTAGTATACTTTAATTCTTTCGAAAGGTTTAGGATAAAGGTTTCAAAGAGGTGGTTCTCAATGGTTTCGAAAGGTTTTAAACTGAAGGTTCCAATGTTTTCGAAAGGCAATGTTTATGGTGTTTTGATAAGAGGGCGTCTAAGGTTTTAAAGCTTTCGAAGGAGATGTTTTTTAATGTTTTCGAAAGGGCTAATTTGAATGGTTTTGGAAGGTATGTTTTGGCCTTTTGGCCTAAGGTTTTACTTGTATCGAAAGAGGCACTTTCAATGGTTTCAAAAGGGGTACTTTCAATGGTTAAAATACTTTCATCAACAAAGTTTTGTGTAAAGTATATATAACATGGCAAGGTGATTGAATAAAGCATAGAATATATTTTCCTTATTTAAAGTATGATACAAAGGTTTAAATCAATTTGAGAGAAAATGTTTTCAAGGAAAATTTATGGGTATATGACCCTAAGTAAAACTACTTAGATATTAGAATACCAGATGGAACTGGTATGGAGTCGCGCCCTATACTTTAGCTAGTAGCCCCTAGCTAATATAAGTTTAAAATTCCAATGTGTAGGGCTTTGTCATAAGTAAGACTAAAATGATGTTACACACAGAAAGGAATATACAAAGTGAGGATAAGTTATTGGTATGCCCGCAAAAACATTAGGATCAGTTGACCCTGGAGAAGTAAGTTAGGGACAAACCGTCCAGAAGAGGGGTATTTAACAAAAGTTAGATAATTTGTTTATTTTTTCTAGTAGGCCCGAGTTAGCCAAAGGTTAGTAGTTAGCCAAACAAAACTATAGTGTTCGGACAGATTGTCCATTTGTTACCTCATTTGTATGTACACATGATATTGCTTTATTGTTTTAACCAGTTTTGGTTGTAGGATTTAGATTTGCAAAATATATGTTTTAAAATGATATCAGTAAGGGGAAACCCGTTCCGCTAAGCGGCATGGTCTCACTTAATATCAAATAACCGAGATATATAGGATTATTCAAACCAGGCTTTATGTCTGACTTGTAGTTTATGTTTTTCCCCTTAAACTCATGGGTGCTCAAAATTGATTTGAGGAGGCCGAGGGTTGAGGATTTTCATGTTTTAGTAGGTGGACGAATAATGCTATCGAAGATGTGTAGGAGGCTGAAGTTAGCTACTTAGGAATTGTTTTGGTTTATTTTCGCTGTGTTGTATTAAGTCTATTATGACTATTTAGTATTCTGGTCATCAAAGAGGGCATCTTCATATATCGCTCTTGGCATATTTTGTAATAATTATATTTGATTTGAACTTGGGAAACGTTTGGGATTATGTAACTTGGATTTGAAATATTGTTTTGAAATGCAATCATAAAAGTGTTTTAATCTTTTATGACTTTATTTCATATTCAAGTGCTTCTAATATTATGGATACTATTACATTTTCATATTTGGTCGTCAGAAGTTAATACGATAGATGACTGCAACATTTGTGGCACTTAGCTTCAGGCCTCCAGATATGGGATGTTACAACTACTTCTCAGAAGGTGGAAGGAAATGTGAATACTAGCATTCAACAAGGACACTCAAGAAATCAACCAAAAAATGAGAATGCTGATCTGGCTGAAGTTCAAAATCCCTCTGATTCTATTACAAGAGCTGAATTTCATAATTTAATGAGAGAGCTGATGTAGAGCCATTGACAACTAAATCAACAAATTCAGACTAATATCAACTTGATGAACCGAATCAATTAGCAGTAGCGGGGGAAAGCTAGGAAGGGCCCTATTCCTTACTCGGCATCAGAAAGTTCTAGCTCATCGGACAAATATCATAGGAATATGCGACGCAGAACAGACGAATATCGTGCCGAAACTTCAGGGCGTCAACTGGCAAACCATCATGGTATACAAGGATCGATCGATGCTGACCCCTTTCTTGAATCATGAGTTTTGATTCATGACAAGCTTCAACGATCAATGATGAGATTAGACGATCAAGCGACAAAAAAGAGAAAGCTATACCGACATGGTTAACCACAAAGGAAACTAGACTTCAAATACGAGTACGCTATAAAAATCTTTATTGCTTGAATCGAATATTATAGTTTATAATTGTTAAAATCACTCCTCAAGTAGTTTACACGCATTATAAAAAAAATTAAATGTATATAAAAAATTGTGTGCCCAAGTGCTCGCTGTGCAAAAAAATCATAGTTCATTCGACTGGACTGAGTTCATCAGTCGACTGAATCTGTGTTCTTTGCACAGACATGCACACATGCACACCACTTTGAATACTCAGGCAACTAGATATTTTTGACCAGTCGACTGTCCGTATGCAACTGCCATATTTTCTGAAGGTTTCCTTCTCTTTGCGAAGAGTAATGATCCAATTTGAAGAGTTACGGATGCAACGCTTGATTGAAACTCTTCGTGAACAGTAGCAACCTTATATACTATATATATATATATATATATATATATATATATATATATATATCTAAATGCATGATTTTAATCATTCAATTTACTTCAATCTATTCTACTCTCTCATCTATATTTCTTGACTATACTTCTGCATTCTAAAAGCTTTCTAGTCAAAGATATATTGCTTGAATCTTAGAGTTAATTATTATATACTTCGATTCAAAGCAATATCTTCCTTTTTAATCTTCACACATTCAGTATATACTTAGATTTGATTATAGGAAGGGTGTACTATCAAAGACAAATTGGTGTTATTAAGAACATAAACAGTCAACAACTTTATCAAAATTGTAGAAGTCCTGTTAGTTTGTATCAGGCGGAAAAGTCCTCTTCGGCTGCTGAGGCGGAAAAATCCTGTTCGGCTGCTCAGGTGTTGTATACCTATTCCTCTAGGTTAAGTGAGTGGTTACTGAGAGAAATTCCAGAGGGAAGTCTGGGACTGGACGTAGAACGAGAAGTTCGAACCAGTATAAAAACTCCTGGTGTGCTTATTCTTACTTACTTTACTATTATTATCTGTTTCCACTTTTAGATTATAATACATTCCATATTAGATGATCCAAAGTATTAGCTATACAGCATGCACACTTTCATCTGGTATCAGAGCCTAGAATTCTATCGATCGTCACAACATCATAGAATGATGGACAGATAAAGATCCAGTCGAAATTAAACAAGCAAAATGCCTGAAACTATAAGAGCAACGACCAATGAGGACTGTAAAAGGGTACTTTGTGATTTACAAATTTTAGTAAATGAGAATAATGAATTAGTTAGTATAAGCGATAAGATCTCAAAAATTAATTTTCTTATTTTAGAAAAAATGAAATCAATCAAACTTAAAAATGAGAAATTGAAAAATGAGAAATTAGATTAAGAAAATCAACATGGTGTTTTTAAAAAAAATTGAGGCTCTTAAAGATTTTCTAGACGAACAAAATACTATGTTTGAAAAAGAAAAAGAAATTTTTTCAAAAGAAAGTACGGATTTGAAAAGACAAAATGATTCATTACAATCATCTTTAGATAATTCAGAATCTCTAATTTTTCTTCTTGAAAATGAGAACTGTATGTTAAAAAAAGGATAATTTTGAATTAAACAAGCAAATTGATATTTTGAAAAATAGTAATATATCCATTGAAAATAATAATTGTGTCTTTAAAAATAAATTTGATAAACTTAACACTGAAGTCACAAAATTTAATAAAGGTCAAAATGATTTAATCATGATTTTATCTAGTTCTAGACCTTTACATGATAAAAGTAATTTAGGGTATAATAAAACTAGTTGAAAAAATAGCACTAGATACGCTTTCTTGTAGTAGAAATGTTAGTGCTAATACTGAATTCCAAGTAAAGTCTAAATCCAATTTTTATAGAAATTCAAATACTGTTATGACCTATAATGTTTATAATTTCTCTAGAAGTACAAAATCATTGATGAGAAATATGAAAAATTATCTAAGTATTTGGGTTCCTATTAATAGGAAAAATAGAGAAAAATACATTGGTGATTATTTTGATATGGTAGTTGATAATGAAAATTATGTTTATAAAGGTTCAACCATACCTAAATGGGTATGGTTTCCTTAAATTAGAAAATTATAAAAACTTTGGGTATCGCATGCTTTAAATGTTAGTTTTTTGATGCCTTACATTATTAGTAGTAGCTAATTTGTTCTATATTGTTCTATGTTAACACTTGTGTGGAATATAATTTATGTCATCATATTGACTCTTCTTTTTGTCGATGATAAAGGGGGAGAAAGATATTGCTCTAACGTTATTTGCAGGAATAAACGATGCAAGCACAGATTAAAGGAGAGAAAAGATTAAATATTTACTAGAATATATAGCATAGATTCAGGGGAGAAATCTGTAATCTAAGTTATATATTTCCATATATGAAGAATCGTCAAAATCGATTGTTATCAATCAAAAAGGGAGAGAATGTTGAATGATGTGTTTTGATTCATGACAAGCTTCAACGATCAACGATGAGATTAGACGATCAAAGCGACAAAAAAGAGAAAGATATACAGAAGTGGTGAACTACAAAGGAAACTTGACTTCACACCCAAGTACGCTATAAAAATCTTTATTGTTTGAGTCGAAGTTATAGTTTATAATTGTTAAAATCACTCCTTAAGTAGTTTACACACATTATACAAAAGTTTTATATATATATATAATAGTGTGCACAAGTGCTCACTGTGCTAAAATAGTACAGTTCCGTCGACTGGACTGAATTCACCAGTCGACTGAATCTGCGTTCTTTGCACAGACATGCACATGCACACACCACTTTGAATATTCAGTCAACTGGATATTTTTGACCAGTCAGCTGACCGTATGCAACTGCCATATTTTCTAAAGGGTTGCTTCTCTTTGCGAAGAGTAACAATCCAATTCGAAGAGTTATGGATGCAACTCTTGATTGAAACTCTTCGTGAACAGTAGCAACCTTATATACTATATATACACACACAAATATATATATACACACACACAAATATATATATATATATATATATATATATAGATCTAAATCCATGATTTTAATCATCCAATCTACTTCAATCTATTCTATTCTCTGATCTATATTTCTTGACTATATTTCTGCATTCTAAAAGCTTTCTAATCAAAGATATATTGCTTGAATCTCAGAGGTAATTATTATATACTTCGATTCAAAGCAATATCTTCCTTTCTAATCTTCACATACACAATTTATACTTGAGGATTTGAATATAGGAAGGGTGTACTATCAAAGACAAATCAGTGTTATCAAGAACACAAAGCGTCAGCAACTTTATCAAAATTGTAGAAGTCCTGTTAGTTTGTATCAGGGGGAAAAGTCCTCTTCGACCGCTGGAAAAATCCTACTCGGCCACTCAGTTGTTGTATACCTATTCCTCCGGGTTAAGTGAGGGGTTGTTGAGAGAAATTCCAGAGGGAAGTTTGTGACTGGATATAGAACGGGAAGTTCGAACCAGTATAAAACTCCTGGTGTGCTTATTATTATTTACTTTACTATTATTATCTGTTTCTGCTTTTAGATTATATTACATTCCATATTACATGATCCTAAGTATTATCTATACAGCATACGCACTTTTACCCTCCATAGGGATTGGTACCGATCCCTCCACTAGATAGGGGTATACATCCATGCCTTATGGCAACCAAGTTGGAGCTGCTGCGTTTAGTTTGGATGTTGGAGTTTAACTGAATCTTAACCAAGCTCTTTTTCGAAATGATGATGAAGTGAATTTACAAGACACTCATCGAGAAGATGCAAAAAGGCATGAAACGGCTCATAGACATCGGCTGGACCATTCATGTGAGGTGGAGCATGACCACAACTTGGCACCAGCGATCCAAACACCGACTTATCAGTAATGGTCAAATGGTTAGTGAGGGAGAGCCAAGGCTTAACTAATGATGACTGAGGAATCTCAAGAAGTCATACGTCGCTCACTGACAGTGTGTTATATGCGCGGTATCCAAGGAAGTTCAACATACCGTCGATGCATGCTTACAAGGAAAAACTGACCCTAGACAACACATCATGAATATGAATGATTAATGGATTCCACGCAAGCAGATAATGCAACCAAGTGTAGATGCTTTCACTCTCTTTAAAATAGCGACGATGTGGTTCACAAGGCTATCCCCATGATCAATTTCTAGATTCAATAATTTAGCAACCAAGATTGTGGATCAGTTATAGATTCAGACAAATCATCCCAAAGATGTAATGTCCCCGTCCAGCATGATTCAGGCTCCATAAGAGTTGTTAAAAGATTATTTAGAAAGATTTCATATAGCTGTTACGGAGGTCAATAATTTGAATGGCCGTGCGATACTCATGGCCGTGACGAGAGGGATTGATCTAGGGTCTGAGTTTGGCGATTGGTTAGTAGATAAGCCGCCCGCAACATTAGAGCGCTTTTAAGCAAAGGCGGCTCGGTATTTCAAAAAAGAGGAAGCCAGGTCCTTGAGAAAAAGAATGTTGTAGAACCAAATGGACAGGGAGTATAGAGTATCATTGCAATAAAACAGTCTGATGACAGTTCTGGAAAAGTCCAAGTGAATGTCCAAAATAAACCAAATCAGCAAAAGGGAGGCAAAGACAGGAACCGTGAACGAAAGAGGGATTCTAGACAAGGGAAGCTTAGGACTCCGATGTATAATACTTACACACTATTGAATACATCCTTGGAGAATATCTACCTATCTACTTGCAATACCATGCAGCATATGAAGCTGTCTCCCAAAGAATCAACAGAGAAGCTGAAACATATGGTGAAATATTGTTGGTTTAATGAGTGTTATGGGCACAATACAAATGAATGCAGGCCTCTCCAGATATTATATAAAAGCTAATTTGAGAAAGAAGATTATAATAGTTTGTGAAAGCTCCACAAGATGGCAGACAGTGGACATCTGACCCCAACCAAGGACAAGCCCATGTAGGGCTGGTGAGCCTGCGCGGACTGGTGGAAGACCGGTGATAAATACAATAGTCAGAGGACCACACCGAGCAAATAAGAGTTGGTAGGAGATGGATCACTATGCTAGCGCAATTAGGTATGTGGATTTTGAATGTTTTTCGAATACGAAAGATGAAGCTCCAACAAAACAGCAACTAACGATGGTGGATGATATTGTGTTTAGGTATAGAGATGCAGATCAGGTAGAGCCTCCAACAATTGACCCAATGGTCATTTTGACCGTGATTGGCCCCACTTTGGTGAGAAGGATATAGATTGATTTTGGAAGTTCAGTACATATAATCTTCAAAAAGCTTATGATCAGATGAGGATGGAAGCCAAAGATTTAAAACCATCTAAAGCTTATACACGCGATTTTAACGGGGTTGCAACTGAAGCTGTTCTTTATGTGGAATTACTTGTAGAGTTGGGAGAAGAGGAACGAAGAATATTTTTCGGTTTGTTGTTTTAGATGTTAACTCTCCATTCAACGTTTTTTTGGGTCGACCAACCTTAGCTTAATTCTGGGCAGCCCTTGCCTCATGGTGTTTGACTTTGAAGTTCCCGACAAATTATGGTGTTGGAGTTATTCATGGCGATCAGGAAACTGGACGTGCATGTTATGTAGCTGAGTTGAGGGATTCTAAAACTATATAAAAAGGAAAGGGTGTGGATAAGAATGTCTACATCCAAGCTACCAAAGATTGACATCTAGCGCCTGAGCCATGGCTCGGGCGCCACAATTGGTTCTGTAGAGATATAGATCCGAGAGATAATGAAGAGAAGCCCAAAGAGACCATGGTTGCACCGGTTGAGTTGACAATTGATATCACGGTCAGCCACGACGACCCATCACGAATCCTAAAGATTGCACCACAGCATAGCCCCGCATGATGGAATTTGCTGGTTTTCTCTCAGCGAATCAAAATGTGTTCGCTTGCACTCAGTCTGACATGTGTGGAATCTCGCTTGCCATTGCAAGCTGTGCATTGAATATCGACCCGAGGCATGTCCCGATGAAGCGAAAAAGGCATGGAATTGATCCGGAGAGATCTGCCGCTCTCAAAGAAGAGGTGGGTAGACTAAAAGACAACTGGTTTATCCACGATGCTCTCTACCCTAAACGGGTATCTCACCCTGTAGTGAAAAAAGCGAATGGGAAGTGGAGAACATGCATTGATTACTCAGATTTAAACAAGGCATGTCCAAAAAAAAAGTTTTCCCTTTCCGAGGATCGACCAATTGGTGGATTCAACCGCAAGACATGAATTGCTATCTTTCATGGATGCGTACTTAGGATATAACCAAATCCCAATGCATATTCCTAATCAGGAGCACACCAATTTCATTACCAATGTTTGGTTGTACTACTATGTAGTAATGCCGTTTGGATTAAAGAATGCAGGAGCGACTTATCGATGCTTAGTCGATAGGGTGTTTAAAGATCAGATTGGAAAATCGATGGAAGTGCTTGTGGATGATATGCTCATGAAGTCACGATGATCAAGCGACCACATTAGAGACTTAGCAGAAATGTTCGACATCCTCCGATATTACAAGATGAAAATTAATGCTTTGAAGTGTTCTTTTAGTGTTGCATCAGGGAAATTCTTAGGTTTTATTGTTAATGCCCATGGAATTGAGACTAATCCCGAGAAGATTCAGGCTATCCATGATATCCAAGCGCCGAGGACTATTAAAAAAATGCAGAGTCTGAATGGGAAAAGCGGTCCGCAGGAGTGACTATAGGAGTGACCGGGAGAGAACAATAGATCAAATCATGAGAGAATGAATTGTTACGGAACAACCCTAATGTTTTGTTTGCTACTTTAGGCCGATTTATCTCCAGAGCCACCGACAAATTCATTCCTTTCTTTGATTTGATTAGGAAAGGAAAAAGAAACTTCGAATGAACGCAAGATTGTAAAGACCCATTTCAAGCTTTGGTGAATCATTTAGAGAGACCCCATGTCTTGTCAAAGCTGGTGGATCATGAAGATATGTACATTTATTTGGCAATATCGGCACACACTACAAGTATCGCATTGCTTCGCGAGGAGGATCGGATCCAGAAGCCAGTGTATTATGTTAGAAAAAATTGACGAGATCTGAAAGGAACTATATGAAAATAGAGAAGCTAGTATATTGCTTACTAATTGCATCATGAAAGCTTCGTCCATACTTCCAGGCACATCTGAACAATATTTACACCGAACAGCCATTACGACAGGTCCTACAACGACCTAAGATGTCGGGAAGGTTACTCAAGTCAAATATCGAGCTCAATCAATTCGATATTACTTATCTCCCTCGAAGGGCTATCCAGGGTCAGGACCTGACAAATTTTATAGTAGAGTTTACTGCGCAGGATGATTCTCCAGAAGGCAGCAAAATCCTTACCATATGGAGGAAATTGTACACTGAAGGCGCATCTAATGATTATTGTTTTGGAGCTGGAATTATGATTGTAACTCCTAATGATCAGTCAATCTTTTATGCTTTAAAGCTTGATTTTCCAGCAACAAACGACAAAACTGAGTATGAAGTTCTAATTGCTGAACTTAAACTCATTAGAGAACATGAAATAAAATCTCTTGAAATCTTTTTGCGATTCGCAGTTGGTAGTGTACCAAATCAGGGGAGATTATCAAGCTAATGGACAACGGCATGCCCCATATGTTACCGATGTTCAAGAGTTGGTAGAATTTGAGTACTATGACATTTCGCATATTCCACAGAATTGAAATAGAGAGGCTAATTCATTGGAAAAGTTTGCTAGCACCAGCGATCCACAGCAGATGGGCTTAGTTCTGGTCGAAGTATTAAATGCCTAGGTATAAACATGATAGAAATTGACTAGACACTAGAAGCGGAGCCTAAGGAGGAATCGTGGATGATCTAATCAAAGACTATTTGCTACATGGAGTCCTGCTAGATAAAAGAAGTAAAAGCGACAAGTCCTTCTTTAAGCGTCGCGGCATGTCATGCAAGAAGGAATTATGTATAAAAAAGGATTTTCAGTCCCTCTACTCTAGCATGTCACTGATGATGAGATAAAACGTGTTCTAAAAGAAGTCCATGAAGGAGAATGTGGGGATCACACCGAGAGCAGACTCTAGCAAAGAAGATACTCCGTTATGGGTATTATTGGCCACCTATCAATCGAGACGCCGCTGACTATGTAAGATGATGTGATAAATGCCAGATATACGCAAAAGTTCCATGAGCTCCACCGATGGAACTCATGCAAATGGTCCATGGCAGTTTTCCATGTAGGGTATAGACATTATTGGTTCATTACTGATCTCTAAAGGTGGCGCAAAATATGTTATCGTCACAGTTGATTACTTCACCAAATGGGCCGAAGAAAAACCTTTATCCACAATCACAACCAAGAAAGTAATCAACTTTATTGTTTGAATCATCATATGTCGTTTCGATCTTCCACGAACTCTTGTAACAGATAATGGGATTCAATTCGATAGCGTTGAATACAAAAACTTTCTGTTTAAAGTATTGTATTGAGAAGAGATTTGCAGTGGTTACTCACCCACGGATAAATGGACAGGTTGAAGCTTTAAACAAAATCATAAAGTTCATTCTAAAGAAGCGTTTGGAGAAGGCTAGAGGTATGTGGGTGGATGAACTCCCAACTGCACTATAGGCTTACAGGACCATCCATAATTTCGCAACTGGACATACTCCATTCGCTCTTGCTTACGATTCCAAAGCCGTCATTCATGTTGAGCTCGAAGTTCCTTCTCATCGAGTGACTTACTATGATCCGAAAATGAATAAAGATCTCCTCTTGGAGTCTCTTGTTTTTGTAGATGAGAAATGCGAGGAAGCCGATCTGAGGGCAGTTGTACATTGACACCAAGTCGCCTGGTATTACAATATTAAAGTCCAACCTAGAACCTTTGAAATCGGCGATCTCGTCCTAAAACGCATTTTTCCTACCCCATCGCACATGAATCCAATCTAAAAAGGACCATATGTCATTGAACAAAGGCTTGAAGAGGGAACTTTCAAGCTAGCGATTGTCGATGGCATCACACCTCCAAGGGTGTGGAATAGCGAGCATCTACGACGTAATTTCACTTAGTTTATTTCTTTTTCATTTCAATTGTATTTGCTTTCATAATTTGCTTTAGCATTTGATTTTCTGGATGTGAAATAAGACATTTTATGTCATTCCTTTCCATTTAACGAATAAAGTTTCGGACTTCCTTTATATTTATAATTGTGGTAACATTATGTATTAGTTACATAGCGAAACTAATTGATGTTGATATGTATGAACGGGCTCCTAGAGTTTGAAATTAATCAATTGCGATAGTTCCCCATGGGACTAAACAAGATGAGCTTGGTCCACTTATTCATTTGATAACTCCCATTCATAATCCAACAGACAGGATACATGATGAGGAATAAAAATGGCTCGATCATCCGATGATCGAATAAATCCTGCTAAACCATGGAACTGAAGTAAAATGAGAGCGACTGTGACATGGTCGATCGCTAGCTAAATCAAACCCCGGACCCTAGGAGGAAAATCAATCAATTAAGGAGAGTGTGATTTGAATGCACTCCGAAATAACTCTAAGTCCCCAAAGTGTGGACCGAAGTATAAACATAAGTTGGGTTTGAATTAACCACCCACGAAATAACTCTAAGTCCCCAGAGTATGAGTATAAACATAAACTGGATGTGAATCAACCACTCTTGAAATAATTCTAAGTCCCAGAGTGCGGACTAGAGTATATACGCAAATTGGGTGTGATTCGACAACCCATCAACTAACTCTTATCCTAGAGTGCGGACAAGAGCATAAACAGATAGTTGAATGAGGTTTAACCATTCACTATTCCTTGAACTCCAGCCTAAAATCGATAGAAGGAGTATAAACTTGCTAAAGATGGAGTTCGATCATCCAGCATCTAACCCCGGTAGCCTAAGACTGGGGGCAGGAGTATAGTTACTCAAAAACCATTGAATTCGACGATGTAACACTAAAGCCCGAGCCTAGCATTAGATACTATTCAAGGGCACGACCACAGAGAGGTATTGGGATTGAGCTAGTGGATTGTTACCAGAATTAATGAACAACAAATTACAAGTACATTGAACGGAAGTTAATAGTTCAACTATTTAGATAGAAATTCACATGAAAGCTCAACAGAAAACAAAAAATTTATTCACAGGATAAGTTTCAAGATTGTGGTACAAGTTATTTCAAAAAACCGAGAATCATACCCGAACAACCATGGCTAATGAAAGAAACGACGACCAAACAGCTATGCAAACTATGCACACACAGAGCCGAAGTGCGGGCTATTTTTTCGACCTTCTCTCCATTTTGGATTTTTTGGAAATTGTGCCACTTGAGTCCCCAATGTTTCTTTTCCTGGATCCTTTGCCTTCTTTTGCAGAAGAGATTATAAAGGTTGGAGGGAGTTCACTGGGAATTTACTTGCCAGGTGGAATAACTTGTAGTGGCACAAGGTATGAATCGTCAATGTTCACCTTGACGGGCTAAGTTTTAGCCTTTTTCTTCAGCAACTCCTCCTTCTCGATACGCTCTTTCAAGCTAATCTCATCAATATATTTGGAGGTGCTGGTAATCATGACATCATCAGATTTATCCACTGGGAGCAGATCTTTAACCTTACCATCATCAAGAGCTTTGATGAATTGAGCATCGGGCTCGGTACATCTGTGGCCGTTAGAATTTTTACTAGTTTCTTTTATTGCTCCATAGCAGCATCGCTTTTAGGGGTTTGACCGAGACCCGAAAGACCTGCAAATTTTTTTAAAACAGGGAGATAAGCTAGAACCATTAGGCGTAAAGAACAAAACCTCTTATAAATTGGAGAGTAAAGTGGAATACCATATTCGGCTAGCTCTCGGTAGTAGCTGGGGTGCCCCTTCTAAAATAAGGGACAATGCTTTGAATTGATAACCGGGTTTATCTAGATCATAGCCCAAGTCCTGCTGTGGGCCGAAGGAAATCGATGCACTAGCCGCTTGGGAAGAAGTGGGACCTTTAGGATTGACTTCCAAGGATCCAGCATTATGTTCTCTTTTTCATCTTAATGTTTTATTCCCAGGGTTTAACAAGTGATTTGACTCAAGTCGCGATGGATGAGGACTTTGGCATTATATTTGATGTTCAATGGATCAAACAAGTCCTTGATTTCATTCCGACTGGACTCTTTAGCATCTTCTTCTCGGGTTTAAATTTCTCCCATCATCTCCTTTCATCAACGGCCTCTTCGCAGTATTTTTTCTATTCTTTCGGAGCCATGATTTTCTCTTCCTTTTCTTTCATGATAAGCTCCTCGAGTTCCTCGATGCGGAGGGCTAAGACATCTTTTTCCTTTTGCATGGAATCTTTTTGCAGAGCGAATACCCCATTGCGATTGAGGGCGATATCAAGTTCTTTCTTATGGGAAGCTTCTAAAAGGCTTGCCACTCCGACATTTCCTTAGCACTTTTCTCTGACTTGGAAAGTTTTGTTGTCAATTCCGATTGTTCATTATCTTGTTGTTTGACTGTGTCTTTATTATGTATCGCCTCTAGCTTGAGACGATCTATTTCATATTGTCGTTCGATTGAAAGTTCAGAAATTTTTTCGCCAAGTGTTGAAACGATTCATGCTATATGAACACGTCATTAATACATGTGAGAGAACTTGCTTTGGTCTGCCTTGGGATCATATGTACCGTGGGAAGAAATTTAAGCCTATTGAAATATATTTTTGAAAAAGTGGTCTTAAGCTCGGCCAATTCACCATTGTAGAAGTGTCAGAAGCAATGGCCAGCAAAGATGGATCGGAAGTGGCAATTGGATGCTTGCTCGATTTACGGCTGCGAGACTGCTTAGATCTTGAAGAACTAGAGTGTTGCTCACGTGATGCGGCAATTTGAGGGTCATGGAAGGAAGGCCAGTCTTCGATCTGCACAAGAAAATTAGGTTGACCTCCCTGTTGAGATGTCTGAGATTAGGAATTGCGCTTAGAAGAGTAGGATTCCCTTTTATGATAGCTTCTTTCCCGTCTGTCTTCTTTCTCTCTGCACCTACCAGACTCTGAGTCGTGACTAGATCGATAATACGTTGAAGAACCTCTTAAGCGATCAAAGGCCCAGAACTGAGTCATTGCATCTGCAAAGACCAAATGAGAACATGTAAGTAACTATTTTGTGAAGGATTAATGAAGAGCATGTGGTGAAATGCACGTGGTTGTGAGTGTCCTAGTGTTCTCCTCGATAGACCGATGGCTGTAGCCTTGCTTATGGGCATTCTTTCTCCTTTATCAGTAGGAAGAATGCCTTCACCGCTCCTAATAGGAAAATTGAGCCCTTTGATATTGATATTTGAAAAGTCATAGGTCAAAATATCATCAAGAATTGGAGATTCGAAAACCCTTTCAGTGAACTATCCAAGTGCTGGGAAGATGATTCTTCTTCAGTAGGAGCGATGATGAATTTTGGATTAGCGACAGTTTTTATTCTACAAAGTTTATATGCTAGCTTTTTCTTTCACTTGGTTGGTGTTTGAGATTGCACGCCTTGTGGCGATTCAGCTACAGGTGCGTTTCCTAGGCCTTCTTCAGTGTCGTCGGGTTTATTAGACTGGGAATACCTAATCTCACCTTCTTTAATGTCATCTCGAGTCCCTTCAGCTGGGGGCATGACAAGAATGATGGCATCCTTTTCTTGCATTGCGATGTTTCTCGACAATGTTGCACTTCCAAGGAGCCTAATTCTATGACCCTCTTCTAACAGCCCGAATAAAGATAGTAACCCATCGGTAACAAGAAGTTTGACGTCCCTATCTTTAATAGGGGTAGTGTGAATAGCAATGACTGCTCTTAAAAAACTAACGCCTTTAGGACATAAGCATGCACCTCTAGGAATCCCGGATGTCAATAGATTTGAAAATATGACTTGGATTGACGAACTTAAGAATGAAATGAAAATAATACTTACATCCTTCCCACCATTGTCGTGCGAAGCCAGGTGGACATCGAATATAGAGCCATCCATGGTTGAATAGAGAGAGTTTATTCCAAGCGTCTGTTAAGACTTGGCAGTTAGGCGGGGGTTCAATAAAAATGTAGGAAGGACTTCCTGACCACTGTTTAAGGTTGTAAATGAATCTTTTGTCCTCGGGAGTTGGCAGACGAAATAGAATGCTCATGAATACCAGAAAGGTTTCATGTAGGAAGGCGTAAATGTTCGGATGGAGTTGGGTGGTAGCTACTCCAAGATATCACAACATCTCTCGAATAAACGAATTAAAGGGTGGTACGCATCCGGCCCAGCACATAAATTTGTTACACACCGTGTTCCCCTCTAGGGGAAAGTGAGGCTTGTCATTTATTCAAGGAACCAAGACGTCTACAAATGGAATCCATGTATGGAACATAGCTGGTGAAGGGAAGCCTCAACAATTCGGAAGCTTAAGAATCTATTGGGTTATCTAAAAGAATGGCACCCTCTACTACAACAGAAGCAGGACTTATATCCCCCATCAGGAGGACCGAAACATCTTAGAAAAGTTTGTCCGATAGGCTGGAAACTTCCGTCTGTTCTGCATGATGACTGGGAGACGGCCTACAGAATATAGTCGTGGAACTTGATTTTGCTTCAGGATTGATGTGTTGCATGGCTGATTCGGAAGACATACCAGCTAAACGCTCTAAGCATATAGAGTCCATATTAGCTATGTTCAATAGATAATCAAGGTTAGAAAGGTTTACCTATTCCCCCCATGTTATGTAACGATCCCGAATTTTAATTGATTTTAACTAATAATTAAGTTTAATTTTTGAATAAAAATTTGTGAAATTAATTGGTAATTGATATAAAATATCAGTTAAATTATAAATTACTGGAAAAATATATTTAAATTTAATTTGAATTGCGATTTACAAATAATGTAAAGAATAAAATATACTACAAAAATAATAAAATAAATATATATAGAGAGAGAGAGAGATACAAGATAATAAGTATTAAAGTTAAAAATAAACATTTAAATTAGAAATTGAAATGAATATATATATATATATATATATATATGGTGAATTATAAATTATAAAGTAAATAAAATTAGACAAATTTGAAATAACACATGAACTATAGAAATTAATTTATATTGTAAAGCAATGTACAAAGCAAACAAATGAAAATATAAGTACAAGCAAATAAAAGGACAAGTATGTAGGCTGTAAACAAAAAATGGAAGTAGGACAAAGGTACATATGCATTACATGTTTCCATCTCTAGCAGCAAACCAAGGTCAACTAGGAATGCATCAAACCAGAAAAGCATTTAATGTAAGCATCTTCAACATACCTCTAGCAATTAATGAATGCCCCATCTGCCATATCTTTTGTACACAAGAAAATATATTATCCTATACAAATTCTATCACCAGTACTCTCCCTTTCTATACATCAAACTCTCACCCTCATTTCGATCATAAAAGCTGAGTAAACTGAGGAAAGAAACAACATCTTCAACTTAAAACAAAATTTCAACTTTTAACAACAATATGAATTCATTCAAACCAGAGAAATCAAGAAGGTTTTAATTTGCTAGTTTTCAAAGTCTGTTCCAACATGAAGCTCTGTTCATCTTCTCAAACAATGGTGAGTAACATCAATTTTTAAAGTTTAAGTTTATGAAAATGGTTGCATGATTGATATTTGAAATATATATGATTGTGTATAAATATTGTTTGTTGTAATTTCTGTATGTATATGTATGCATAACTGATTCCTATAATACTCTGTTCTTTGTTTCAAGCATCAGTTGAAAAAAAAATCATTATCTTTTGACTCACTTGTTGTTTGGATTTAGGACTTAAACAAAATTGTTTGATTTAGGATAGATAAATGTTTAAAATTTACAAGTAAGTTAAATATAAAATCCGAGTAAATCTGGAAACAAAGAAACATCATATCAAATCTATTTAGTCAAAATTCAAAGTTAGTAATTCATTAATTCTGGATTATGAATCAAATCCCTAATCAAAAACATGATTTTTAAAACTAATATGATGATTTTTCATTTTGTATTTCGAGAGCAATTTGAGGACGGTCGGAATTGGCATTTTGGCCAATTTCCGGTGACACGTTGGACTGGGAAGGTCGGGGTTGCTCATGGTGATGGGCGAGCCTAAGGTGGTGGTAGGAAAAATGATCGGAGGCAGTATCAACCTCTGTGGCGGCAGCGGCGTTCGTTTTGCTTTTGTAAACCTAATTTTTAGGTGGTCGAACTTTTGATCACCGCGGTCTAAATTCAACGTCGAGTGGCGCGTGGCTTTGAGGGACGATGGCTCATAGGTTGACGAAGCCATAGCTGGATGTTCGAGTCGACTGGTGGTCGGAATTTTTCAAGCGTGGCGATGACAGGTTTGAGGTGATGGGTGCTTTCATGTTTCCAGGTTTGAGTTTAAACCTGATTTTTGATTTCGCATGGGTGACGGGGTTCTGGTGATTGGGAGTTGGTCTAGAGGCGATCGTCGACATGTTCGATGCTCTGGCGATGACCGAAGATGGTCGGCGACCACGTGCACATGCACGGAGTTCATTTCTTGGAACTTGGAAGTCTCTATGTTGATTTAATGTTGGAGCGGGATTGTCGTGTAATGGTCTCGAGTTTTCACTCGAGTAAAGTTGTTTTGGGACTCGAAGCAATTTGCTTCTGGCTCGAGTCGAAAACTGGAACAGTTTTTGTGACAGCCCGCAAATCCGTACCCCTTGAGTCAACACTATTCTACATCAATTAACTCAAGTGGAACAGAAATACGAACCATTAGGGTTAAAGAAGAAGAGATAGAAGAAGAAACTAAACAATATCAGAATCTCATAGTCGCAGCGGAATAAACTATAATAGTAAATAGTAGTTCTTTACACAAAATGTAAGCGTATCTGTTTTATACATCATATCATCAGAGTATCACATACATCAACCAGTACCAGTCAGACAATACAATATAGTCACAGCAACGGATATATATATACTAGTACGGATAATACGTCTCGGCTCCAGCTCCTCTCCTGCTCCGTAGCAACCTATCCTGAACATATAATACTCGGTCTGACCCGAGCATTATAATGAAATAACACCCGAGTCAGTCTGGAATACCAGCTGATAATAATGCATCCAAATTGATTATTAAAGTTTCAAAAATCCTTTTGAAGACAAAAGCATCTCGTAAGACCACGCCACAAATAAACATGTCGGGTTTTTACCTTACGATAGCTAAAACACTTTTTATAGAAATCCTCTGATATTATAATTGGGTCTATTTACAAATACTTATAAAATAGCCGAAATTGTTACATCTATTAAATTCCAGCTACTAGCCACAGAGTGGGTAATACAAACAAAACTCGTACAAGGCTCATAGGGAGAATGGATTTCCAACAATGACTAGGCACTGGGGTACCATCTGTCACAGTACGGGGCCTAGATCACCGCACCGAGGACCACGCCCGATCCCCTACAACACAAGGCCGGACCCATCCCTTACTGGACAGTTCCGAATAAGATCACCCCACGGTTGGGATCAGCAACCGCCCACTAAGCCGAAATAAAAGGGACATCTAGACAGGGATGACCTTACTCTCAAGTGGGGGATACCCACGAAGCCTTGCTGCATATCCCCTGATTTTCAGTCATTCCCATTTGATGAGGCTTGAGGCTAAGCGTTACCTTTTAGAACGTTTCACTTAGAATGTCCATCGCCCACCTGACGATGTTCCGAAAGCATTCGTCCATACAAGTCCGTCCCGAGTTCGAACGGAACCGAAGGCACTACTCCTACTACATCCATTTTGGAAATATCCTCAGGATTAGTAGCGACTAGCCCTTGCACTTCACTGCTCCATCTTCGACTCCGAACACGTTTCACGAAATGTACAAACCGGATCAAAGTGGTTTTCGAGAAATAAATCTCGATCCCGATCTCTTCGAAACGATCAACGCATTTGTCCAATATTGACAGTCGGTGATTTAACTATCAATTAATATTCACAAACATCCATCACACAATAAATAATTCCCATATTATTTATTTGCCTCAAATATCTTTACAAGACATATTTCCATATTTTCAAAGCTCGTTTGAAAACAATTTCCCAAAGTTCTTCCTTTACAAGGTAAATCCTTTACCATTTATTCCCATTGGAAATAACCAAGTTCAAAAACATTTAGATTTAAAACCAATTTAAAAACACTTTATTCTGCAATATACTTTAAATATATAAATTTACTTCTAGTTATTACTCAAAAATATAATTTCAAATATGTAAAATAAAACTATTTATTAAACAGGAGTTTTGTTAACTAAATTTAGAAGTAGTGGTTTTAAAGGTTTAGTGCTATGTTTCAAATATCTTAAATCATCTATCCTTTAATAAATCCATTTATCAAATAAAATAATAATAATATTCTTAAATCATTATACTATAGCTAAACTTATTACTTATTTTTAAATAAGAATTTCTTAAAAACACTTCCTTAAAACAAATTAAACTTAACTTTTCAAACCTGATTTAAATCACTAACTCAATTTTTCCCAGGGAAACATTTCCATTGAAACAACCCAAAGAATCTTCCATATAGATCCCGCTCGATCTATCCCAACCCAAATTTACGTTAGTTATCATAATTTATTTCCAAGCTTAAAATAAACTCCTTTTGAAGTTTAAACACCCTTTTCCATTCCCAGAAATTCCATTTTCAAGGTATAGGTTTTAAACATTTTTAAATAAAACATTTGAGAATTTATTACCGGAAAATATTACTTATGAATTTCTTAACTAAATTCCAAGGGTGAAAAATACATTTCAAAAATATTGATTTACATTTATAATTATTAATTTATATTTAGAAGCTTCGTTGAAACATATTTTAATTTTCTGGCAGTTATCAAGATAACCCATCATTATTTTAACACTTTATATCCTCTTATAAAATTTCTCACCCAAATCTATACTTTGCATTTATCGACTCATAATTTCCCCGCTTTATTTAAATTTCCCATTTACAAATTTCATTCTTCATCCGAACTAAAACCAAATTTTATTCCTTTAAATTCTTTATATAACAATTTCTTTCATTTCTTAAATCCCAATTAAATCCATTTATAATTAAAATTGTGGATTTATATTTATTTCAACAATATCACAGTACAATTTAATTCCAGATTTATAAATCACAACATACAAACAATTAGCTTTATCAATTCCAAAAATAATCACTATATTGTGAGGAATCCAGTTGGATCCCTCCAACATGTTTTCCCTGTATCCACAAATATTAGCACATCACATATATAAATATCAATCCAGACTGATAACAACCATTATATTCAACCAATCACACAGATATTTATTTTAATCAGCTAACATTCCAGATGTGAGTGAGATTAACTCACCTTGAGTTTCGGCGAGCGTTCGAAATTTAAATTAAACCGAGCGACGTTCGATTTAACTCAAATTTCTACATGCCCGGAATGATTCTCGAACTGCACCATTGCATAGTACGCATCTCTGCGATTCCGGCGCCGCAAATTTCGTCAAAATCTGATACAGTATGCATTAGATATTCGATTTTAAAGTTTTAATTGAATTTAAAACAAATTTCTTTTATTTAACTTTATTTTACCATAAACAACATCAGGGCTGCATGCTTACAGAAGGAAATCATGGCCGCAGATCCCTTTCTTCCTCTCGTACGTGACTCTCCAGGTTCGAACAACCCATTCACGTCGCCGTTAGGGTTCGAAATCGTCGCCACTCACATCGCATTCAACTCGATCGGGAACCACCGCATTGAAGGTCTCCACGAGCACCACCCACGGCCGGACGAGCGCGAAGCTCGGTGCCTCCCTCCTCCCTCGATTTTCGAACGACGGCTACCGTCTTCTACCCCTTTCTGGCCATGCCGACAATCCTCACGTCAACCCACCGTACGGATGGGTAGATCTCGATGAGTACTTCAACTTTGTAGTTAGAGATCTTGCGTAAAAATTGATGGATGAAGAGATACACAAACAAGAAGATGGAGATCTACCAGCCATTGAAAAAGAAAGAGACGGCGGCCGGTCATTTTTGTTAGGGTTTAGTAAAATAGATGTATATATAAATATTGTTTAATATTATTTTATTAATATTATTCTCAGTGTAACATCTTATTGCAAACGAACTCCAATCTTCACGTACCAATAAGCGTTCCTAGGGTTTTTCCGCGTTCCGGACACAATGGAACATGTTCCGAAAGCTAATTTGATCGTATGTGCGAGTTACAGAATTTAACGATCAATTTTAAATTAAACCGATTAAAACGATTTCGATGCGTTTCGAGCTGCCACGGTCAAACGACAACTCTGATTGCTACAAAAATTGAATCTGATAATAACTAACTATTACGGATCCAATGGAACTGGTTTCGTCGAATTCCGAGACTGTGCCCTGGAAGGCTATTTTAACTAGTCGATTATTTCGAGCAATTTTCAAAATTGTCAAAAACGCTTAAAATTTCACTTTTAAAATTTTATTACCTTAATAATAAATCATACAAAATTTATAAATCTCATTAAAAGTTATTTTTGACTCATTCCGGATTAAAATCTCACTATTGCAATTATTTTATTATTAAATCCTATGATTAGATTAATATAAAATTTCAAATAATAACCGATTAACTTTTAAATTCATCTAAAAATCCAACAACACTTTTTAAATCGAAATGGGCTAAAAGTAAATTTTAAAAACATTTTTATCACTATTTACAGCCCAATTCACCTTTTATTCCAATTTCGAATGTTTGATTATTATTATTCAAATCTCAATGTATTTCCGTATTTGAAATTTAACTAACTCTATTAGCTTAACCTAAATCTTTTTAGTTCAAAATTCAAATTATAATCCATATTCGACATTTAAAATGAATTAAATGTTCAAATTTGGCGACCCAAAATTCCGGGCCGTTACAGTTTTAAACCTGTTTTCTGTTTTAAACTTTAAAATCTAATCTCAAATTATAAACAAAGTTTAAGATTTAAATCAAAGTTTAAATAATAAATTCAAGTTTGTCTGAAAACTTAGATTGTGAATAGATCAAGTTTTAGAACTCTAAACTGTTTTAATAATTACAAGCATTTTTAAAGGAATTTGAATTTAAATTATTCTAAAATAATTTGAATGATTAAGTGTATTTTTAAATTAATTTGAATTTAGAATGAAGTTGGGTTTTGAATTCTTTTAAAACTTTTCTTATATAAGTTTCATATATAAGTAATGAATGTTCTTTACATTGTTTAAAAGTTTTATAAATGGAATTTAAATTTGGTAATGTTTAATTGGTTAATCATTTTGAATCTTAAATTCAAAATGGAATTTGAATTTAAATTTAAAAGTGTAATGTTTTAAATACACTTAAATGTTAATTAAGTCACTAATAAAGAAATGGATTATCTTAGAGATAATTAAGGTAATTAAAATGATTTAATTAATAAGGTAATTAAAGAAAGATTTTTTTTACTTATAAATTAATAAATTAAATTAATTAGAAATGATTAATAATGATTTAAGAAATTTTCTTAAGAAAGTAATTAAAGAAATATTGTTAGTTAATAAAGATAATTAAATAAGGGTTATTAAGTATTGATTAAAGTGATTAATGTTAATAATTGATTGGATTAATTAATTTAGATAATCAATTATAAATTGTTTAAATGTAATTACTAAATGAAAGTAATTAAGGATTAATCACTTATTGTATTTAATTTTGGATATTTTGATTGATTAAGGTTAATTAATTATGTAACTTGGTTTAAAGGTTGATTTAATTAATACGATTAATTAAGAATAATTTAATTAATTAAGGTGATTTATTAATTTATTTACATCAAATGATTTGAAATTAATTAATCAGGATTTGGATAATTAATTCATAAGTAATCAATTTAATTGGAAATAAATTGAATTAATTAGGATTAAATAATTAATTAATCCTACTTATAAATGACTATTGAATGCTTGATCTTACATATGAATGACTGTATTATATGAGATGCCTTGAATTGATTGTCCTATTTGATCTATGATATTTTGTTCTGTGAATTGAGCTGTGTATAATTTATTCATTTATTTACATTCGTATATTATCTGTGAATCTGTGAATGGACGATAAGCATTATATTTATGTGTTTTGATCTATGATGATTGAATGATGTTGCATTATTGTGTTAAACCCCTGGACCAAACTTACACACACAAATATGGATTTCACGAGGGAATCGGTTAAGTCACAGATTTTTGAAGTGATTTTTTTAGACAATTTGAATTCAAATGTTTTGGAAATGAATTGGGTTTAAAGTGAAAAGCTTTTGAAATGGAATTTCAAAGATGAAATTTAATTTGAATAACTTGATTTAGTTTTGGAATTTAAATAATTTGATTTAAACTTAAATTCAAGATTTGAAATTGAATTCTAGGGTTGGAAACTAGGGACTAAAGATGTTATACCAGTTATATATGGGTTAAACTATTTTAAAAGTATTGATTTTTGAATGTGAATATAATTTAAGGGCTTTAACTCGTGCAAATATAATTGGATCTTTCTCAAATGGAAACTATTTGTTTTCAAAAAAATAAAAGCTTTCACATAAGTAAAGAACTTCCGACTTGTGTTAAAGGGATTTCAAGTTTAAATGAAAATGATTTTTCTAAGTTATGGAAACGGTTTGAAAGCTATAAGTTAAATCTTTAATTTAAAGATTTTAAACGAGTAAATCCAATTGAAATGGAAATTGTTTTGAAATCCGTTAATGGATCTTTGTGAAACTGGGTAAACTTAGTGAAATGAATCTTTTTGTTTAAAAGGATTGGAAATGGTAATTTGTTTAAACCATTTGAAAGAAAAGTTTTGGGTAATAAGTTGTGACTTAACTAAGACCCCAATATCCATATGTTCCTTGTAAACATTGTGCTCACTATTCGGTTTAGCCGGCAGAGGACCTTTGTATCATATAGCACATTCCGAATGTGTGATTCGATGTTATGGATAGCATTTGAAGACCGGGTATTTGTGAGAACGATAGGATAACCTATCGATTGTCTCTGGACTGAGTTGCTCCGGTATAGAGATTCCCTAAGTGATGGGAAGTCCGACCGAGATTGTGAATACCCGGTTTGCAAGGGCTTTTTGGGAAGTGCCTTCGTTTCTGTTCGAACACAGAACAGACTAGTATGGATTGTATGTATGACATTACATTTTGAGATATAAAGTAGATTTCTTTCAAATACATTTCTGTTGGTGGCGGAGAATTTATTCTCTTAGCTTAACACCCTTCTCTGAGACGTACGAGCTCAGGGGTTTTGTAGTTGAAGGTTATCTGCAATATATTCCCAACTTGGTAATGTGGCATGCTGAGTGTTGCTGGTCATTTGTTGATCAAAGCGTGGCTTTTGTGAAAAGCGTAGCTTTGTGGACAAGCTTCGTTGAACCACACAACCCGGTAATGGTCAAAACATGAAGAATGCAGCAAGGTTATTTGGGGATAGCTCCCCCTGAGGGTATGTTCATTTCCTTTTGGATAAAGGTGGTATCATGGTATGGGGCCCAGATATTTAACCTATGTGGTTACTGTGAATTTATTATTTTGTGGTTGTTGGTTGTCGGGATCCCGGGATAAAGGTCGATTACGACCGGGGGATGGCATACTCGTGTCAGTAGTTACCCAGTTAGGGGTAACCCGGCCTTGTATTGGCAGAGATCCGATTAGGTTCTTGGGGCGTCCTTCCAGAGGCGTACCCATGTGGCAATGGGAAGTTTCTTGGCCTGACCATTTGTTGGAAAATCTAAAGAAACAATACGAGCCTTGTACGGTTTTAGTTGTACAACCTGCCATTTACTTATGGTGGCGCCCCACTGTTTAGATGGTAGCTATAGTAGGCATAAATGAAAAATGCCTATGCTGACTAAGATTTATAGTATACTTTCAAAATGTTTTTTTCTGCACTATCCACTTATAGTAATAATATCAGAGAAATCTTTCTGCGTATCAAGCATGTTTGACTATCATAAGGAGAAATCTCCTCCGATTCTGCGTTTGCATTGTGTGTGTGTGCAGGAGGCCTTATGGTAGTCTCATTTTCTAAAAGCATTGCGAATCTAATTTAAAATATTTCTGTTTTTTTAAAGATAAACTGTTTTTGTTACTCATACCGGTCTCATGACTGACCTGGAGTTTATTGTTTCTTTCCTAAACTCTGGGTGCCCACAATTTTCCACACAGGCGGTCTAGATTTGGGTTTTTCAAATAGTCAGGTTTAGAAGATTACCTGGAGCTAGTTCAGTCTTTGGATATGGACTACGCTTGCTTATCTTTGTGCATCGTGATGTTGGGTAGAGCTGCTGCTGCTGGAGTTCTCTCTTAAATACTATCTTAGAGTTATTTGTTCCGCTGCTGGTGTTATCTATTTTTTCTTTCCGCTGCTATTTTATTGTATCATATCTCTGATGTATATTGATATCTATTGTATCATCTGTTGTATCAGATATTGTATCAATGCTGTATATCAATGTATTATTCTTTTTCTTCCCCTGTGTTGTTTACTTAAATGTGTTATAAGCTCCGGTGACTCAGATTTGAACGGTTGAATCCATGGCATTTGAGTACAATGTGAAGTATGGATGTCGATTTTCAAACGCAAAAAATCTGTATCGCTGCATTTGGTATCAGAGCTAAGGTTGAAACTTTAGCTCAGGAGTATAACACATTAAGTAGCTCATTAGACATAGGGTGAAGTAAACCCTAGGATGAGTATATCCCTAAGATATCTGTCGGTATGCCTCATTAAATTCTCTTACTATCCATTGATAGTAGATATGAGTGCAAGAAGAGGATGAGATAGGGGAATACGACTAAAAATGGTCAATACCCTGCAACAGTGGAAACAGTCTTTCTCTATCAATCTTCTTTGATTGGATTTCAATTCTTTGATTGGCTTTGTGACAGCTCCAGAAGAAGTTTCGGTATGATGGTGGCCTTACGAATCGTTGTAGAAAATTCTTACTTCGTATCTTCATCGGTTTCTTATCAGCTTTTGATTTAAACCTTAATGAATATGTATTGGAAATTTGGAATTAAAATTTTAAATAAATTGGAAATTTTAAATCGAGTTAACTTATTTAATAGAATACGAAGATAAATTGAACTGAATCACAGATAACAATAGATAATATGACTAATCGGTAGTAGCTAACTAGGTGGGTTTGGGTGGCCCCCAGCCCATTTACTGGTACAGAAATAGATATTCGCAATAAAACAATTTTATTTAAAACCGAATTTGAAATTCTATTATAATTTCTTGCGTATATCGAAGTCTGAAGAGGGACAAATAGGTATATATTTTGAGGTATTCCGACTTGAGTTTGGAATCTATATCTAATATTTGGAAGTTGTGGAAAAAAATTAAATCCATTTATCTATTGTTTGGGTCTCGATATATTCTACGAGTGGATAGTTGTCCTTCGGACTAACCAATGCTCCCGCATATTTCATAGATTTGATGACCCGAGTATACCGTATAGTATTGTATAAGTTTGTTCTCATAGTGTTGATATTCTGATTTGGTGAGCCAAATGCAGAATGGATATCCAGTTTGACCTGGAAAACTGTTTCTCGGTTTTTGTGTATCTATCTTTGTTTATGTGCCTGCAAATTTCGGGGACGAAATTTCTTAAGGAGGGGAATCTGTAACGATCCCGGATTTTAATTGAGTTTAAATTAATAATTTAATTTAATTTTTGAATAAAAATTTGTGAAATTAATTGGTAATTGATATAAAATATCAGTTAAATTATGAATTACTGGAAAAATATATTTAAATTTAATTTGAATTGGGATTTACAAATAATGTAAAGAATAAAATATACTACAAAAATAATAAAATAAATATATATATAGAGAGAGAGATACAAGATAATAAGTATTAAAGTTAAAAATAAACATTTAAATTAGAAATTGAAGTGAATATATATATATATATATATATATATATATGGTGAATTATAAATTATAAAGTAAATAAAATTAGACAAATTTCAAATAACATATGAACTATAGAAATTCATTTATATTGTAAAGCAATGTACAAAGCAAAAACAAATGAAAATATAAGTACAAACAAATAAAAGGACAAGTATGTAGGCTGTAAACAAAAGAGGGGAAGTAGGACAAAGGTACATATGCATTACATGTTTCCATCTCTAGTAACAAACCAAGGTCAACTAGGAATGCATCAAACCAGCAAAGCATCTAATGTAAGCATATTCAACATACCTCTAGCAATTAATGAATACCCCATCTGCCATACCTTTTGTACACAAGAAAATATATTATCCTATACAAATTCTATCACCAGTACTCTCCCTTTTTATACTTCAAACTCTCACCCTCATTTCGATCATAAAAGCTGAGTAAACTGAGGAAAGTAACAACATCTTCAACTTAAAACAAAATTTCAACTTTTAACTACAATATGAATTCATTCAAACCAGAGAAATCAAGAAGGTTTTAATTTGCCAGTTTCAAAGTCTGTTCCAACATGAAGCTCTGTTCATCTTCTCAAACAATGATGAGTAACATCAATTTTTAAAGTTTAAGTTTATGAAAATGGTTGCATGATTGATATTTCAAATATATATGATTGTGTATAAATATTGTTTGTTGTAATTTCCGTATGTATATATGTGCATAGCTGATTCCTGCAATACTCTGATCTTTGTTTCAAGCATCAGTTGAAAAAAAAATCATTATTTTTTTGACTTACTTGCTGTTTGGATTTAGGACTTAAACAAAATTGTTTGATTTAGGATAGATAAATGTTTAAAATTTACAAGTAAGTTAAATATAAAATCTGAGTAACTCTGGAAACAAAGAAACATCGGAGCAAATCTATTTAGTCAAAATTCAAGGTTAGTAATTCATTAATTCAGGATTATGAATCAAATCCCTAATCAAAAACATGATTATTAAAACTAATATGATGATTTTTCATTTTGTATTTCGAGAGCAATTTGAGGACGATCGAAACTGGCATTTTGGCCAATTTCCGGTGACATGTTGGACTGGGAAGGTCGGGGTTGCTCATGGTGATGGGCGAGCCTACGGTGGTGGTAGGAAAAACGATCGGAGGCAGTATCAACCCCTGTGGCGGCAGCGGCGTTCGTTTTACTTTTGTAAACCTAATTTTTAGGTGGTTGAACTTTTGATCGCCGCGGTCTAAATTCAGCGTCGAGTGGCGCGTGGCTTCGGGGGACGATGGCTCGGAGGTGGACGAAGCCATAGCTGGATGTTCGAGTCGACTGGTGGTCGGAATTTTTCAAGCATGGCGATGACAGGTTTGAGGTAATGGGTGCTTTCGTGTTTCCAGGTTTGAGTTTAAACCTAATTTTTGATTTCGCGTGGGTGATGGGGTTCTGGTGATTGGGAGTTGGTCTGGAGGCGATCGTCGACATGTTCGACGTTCTGGCGATGACCGAAGATGGTCGGCGACCACGTGCACGGAGTTCATTTCTTGGAACCTGGAAGTCTCTATGTTGATTTAATGTTGGAGCGGGATTGTCGTGTAATGGTCTCGAGTTTTCACTCGAGTAAAGTTGTTTTGGGACTCGAAGCAATTTGCTTCTGGCTCGGGTCAAAAACTGGAACAGTTTTAAACCTGTTTTCTGTTTTAAACTTTAAAATCTAATCTCAAATTATAAACAAAGTTTAAGATTTAAATCAAAGTTTAAATAATAAATTCAGGTTTGTCTGAAAACTTAGTTTGTGAATAGATCAAGTTTTAGAACTCTAAATTGTTTTAATAATTACAAGCATTTTTAAAGAAATTTGAATTTAAATTATTCTAAAATAATTTGAATGATTAAGTGTATTTTTAAATTTATTTGAATTTAAAATGAAGTTGGGTTTTGAATTCTTTTAAAACTTTTCTTATATAAGTTTCATATATAAGTAATGAATGTTCTTTACATTGTTTAAAAGTTTTATAAATGGAATTTAAATTTGGTAATGTTTAATTGGTTAATCATTTTGAATCTTAAATTCAAAATGGAATTTGGATTTGAATTTAAAAGTGTAATGTTTTAAATACACTTTAATGTTAATTAAGTCACTAATAAAGAAATGGATTATCTTAGTGATAACTAAGGTAATTAAAATGATTTAATTAATAAGGTAATTAAAGAAAGATTTATTTTATTTATAAATTAATAAATTAAATTAATTAGAAATGATTAATAATGATTTAAGAAATTTTCTTAAGAAAGTAATTAAAGAAATATTATTAGTTAATAAAGATAATTAAATAAGGATTATTAAGTATTGATTAAAGTGATAATGTTAATAATTAATTGGATTAATTAATTTAGATAATCAATTATAAATTGTTTAAATGTAATTACTAAATGAAAGTAATTAAGGATTAATCACTTATTGTAATTAATTTGGATATTTTGATTAATTAAGGTTAATTAATTATGTAACTTGGTTTAAAGGTTGATTTAATTAATACGATTAATTAAGAATAATTTAATTAATTAAGGTGATTTATTAATTTATTTATATCAAATGATTTGAAATTAATTAATCAGGATTTGGATAATTAATTCATAAGTAATCAATTTAATTGGAAATAAGTTGAATTAATTAGGATTAAATAATTAATTAATCCTACTTATAAATGACTATTGAATGCTTGATCTTACATATGAATGATTGTATTGTATGAGATGCCTTGAATTGATTGTCCTATCTGATCTATGATATTTTGTTATATGAATTGAGCTGTGTATAATTTATTCATTTATTTACATTCGTATATTATCTGTGAATCTATGAATGGACGATAAGCGTTATAGCTTATATCGCTTATCAACTATATTTCTGTGTTTTGATCTATGATGATTGAATGATGTTGCACTATTGTATTAAACCCCTGGACCACACTTATACACACACAAATATGAGTTTCACGAGGGAATCCGTTAAGTCACAGATTTTTGAAATGATTTTTTTTAGACAATTTGAATTCAAATGTTTTGGAAATGAATTGGGTTTAAAGTGAAAAGCTTTTGAAATGGAATTTCAAAGATGAAATTTAATTTGAATAACTTGATTTAGTTTTGGAATTTAAATAATTTGATTTAAACTTAAATTCAAGATTTGAAATTGAATTCTAGGGTTGCAAACTAGGGACTAAAGATGTTATACCAGTTATATATGGGTTAAACTATTTTAAAAGTATTGATTTTTGAATGTGAACATAATTGAAGGGCTTTAACTCGTGCAAACATAATTGGATCTTTCTGAAATGGAAACTATTTGTTTTCAAAAAAATAAAAGCTTTCACATAAGTAATGAACTTTCGACTTATGTTAAAGGGATTTCAAGTTTAAATGAAAATGATTTTTCCAAGTTATGGAAATGGTTTGAAAGCTATAAGTTAAATCTTTAATTTAAAGATTTTAAACGAGTAAATCCTATTAAAATGGAAATTGTTTTGAAATCCGTAAATGGATCTTTGTGAAACTGGGTGAACATAGTGAAATGAATCTTTTTGTTTAAAAAGATTGAAAATGGTAATTTGTTTAAACCATTTGAAATAAAAGTTTTGGGTAACAAGTTGTGACTTAACTGAGACCCCAATATCCATATGTTTCTTGTAAATATTGTGCTCACTATTCGGTTTAGCCGGGAGAGGACCTTTGTGCCATATAGCCCATTCTGAATGTGTGATTCGACGTTATGGATAGCATTTGAAGACCGGTGGTGAAGACGGGGTATTTGCGAGAACGATAGGATAACCTATCAATTGTCTCTGCATAGAGTTGCTCCGGTATTAGTGAAATGAATCATAAGTAAAGGTACTACCTGCCATATACTTATGGTGGCGCCCCACTGTTTAGATGGTAAATATAGTAGGCATAAACGTGAAATGCCTATGCTGGCTAAGATTTATATTATACTTTCGAAATGTTTTTTCTGCACTTTCCACTTATAGTAATAATATCAAAGAAATCTTTCTGCGTATCAAGCATGTTTGACTATCATAAGGAGAAATCTCCTCCGATTCTGCGTTTGCATTGTGTGTGTGTGCGGAAGGCCTTATGGTAGTCTCATTTTCTAAAAGCATTGCGAATTTAATTTAAAATATTTCTTTGTTTGTTTTTTTTAAAGATAAACTATTTTTGTTACTCATACCAGTCTTATGACTGACCTGAAGTTTATTGTTCCTTTCCTAAACTCTGGGTGCCCACAATTTTCCATACGGGCAGTCTAGAGTTGGGTTTTTCAAATAGTCAGGTTTAGAAGATTATCTAGAGCTAGTTCAGTCTTTGGATATGGACTACGCTTGCTTATCTTTGTGCATCGTGATGTTGGGTCGAGCTGTTGCTGCTGGAGTTCTCTCTTGAAGACTATCTTAGAGTTATTTGTTCCGCTGCTGGTGTTATCTATTTTTCCTTTCCGCTGCTATTTTATTATATCATATCTCTGATGTATATTGATATCTATTGTATCATCTGTTGTATCAGATATTGTATCAATGTTGTATATCAATGTATAATTCTTTTTCTTCCGCTGTGTTGTTTACTTAAATGTGTTATAAGCTCCGGCGGCTCAGATTTGAACGGTCGAATCTATGGCATTCGAGTACGATGTGAAGTATGGATGTCGATTTTCGAACGCAAAAAATCCGTATCGCTACATGTTAAGTGTAAGCTAGTGCAGTGTAGTGAAGTGTATGGCAGAAATAAATAGCTTAAACTTAGAAAATGGAGTTAAAGGACGATCTTTGGGTTTTGACTAGAGTGACTGTCATAGCTAACTATCACCATTGACAAGAAGATTGATCAGTTGCAAAAGCTTTAGGATGGACAATTGGCATGTCAAAGTGTAAAGTTTGTCGTTTAAGTCCATATGCAAGCGTTTTAGCCTATGTTGAAAGTTCCATGGATTTGATTGTTCAATCTCGAGTTTAATAGCGAGTCTATAAGTTTTATTGTTCATCATCATCGTATATCCAAGTTCACTAAGGTGAGTTAATGATGATTGTCCAAGCAAGTAAAGTTGGATCAGACTGTAAGTTTAAAAAGTTCCTTAAGCCGGCCCATATAGTATTGTCGATCCCTTTGTTCATGCCAACCTTTAATTTTATACCGTACCCTATGTGTATACCGATTCCTTTCCCAAAGCCTCATGATCGATCCCTCTTTTCGAACCTAATCCCACCAATCCCTTTACTTCCACATATTCTGCTGATGCCTCTTTCACAGTAAGTGTTGCCAAACCCAAAACATACAGACGCCTTTTATTTCTTTCTCAACTCATCTAGCCACTACGCCAACGGATTAACATAAAACCAAACATCAAATGTCAATCCCTCCTCCATTCCATCTTCTTCCTCCTTCATCATTTTGTTGAGCCCTACTCCTTTCCACACCTTGTCTTCCCCAAACAACCTATCCCTTTAGTCATCCACTTCGTCACATATCAAACTATCGCCAACGAAGTAGAATCCATTGCCTTATCTTAAAATCGGAAGGGAAAAGGGAAGCTTACCTAAATTTGTCGAAACTAAACTATGAAAAGGGATAGGGATTGAGATACGATTTGATTGGAAGATGGAACGATGGTCTAAGATAAAGTAAGAAGGTGGATTAATTGGTTAGAGTGATGGCTAAGTGGATGGAAGAGGTTGGCTTTTTTTTAAGTTGGAAAGAGTTCGGTTATGGGAAAATAGGAGGATGGAAAGAAAATGAAGCAAGTATAGATAAATGGAAGTTGGAGTACTACTTTATATATGTGGACTAGGGGTTTGGCCCATGTGCTAGCATTTGAAGACAGAGAGGGATCGATAAGAGGTATGTTGATCCTTGTAGAAGCGAGAAGTGGAAAGGAGGGATCAACATAATGCATGCCGACCCCTACAGATGTTTTATAAAATAAATTAACTAAAAAAATAAAAAAATGAATGGATGAAAAATGATTATGAGGGTTCCGCTATAAGTATGTGCACAAATAAATATAGGCAAAGAAATTATTGAAAGCATGTGATACAAAATGCAAGGAAATTTGATGACGACCCATGAACGTGAGAGCATGTCTAGGAACCAAAAACAAAAACGTGTATACGAGCATGCTCGTATATGACATAAAAGTTCAAATTTTGAATTGATAGAAATTGAAATCAAACCTAAAACTTCGAGTTCGAAGTTGGACCAAATAACAAAAGTTTATTAGTCTCATAGGACCGGACTTATATGTGTGTGTGTGTGTGTCAATTGACAAAATATAGCACTAGATTTATATTATTGGACATCGACCAAGCGTCATGACAATCAATAAGGAATTCGATACCTTGTAAAAATTATTTGATAAAGGAACAACAACTGTTCAGAAAGCTAGATGGATCTCATTCTCAATGACTTAAAGCATGTCATGTTAATCACAAGACGTATTTTGAGGAACAAGTGTTACCCGGTATTATAGCTTGGTTATATTGAACTAATTGCACGAGTTAGATCTGATTCCATCGAGGCCGATGATTCTAGAATGTTGATTGTAGGGCCCGAAAGTCAAGTACATATCATTATATGAATTAAGAATTGAATAGATTTGATGGATGTATAATGTAGGATGCTCAAAGTATGGAATACGGCTCAATGAATGGAAGGGTTCGGCATAGACTAGCTCGTTTGGAGGAATCGACATAATCGATCGAGAGGGGATGGCAGGCTTGGCCAAAGTTGGGTCGGCATGCATCAAAGTCCAAGTGCATTCTTGCATACTGCAATCAACATCTTAAGGTACACAAGTCCAAATCATATGAAATTTTAAGGGTAAGGTATATGGACCCTATGGAACCTACCCAAAGGCACAGGGACAATGTGGGAGGGATCATAAAGTATCCCTTAGAAGGGTTCGGTAGAAAGCAGTGCACAAGTTACATTAAGTCAAAGGTTAAGCAATAACTCGAGATCTAGTGGTCCAAATGACGTGAAAATTGAAGGCTAAACATATTTTAACATGGAGAACCCACCATAGGGATCACAGGCAAAAAATCAACCAATGAAGGGATCAGTATCGATCCCTCCATATTGTGAATTAGGCTTAGCAATCCCTCTAGTGGGTCCATATGTATTAGAAGGTCCTTCAACCGAAAATTCAGAGAGATTTATGGTTACCTTCACATATAAATACTGACCTAATGGTCATTCTAAGGATCTTTACACTACTTATTACTCTAGATACTATTGTAATCAAGTGTTTGCTATTTTATATTGTTGTAATCATATTTATAAGTGATCAATAAAGGAAAATCTTAAAAGTGGACGCAGACATACAACGTCGAACCACTATAAATCTTTGTGTCTCTGATTATTGCTTTTTATCTTCTATTAGCTTAATCATTTCCTCGATTTAATTTAATTTTTCTTCACTTACTTCTCTACACAAATCTATTCTTAGGTGTTTATGACCAATTTAGTTGCAAACAGTACGTAACCCCTGGTGCCACCAACATTCATGAGTAATACACTGCCTAACATTTAGATAGCGTTACATACTCTAGCCATAATGGATGTATCGATGTCCAGTCTTGATACATCTTGATTAGGAATATCTAAAGATATGTTTATTTTATTGTAAATCACTCATGATTACAACATATTGCAACTACTATCACAAAACATATCATTTATGGATTTCGCATTAAATATACTTTTAGTTAAATTAAATTAATTAATACAACACATCATGTCAAGTATACAATAAAAAGAAAATGCCTTTTATTTTAAACGAGATTGGTTATTAAGTTAGATATATGTAACAAATTACATAATTGCCCCTAGGGCATATCCCTAACTCTATCACTGGCGATGTGCATTATGGCACCTTGGAAACTTTGAAAAGCATTAGTGCTCAATATTCCACCACCACCTATCTACTTACAAACGAAAGGCTTCGCCAATGTAGCCTTCTTCATCCCGATAAATATATTGTTCCTCTTATGCTTCTTTCTAAGAAGTCTCAGGCTATCGTATGGTCTTCTACCCCCACTTATGACTCCGATGATGATAATCAAAGATGTGATGAAGAATGGGGTGGTGAGATAAACATCGATAAAGGAGAGGGGAGGGCAGTGGATGAAAATGTGGGTAACGTAGCGAAAGAGGAAGGAGGAGAGGAAAGAGGTGAAAATGATGAAAGAAGGAAAGGAGAAGGAGGAGAAGAGAAGGAAGAAGGAGAAGAAGAGAACGAGGAAGGTGAGGAGGACAACGATGAAGATGAAGACTTTGATCATGAAAAAAATGAATCATACAAGGAAACGTCCCCCGTAGGTGATACAGCTTTGGTGTCGTGTCATTTGAAGCGACTAGTAATCAAGTATTCACAATAAGCACCTGATCCTATCTTGGCTCCAGTCGTAGAAGCTACCCCTATAGGCTCCTCGGAGAATATTTTGGCTCTTTAAGCGATCTAAATGTTGTAATCAAAATCATCTTCAATGCGAGCCATGAAGAGTTCAACTTTTCAACTGGGGACCTCTTGGCCGTGTGAGACGAAACCCCATACTTACAAATCATCGGGCATTGTCTATAGAATACTTAGGGCAATTTTAGCACTTTGCATGCATCTATGATCATAAACACTAACACTTTGCACTCGTCTTCTATGCAATGTGTTATTTTTGACATACTCTTTCTTTTCAAATACAATGAAGAGAGATCGTATGGACTATCTTTGCTCGGGCTTCAATCAGCAATGCTCCTTTACCTCGAGTCCTCACTCACAATGCCTATGGACATATTAGGAGACCAAGGAGGAAAGGACAATAAGAAAGGATAGAGAACACTAGGAGGACGAGGATAGAAGGATGAGATACTGAATGGTGGAGAAAGAGCACCATGACCTAGAGAAGAAACTACGTGATTCTCGCATCCACCCAGGGCATGTTTCTGGCTCTTCTCAACCACATTTCAACTTTAAGCTCTCTCGAACCAACTTTTGATGTCTTTTCCCACAATTAACACCATTTCAAACCCAGAAAATCCTAATAAGTCTCAAACTATACTATTCCAACACCACCTCATCTAGGTCGCTTTATCTGACTGTTGCTTAACGAGGGTAATGTTTAATTACAATGTCAAAGATATCTTCCGTGACGAAGTTAATAGCAAGGTCAAAGGGATGACTGAAATGGTTGGCTAGTATTTCAAATGGAAGAAGGTCATCGAAGCCCTCTTTGATGTCAATAGAATTAATCAAGTAGAAAACCAGTCATTCGAGAGTGAGAGGAGATCTTATGATAATATTATGGCTTGTTACAAGTCTGAGCTATAATTAATAATAAAACAAATGGATGATGTTCTCCAATCAGCCAATCACACCAAAGAGCTAAATGCAGAGCTGACAGCCACACATACTCAAACCCTCAATGTCATTAACGACCAACTCAAGAAAGCTCATCAAGAGAGCAGCGTCCTCACCATACAAGTTAAAGTCAAGGAAGAGACACTTTAGACCAAGGATAAAGAAGATGGGAATGGTAGGTGAATAGGTCTTCTCATGCATGCTTTGCACTGATAAGGCAGCTAAATATCCAACGAATAATATTAGTTCTAAGGTAATAACACTAGTCAGTATATATGTTTTATTATTATGATGTAAGTTTATATAGATACTTATGTTTATTATAGGTTACCAACATCAACAATACATGCCCTAATGGACTTGGATTTTCAATTTAGTCAAAATTCAGGCTCACTAAGGTGTGGGTTACTACATTAGCTTAAGAAAGTCGATCATAAAATGTAGGACACACTAAGTGAATGTATTTGTGTTTTTATTTAGAATTATATATATATATATATATATATATATATATATTACATGCCAAGCTTAGATTGCGGAGGCTCTTGGGAGAATCACTCGCCACTAGTGGAGTTTACCTATAATAACAGCTATCAAGCAAGTATTAGGAATGACACTATTCTAGGCATTATATGGGAGACCTTGTAGATCACCCTCATATTGGTAGGACACTACAGATAGGATTATTCTTGGGCTAGATATGGTGAGAGAAACATCAAATAAGGTAGACTTCATCCATAGAAAGATGAAGACTGCTTAGGATAAGAAGAAGTCCTACGTTGATAGGAGATGCGCGGAGTTAGTGCTCGTAGGGCAACATGGTTTTCATAAAGATCTCACCGCTTAGGCATGTTATAGGATTCTATAGTTCAGGAAAGCTAGCACCGAGGTTTGTAGGGCCATTTTTGATTATTGACAGGGTTGGGAAGTTAGCTTATATGGTAGAACTTTATGAGAAGTTAGCGGAAGTACATGGTATTTTACACATGTCACACATTAACGATATAAAACTAATCTCTGAATTTAGCGAAAGTACATGGTATTTGCTATATAAAATATCCTTTAAAAATAGATGCTATAAAATATTAGAAAATTTAGGGAAAGTCAAGAATATTTATTTTTGAAACAAATGGAAAATGAGGTTTATGTTCGGGTCGATGATTTTTCTATTTTGTAAATTTAAAATTTAAGAAATTCTTTTTAATGGGTGGATAAACGGAAATGATACTTGATTTAAATGGAGTAAAGAGAATGGAAAGGTAAAGATGCCCGACACTGAAGATATGACAAATATTTCGGTATAAGAAAAACACAAGGAAAACAACCGAAATAGATCTAATGTAAAAAAGCAAAAAAAATGTTATGTAAATTAAGAAAAGCCCAATGGCTAAAGCAGTAAGTGAATGCATTACAATTATCCAATGAAGAAAACGATCAAATAAAAGAGAAAAAGCTATATAAGGAGGAGAAAATTAAATAATGGCAATTTTGTATAGGAAATTTAAATAATAGTACCATTAGGAAATTTAAATAGAAGCAATGTTAGAAATTTATATTAAAACATTACAATTAGAAAAAAAATTAAGAAATTAAAGGTAAAACGAAGGAAAAATGGATAATTTCCATAAATATGTGTAGTAATTGCACATATCTTTCAAAAGTCCCTTTAATATGTTATTAGAGTCACTGCTACGGTTGAAGTGGAAATCGCATGAGTAATAGGAAACTAATAGTACGACAGTTGTCATTATCTACCCCAGTTTCTATTAGTTAAAGTTATAGAAGATATTGTAGAGGCACTGTAATAGTGCATTTTTGAAAAACGGTTTTGGTATAACAATTGAGATTTTAAATGAAAAACTCAAATGGTTTGAGTTAAAAATCCTATCTTTTAAGAGGTAATTCTCTATAATGAAAAAAGCGCCTTAAAGGGTGACTATTCATGCAATAAAAAACTCGACTCTTACTGTTTGAAAAGAAGGAAATAATGTTTTTTAAAGGAAAGGACGTTTTTGAATTAAATTGCTAACATTGACTTTTGAACTTAATAAATAAACCTACTTCATAGGTCCTAAATTATAGTTTTAAAAGTTATGACACCTACATTTAAAGTGGTTAAAACGAGGAGTTTTTTGTGATTTCTTTTGGAAACCAAGCAATTGTTGAATTTAATAAAAAGTTTTTAAGTTTATGTTTTCAAAGATAAAAAGCTGGGTTAAGTACTTCATGACTGTGAAGTTTAATAATTTTATAAAGAGAGATGAAAACCAAACCAATTTTTAAATGGAGTAGATAGAAATGGCTGCCTAGTTAAGACAGGATAAAAGTCAAGGTTATGAATAAAATTGCTATGAATCTCCGTAGTGCAGCAACAAGGTATCCCTGTTAAATATAAGGAATATTGGTATGAACCTAGGAATATTTTATTAGACATGTGTGAAACACATAAGATGAACCCACAAAGGAATGAAGAATGATACCAAAGTACACTTTTACGATTTCTGGAGTTTACTCGCATGAAAGATCGAAGATAAAGAAAACAAATACCAAAATTTGAGAATAATATCAAGAGATTTTGATTAAAAGAAGATAGTAATATAATTGGATAAGAAGGTACTGAGATGGCAAACACACATAGTGGACGTGGTTGACTTAGGATTAAAGAAGGCAAGATAGGTGGTAGGAAAGTTATTCTATCGATCCAATTTTCTGATAAGTTAATACAAATCTGCATAATTTATATTTCTTAACCACTTCAGTATGGAAATGCCCATGTTATCCTATAATTAGTTGTAATAATTGAATTAATGGATGCGCGTTATTTATTAGAAGCCAAAAAGGTAAGTTAAGACATGTAGTTTATAGTTGACCGATATACTAAAAGTGTTCATTTTGTTTGAGTAAAAGGTGATAGGGCCACAACATCATTAGTATTAGTTAATGTTGAAGGGCAACTTCCAACAATTGTTTCTTTTAGGTTATTTGAGTTGTAACCGTTAGATGTCACTTTTTTGGTGTTGAAATTGCATACGATATGAGTATATTCCTATTTTATTACTATGTTTATTTTCTAGATGATCTTTGACCGTTATATAGACATTGGAAAATAATATAAATAAGGAAGTCTTATAATAACACTTAACTAGCGATAAATGTAAAGTAAGACTGAAAGTTTATAAAATAAATTAGCAAATTAATTAAATTAGAAACTAAAAATAAAGAATGCTTAAATCCTAAAAACTTTAAAATTTTGGAAAAAATAAAATTTAGCAAGCGAAGGATAACGAATGGTTGTTGCGAAGCTCACATATCACCGTTCATGTGCCTTAAAAGCTAAAATTTATAAGTGTACTTCTATTTTTTTCTAAAATATAAAATATGGTTTTCAAAAATTTAATATCAATCATGTGATATGCTAGGATCAATCATATATGTTAACTCATTGACTGAATCTTAATGACGTGAAGACGTGGCTTGATTTGTGTTAAGGATGAAAAGACAAATGCTTTTGAAAAAATGTGTTAAAAAAGAGTGTTAAATTCCAAACTATTTTATGAATTTAATTAAAAGGGAAAAGGTTTTGAATGGAAAATGAAAAAAAATCTCTGACTTAAAATACCATATGTTTAGCGTAGGGAGGGTCAGTGTGTTGGTGAATATGAATTATATTGTTCAGTAAGCATGACAGTATATAAAACACATATAAAAATAATGGAAAAAGCTATTTTAGATTTATAATTTCTATTTCCATACCTTATAGATAAAATAATTCTATTTCAAAATTTAAAAATAAACATCCTCATACGAATTGTCTTAGAAAAGTTGAAAAAGATTTGGGGACAAAGGGAAAGTTCCAGGGTACAACAAAATTGATACACAAAAGAAGGGTAGAAATATAAAACTATCTAAATTACCTTTCTAGTGTTAAAGTATAGATTTAGGAAAACTAGATTTTCAAAATTTGGATGTTAGAAATGGTGTATTAGGTATTGGATCGTAGGGATTGGATGCAAAATTGATTGAACCATATTCCATATTCATGGGAATGTGGAAATTATTACGTAAAACAAGGATTTTGATTTTTGAAAACCTGCATGCATATAAAACTGCAGATGTATATGTCGTTTACACCATATTTTCAAAATTGTTTTAAATAATGCATTCACGTAGGAGGCGCCAATTTAGTATTATTCGGCATACATGTCATGTGTTGTGATATATCATGCACTCGTACACGATTAGTTGCAGAATTGGTTGTATGCTAATTGGTTGGATTGTAACATCCCAAAATTATCAATTAAAATAAACAATATATTTTAAACCTTTGGAATTTAATTTGAAAATTAAATTGGAAGAAAAATATAAAACAAATAAAAATAAGTGATAATAATATATAAATAAATTTCGATTTTATTTTGAGTTGAAAATATTGAAACAATGAATGTTTTAAAATGTCATTTAAATTTAAAATCTTATAGGTATGTATATTACAAATATGAGTAAAATTGAATACATATTAAAATTTAATTTAAAATTTTCAAGGTGAGTGTGAATATACAAATGGACATGAAAGTTTATATTTCAAGTTAAAATTGTAGTTTGAATTTAAATTTAAAATAAATGTTTTAAAAATAAGTAGCATTTAAAATCATTGAGGAATAAAGTATACAATGGTCAAAACAACTTTTCTTTTAAACATTGTATATATATATGTATACACAAATGAATAAAGGAATACATTTATTTATAAAGTGTATATGATATAAAAATAAAGTTTATAAAATTCTTTTGCCTTGAAACAAAATCACAAATGTGAATATACATTCACATGGAAGATAGAGTAGAATGGTTAACAAAAATCTAGAGCTTATGATATCTTTTTACAAATGGCAAAACCTTCTACTTTAATAAAATAATCAAATAAAAAAATTCAGAAAAACCTTTCAGCTTCCCAATTCAAATTTTAAACCTCCAAATCTCTGAAGTTCAGTAACCCAAAAGATTTTGCAATCTCAACTACAACGCTCAAGCAAGGAAGAAAAAAAGCGTTCAAAAGAAATAAAAGAGAAACTGTTAAACTCCTCTTTAATTCAATTCAAAAATTAAAACTGAAGTGTTTTTCTTAAGCATCAAACTGTAGTGATACATCTCATCTCTCAGGTAAGTTTAAAACTTCATAGTTTAGTGAGATTGTGATTTTTTTAAACCAATTTTTAACACAAGCAAAGTTTAAACTACAGATTAGCTTGAACAGGGGAAGCTTCAGGTTTTAGGCAGTGCAATTTTTTTTTGGAAATAAATTAAAAGGCAAGTAACTTTTTTTTTAAATTTGAACTTGAAGTTATAATCTGTAATAAAATTTGAACTTGAAAAATATTTGTATGGACCAAAATCAAGGATGCATGCCTGGGGATATACTTTTTTCTTCCCTGTTTCCTTAATTCTCTGATTTACAATACAAACTATGGCCAATCCAATCTTTCTCTCCCCCATTTCTTCTGTAAATGAATTGAAAACAAGTTGAAGTTTTGTTTAAAACCTGTACTATGTTCCAGTAATAAATTTAAGCAAAGTTTATATAGTTTTCTTTTTGGAAAATGTAAAAACACTGTCACCATCCAAACAAGCAAGAAAATCGAACATCATAGATTCTTTTTTTCAGTAATATGATTTGAATCCCCTCTAAAAACAATGATTTTTGAAACAAAAATCTAGATTTTTCATTAACTCTTCACTGAGGTAATTGAGATGGTCTGAAAAATGAGCATATGCCAAATTCCGGTGACCAAGTGGATCGTGGCCCTCGAATTCATCATCACCGATCATTTGAATGTTAAACATCACTAGAAAAATATTGCTGGAATTTATAAATCATGGAATTTTTGATTCAAGGTCAAACTAGGGTTCAAAAACTCTTTTCTATTCACGTTCGAAACAACGGTGCTGCGCCATTTATGGTTGATCGGACTGCGTGTCAGTGGGGCAAATCGAAGCATCGTGCGATGATGGAGCTTGGGTCCAAATTTGGTGACCGATAATGGTCAGGGGAGGCGGCGCAAGACGTTTTACTGATGATGGTTCTGATGGGTTTTGGGTCGAAGTGTCGCGATTCTTGTTTTTGAATATCTTTCAAATTCTGGGTGTTTGTGGTGTTTTGGGGAATGGTGGTCGACTCGTTGGTGGCCGCAGCTCCGACCAACGGCGGCGAAATTGGCCATGCACGTTCACGTGGGGGGAGGGGGTTGTGGTGTCAGTGTGATGGTTCGGGGAAGAAGAGAGGTAGCTCGAAGAGCAACGCGGGGGATTAAGGGGAAAACTTGAAGCGAGCCTATGCCTTTTTAACGTTGTATCGGGTTGATTTTAAAACTTAAACAAAATTTAGAAAAAAAAGTCACTCGAGTAAATTTTGGTTGAAACTCGAAGCAGGGGGATGTTTGTCTCGAGGTAGAACTCGAAGCAGTCTCGGGTAGGCATGCAAATAGCAAAGAAACCCAGTTTTAATTAAATTTTGGAAAACAAGTAAATAATTTTTTGAATAAATTTAATGACAGTTGTAAATGGAATTGGAGGTAAACGATATTTAGTCAATTATTTAAAATTTTATGAATTTCAAGAATATTTAAAATTTTACAAAAGTTGTTTTAAAATTTAACCTAATAAAAAAATTTAAAAGTAAAGCAAATATCTAAGTGTTAACTGTAAACCAAATTTATTTATATTGATGAAATAGTAATTAACAATTAATGTTTTGTAATGATTTTATAAATAAATAATTAATCAATTAAAGAATAGTCAATTAATAAAATTACTTTAACTTAATTAGTTAACAATCAAGAATTAATAAATTAAAATAATTAATTAAAGACATTTTGGAAGATTTTGAATCTCAAGGTGCTTAGATTTGGATGTTCGCTATCACTCTATTTTCGTGAAGATTTTTGGCATATGATCTCTTGTTGTTCTATTATGGCATTCTATTTGGAGTTGTGATTCATGTATTATGATACTCTGATGTTGTAACAGATATTATTATGATGTTGTATCTGTGATGTAATGCATGATGTTCATTTTATTTCCACTGTTTTATTTTCATCTAATGTTGTTATAAGCTCTATCCGACTGGAGTTCAATGTTTGAATCATTAGTAGTCGAGTACAAGTGAGGTATTTGATGTCAATTTTCGAACATTGGATTTCGGGTCGTGACATGTGGTATCAGAGCTAAAGGTTGAGTAAGAACTTTAGCTATGGAGTATAACACATTAGATGGCTCATTATAGATAGGGTGAAGTATACCCTAGAATGAGTATGATTGAGATAGAAACCCCAAATTTTTCTTAGTCTATTTCCTTTAACTGCTGATATTCCTTAAGATATCGTCTAAATATCTAAATCAAATCTTCTTACTAATTACATATAGTAAGGATGAGCGGAAGAAGAGGAAGAGCTGGGGGCGAGGAAATGCCACAACACCTAGCCAAGTTCCCCCAACAGCAGAAGCAGCTTTACCTATTCAGCATCAGCCGAATCTGACTGATTTGTATAAGAATTTCTCAAGGCTAGGTTGTAAGCCGTTCACCGGCAAGGAGTCGATTGTTGAGGCCCAAGCATAGATTAGATCATGTGAGAAAATCTTTAAAGGGCTTAAGCTGCAAGATGATCAGATGCGTCTCATAGCTTCTTGTCAACTTCAACATGAAGCTTTAGCATGGTGGGAGACAGTCACTATTGATGAGCCTGAGGACGAATTTACTTGGAGGAAATTCAAAGAAGTATTTGAGAAGCGCTACATGCCATCGGCTGGGATTTCTCGTATGTACCAGGAATTCATGGACTTAAAGAAAGGGAGTTTGTCATTCAAGGAGTATCTAAGAAAATTCAATGAATTGTCTCGCTTCGGTCCAGAATTAGTGAACACACCTTTGAAGAAGAATGAGAGGTTCATTCGTGGGATGAATAAGAAGTTCCACGAAAGGATGACTGGCCACGTCAAAGAATCCTTCTCAGATTTGGTTGATATGGGATACCGATATGCTACACTTGACATGCAAGAAGCCTCGGTGGAGAAGGGAAATACGAGCAATCAGAATTGGAAGAAGAGGAAATTTGGAGGCAAGAAACCATGGCACGGTAAGGAGAAAAAGAAGAGCAATCAGGGAAGCGCAGCAGAGAATGTCACTTGCTATAATTGCTTAGAGAAGGGCTACTATTCTAGCAGATATACGAAGCCTAAAACAAGTCAGTCAATCCGCTTAAGCAAAGCCCAGGAAATGCTATTATTGTCAGAAGGTGGGACATGAAGTTAAAGACTACCCAGTTATGAAACAATCTCAGACAACCAAAGTGTACTCAATCAAAGATAAACCCGCATCTTCCAAAGCAGAAAAGGGGAAAGGAGTTCTGGAAGGTAATCTCACTATTTATGATAGCATTGTTAGAGTTCTTTTTTACACGGGTGCTACACACAGTTTTATGTCTCAACAAGCTATTAATGAATTGAATCTTGAACCCGATTTTGCTGATAAGCCTATATGCGTAAAGAATCCAGTTGGAGGTACCGCGAATCTTTGTCTTCAATGTAGAGATGTTCCTATCTCATATTCTCGCTACCAATTCCCTATTGGTCTCTTGTTCTTGATTTCAACGAGTTTGAAGTCTTATTCGGAATGGATTGGCTAGCAAAATATGAAGCCAAGTTGGATTGCAATAATCGATGGATTGCAATAATCGATTGATTTCAATCAAAATCGAATTTGGAGATTTCATCGAGATTTCTTTTGAGGATCCTAGTCCTAAAAGGGAAAGGTTGATTTATAATTTGGGTTATCCTGAACCCAGTCTAGAGTCCATTCCTATTGTTAGAGATTTTTCAGATGTATTTGAAGAAGTGAAATCTCTACCTCCACACCGAGAAATAGAATTCAGAATCGACCTTGTACCCAATGCTCATCATGTCGTTCATGCAAGTCGTAGGATAGCACCCAGTGAAAGGGTTAAATAGTCGACCATAATAGGAATTTACAAGAGAAAGGGTTGATTTGACCTAGTGTTTCTGAATGGGGCTCAGCCGTCGTATTTGTTGCTAAATTGGACGGATCTTTGAGATTGTGTGTAGATTACCGCGATCTCAATAAGCAGACTCTCAAGAATAAATTTCCACTGCCCAGAATTGATGATTTATTTGATCAGTGCACGGCGCTTGTTTCTTTTCGAAGATGGATCTATCCCAAGGGTTCCATCAATTACGAATCGCCGAAGACTATGTTCATTTGACAGCTTTCAGGGGTCCCAATATGTTCTATGAATGGTTAGTCATGCCTTTCGGGCTAACCAATGCCCCAGCATACTTTGTAGATCTTATGACTCGTACGTTTCGGGATGTATTGAATGAATTTGTGCTCGTATTTATTGATGATATTTTGGTCTATTCCAAGACTGAAGAGGAGCATGGCGAACACCTTAGAATCGTTTTGGAGATATTGAGGAGAAATATTCTATACGCAAAATTTTCCAAATGTCATTTCTGGGTCAAAGAAGTCAAATTTCTTGGCCATATTGTTAATGAAGAAGGGATTTCTGTTGATCCTAGCAAAATTTCTACTATTCTTGATTGGACAAAGCCTACTACCCCAAAGGAAGTCCGAAGCTTTTTGGGTTTAGCAGGTTATTATCGGAAGTTTGTCCAGGGACTTTTCAAAGTTAGCTAGTCCATTGACCAAGCTAACGATGAAGAATGCAAAATTCAATTGGACTCCAAAATGTGAAGAAGCTTTTAAGGAGGTGAAGAAGAGATTAACCACCGCTCCTGTTCTCGCTATTACCAATGGGAACCAGGGATTATCTGTTTATACCGATGCTTGCGGTGAAGGCTTGGGTGCAGTATTGATGCCGAACGGGAAGGTAATTTCCTACGTGAGTAGACAATTACGTCCTCATGAAAGAAATTATCCAACCCATGATTTGGAGCTTTTAGCTGTTATCTTCGCTTTGAAAATATGGCGACATTATCTTCTGGGTAAGAATCTCTTTAGCTTTCTTAACAATCTACAAATTAATTTAACTTAACTTAACAAATATACTTATCGAACTCTTTTTATTTCTAGGTCAAAATTCGAATTATTCACCGACCACAAATCTTTGAAATATCTCTTCACCCAGAAAGATCTTAATTTGCGACAACAACGTTGGTTGGAATTTCTTGCATCTTATGATCTAGACATTCTATATACGCCTGGAAAAGCCAATGTAGTTGCCGACGCCTTGAGTAGAAAGCATGTTATTCTAGCTCACCTTGTCATTGCTCCTACTCTTCTTGAGACAATCGCCAAAAGCAAAAAGAGGACAAGTTCCTTTAGGAAATATATGGGAGAATTCGTCGAGGTGAAGATACTAGTTTTGCAATAGATAATAATGGGATTATCAGATTGAAGGGCAGAATATGTGTCCCAGACTTTACTGATCTGAAATGCGAAGTTTTGAACGAATGCCACAAGTCTAAACTTTGCATCCATCCAGGAGTTAATAAAATGTATCGTGATATCAAAAGAACTTTCTAGTGGAAGACGATGAAAAGGGACATATCTATTTATGCGGGTCGCTATGCTATTTGCCAACAAATCAAAAGCGACCAAAAGAAAATGGCGGGTTTACTTCAGCCTTTAGAAGTACCCAAGTGGAAATGGGACCAAGTATCGATGGATTTCATTGACAGTTTACCTCGTACTCGAAAAGGCAATGAAGCAATTTGGGTCAATGTGGATCGTTTGACTAAGACAGCTCACTTCTTGCCAGTGAAATCTACCTGCATAGCTGCGAGTTTAGCCGAATTATATGTGAAAGAAATTGTCCATCTCCATGGCATTCCTAGCAGCATAGTGAGTGATCGTGATCCAATCTTCACTAATAGATTTTGGGAGGCATTTCAAGACGCATTGGGAACAAAACTGAATTTCAGCACTGCTTATCACCCATAGTCTGATGGGCATACTGAGAGGATTAATCGAATCTTGGAGGACCTATTGCGTGCTTGTATTCTTGATTTTGGTGGTTCTTGGGAGGACCATTTGCATCTGGTCGAGTTCTCTTATAACAATAGCTATCAGGCCAGTATTGAGATGGCTCCTTTTGAGGCTTTATATGGTCATCCATGTCGATCACCGGGATGTTGGATCGAGGCAGGTGATAGACTCGTTCTTGGATCGGATATGATTAAAGAAGCCACAGAGAAAGTTGATTCTATTCGGAAGAAATTGAAGATAGCTCAGAGTCGTCAAAAGAGTTATTATGATCGTAGAAGACGGGATTTGGAATACCAGATTGGGGACTCTATCTTTCTTAAAGTATCTTCTATGCGAGGTGTATTGAGTTTGGGAAGACCGGTAAGCTAGCACCATGATATATTGGTCATTTTCCTATATTGGAGAGGATTGGTTCTTTAGCCTATCGAGTGCAGCTGCCTAGCTGGTTATCTGGCGTGCATGATGTATTCCACATTTCTAACCTTCGGAAGTATGTGCACGATCCGGATAGTATTATTGAAGAAGCTGCTCAACAGCATCTCGAAATCACTCCCAACTTAACAGGCAAAAAAGAACAGATAAAGATTGTGGATCGTAATGAGAAGCAATTGAGGAACAAAGTTGTAAAGCTTGTTAAAGTTCAGTGGAGTGGTGATCCAAAGGGCTGCACTTGGGAAACTGAAGATAATATACAGAAATCATATCCCAATTGTAGAGTGGATATCTCGGCTTAAGCCGGTAAGCAATTTCCTTATTCTTTCTGAATTCGTATATTCTTTGCTTATTTTTCTCTCTCTTTCAATTTCGAGGATGAAAATTTCTAAAGGAGGGGATATTTGTAACATCCCAAAATTATCAATTAAAATAAACAATATATTTTAAACCTTTGGAATTTAATTTGAAAATTAAATTGGAAGAAAAATCTAAAAAAATAAAAATAAGTGATAATAATATATAAATAAATTTCGATTTTATTTTGAGTTGAAAATATTGAAACAATGAATGTTTTAAAATGTCATTTAAATTTTAAATCTTATAGGTATGTATATTACAAATATGAGTAAAATTGAATACATATTAAAATTTAATTTAAAATTTTCAAGGTGAGTGTGAATATACAAATGGACATGAAAGTTTATATTTCAAGTTGAAATTGAAGTCTGAATTTAAATTTAAAATAAATGTTTTAAAAATAAGTAGCATTTAAAATCATTGAGGAATAAAGTATACAATGGTCAAAACAACTTTTCTTTTAAACATTGTATATATATGTATACACAAATGAATAAAGGAATACATTTATTTATAAAGTGTATATGATATAAAAATAAAGTTTATAAAATTCTTGTGCCTTAAAACAAAATCACAAATGTGAATATACATTCACATGGAAGATAGAGTAGAATGATTAACAAAAATCTAAAGCTTATGATATCTTTTTACAAATGGCACAAACCATCATTACTTTAATAAAATAATCAAATAAAAATTTTCGGAAAAACCTTTCAGCTTCCCAATTCAAATTTTTAAACCCCCAAATCTCTGAAGTTCAGTAACCTAAAAGATTTTGCAATCTTAACTCCAACACTCAAGCAAGAAAGAAAAAAAGAGTTCAGAAAAAAAAGAAACTGTCAAACTCCTCTTAAATTCAATTCAAAAAATTAAATGTGAAGTGTTTTTCTTAAGCATCAAACTGTAGTGATACATCTCATCTCTCAGGTAAGTTTAAATCTTCATAGTTTAGTGAGATTGTGATTTTTTTAAACCAAGTTTTAACACAAGCAAAGTTTAAACTGCAGATTAGCTTGAACAGGGGAAGCTTCAGGTTTTAGGCAGTGCAGTTTTTTTCTGGAAATAAATTAAAAGGAATAACTTTTTAATTTAAATTTGAACTTGAAGTTATAATCTGTAATAAAACAGGAATTGAATATAATAATATTCAACATGTTGTGGGAAGAATCAAGATTTAAAAGCTATTCCAGTTTCAAGTTGTAGAAAATAAAAGGCTTCTCTCTTATATACATTCAATTGTAAGTAATAAAAAATTGTTATTGATGAATTGAGTAAGTGAATACGACAAAGAATAATCACAGATCTGTAATCCTAATTTGCAGATCTAAGCTCAAAAAAATTAAAGTAGGAAAGGAAAAGAAAGTTACAGGCCTTCATCTCTGTTTTGGAAACTGTCAGGTAACATTCCTAACTTCTAAAAAAAGGGTGAGTAAACCCTTGTCTTTCTTCAATCTTTTGTTGCTGTGTGAATTCTTGGATGATGTGGAAAACTTAATCTTTGTTTGGCATGCAAGAATCTTGGTATATGATTGAATTTCTGGCCTGTGCCTATTGATTTGTACAGGGATACAAATCCCTTTTTAGCTTCAGGATATAAAAAAACCCTGTCAAACCCCAACTTTTTGTTTCTAGCTGTGGAAAGATTAAAGTGTTAAAATGGAAATTGTTCAGATACACTTAAATTGAATTTGAAAAATATTTGTATGGACCAAAATCAAGGAGGCATGCCTGGGGATATACGTTTTTCTTCCTTGTTTCCTTAATTCTCTGATTTACAGTATAAACTATAGCCAATCCAATCTTTCTCTCCCTCATTTCTTCTATAAATGAATTGAAAACAAGTTGAAGTTTTGTTAAAACCTGTACTATGTTCCAGTAATAAATTTAAGCAAAGTTTATATAGTTTTCTTTCTGGAAAATGTAAAAACACCATCACCATCCAAACAAGCAAGAAAATCAAACATCATAGATTCTTTATTTCAGTAATATGATTTGAATCCCCTCTAAAAACAATGATTTTTGAAACAAAAATTTATATTTTTCATTAACTCTTCACTGAGGTATGAGATGGTCTGAAAAATGAGCATATGCCAAATTTCGGTGACCAAGTGGATCGTGGCCCTCGAATTCGTCATCACAGATCGTTTGAATGTTAAATATCAATAGAAAAATATTACTGGAATTTATAAATCATGAATTTTTTATTCGAGGTCAAACTAGGGTTTAAAAACTTTTTTCTGTTCACGTTTGAAACAACGGTGCTGCGCCATCTATGTTTGATCGGACTACGTGTCAGTGGGGCAAATCGAAGCGTCATGCGATGATGGAATTTGGGTCCAAATTTGGTGACCGATAATGGTCAGAGGAGGCGGCGCGAGACGTTTTACTGATGATGGTTCTGATGGGTTTTGGGTGGAAGTGTCGCGATTCTCGTTTTCGAATCTCTTTCAAATTCTGGGTGTTTGTGGTGATTTGGGGGATGGTGGTCGACTCGTTGGTGGCCGCAGCTCTGACCAACGGCGGCGAAATTGGCCGTGCACGTGCACGTGGGGGGGTTGTGGTGTCAGTGTGATGGTTTGGGGAAGAAGAGAGGTAGCTCGAAGAGCAACGCGGGGGATTGAGGGGAAAACTCGAAGGCGAGCCCGTGCCTTTTTAACGTTGTGTCGGGTTGATTTTAAAACTTGAACAAAATTTAGAAAAAAAATGCCACTCGGGTAAATTTGGGTTGAAACTCGAAGTAGGGGGATGTTTGTCTCGGGCTAGAACTCAAAGCAGTCTCGGGTAGGCATGCAAACAGCAAAGAAACCCAGTTTTAATTAAATTTTGGAAAACAAGTAAATAAATTTCTGAATAAATTTAATGACAGTTGTAAATGGAATTGGAGGTAAATGATATTTAGTCAATTATTTAAAATTTATGAAGTTCAAGAATATTTAAAATTTTATAAAAATTGTTTTAAAATTTAACCTAATAAAAAAAATTTAAAAGTAAAGAAAATATCCAAGTGTTAACAGTAAACCAAATTTATTTATATTGATGAAATAGTAATTAACAATTAATGTTTTGTAATGATTTTATAAATAAATAATTAATCAATTAAAGAATAGTCAATTAATAAAAGTAATTTAACTTAATTAGTTAACAATCAAGAATTAATAAAGAAAAATAATTAATTAAAGAAAAATTAATTAATAAAGTCAATTAAGATTAAATTAATCCATAATTAAGTAAAATTAAACATTGATTTAAAGTAATTAATAAAGACAATTATATGGTTAATTCACTTTAATCCAATCACCTTAATCAAAGATGATTGACCATCATCAAATATTCTGTACTAGATTGACATTTCTTTTGTGATGTTGTGATTGCTTTGTGATGAATGTGTATTGTGATCCGTTCCTATATGTATGTGAAAACCCCTTTTTCCCATAAAACGACATCTAAACTTCGATGCGACAGGGCGTCGGATTTCAGTTTGTTATCCGAAACCCACGTCGAACCTTGAATATGAATTCTTGTGATTGATACACCCACATGTTTTTTTAAATTGAGCGCTCACTATTCGGATTAGCCGGGAGAGGGCCTTTGTGTCATATAACCCATTCTGAATAGTGATTCGACGAATGGATAGCATTTGAAGACGGTGGTGAAGACCGGGTGTCTTCGAAAATGATAGGATAACCTATCGATTGTCTCTGCACTGAATTGCTCCGGTATAGAGATTCCCTAAGTGATGGGAAGTTCGATCGGGATTGTGGACGCCCGGATTTGCAAGGGCTTCTTCCTTTATTGGATGAAGTGCCTTCGGTTCTGTTCGAACCCGGAACAGACTAGTATGGTCGTGTGTCTAACACTACACTTTGAGATATAAAGCCGATTTCTTTCAAATACACATCTGTTGGTGGCGGAGAATTTATTCTCTTAGCTTAACACCCTTCTCTGAGACATATGAGCTCAGAGGTTATGTAGTTGAAGGTTATCAGCAATGTACTCCCAATTTGGTAGTGTGGCATGCTAAATGCTGCTGTGTATTGATGATCATTTGTTGATCATTTGTGATCAAAGCATAGCTTTCATGTAAAGCGTAGCTTTGTGGATGAGACCTCATCGGACCTCACACCCCGAAAATTGTCGAAACAGGAAAGATGCGGCATGGTTATGAGGGTTGCGCCCTTTAGGGTATGTCATTTCCTTCTGGAAAAAGGTGGTATCATGGTATGGACCCCAGATATTTACCTATGTGGTTGCTTCAATCTCATTTACTGTGTGATTGTTGCTTTGTGATGGAGGGCCCTTGGATAAAGGTCCAAAAGGACCGGGGAATGGCATAGTCATGTAGTAGTTACGTAGTTACAGAGGTAACCCGGCGTTGTGTTGGCAGAGACTGGTTAAGTTCTCGGGACGTCCCGCCCTGTAGAGTTAACGCCCCGTTATTACCCCACTGCAACTCCGCTATATCCCATAGCGGATTTCTACCGCTACGATTTTTCCATATAGCCCCAGAATATAGCCTTTCCGCTTTAATCCCCGCTATTTCCGCTATATCACGTTATTTCCGCTATTCCCGCTATATCTTTTTTAATAAAATGGATTGAAAAGTTGCATTTATACATTGTAAAATTATGAAACTAATTTATTTGATTTAATTTTTAATATATTTTCAGAAATGAAAATACTCTAATATTCTACCAAATTCAATTATGTTATATAATAGTTTTTCGTTTATTTAAAGTATATTCGCACATGTTTTTATTTAAATTTATTTATGTATTATTTATAATTTAATTGAATGATAATTTTTCATTTAATTTCCATTTATGTATTTATAAAAATATTAAGTACGAGTTTTAATATGCTATTTTAGAGCCATCCGCTATATCCTCGCTGTATCCCTGCTATGACTTTTTGCACCTCCACCATTTTGAATCTACCGAGCACATTAACTGCACAGGTTCCGCCAGAGGCATACCCATGTGGCATAGGAAGTTCCTTAGCCTGACTATTTGTTGGAAATCCAATTCCCAATACGAACTCAGTACGGTTTTAGTTGTAGAACCTGCCATTTAACATTGCAGCTATAGTAGGCATAATATCATGGTGCCTATGCTGGCTAGGATTAATATTCTACTTTCGAAATGTTTTCACACTATGCACTAGTAATAATATCAAAGAACTTTTCACGTATTAAGCATATTTGACTATCATAAGGGAAAATCTCCACCAAGTGTGCGATTGCATTGTGTGTGTGCCGTGAAGCCTTATGGTAGTTTCATTTTCCAAAAGCATACCGGATTTTCTTGTATAATATGTTCTATTTAAAAGCAACTATCTATTTTTACTCATACCAGTCCCATGACTGACCCGGAGTTTATTGTTTCCTATCTAAACTCTAGGTGCCCATCATTTCCACACGGGCAGCCTAGTAGCATGTTTTCCGTATTTTGGCATTAGCTATATTTTGGAGTATTTTGGTTTGGAGATTATTGGTTTTTGGAGGCTCTTACCTTTAAGACATTTTGGAAGATTTTGAATCTCAAGGTGCTTAGATTTGGATGTTCGCTATTACTCTATTTTCTTGAAGATTTTTGGCATATGATCTCTTGTTGTTCTATTATGGCATTCTATTTGGAGTTGTGATTCATGTATTGTGATACTCTGATGTTGTAACAGATATTATTATGATGTTTTATCTGTGATGTAATGCATGATGTTCATTTTATTTCCGCTGTTTTATATTCATCTAATGTTGTTATAAGCTTAATCCGACTAGAGTTCGATGTTTGAGTCATTGGCAGTCGAATACAAGTGAGGTATTTGATGTCAATTTTCGAACATTGGATTTCGGGTCATGACATGGATAGTATAAAATAGTTGCGCACTATGTTACGTGGTTCAGTTCTTGAGGAATTTCAGGGAAAAATTCTTTTAAGGAGGGAAGAATGTAACATTTTGTAAAATAAACAATAATAGATTAAAAGAATTAATAAACAATTTATAAGACTAAAAAATGGAATTTGAGCAAAATTGAGATTTGGCCATGAAAATTGCACCATTGCATTCGTGACACTCTTTTGAAAAACTTTCATATATATACAATTTCGCGGTCGAAGTTCAAACGAAGAAGTTACCAACGTTTGATATTTTCAGATCAAAAATAATTAAAAAGAATCAGATCGATTTAAATAATAATATAACTTTAACATAGGAATTAAATCATCGGGACCTATCACTAGTCGAAAACAGCATAGAGTCAATTGATGGCTAGTGGTCGACTGGTTGGTAGGGCTGGCACAGCCTGAACCTTCACCTAAAAGTCCGGATTTAATAATAATCTAATGGATTCAATGCCTATAAATACTGGTCTAGCCCCTTACTTTTCTTCTTATGTTTTTTGAATTGAGCATTGGAGCTCTGCCATCTCTCCTTGTCCTATTTCTAGAAATTTTAAAAGATAATATATATATATATATACATATATATATATATGTTGAAGAAGGGAAGAAAAGAAAAGAGAAGATGAGAAGGAGTGAATGAATTCTGCGAAAAAGGTAAATTTAGGAATTATAAATTTAAACTCCACTTAGCTCAAATTTTCTATCATATATGTAATTCTAATAGTTATGTATATACTTTTATATACATATTTTTGGTTGAAAAGAAAAGGAGTCAAGTGAGAGGAACAGATTTAGATTTGAAGATTTGAAAGCCAAAAGGTAGGTGGAAAATTATGTGATTTAAATAATACTAAAATTATATTATTGAGATTTTGTTTTTATTATTATGCCTATGAGGAAACATTAAATTGTAGGCTTAAATAAATGAATCAAAGTTGAAATCCTAGCCTACATATTCAGTAAATTATTTAACTTTGATGAAATATTATGTACACCCTAGATTTGGAATTTAGAGAGAACAGTCCCTAAAATTTATGAAATATAATATTGATAGAACCGTGTAGTTATTTTGATCGTAAACTATTAATCATTCGTTTGGAATGCTATAATTTGATTTTGGAATTAAATTTTCTATATTTTAGTTTATTAGATTTGTAGAATATACAATTTAACTATATTGATTGCCATATGAATTTCCATAAATGATCCAACTTCAAAAGAATATATGTAAGGCATGTCCTTGAAATAAAAAATAATATGTCCAAATGAAAGAAATGTGCAAAGTAGGGGTGTCTTTTCTGTAGTTTGCACTGCTTATTTCAATAAAAATAAAGGAGATAAAATCCTTGATATTTCAAACGCGGCACAATCACACTTTTTGGTAGTTTATGGAAAATTGCAATTGTAGCATTTTTTTTCTTGGGAAAGATACGGTTCTAATGCATTAAAATATAGAAATAAATTTTATGAGGAATTTACACACAAGTGTATATCCAAAAATCCCTAAATGTAGAAACTAAAAGGCTTTAACTAGAAATATAAATAATGTCATTTACCATTTATATATATATATATATAAAGTGAAGTATAAGTTTAAGAAATAAATAAATAAACGATAGTTATAACATAAATACATACATATGGTGAGGTGTAATATATTGTACGTTATCATATTAATTACAGATAAAATGCTAAGTATGAATAATGTGATAAATTAGGGAGTTAGTGGGAAGTTACAACAATCAGGCCAACATGGTATAAACCTAGTTAATGATTTTAATCACAGAGACCAAATATGACATCGATGAAGGAAATTAAATAGGGATGCTAAATAGATTCTAAAATGTATAAACAAATGCCATTAACATTGTTTGCACCAAAATTGGGCAACACCCTTTGGGAGTTTTTGAAGAGGTAATAAATGAAAAACTTGAAGTGAAAATAAGTACTATCTAACAAAAACTCCAAGTCACAGGAAAGTAAATTGCACAGAAGACAAGGATTTAGAGTGGTTCGGCTATGCGCCTACGTCCACTATGAAGCTTTATCACTTTATTCCTTAATACTTGAAGATTACAAGTGTTTTTAAGCAAATTACAGCAGTAGATGGACTTAAATTCGAAACTAGCAGCCAAGGAGGTGGTATGGAGCAATTCTGGCAGCGTTTAGGCTTATCCTTCTTCTCTAAATTCTCCGACCCCTTTTCTGAATGACCAGGGGCTCTATTTATAGGTGTGTAAGGCCAAAATCCCGCCTAAAACTCAAGGAGGTTGCCTGGCACGTGAGGGGGGGCCCATAAGCCCGCGTTCTCGGAGTCCATGCCCAGTTTGGGATCGATTCGAAGTGAACTTCGAATCGGTCAAAAATGTATCCAATTGAGGCGAAATTTGGTGTGAACATTCTTCAGCATGTATGCAAGCTACTGTGAAAATATCATGGCATTTGGATCATGGGATTGAGAGATATGATCGATTTAAGATTGCGTCTTCGTGTACCCTGTTTGCTTCGACTCCACTTATTGATTCATTCGAATCCATATGGTTCGAATCCATATGGTCCGAATCCATAGGTTCGAATCCATACGGTTCAAATCCATGGGTTCGAATCCATATGGTTCGAACCCATGCTTTTGTATGCGAAGGCAGTGACGTGGTGTACTGTGTGGATGGATTCGAAGCCGATGGATGCGAGGCCGATGGAGTCGAAGTTGATGGGTTCGAAGTACGTACTGGCTGATGGATTCGAGGTTAGGTGAAGTTGTCGTTTCGAAGCGTATTCACCTCCGATGGATTCGAAGTGAAGGCTTGCTAGGTGGACTCAAGGCGAATGCACTTCTCATGGGTTCGAGGCGACATGCGTCTTGATGGATTCGAAGGAAGGTTAGGGGATGGTTTCGAATTACGTGGGTTCGAACTGGATGAACTCGAATCAACGTGGAGGTGATGGGTTCGAACCAAGCAACATTCCTCTATCTTGAAGCCATCATAACTTGAGCATACGACCTCGGATTGACTTGAAACTTTAAATGCTGGTTCCTATGACTTTGCTCATCATGCCTTGTCGGTTTTGGCCCAATCTGGGCTCGGACAATATCCATCGTTATCCATATTTAAGGGGAGTGCGATCAATCTCTGAGGTGAACTGTCTTCTGTTTTTTGACCAGTCTTTTGATATCACGGCTTTGCCAAAAAGCGGGATAACATTTTGCCCCCCAAAGTATGTCTTGTGGGAACATGACGTGCTTTGAATAGTCGCCATCTCTTTCTGAAAAACCATTGCTCTCTTTTCGCTGAGGCTCATACGTCGTATTGTTGTAACTTTGCCTTGATATGGTTGATTGCTGTATAATTGCGCTTAGTCGTTGGCTGTAGTAGTCGTAACAGGATGAGTGTTTGATCCCTGTAAATCTTTCAAAATCGAATGTTAGTTTGATATGTGTGCATATGTATTAGTTTGATCCCTATTAACGTCGTGCGTTCACGAGTTATGTTGGTTTTTGTTTGCTGCTGAATTCCGTATCGATTTTCTCCTGAATCGATTTAAGATTCAAGTCAAAGTATTGCTTTTATGGTTGTCTATGATTATCCTTTTGTATCGATCCTCTCCTGAATCGTTATACGAGGTAGACGAGTAGTTTTCTTTTTTTTTTATTTGAGGCGATCTCGTCTGTTTTTGTCAGTGGCCTTCGATGGACTCGAAGTTATGTTTGCGTAAATAGGTGGCTTTCGAATCGATGGCCCGATGGACCTCGTGCTTCGAATCGATTGGATCTTCGATCCAGCCCTTGCTCATGTGCTACTTCGAATCGAGGATGCCTCGTATCGATGCTGCCTTGCCGGATTCGAAGCTTAGGGGGGGAGTCGGAGCTGTGATTGATTCGAAGCTGCGATGGATTCGAAGCTGTGATGGATTCGAAGCAGTGATGGACTCGAAGCTGTGATGGACCCGAAGCTGTGATGGATTCGAAGCAGTGATGGATTCAAAGCAGTGATGGACTCGAAGCTGTGAAAGGATTCGAAAGTAGTCGTTCGAATCGATGAGGCTGTGACCTGTGGTAAGCGGTCAAAATGACCGAAAGTTGAAGCGTCACTAATCCCCCTTGGAATCCGTATAAATACACGAGGCCGACTCCATTTTCTCTTTTTACCTTTTTTACCATTGCTTTAGCTGCGTCTTTGAATCGATCTCAGAGCCAAATCAAACGTTCTCTTCCACGAGTCGATCAAATTCCTCCAAGCTTCTATTTGCAATCGAACCAAGCCAGGTAACCAAGGGATTGATTCGGGTTGAAAATGATAACACTGCAATTTTTTGGCATTGATTCAACGCTTTCTTCTGGAAATCTTGAAGTGTGATAAGATATGAACAAAGTGGGTTGATTCGATGGAACTGAGGAATGAAAACATTCGAGTCGTATCATCCAGAGTATTGTCTTTCACTGCTTCGTATCGATCCAGGAGTGAGCGATTCGAGTTGGCTTCGAATGTGTAGCTTCGAATCGATGATTGCAGGTGAACAAGAAAAAGGCTTGCGGTGATCGATTCGAAACAGTAATATTCCGATCGCTTCGAAGCGATGATACGTTGATCGATTCGAAGGAGTTTAACTTCGATCGATTCGAAGTCAGGTGGAGTTCCATGGATTCGAACTGCTCTTGATGGATTCGAAGGAGTTCGACTTCGATAGGTCCGAAGTCAGGTGGGGCTCCATGGGTTCGAACTGACTCTCTGTTCCCAGGTCTCATCGAGTCGAACTACGTGGCATTGGGGCGCGCCGATTCGAATTTTATCGATTCGACTCGTGTCGAATCGAGTCGATCGATTCGAACGCTCTCGCTTCTGGAACTTCCACTCCTTTGATTTGTTCCAATATCTGAACTACGACCAACTTTAAATTGAACTCTAGCGAACTCACTAAATTTTCAGCATATTCGATTCCGACGAGCTTCAGCCTTGCATGATCAAAGTTGACCTGACCCGTCTTTTGAAGCTCGTCGATGGCACCATGACTTAAACACATATAACGAATTCATACTTGAATTGGTCAGTAGCATCTGAGTGGCGTGAAAGTGACGGTCAGCGATGACGGTCGTTTTCGTCTTCTAATTCTAATGTTTCGTCGCTCGGACACCGTGTTCCAATCTTGTAAAATTTGCTTTAGTTATGCACTTGCACTGCACGACATATTCATATACTTCACACCGGGGAATATACGGGCTTTCCTTGTATTTTAACGCCGCTTTCTCGTGAGTTAGTTAATTATGGAGTCTTCGGGTTCTGAACAACAAGAGTTACAATGCTTACCTCCTCCAGTGCTAGAAATTCCAGAGATCCTTCCTGAAGTAATAGATCCTGCTCCGGACGAATTGCCGGAGGCCTTACTTATCGAAGATCCCATAGACTCCGTCCGATCCAATATTTCTGGAGCATTATTGGGTCGGATATGTTCGAAACATAACTTATCTTCGGATGACGTTTTGCTACCGGGAATTGATGATAGACCTCACAATCCACCCGAAGGATACACTGCTTTTTATCGCCATGCCTGTGCGGCTGGAACTCTTCCCCCGTTTAACCAATATATCAGGGAGATGCTATCATTTATTGGAATTGCTCCCGCACAACTTCATCCCAATGGGCACGCTTTGCTGAACAGTGTTTTCATTTTATTCATGGATCGCCTTTTTCGTCCGCCTAGGCCAGCTGAGATTAGACACATATTCAATTTCAAGAGCAGGGGTGATAGTCCGTCTTTCACCTTTCTGGAGGCAGTTAGAAACTGCCAGATTGTGACGGGAGCCTGGACCAGACTTAGTTACTTTAAGAATGAATGGTTTTTTGTCCGATGCCCCCCAGGATTCGCTAGGCGATGGCTGTCCAGACGTGAGTGCCGTAAAACAAGTAAGCCTTCTTTAATAGCCGTTGTTGACACTCAAACTGACGTCAGGCGTTTTTCTTACAGCTATCATATCAAGGCCAGATGGTGGTCGATACAGAAACGTCATCCGAAGTTTACAAGAGATCCCGCGTGATTTGCGGAACATTGACTTGGTCTTAACTGATGATAACTTAAGGATGCTGGGTTTAATCGAGACGAACCAGAGTATTGTCATTGAGGGATTGGCGAAATCGGCTCCGAAGGCGAAGAGGAAAACCGGTGTAGCGATAAGAGAAATGGGTGATGATGAGGGGACGCCTGCTGACACCGGGCTGGCGGCTGACCTTCTCCGAGCAGGAAAAAAGCGGAAAGGCAAGGCTGTTGTTTCTAAATTTAAGAGACGGAAGTCTGTAGTCGTGTCTCGCTTGATCCCTGGAATTAATTCTTCTGACTCCGCTCTTTGTCAACCAGGAAAATTTTCATAGGACTGGATGACGTTCCCATCCCGGAATGCGTTTCTCTTTATCACAAGTCCGGGTTGGTTGAGCTCCGGGAAGCGTTAGACATAAGTGAGCTTTTACCTGTTAGTGCAGTCGATACTTCCGGTTGGTCGGGGGCTTTGCGCATTTGCATACACTTTCATAACACTACATGACTGCTTCTCATGTCATATCGATTTTGCCTGGTACTTAACTGAATCGCATCTCTTTTCCAGGTAGTATGGCTGGCCGTCAGTCTACATTGGACAAACTCCGGAGAGTGCATCATCCATCGGCTTATTACGAATCTCGACGTGGAGACCCCGATCGTGATCGCGGCCGGAGGCATCATGGCCAGGAGTATCATGCAAAGGATCATCACCGCGGTTACTCTAGCCAGGAACGATCGGACAGGGATCGTAGGCATCGCTCCCCTTCTCGATCTCCTCCGCCATCCCGAAGTCATGTCCAGGTATCCGAGCCTCTGCGACATCAACCGTCTTCGCAAGTTTTGAGGCTCGAGCCACATCGTCCTCGGATTGAGGTTGCAACGTCCACGTCCGCGGAGGAGACCCTTATTGAGTCTTCTGGCGAAGGGGCTATCAGGCTTGCTCAATTGAGGAAGGATTTTCCAGAGATTTGCTTTGACGCTTGTATTTTTCCTCCCAATCTTAAAAGAATCCCTGATGATGCTGCGACTACGGCGCTCAGCTATACTCGTGACTTTTACGCTCAGTACAAAGAATGGTACAGGGCGGCTGTTAAGGCTTCCAAAGCTGCCTTCGACCGGGCCCAAACCATCGAGAAGCTGGAAGCCGACTTGGCTCAAAAGAGTCGCATCGTCGACATACTCCAATCTGAGGCGGAATCTTCCCGCAAGGCCGAGGTCGAGTCGTTAAAAAAGGTTGATGAGACATTAGTTGAGATAGCGAAGATGCAACAGGCACATTGTACTTTAATTAAAGACTTAGGCCATCGATACAAGAATGTTGAAGCTGAGCGGGATGCGGCAGTCAAGGAACTAGAGGAATTAAAGGCTAAGTTTGCTGACATGAATAAAGAAAAAGATGATGCGAACGTGGCTGCGCAAGAAGCATGTGAGCAGGCTGTATCTTTTCGAGCTGAGCGTGATGCGGCAATCGCAAGGGTTAAGGAGGTTGAATCGGAGGTGGAGGAGAGAGTCCAAGCGGAGAGGTTCAAGATGGAGGCCGAATTCGACGATCTCTTGGACACATATAATGCCAATGTATTAGAACATAGAAATCTCTCCTGGCTAGGAGATTACTCGATGCCTCTCTACAATGCTTGGAAGAAATTAGTGGAAAACAAGAGGATGTCTTGTCCGGATGGGGTATTAGATGAGTTTGAGCTTGAGTCACGTCTGCTCAGCGAGGATGAGAGGAGAACCCTTCATGAAGCAGTAATTTTTGTTGAAAAAGAAAGACTTGGCGTCCATCAAACGGAGGTCGGCGAAGGTTCGGGTATTATGCATCATAGCGAGAATACTGAAGTCCCTGTTTCGACTTCGTCCGCAGCTGTTGCTGCGGTCAATCCACAAGCCATTCCAGCCTACAATCCGGACCAACCGGAACTGTCTTCGGGCAAGATTCTCGTCCCCGAGCTTGTTCAAGCTCCAAGGCAAGGTAAAGTAGGTATTTTGATTACTCTTCTTACGTCTTGAAACATTGATTTTCGAGGGAACTTCTTGGTCTGATAGCTCCAATTTTTGTTGTTTAGTGACCGAGAGTGTTGCACCCGTGCTCCCTGTTTCTTCAGCTTTATATCCTACGCGTGGAGTTATTGTCACCGAGGCGATTTCAACTGCCGCCATGGTTGGTGATATGGGAGAGGGAGGCTCAATGTCATTCGATGTTCAAATGTTTGAAGAGCTATTTGGTCACCCTCTTGACACCATTCCCGATCTTCCGTTCGCGACGAGTGGAGCTGCACCAGTTTCTAGCTCGATTGTGATGACCACTAGCGTATCTAGCACGGCCCAATTTTCTCGAGAGGAGGAGATTTTATCCGAGATAAGTGCCGAGATGGCTATGACAGTGACAGTTGGTCCCGGTTGTGACGCTGCTCCCTCAAGCATATCTTCTCTAATGATGATTTCTCCTGGTGGCACGGCAACCGTCTCGAGTGTTGCTGAACAAGTACATGCTACTGCTCCCATGCCCTCGGCTCACCCCCACAGAAGGATCTCTATCCCTTCCAGTTCTGAGGAAGACGTCGATATTATGCCAGACCCGGAGGATGTTCCCAAGAAAGGCAAAAAGTCTCGCAGGAAGCCAGGCAGTGGGTCTAGCGGCTCGACTCCAAGGAAGAAGCACCGGAGGAAGAAAGAGTGAGCCCTTCGCTTCGTCATGTGATTACGGATGACAAATTTTTTTTTTTTTTTTGTTCTTTTTGGGCCGTGTATATGTGTGGATCCGACCTCTACTTAATCGAAACATCTTTACTTGCCCTGTAATCAAACCTGTTTTTGTTGGCTGATGAAATGGGAAATTATTCTTTTCTTTTACCTAAATGCCTTGCAGCATTTGTCTTCTATCCGTTTAATATTTTAAATATAGCTTCGAGTCGTGATTTAATGAATGAGTTGGACTCTGATTACATTATCGCTTAGGCCAGTGATTAACACTCAGCTTTTTGCCCCTTGGTTGCGAGGAATAATATTCATATTCTGGCGGCTGATTGCGTTTATTGCAAGTCTTGGGCATATGCCCCCCTTCTGGGGAATTATAACAATTTGAGATCGATAGTCTGTCCTGCATTCCAGGAATCTGAGAGTTATCGATGTTTGGCACACGGTTCGCTCTCAGGGAACTTGGAATTGATGTTCATACTCCACTTCATGTTATGGGAATTGGGAGTTGATGTTGACATCTCGGCCCGTATTTTGGGGACTTCGAATTGTTGTTCTTGCCTTGATTCGCGCTCCGGGAATCTGGACTAGATGTTTATACTCCAATTCGCACTTTGGGAAGTTGGAGCCCGTTCGCATTCCGAGAACGGACCATGGAATGTTTATACTCCAATTTACGCTATGGGAAGTTGGAGTTAGCCGATAGGTGGTCAGTCACACCTATTTGGGCTTTTTAGGAATTCGTTCACACTCTGGGAACGACGGATTTGATGTTTACACTCCAATTCGCATTCTGGGAAGTTGGAGTCCGTTCACACTCCGGGAACGAATTATGGAATGTTTATACTCCAATTTACGCTGTGGGAAGTTGGAGTTAGCCGATAGGTGGTCAGTCACACCTATTTGGGCTTTTTAGGAATTCGTTCACACTCTGGGAACGACGGATTTTATGTTTATACTCCAATTCGCGCTCTGGGAAGTTGGAGTCCGTTCGCACTCCGGGAACGAATTATGGAATGTTTATACTCCAATTTACGCGGTGGGAAGTTGGAGTTAGAAAAAGGATTGTCGTGTATCAATCCCTGTGAATGCTGGTATTGTGTTTTGTCCCCGAGCTCGGGTTTCATTTAGCGAGCGACTGGTCGTATCACAGTTACTCCCTATTTGAATAAATCCCACCGTGCGATGGAATTTAGCTCTTCGTGCATCGTGATATTATGTGTTATTTTCAGTGGATCACAACTTTCGGCTCGAAGAGATGGCATTTTATTGCTGAAACGAAAGAAACATGGCAAAATCAGTTTCCTTATTACAAGTTCAAATTTCAAAATGCAAAAAACAAAATGCTAAGGAAGAAATTGGTAAAAGATAGATAAATAAAGCTTGTCAGATGTAGTAGCGACGGAGGCTTCCGCTATTCCAGGCTCTTGGTAAAGTGAGACCATCAACGGTTGATAACTTGAATGTGCCATCTCTGAGCTTTTGTGCAATCATATATGGCCCTTCCCAATTAGGGTTTATGTGCGAAGGGACTGGGTAAACTCTCTTGAGTACCAGGTCGCCGGGTTCAAAAGTTCGTGGGCGGACCTTGGCGTTATATATTCGAGCGACTCGTCCTCGATATGCAGCTGCCCTCACCTCGGCTTCTTCGCGCTTCTCATCAAGCAGATCTAGAGATTCAGCAAGTAATATAGCATTCGTTTTCGGGTTGTAGTATGTCACATGGTGAGAATGAACTTCCATTTCGACTGGAATAACTGCTTCAGAGCCATAGGATAGAGAAAAAGGGGTGTGTCCGGTCGCAGTTTTGTGAGTCGTCCTGTACGCCCACAGAGCCATTGGTAGTTCATCAACCCACTTGCCCCCGGCTTTCTCCAGTCTTTTCTTCAATATAGACTTGATAACCTTATTGACGGCCTCGACCTGACCATTCGCTTGTGGGTGCGCTACTGCTGAGAATCTCTTATGGATGTGAAATCGCTGACAGAAGTCCCTAAATTCAGCACTGTCGAATTGGGTTCCATTGTCGGTGATAATAGTATGCGGGAGACCAAACCGGCAGATGATGTTGCGTACCACGAAGTTGATTACCTTCTTTGTGGTAATTGTTGCAAGAGGCTCAGCCTCAGCCCATTTGGTGAAGTAATCAACCGCAACTATGGCGTACTTTGCACCCCCTTTAGCTATAGGCAATGCACCGATTATATCCATCCCCCACATTGCAAATGGCCACGGACTGACCATTTGGGTTATTTCAGAAGGCGGGGCTCTAGGGATCCGAGCGTGTCTCTGGCATTTATCACATCTTTTGGCATAATCCATAGCATCGCGGTTAACGGTAGGCCAATAATATCCGTATCGAAGTATTTTCTTGGCAAGTGCTTGCCCCCCAGTGTGATCGCCACATTCTCCTTCGTGCACCTCACGCAACACTCGCTTGATTTCGTCATGTGCGATACACCGGAGAAGAGGAACAGAGTATCCCCTCCGATACATAACTCCGTTTTGAATGACAAATCGTGAAACCTTTCGAAGAATCTGTCTTCTTTTACTTCGCCGTTCCGGCAGTGTGCCATGCTCAATGTAGTCTCGGTAGGGGGTCATCCATGATTCCCTCTCGGAGGTAGCTTCAAATATGAGTTCATTCTCCGTTCGATCAATGCTTGGAGAGGATAAAGTCTCGACGGGAACGAGTCCCAAGTGTTGTGTTTCGCCTGTGCTTGCCAACTTTGCCAACGAATCGGCTTTCTGATTGCGCTCTCGTGGTATGTAGATAATGGTATAATAATCAAACTGACCCAGTATTTCTCGGACCTGGGCTAGATAAGCGGCTAGTCTTCGATCCTTGGCCTGATATTCACCCCGAACTTGGCATACCACCAACTGGGAATCGCAGTAAATCTCCACAGCGATAATTCTCAGGTCACGGGCCAACTTCAGCCCGGTGAGCAAGGCTTCGTATTCATCTTCGTTGTTGGTTGCCCGGAAATCAAACTTTAAGGCGTAGCAGATGGATCGGCCTTCGGGAGTCTCAAGCACTATCCCTGCGCCCGAGCACCGATCGTTGGATGCTCCATCAGTGTATAGCTTCCATATATATTCGGGGGAGTTACTAGTTTCAGGTAAGTCTTCAGGGACAGTGAATTCGGCAATGAAATCTGTTAGGACTTGACCGCGTATGGCTCTCCTCGGAACATATGTGATGTCGAATTGACTCAGTTCAATGTTCCACTTTAGTAACCTGCCAGACGTCTCAGGTCGTGTGAGGACCTGTCGTAACGGTTGGTCGGTGTACACAATGATAGGGTGAGCCTGAAAATATGGACGGAGCTTCCTCGAGGCGATGACTAGGCAGTATGCCAATTTTTCTAGCCTTGGATAATTTCTCTCGGCCCCGGTTAATCTTTTACTGACATAATAGACTGGTTTTTGCGTTCGGTCTTCCTCTCGAACTAATGCAGCGCTAATAGCGTTTTCAGATACAGCCAGATAAAGGTATAATTGTTCGTGATCAACAGGTTTTGAAAGAATCGACGGTGTGGAAAGATGCTGAACTAGTGATTGAAACGCGCCCTCACATTCCGTAGTCCATTCGAAGTTTCTTTTCCCCTTTCGGATCAGATCGAAGAAGGGTATGCATTTATCCGTTGATTTCGAAATGAACCTGCTCAGCGCTGCAACCTTCCCATTGAGACTCTGAACTTGTTTTATGGTCCTTGGGGTTTGAAGACTCCTGATTGCCCAGATCTTCTCGGGGTTGGCTTCTATTCCTCGGGCGTTGACGATAAACCCCAGGAACTTTCCGGAAGCGACCCCGAAATGACATTTTAGCGGATTGAGCTTCATCCCATATCTCCGGAGGACATTGAACATTGACTCTAAGTCCTTGACATGATCAGTGGAGTATCGTGACTTTACCAACATGTCATCCACATAGACCTCCATGGTTTTCCCGATCTGGTCGGCAAACATTCGGTTGACTAAGCGTTGGTAAGTTGCTCCGGCATTTTTTAAACCAAAAGGCATGACCTTGTAGCAGTATAGTCCCAGGTCAGTTACGAAGCTTGTATGTTCTTGATCGGGCACATGCATGGGTATCTGATTGTACCCAGAGTAAGCGTCCATGAAAGATAATAATTCATGTCCGGCCGTTGAATCCACAAGTTGATCGATTCGAGGAAGTGGAAAACTGTCTTTCGGACAAGCCTTATTTAAGTCAGAGTAGTCGATGCACGTTCTCCACTTTCCATTTGGTTTGCGGACAAGTACAGGATTGGATACCCACTCCGGGTACGAAGCATCTCGGATAAACCCATTCGTCTTCAACTTATCGACTTCTTCTTTGAGGGCGGCAGATCTCTCTGGATCCATACCGCGCCTCTTTTGTTTGACCGGGATGTACCGCGGGTCAATATTTAAAGTGTGGCTCGCGATGTCCGACGAGATTCCACACATATCGGAGTGCGTCCAGGCGAATACATCTAGATTCGCTTGGAGAAATTCGACCAACTCCTGTTGTGCTTGCAGGTTTAGCTGAGACCCAATTTTTAATATTTTCGAATCATTACTGTCGTCAATTGGAACATCGATCGTCAGCTCGGCTGGGGAAGCTTGACTTTCTTTGGATTCATCATTATCTTCAGTGTATCGAGGGTCAAGATCCTTCTGGAATTGGTCGTGGTGCCCGGGCAGAGGCCCAGGCGCTAATTGTCAATCATCGGCAAAGCGGACGCAGAGAGATTCCTTTACGCCCTTTCCTTTTTCCCTCCTCTGTGCTTCTCGTAGTTCAGCAACATAACAGGCTCTCCCGGCAGCCTGGTCCCCTTGAATGACCCCAACCCCGTGGTCAGTTGGGAACTTTAGAGTCAAACACCATGGGGCAATTGCCGCCCTAAATTCGGCAAGGGCTGGTCGGCCCAAAAAGGCATTATAGGGTGAATGGATATCCAGGACAACAAATTGTAACATTTGGACTCTGCGGCGTTCTCCGTTTCCCAATTCCACTGGCAATTCTACCATCCCGATGGGTATGTTAGCACTTCCATCGAAGCCGTGGATCCTATATTGACAAGGCCTTAGATCTTTAGCTTCCATCTTCATCTGATCATAAGCCCTTTTAAACAAGATGTTTACTGAGCTTCCACTGTCTACTAGGATCCTCTTCATCCAAGCAGGACCAACCTGGGCGGATATGACTAGTGGGTCTATAGTCGGGGCTTCGATTTTATCAGCATCTCGATTTCTGAAAACGATATCATCCGCCATCGTCCTCTGTTGCTTAGCCGGAGCCCCTTCATCAAGTGTACTGCAGCTTTCAAAACTCACGTGCCTGATCGAATTGGCGTACGATTCCATTTCCTTCCAACTTCGATTTGCTGGATGAGGGCCACCACTGATTGTATTTATGACCAACCTTCCGCTTGTACGAGCGGGATCCTCCTGTCTTTCTTGGTTCTGTGCACGATTTTGGTTTGACGGGCCCACACCACCGGCTTGCGGTTCCCGCACAAATTGATCCAGCTTCCTTTCTCTGATCAGCTTTTCAATAAGGTCTTGCAAATGCCTGCAGTCATTGGTGTTGTGCCCATAGCTTTCGTGAAATCTACAAAACTTCCCTGTTTGAATCTGTTTCTCCGATGATGGCTTCGGAGTCGGCTTCTTATACTGCATCGTATTACAGGTTTGTAGATATACGTTTTCCAGTGTCGTATTCAGCGGTGTATAGCTTTCAAACATTTGCGCCCTACGTCGCGGGCCACGATTCTGATCCTGCTTCTTACTCCTATTATCGCCGTTCCTTGGCTGGGTTTGCTTGTTCTGGACATTCAGCTGCACTCTTCCTGAGCCTTCCCCTGATTGTTTAACCGCCACATTGCTTTGAACCCCTTCATTGCTAGGCCTCGCATCGTCCTGCTTCCAAGATTGTTTCGCATCCTCACGCCTCAAAAATTGAGCGGCTTTGGAATAGAAACGATCCAACGACGCGGGAGGTTTTCCAGCTAGCCAGTTTCCAAAATCAGAGTCGGGGTCAATCCCCTTAGTCAGAGCCATCAAGATTGAATTATCATTGGGGTTAGTGATTTCAGTGCAGGCGGCATTGAATCTTTCCAGGTATCGCCTGAGTGTCTCCCCGGGGGCTTGAGTGACACTAGATAAAGTATTTACGTCTTTAGGCCTGGCGATATGCATACGGAATTGTTCAATAAACTTGGTAGCCAATTGGTCAAACGAGGAGATAGACCGTGGTGGTAAACGTGTAAACCACATTGTCGCAATTCCCCCTAAGGAAATAGGAAAGCTACGGCACTTTACTGCATCATCAGCTCTGGCAGCAGTCATTGACCATTCGTACTTCAGAATATGCTGGCTAGGGTCGGAGTTTCCTTCATACATGGGCAAAGCTGGCATCCTGAATCGCCGGGGAGGCTCGGCATATAATATGTCATTAGTGAACGGGGTGTGACTTCGAGAGATCCCCCAATCGTCATTTGTTAAGCCTTGACTTTCGCGAACCATTTGGCGGACCATAGCTGAGAGATCAGGCGTTGCCATATTCGAAGGGTGTCGAGCCAAAGTGTGGTCGGGTTCCACAGTGCGAGGTGGGATCGGGCGCCGTCGACAATCCGAATCTCGCCTCCTTGGCTCGATGTCTTCTGGGACATTCGGTTCGGGGACACGTTCCTGTTGGCGGTAGTTTGGACTGGAGTGATTTCGGGTGTCAACTCCTGTGTCAACTGCGGTGGCTTGGTTATCCGCAGTGTGCTGTGGAACAGTGCCTCCTCGAGAGGAAAGTCCCGTATGAAAACTGGCGGAGGGGCCAACCCTTATTTGTCCAACAGTTAACGTTTTCCGGAGACCAGAAGCATGCGCATGACTTTCGTCTAACCTGGGGCGTGTAGATCTACCGTCATAGTCGGATGAGGCAGAGCTTTCCGTGGAATAATGCGAAGCGTGGTCCCTCTTGAATCTTCTTTGCCCCTGACGGTTTAGTTGGTTAGTCAATTCAGCATTGACACGTAACTGCTCAGTTAGCTGTTGTCGGCTTTGAGTTAATTCCTGGAGTAACGCTTGGAACTCTTGTCTTGTAACCGGGCCTGACTGATCCGTTTGTCCAGTGGCATCCTGATTGGCTGACTGTAGCTGTGCGGGATTTTGTCTATCACGGCCTTCTTGATTACCAACGTTGGAAGTGGTTCTTGTACTAACCATTCTGAAGGTTGGATTCCTGTCCTGGATTTTTAGCAAATCTGAAAAGAATGGAAGGAATCTGAATTTGAGGTCTGGATCCCCCTCTTATATTTATGCAATCCGGTATTGAAGATAGATCCACGGAGCAGGAGAAAGAGCTGGGTTTTTTTTGTTCTCAGTGAAAGCACCAAAATGTTTGCACCAAAATTGGGCAACACCCTTTGGGAGATTTTGAAGAGGTAATAAATGAAAAACTTGAAGTGAAAATAAGTACTATCTAACAAAAACTCCAAGTCACAGGAAAGTAAATTGCACAGAAGACAAGGATTTAGAGTGGTTCGGCTATGCGCCTACGTCCACTATGAAGCTTTATCACTTTATTCCTTAATACTTGAAGATTACAAGTGTTTTTAAGCAAATTACAGCAGTAGATGGACTTAAATTCGAAACTAGCAGCCAAGGAGGTGGTATGGAGCAATTCTGGCAGCGTTTAGGCTTATCCTTCTTCTCTAAATTCTCCGACCCCTTTTCTGAATGACCAGGGGCTCTATTTATAGGTGTGTAAGGCCAAAATCCCGCCTAAAACTCAAGGAGGTTGCCTGGCACGTGAGGGGGGGCCCATAAGCCCGCGTTCTCGGAGTCCGTGCCCAGTTTGGGATCGATTCGAAGTGAACTTCGAATCGGTCAAAAATGTATCCAATTGAGGCGAAATTTGGTGTGAACATTCTTCAGCATGTATGCAAGCTACTGTGAAAATCTCATGGCATTTGGATCATGGGATTGAGAGATATGATCGATTTAAGATTGCGTCTTCGTGTACCCTGTTTGCTTCGACTCCACTTATTGATTCATTCGAATCCATATGGTTCGAATCCATATGGTCCGAATCCATAGGTTCGAATCCATACGGTTCGAATCCATGGGTTCGAATCCATATGGTTCGAACCCATGCTTTTGTATGCGAAGGCAGTGACGTGGTGTACTGTGTGGATGGATTCGAAGCCGATGGATGCGAGGTCGATGGAGTCGAAGTTGATGGGTTCGAAGTACGTACTGGCTGATGGATTCGAGGTTAGGTGAAGTTGTCGTTTCGAAGCGTATTCACCTCCGATGGATTCGAAGTGAAGGCTTGCTAGGTGGACTCAAGGCGAATGCACTTCTCATGGGTTCGAGGCGACATGCGTCTTGATGGATTCGAAGGAAGGTTAGGGGATGGTTTCGAATTACGTGGGTTCGAACTGGACGAACTCGAATCAACGTGGAAGTGATGGGTTCGAACCAAGCAACATTCCTCTCTTTCAATCTTGAAGCCATCATAACTTGAGCATACGACCTCGGATTGACTTGAAACTTTAAATGCTGGTTCCTATGACTTTGCTCATCATGCCTTGTCGGTTTTGGCCCAATCTGGGCTCGGACAATATCCATCGTTATCCATATTTAAGGGGAGTGCGATCAATCTCTGAGGTGAACTGTCTTCTGTTTTTTGACCAGTCTTTTGATATCACGGCTTTGCCAAAAAGCGGGATAACAAACATTTGTTTCGTTTGAATATAATTTGCAAAGGGCATCAATCGAAAACAAAAAAAGCAGTTAATGACATTTAATAACATTAATGAAACAAAAAGTTAAAGATAGCAAGCATATAAACAAAAGGGAAGTCTATAGAAAGTAAATATGTGAATGCTAATAAATAACTTAGAAGGCGTAATAATTTCCACGGTTGAAATTACCTAGTCTCAATAATACGTTTGCAACGGGTGTGAAATAGTGCGCCTAACCTAGTATTTAGATTACTTATAAATGACTTAGTTTAGTATGGTTAGGGATGCGATGTCAGTGGAATTACACAATGGAAGTTTGCCCTTTGCAAGAGGCTACCAGTAATTGTGTATATATAATTCTAATGCCGGACATCGCCAACCATAGGATCTATGAGGGATATACGTTCATATATAGGTTTGGAAAAAAAATAAACTAAGGGACTTGCCTTAGAATTGATGTATTAAATGGCTAAGTACCTTTAGGGTGGTCAAGGGATTTACTTTGATGTTAAGGTATTAAACGACCGTTGGGTATGCCTCTTCGCTATTTAAGAAATCTTAAAATAACCCATGGTAGTGTCTAAATAGGAAAGTGGAGTTTGCTTCAATTCCAAATAAGTTGGTATTAAGTAACCGAGGGTGGGCATTTTCCTTGATTTGCGTAGTCTAAACGGGATTTGGGTTCAAAAGTTGGTGTTGTGTCAGCATTTTTGGTAAACCAATATTTGTGGAGTAGGGCTGAGCATAGGTCAGACCACCTAAGGTCCCGAACGGTCGTTAGCAAAGACTTGGATTAAGCCTATATGGATTACACTTCTTGATGGTGTAGAGTTCGTATGGGATATGCAAAACTCAAATTTTTATTTCTTGTTTGCTTGGAGGTTGGCTAGTTAACCCTTAGGTAAGTCTTGAGATGCATTAGTGATACGACTAATTAAATTATAAACCTATACCTAGGAATCATCGGCCTTTGTAGTTGGGCCGGTAGACCATCGATTATGCTTCGAAGCAGTTTCCTTTTTTGGGGAGTACAATGATGCTTATACATACATATGTATACACACACACACATGTTTATATGTACTTATACTTCAAAGTACGTTGGACATGTTGTACACTTATATTGACTTAAATGACTAATCGATGAATAGTAAACATAACACTCAAGTGGAAATCAATCGGCATGAAATAGTATTATGGGTAAAGTATATAACTTACCGGTTACCCGAATGTTATTATGACCCTCTCCTCATTATAAGTCACAATATATATTCAGAGGGACATGATTACAAGCCGAGAATGGTAGGTGGGCATGTTTCCTCATTCATGCTTTGCACTAATAAGACAACTAGATATCCAAGGAATAATATTGGTTTCAAGATAGTTGCAGCCTTAGTCATCATATATGTTTCATTATATGTTATGATTCCACTGTGAGTTTGTATATATAACACTCTAATATACTTATGTTTATTAAGATTGCCAACGCTAATGATCCGTGCCCTAATGGATTGATTTTTCGATTTAGTCGAATTTCAAGCCTATTAAGGTGCAGTGGTACATACACATGTATGTGTATATGGTACACAAATTATATTATATATAAACTTACACTAAATAAAAATTTATTTACAAATAAAATAAAATATTGATTTTATTTAAAACAAAGTTAGATAAGATCTAAATAAATTTATACTTTGTGAGCCTAATAACATCCAAATGGAATAATTTTTTTTGAAATTAACTAATTTACCCCACTATGTGCTGGGCTATCCAACAATGGTATCAAAGTCCAATACCCTATGCGGTCTAAATTAATCATATTATGGTTAACTAATTAAGCCTACCCATTTAGTAGAGTGTCTAAAAAAGTAATGTTTGAGGTTAAATTTGGGTAACAAGTACTACTTCTTACCTGGCTACCGACCTAGTCCAAAATGTTAAGTAAGCCCAAAAGGATTGTCTCTAATAGAAAAGACCTAAATTTGACTTAGGCCTTGGGAAAAATTTAAAAATTGTTGCGAAGTTAAGATAAAATTGATTAATAAAATAAATAAATTAACTAAATAGTTTATTAACTAAATAACAATATATATAAGATATATTGTGATATATGTTACATTGACTTGAATTATTTAAGATAATGTTAGTGTGTGTGTAAAATAAGATTGTTTAAAATAAAAATATATAATTAGAACTGTTTAATTAAATAACTTGATTAAAAGTTAATTAACAAATAAAGAACCCCACACACACGCATATAAAGATATATATATATATATGTATGTATGTATGTAACTTTAAGTGTTATAGTATACATATTCAATATAAAATTTTATAATTGAATAATATAAAATTAATTAAAATGCCGATTGACTAAATTAATTAAATAAATTTTAATTAATACAAAATTATACAGAAGACTTTCGTGTAAGTAAAATAACTTATAAGTTATATAATAATGAAACCTTTACAATATTAATATGTAAATTAAAGGTGGAACATTAAAGAAACCCTAAATAGACTTAAGAGAGAGATACATACGTATAGTACATACACCGTGATTTCAGATGTGTCTGACACTGGAATCACGATGATATTTCATAAGAAATACATTATCTCATAAGTTACAATCACTCTAAATAAATATATATTAAAGATTATGAATCTTTGAATATAAATATGTCCTCTACCATTTATATATCAATAAATTACTTGCACACTCTTTAATTGTTTTTTAGCAAAGCTAGCCGGCTTTAAAGTGGGTCGTACCACTGAATATAAATAAGAAAACAGGTATTTTGCACATGCACAGAACATCTAACGTGGTTTTATAGTGGCCATACCACTGTACATATAAAACACTAGACATCCTCCTGAGAGGAGGCACCACTGTCGCCATCAATTGAACAAGAACCCATAACATGGATAAATCCAAAGAAATGAGCCACGATATTTGGATCAAAAATTGCAGATTCGTAGAAGTAAATATATTTCTATCCCAGGTGACATCCTAAAAAATAAGTCCATTGTCATCCCCATCATCTCCCTCACAGGAAAGAACTAGACCGTCAGCAACAACATGATCAAATAACCACCTCATCTCACTATCTCCACCTACAAACATATAATAACAATCATACTCTGCACTATATCGCATCTCAGATTTCACATGAGCTCAAGCCTTCTCCCTGGAGTTCCACTCAATCAAAGGAGGCGTAGGGACAACAACAACAGTATGTATAACAGAAGGGAATGAAGGCTCAAAAATAATAGGAGAAGGGGCAACAACAACATCAAAGTTACGATTTGGGACAATATGGATCTTGACAAGGACAGTAGCAGAAAAAACCGGGTCAACCAAACTAGAGGGGCGAGACTTCGAAACTCAAACACAAGCAGGGGGACGAGGAAGGAGGATCTTATCTGGGATAGGAAGAGGAGGGTCGCCTGATGGATCGAAAGGAGGAAGATGCTAGCACTAATGCACCACATGACCAAAAGAGTGAAAAATCTCACAGATATCAGGTTTTTATCCATAGTGAATACTGCAACATTACCATCAACAGGGCATACTATGAGTTTGGAAAGAAGAGGCTTGAAAGGGGTGATTTCAATCAGAGCTTTAGCATAAACAATCCCACCTCTAACCACGGTGTTCAAGTCAAAACACTTAAGCTCTCCAGGTAAACTAGCAATCCAATTCTAGTTGAGCAACGATTGTAGAACAGAGGGAATATGAGAGAAGGGGACCAAATAGGAATAAATAAGGCCTGATCTCTTGCAATATCAATAGAATTGTTCCAAGATGTAATAATAAGAAGTTTACCTTCAATTAAGGAAGGCTCGGCTTCTAGCACATGTTATCTTTCCTCCATATTAGAAAACTTAAGGGAAAATGTAGAATTATCAAACTGAACATGGAGACCACCCTCTAGTTTCCAACGATTCTTACAATGTTCCCGAACAATATGGTACAGAGGATTCAAATCAAGGAAAACCCAACAAGGTAGTCATCCCAATAGTCCTTGCCAGCTTGAATGACCTCCAGCGGCGGGAATGAAACCCCATCAACCTCTATAGATTTAAATGAAAGGGGTACATAATTCCTACGTTGCAAGGCAATGACTTAAACAACGAAGACCATTTTGGAACCGGAGGGACTATAGGCGATGAGCATGGTAGGAGAGAAACCAAATTAGTAGGGAGATCTACATTTGGAACGAGCACGGTAGTATTTGGGATTGTAGGACTACAGTCGCTCTCATCAGCATTGACACAAACAGGTAGGGTGCACAAAGAAATGGGTTCGTGAACAATTCACTACAGCAAACTGGACATTTAATAGTGTTTCAAAAGGACACTATAAAAGGTTTTAACAGCATTTTTAACTACTCTGTATAACGACATGCCATTATGGTCAGAAACTTATCATAGCATTAGACCAAACACTGTAAAATGTAATTTTCAATAGCCTTTCCCTAGTGTCATTAATGTTGTTTATAGTGTTTTATACCGATGAGCTAAAACCTTTTTTAACATTCGGTTAATGCTATCAACGTTATTTTACAGTAGTAAACTCCTATGATAATTATTTACAGAGTTTTCATGTGTTGCTATGAATGTTCTTTTCGACTTCGCTGAAACATTGTTGAAACTCTTTTACAACATTGCTGAAACGCTATTGAAAATCATCACAACAGATTTTAGAACGCTATTGATATAGTTTACATAGCACTTTAAAAACACTATCATTTAGGATTTCTACATTTCCCCTACATAAGTTCCATTTCTATACACATTGGTCCCAATTTATATACCAACATAGTTAAAATCAACATGCACATTTCATAACCGATATATTATATTAATCACACATTTCACAATCGACATTTTATATCAAGCATAAATCTCATAATCAACATGTAGTTAACATTTTCATAATTAAAATACGCAATATTCTTACATCTACACATATATAATACATCCATAATATTTCATAAACAATATAGAACAAGTGGCAGCTAGTGACCAATTGTAGTAACACATACAAACCAAAATTTAGTTCTAGCAGCAAAATAACTTTGAATCCATAACTTGTTGCGATACTCTTTTCCATCAAAGACATCCGTCGCCTGTAAAGTAGAAGTTAAAATAGTAGCAAATATGAATACATAAATGCAGTCAATTATTACAGGAAACCAAATTAGAATACAATATCTTCAAAAGTAGTAATACATGAAATTAAAATACATGAAAGAACAACATGCATGTTGTAGTTGAATTCAACCCAGTTTAAGTTATAGTAGAAACTAACAGGTCACTAGAGTATACATGCAAAAAACATAAGAACTTTTTGTGAAATGATGGAGACTGTAATTAGCTAAAAGGAAAGATATATTTTGAAGCGCAAAATGAATTTGTAAGAAGCATACGTAGTTGAGTTCAACCTAGTTTATATTATAGTAGAAACAAATTTCAAGATAGATCTTCATGCAAATGATAGTCATATTGACCAGCACTAATATAATTATTACTCATGTGCCAAGGGAACTTACATGATTCCCATATTATATAGATAGAATATCGTCCACACAAATGTGTTAAAAATTTCTACATTTAAATTTGGTTAAAAATTTGTAAAACTTAGTTAAATCTTATAAATGTATTTAATTTTTATAAACTGTGCATTTTCAATTGTACATGCGCATTTTTAAAGTGTGCATGTACAAATTTTGACATACGAAAACAAATCTTATTTAACTAATATAAAATGTAAAACTACATTTGTAGCCAAAGAAACTTAAATTACAAAAGAATGTGAAACAAGAATGGCTACATACCGCCAGGTTGTAGATGTTGCCTACAAAGAAATTAACAAAGATAATATCGGTATAATATTCAGATTTATCTTATTCAAATGAAATATAATAATTGAATTCATAAAGTTTGTCTATAATGAAAGAAGAACAAAAATAAAAGGATTTTTCCTTTAATAATTGGCACCCGTTTACGTTTTCCTGTCGTGATATAGATATGTTCGATAAAGGCATATTTGTATATACTTCAGTATTTCTCACCTCTATGTTTTTTAATCATTTTACCACTTATACAATTTTTCCAAGTCAATATAGTATTTTCCCCAAATTTATTCTATACCCAAAATAATTTTTGATAGCAAAAATACCGACTTTAAACTTTGAAACAATTTAAAAATAATTGTTTATGCCTCAAAAATATTTCAAAACTCATAAATATTTTTTTTCATAAATATAAATTTTAAATGGGTTGAATTCCCAAATCTCAATCAAAATTTCAAAATTTTCTAACATAGTTAATTTGTTATACTTTCACATATATTATATAATTTGTTGCATATTAATTCATATATAAATTACATTACTTATAAATTTTAGTTAATTTCTATAAAACATAGTTAACTTTGTTAATTTCTATTAATTTAACTAATTTTTATAAAACTTATTTAACGTAGTTAAAATGTTACAAAACTTTGTTGGTTTTCTTAAACTTCGTTAATTTTCTTAAACTTTGTTACTTTTTAATAAAACTTACCTATGCTATATAAAACTTAATTAGCTTAGTTAATTCTTGTAATTTAGTTACCTTGGTACATTTTTATAACACTTGGTTAACCTTTATAAAAGGCAGTTAATTTAATAAAACTTAGTTAATTCGGTTTAATTTTTACAAAATTGGTTAAGTTCTATAAAGTTGGTTTGTTTTTATAAATTAAGTTAAATTTTACTAAACTTAGTTAACTTAACTTAGATAATTTTTATAAAACTTAGTTAACTTAACTTATTTAATTTTATAAATTGGTATGATGATAGCATCCCCCACCACTAAGTATACCATTATTCTTTTAAAGAAGTGAAGTATTTATGGTAAGCAAATTAGCTTAGTTACATAGCTGTAGCTGCTCAAACCATAGAGCACAATGCTACAACAGGCAAGACTTACTGTAGTGACCAATTTTTTTATAACAGACCGAAATGCAGTACAATGGATATCATAGATCTATTTAGTACACATTTTATTTATATCAGTAGTTATATATGGAATTGTACGATGAAAACTTGGTTAATGAAAACTTGGTTAATGAAAGCAATATGCATTTCATGAAAATATTGCTCAGTTTATGAAGGCTGAAAAATACACAAGAATGTATGAAACATTTTAAAGCCAGAGCGCTTGATTTGCTGATTTCATATTCATAACTGGTTGCGTTGAACACCACATTAAATTTTTCTGTCCACTACTCCGGTCCATTTTATATAAATGGTTAGCCAAAGGGGTGAAGTTCAGATGCTCAGTTTAGAACTACTTGTTTGCACTCAACTCGGTTCAGAAATGAGTATCGTTATATTTCCAAGATTAAGAGATGATGGATGCAAAGAAACTATGTGACTATGGAGTTCGTGAAGATGCAGTGGTAGAAATGTTAGCTAAACAGAGGATATTTTGAGATTTCTTATGAAGAATATACCTATTGAAGTGAATCTGTATGATTGTGTTAAAGCAATGAAGAGAGAATTGCAGAATTTGAATGAACAACTACCTATTGATTTGCCACAACCGGAGAGCTATGTATTCCTTTACAAGTAGAACCTATGCACGACGAGTATGCACTAAGGTCTTATGGTGTTCAGCCAAATGACATGATAGAGATGTCTGAGGGAAGTATCGAGTCTTGCAATAAGAAGTACGTGCTAGACTAATCATGCATCGCAGTTTTCATATTAGATGAATGATGTGCTAATGTTTGATTAGTGTGAAATCTTGTAGAATGTCATGAAGTCACTGACAGTAGAGTTGGTAATCAATATGTACTTTACTATATTTTCTATTGTCTTCGCGAATTGATTTCTCTTTCAACTAAAATATCCAAAGTTAGTTTTATTTATTTATTTGTCATCATTATACAATCCAATCAATATGAAGTCACCAATCATATCGATTTTTTTGCCTTTAATAGAACTAAATGTCATTTATCATCATAAATATTTTATTAGATCACAATAAAGATCAATTCAAAATTAGTACAAGAAACCGAAAAAAATTACATTTTTTACCAATCATGAGAGTAAAAATATCCATTTGCAATTTGTTTTGAGACATGCCAAAAAAATATCTTGTACTGCTTCCAGTGAGGTGAAAAAGACGAACAAACTAATATTAACCTTGGTTATGGGTTCATCCTAAAAGTAGTCCATAACGTCAGTCAATAGCACCAACTCGCATATTCTTCCAATCCTCGAGCATGAATACACCAAATTTTGCTTAATTCAAATATCACTATTGTTCCATGTTCTATGTTGTGTGATTTAGTTGCAACTGTATGAAATTTCTCTATAAAATAATACATGTATACATACATGCATGCATGCATGCATAGATATGTACTATGTTGTGTGATTCATGTGACGACCCGACTTTTTCTCCACGGAAAGTCGTATCATCTTTAAGAAATAAAGGGATAGAAAAGAGAAGAGAAAGAAGAGAAAGAAGAGAAAGAAGAAATAACACCTGAATCTCATCAGCGGAACGAATAAATTATATTAATAACATAAGTATTACATAATATTCAACACCAATCAGAGTTACATAGCATATATATCACATACTAGACAGTTATAAACACCTGTCTAGTTATTACAACTCAACAAAGAGATACCAACACAGAGAACACACAGCGGAAACTATATATCTAACGATGAAGCCTCCTGCTCCATTGCTCCTCCATAATTCGTCAAAGCTAACCTGAATCCCTTAGCTACTCGTAAAAATTCGAGTACCCAAGAGTTTAAGAAAACAGAAGATAAACTCCAGGTCAGACATGAGTCTGGTGTGAGTAATAGGTTAAGGTTGATTAACTTTAAAAATCCTTTGAAAACAAAAGGTATCACGTAAGACTTCCCACACATAAACATGGAAAAGTTTTTACCTTACGCTAACCAAAACATTTGATAGGAAATCCGATGATATTATAATAGTGTCTAGGGTTTTCAAATAAATAAGAAATAGCCGAAATTGTTACATCTATTAAATTCCAGCTACTAGCCATAAAAGTGGGTAATACAATCAAAATCGTTGGCACTTACTGGATTTTGGATTCCATACAATGGCAGGGCTACTGGGGTACCGTCCGTCACAGTACGTGGCCTAGTTCACCGTACCGCGGAGCCACCCTAACTCCCCTGCAACATAAGGCCGGGACCATTCCTTGCTGAACAGTCCCGAACAAGACAACCTCGGTAGTTGTTGCAATCAACTACCCCACACAGCCGAATATAAAGGGACTTCTAGACAGGGGTAAACCTCATCCTACTTGGGCATGACCCACTTAACCTTGTTGCACCTCCCCTGTTTTAGCCATTCCCGGTTGATGAGGCTTGAGGCTATGATTACCTTTAGAGAACACATCTCTTAGAATGCTCATCGTCCACCTGACGATGTTTTGAATGCATTCAATCCATACAAGTTCGTTCCTGGTTCGAACGAAACCGAAGGCATTATCTCGTTACACTCATTTTGGAACCGCCCTCAGAGTTAACAATGATAACCCTTGCACTCTGAATCTTCATCTTCACTTGAGATTCATGACCTATCGTTAGTTTGGATCGGTGTGGTTTTCGGATATCCAAATATGGAAACCCGATCCCGGTCTCATCGAAATCCAAAACGCCATCTTTTAGGTCCAAGTTGTTTTAAAGTTTAAAAAAATTCAATTCAATATTATCTATATACAAACTGTGACGCCCCACCCTGAGACCCACATTAGTAAAGAGAATTAACGAGTAATTCCGTCTACTAATGCAGAGAATAGGGCTGGTTAAGCGCGACCGAATAGTAATGCATTAGCTAAAGATTAAGTACGTCGATTTTTACCCTTTTTTTTTCGTGTGTCTCAAGTGATCGACATACTCAATGTTTAACTAATACGATACTACACGGCTATAGGATCTATTCAGAAACAAAATGCAATAAATATAACAATCACATCACGGAACTGCAGCCACAGATATATATACTAATATAAGCCAAACATCAAATGTAATACCCTACATCATAGTGGCGTGTAACCACACAATATACATACATCTCCATCCCCATAAAAGAATATGTACAATAAGCTGACACAAAAGACACACACGAAAGATGTAGCCGAGTCCATAGTCATGAGCCCCTCAAAAAGCAAAATGGGTCCCAGCACAAAAGATAGATATCCGACCTAACCTGCAACTCGGTCTGACCCGAGTGATAAACACACGGGTCAGGCAACTGAATCTTATCGTTAGAAAAGAAATACGCTAAGCTAAAAGGGAACTTTTCCCTTATAGTCTAAAGGGAAACATAAGCAGATAAGAACAACTAGAGTAGATAACATATAACTTCTACATGTCACTACAGGTGGTTTGCATCTATATATATATATATATATATATATATATATATATATACATATATATACTTGGGTTAATCTAAGGGAATTCATGTATATGATATAGGGGAAAACATTCAAACATTATCCATGAATAAATAAATCTCTCGTGTCGTATATAATTCCCAAGTATAAATCCATAAAATTCGAAATCACTAAAATCCTCAAAGAAATCATATCTGCCTTATTTTCATCTATAAGGCTAGGTAAACACATCAAAAATGGTGAAATGGAAATCATCATAACTCATAAAAGAAACCTCATATTGGCCAATTATTACATGCAAAAGCATGTTGCACGTGCAATTTACCAGTACTGTTCACCATCATGGTACCATATCCATCTCTCGACCGGAATCATCATCTTGAATTAATTCGGTCTATGACGTCATCTATATTCCCCACGAACACCCGCCATCAAAAGTGATTGGAGCACCTCACTCCAATCAGTGTCCGCTGAGTCCCCGCCATCAAAAGTGATCGAGTCAAGTATTACTTAACCCGATCGGGACTCTAAGTACTCGTAGTTCTCCCAGAATGTGTCAAAAACTCTCGGATAGTAACCCGAAAAGTGGTAACGTATGTCCCATACCATACGCTCTCACTTAGCGGTTTTCTAGCCGCTAGTTCGTGCCACACTAAAAAATCATCAACATCATCAAAAGAATCGCCTCATGTCATCGGCATATGGTATAAGATGCTAAACTCGTCTCATGTCATCGACGAGTAGAAACTCCATAAAAACATCAAACTCATCAAATTCCATCCAAATCTTGCCTCATATCATTGGCAAGTATATCTCCATCAATATAGTCCTAATCTCGTATATACTTCCGAATAGGAGATCTCGGACTATACGTATTAGCCCAAAGGACTAATATAATATCAAACTCATACCACAATGTGGTTAACATCAAGGAAAAAATCAAACAAATTCCCAAAAGTTGTAGCATATTTCCTGAGGATTCCAGAACATCTTGAATTTCAAGATTCCGATCAGTAACGTGAAAGTTATGATCGAAATACTACATAGAAAAAAGTAACGTGAAAAAAGTAACGTGATCAGTAACGTGAAAGTTATGATCAAAATTACTGAAAACTCAACAAATGAAAGTTGTGGAATATTTCACAAGGATTTCAGAACATCCAAGATTTTGAAATTACGATTTGAAATGCAAAAGTTATGCCAAAATTGCTAAAAGTTAAAAGTTAAGCTTGGACTGATACATTTTCGGGACAGTGACAAACATTGTCAATTTTTGCATAGCAAACATCAAAATTACTGAAAACTCAACAAATGAAAGTTGTGGAATATTTCACAAGGATTGCAGAACATCCAAGATTTTGAAATTCTGATTTGAAATGCAGAAGTTATGCCAAAAATACTATTCAGCGAATAAAATTTTCTGTGCATATTTCCTCTCGGATTTTCGCATTTGACAGCAAAAAAAAAAGGTCCAAACGGACTCAAAACTCAATGAAAATCTGCAGTAATGAACCTTATCAAATGTAATACAAACTGAAAAAAAAATTGACCGCAATCCGAAGCAGGATGAACAAGATATGGGCAACAAGGTTGCACCATTTTCAGCAAGACAACAAACACTAAGAGTAAAATTCTATGCATAAACCAACATTATAGCCTCAGATTTTATTTTCATTTTTGATAGATAACCAATTCAGTTTGCATAAGCTTTTAACTTACCTTTGGCAGCGAAAAGAGGAGATTATGAAGCAAAAATTGGAGCAAAGATGAGGTCTTTAACAAGGTAGCGGAGCTCTAGCACCTGCAGAACCTTGGAAAAGAGGCATACAAAGAAAAAAAAATTACAAAAAAAGAAATACAGTAAACTAATATGAATTTCTCCTAAAATTCCAGATAGCGAAGGATGGAGATTACCTTCTTGTTGAATTAGACCCAAAATTCTATTGATTTAGCAAAGAATTTGTTAATTAGGGCTAGGGTTTGAGAAGACAGCCATTTTTTTTTTTAAGTTTCAGAAGTTTTGAGGAGAAGAAGAACGTACGTACTTCTTTCCTGGCTAAGTTTCTCTAGTGGATATTGGGTTTGGGCTTAACCCTAATAGCCCATATTAATTTTACTTGACCAAAAATTTGTTTAAGTTTATTTACACTTATACAAATGTTTAAATCTTCATAACTTCTACATTTTCAATCCGTTTTTAATGATTTTGGATGCGTTGAATTCGTTATGTCGTCTAGTTTTTAATAAAATTATCAAAACATAAGTTTCAACAATTTTGTTATTAAGTTTCCATTTATTACTCAATTTGACCAATTTTCCCATAATTGCAAAAATAAATTGCAAATTTAATACAATTGATTGAATAAAAAGATGTTATGCACCCAAAACAAAACAAATATATATTTAGACATTATTAGATTATTTCTCACATTTTTAATCATATTTATCATGATTAATTATTTCATTACTCATTCTCACACACACACACACATATATATATATATATATATATATATATTTAATAAAATAAAATGACAATATTGGCAACAAACACAATATTGTTTAAATTATTCAATTTAATCAAATGTTGCCACTAACTACATTCGAATTCATGAAATAAAATAAATACTTTATTTCACATACATGTTCATCATGTTTAGGCACATTCACAATTATCTCTTCTTTTACTTTTATTATTAAACATTAAAAGGTGATTATTGGTATACATCACCCACATCCTTTTATTAACCATAATAAATACTAACAATTGATATTTATCCACCCAAATTCTCAAATAAGTAGTTAAATTTATTTTTCACCATCTTAAATTTATTTCAACCATTAAAAATTGAAATAAATATCATTTTATTACATTCACCCAAAAGTTATTCATACAATATTGTTTATTTCAATTAACAACATTTCACATCATTTTCTCCTTGTCAATTTATTTTCTCCATTATTAAATTATAATTCTCATTATAATTTAATAATTATGGTAATCTCCAAACCAGGGTTGTTACAGACTTCCCCCCCTTAAATAAATTGCGTCCACGCAATTCTTAAGGAAAATCCGTAACACTTATGACGATTCAACTAAAAGGAACAAGAAATAGCTTGAGATAATAAATACTCACCGTCACTGGAAGAAGAAAGAAAGCCAGGAAAAGATCGCTCGATAGATTCTCTGGTTTCCCAAGTACAATCATTGGGGTTTTCTGTCCATTGAATCTTTACAAGAGGTACATTCTTGCTTCGAAGGCGTCTCACCTCCGAATCAAGCACGCGAATAGGCTGCTGAACAGTAGATAGACTCGGTGAGATCTCAAGCTTAAGCTGTTCGGATGGATCAATAACGGAATCAGAGTCTTGAATGTACTTCCGAAGCTGAGTGACGTGGAAGACGTTGTGAATGCCAGATAAATGAGACGGAAGAGTCACTCGATAAGCAACTGGACCGATGCGCTCAGTAATCGAAAATGGTCCTATAAAACGAGGAGCCAATTTCCCTGTGGAGCTAAAGCGCATTACTCCCTTCATTGGAGATACACGGATATAAAAAAGATCACCCACGGAGAATTCAAGAGGCTTCCTACGGTTGTCCGCGTAGGATTTCTGGCGACTCTGTGCCTCTTTCATTCTCTGTCTAATAAGAGATATCTTCTCCGAAGAATCACGAATCGAATCGGGGCCGAGTATAAGCCTCTCTCCAGATTCTAACCAACAAGAAGGAGAACGACATGGTCTTCCGTATAGTGCCTCGAATGGAGCCATACTGATACTGGATTGGAAGCTATTATTATAGGAGAACTCTACTAATGGAAGATGATCTTCCCATGAACCACTAAAATCAAGAATGCATGCACGGAGAAGATCTTCAAGAATGCAATTCACCCTCTCAGTCTGTCCATCAGACTGAGGATGATAAGCTGTAGAAAGATTAAGCTTTGTACCCAGAGCTTGCTGAAAACTGGTCCAGAAATGACTTGTGAACAAGGGATCACGATCACATACAATCGAAGAAGGAACACCATGTAATCGCACGACTTCTTTAATGTAGAGCTTAGCCAAGAGAGGAGCATTCCTATTAGATTTAATAGGGATGAAATGGGCGGATTTAGTAAGACGATCCACAATAACCCAAATGCTAGAATGACCCGACCTCGAACGAGGTAGGCCGTCAACGAAGTCCATCGATACTTGGTCCCACTTCCACTGTGGAACCTCAAGAGGCTGAAGAAGACCGGATGGCCGTTGATGCTCGGCCTTAACAAGCTGACAGGTCATGCAATTGCTTACATAACTTGCAATATCACGCTTCATGCCTTCCCAATAGTAAAGGCGATGCATATCCGCATACATCTTACTGCTACCCGGATGGATGGTATACTTAGAGCGATGACAATCATCAAGTATGTCACGCCTAAGTGCTGAATCAGATGGAACAACTATACGGTTCCTCAAACGAAGGCAACCATGAGAATCAATCGAATAATCCCGCAACACCTCATTACGGGACTCAGATGAGCAAGACTGAATGAGGCGCATAATATAAGCAACACGTCTCTGGGCCTCAGAGATACGATCAAGAAGAGAAGGTCGAGCCACCATACTGAATAATACGACCGGTGAATCAGATGACGGTGCTCGATCATGAATGTCGAAGCTGGATAAGGTCTCAAGAACATCCCATTCGGCTAACATCATGGAAACAACTGCCGAATGCTTGCGGCTAAGCGCATCAGCTACACGATTACCCTTCCCTGGGGTATACTCGATATCGAAATCATATGAGGTGAGGAACTCCAACCATCGCTGTTGCCTCATATTCAATTCCTTCTGTGAAAAGAGGTACTTGAGAGACTTATGATCGATATAAAGGACGAAATGCTCACTAAGGAGATAATGACGCCATATCTTCAAGGCAAAGACGATGGCTGCAAGCTCTAAATCATGGGTCGCGTACCGAACCTCGTTCGGACGTAATTGCCTTGAAGCATAGGCAACAACCCGATCCTTCTGCATAAGAACCGCACCAAGCCCACTGTGGATTGCATCAGTATAAACAATGAGATCTTGGTTCCCTTCAGGAACCACAAGCACAGGAGCATGTGTGAGAAGCTCCTTCAATCGCTGGAAGGCAGCCTCACACTTGTCAGACCAGATAAAACGAACACCCTTCCTAGTGAGGTTTGTAAGAGGAAGCACGATGCGAGAGAAATCCTTAATGAAACGGCGATAATAACCCGCTAAACCCAGAAAGCTACGAATCTCATGAACATTCTCAGGCCTCTTCCAATTTTGAATAGCTTCGATCTTAGAAGGATCAACGGAAATACCTTCTGAAGATACAACATGGCCTAAGAACTTCACTTGCTTTTCCCAAAAGTGACACTTAGAAAGTTTTGCTTTGAGTTGATGCTTTCGGAGAGTACTCAAAACAATTCTAAGATGTCGAGCATGGTCCTCTTCGGACTTGGAATATACTAAGATATCATCGATGAATACAAGAACAAATTTATCGAGATATTCCCGGAATACTTGATTCATAAGATCGACAAAGTAGGCAGGTGCATTCGTCAATCCGAACGGCATGACAAGCCACTCATAAGAACCATAGCGAGTGCGGAATGCGGTGAGAGGGATACTATCCTCCGCAACTCGGAGCTGATGAAAACCAGTGGCAAGGTCTAACTGTGAAAAGACCTTAGCACCACTTAACTGATCGAACATGTCGTCGATCCTTGGTAAAGGGTAACGATTCTTGATGGTTAACTCATTAAGCTTGCGACAGTCGACGCAAAGCCTAAGAGTCCCGTCGGACTTCTTCACGAATACTACCGCGGCACCCCACGGTGAAGAGCTAGATCGAATGAAGTGCTTAGCTTCAAGATCGAGGAGTTGCTTCTTAAGTTCCTCGTTCTCCTTAGTGGACATCCTCGTGGGAGGACGACTAACTGGTTGCGCACCAGGGATGAGGTCAATACGAAACTCTATGGCCCGCTTGGGTGGCAATCCCGAAACAGGCTCAAAAATATCAGCGAAGTCGCAAACGATCGGAATTCGAGACACATCATCCTCATCGTCTCGAGAATCAAGAGCATATAAGGATGCTACGGAATCACAATCGGTATCCCGAAGCATAAGAGATAACTGCGAAGGAGAGTCTGGATGGCGGAGATAAATGACTCTATCGGAACAAAGAATCCTGGCATCGTATCGAACTAGCCAGTCCATACCAAATATCATGTCAAAACCAAGCGAGGGAATCACGTGCAGATTCGCACGGAAAGAGAATCCACAAAGAAGAACCTCAACATTATCACAATATAAGCTAAGGGTTGCGGACCCCCCGATGGGATTTGCAATCCTCAAAGAAGTAAGCAAGCAAGAAACATCCAAAGAACAAGCATCCACGAGTTCCTTCGATACGAATGAGTGTGACGCACCCGTATCGAAGAGCACTCTAATCGATCGATCATGGAAAACAATGGAACCCTCTAAGATGGGAGAAAATATACCTTTCGACTTAGTCGCATCACTAGAAGCTGCTACATTGAGATTCCCCGGACGAGAACCTCTATTCTTCTTAGGACAAGCAGCAACCAAATGTCCTTCAGCTTTGCAGTGGTTACATCTCTTGGGCTTAGGACATTCTCGGACTGGATGGTTAGGAGATCCACAATTGTAGCAAGCAAAAGGCTTAGCTTGAGGAGTGGCTTGAGATTGAGTAGAAGATCCAACTTGCTTCTTCTTCTTGGAAGGAAAGAACTTAGGCTTACGGAAAGGAAACTTCTTCTTCTTTGGATTAGACTGAACACCACCCTCGCCATCACTGTCTTTCTCATTCTCAACTGTCTCGAGATGGAGAGCGGCATCAACTAACTCTTCAAAAGAAAGCTTGAGTTGGAGCATTAAAGACTTCTTCAAATATTTCTTAAGTCCGGATACGAACTTAAGATTTTACTTGTATGGGGTACTAATGAACTCCAACCCATACTTAGAGAGGGACTCAAAGGAAGAAACATAATCTGAAACTGAAGAGTTGCCTTGCTTCAACTCGATGAAGCGACGAGTAAGAAGAGCCTTTTCCGACTCGGGTACGAACTTAAGCTCAAATCTATCTCGGAATTGCTGCCATGTGAGGTTAGTCTCATCCACCTCGGCGATAAGAAGCTCGTACCAATCTAAAGCACGCTCTTGTAGCATACTGGATGCCACAAGAACTCGATGATGATCTGAAAGCTCCATACGTAAGAATACACGCTCACAAGTGCGAAGCCAGGCTTGCACCTCAAGAACCGACTCGGAGCCTTTGAATGGCTTGCCTCCAAGATTAGTAAAGTCACTGCATAGTCTTGTAAATACAGACTTGCGAGTAGATGAAGATGGAATAGGAGCGGGAGGTTGGGTGCTCCCAAGAAGCTCTCGAATCTGATCAGTAGTCATATAAACACCTTTGGGTCGTGAACCACTGGACGGTCCCGATGTCGAAGGGCGAGCTCTACCTCTTCCAGACATAGCTGAAAGATAAAAATGAGAGAAGATCATTCACTGGGTAGATATATATATATAAAGCAATTGAAATGCAGTAATTAAGGAATACTACGGAATAACATTTAACATTCCTAGACGTATTCCTTTCTATCCACCCCAAAGGAATTGAAAAGGACTGGGTCATGACTAGACTGGCCTTGTTTACGGGATGAGCTGTACAAGGGTAATACACTTGATGTTTGGTATATCGTGTTCACTGTTCTGTGTTTATTCCATTTTGTTCTGAAACCTTGCTCTGATACCAAGCTGTGACGCCCCACCCTGAGACTCACATTAGTAAAGAGAATTAACGAGTAATTCCGTCTACTAATGCAGAGAATAGGGCTGGTTAAGGACGACTGAATAGTAATGCATTAGCTAAAGATTAAGTACGTCGATTTTTACCCTTTTTTTTCGTGTGTCTCAAGTGATCGACATACTCAATGTTTAACTAATACGATACTACACGGCTATAGGATCTATTCAGAAACAAAATGCAATAAATATAACAATCACATCACAGAACTGCAGCCACAGATATATATACTAATATAAGCCGAACATCAAATGTAATACCCTACATCATAGTGGCGTGTAACCACACAATATACATACATCTCCATCCCCATAAAAGAATATGTACAATAAGCTGACACAAAAGACACACACGAAAGATGTAGCCGAGTCCATAGCCATGAGCCCCTCAAAAAGCAAAATGGGTCCCAGCACAAAAGATAGATATCCGACCTAACCTGCAACTCGGTCTGACCCGAGTGATAAACACACGGGTCAGGCAACTGAATCTTATCGTTAGAAAAGAAATACGCTAAGCTAAAAGGGAACTTTTCCCTTATAGTCTAAAGGGAAACATAAGCAGATAAGAACAACTAGAGTAGATAACATATAACTTCTACATGTCACTACAGGTGGTTTGCATCTATATATATATATATATATATATATATATATATACTTGGGTTAATCTAAGGGAATTCATGTATATGATATAGGGGAAAACATTCAAACATTATCCATGAATAAATAAATCTCTCGTGTCGTATATAATTCCCAAGTATAAATCCATAAAATTCGAAATCACTAAAATCCTCAAAGAAATCATATCTGCCTTATTTTCATCTATAAGGCTAGGTAAACACATCAAAAATGGTGAAATGGAAATCATCATAACTCATAAAAGAAACCTCATATTGGCCAATTATTACATGCAAAAGCATGTTGCACGTGCAATTTACCAGTACTGTTCACCATCATGGTACCATATCCATCTCTCGACCGGAATCATCATCTTGAATTAATTCGGTCTATGACGTCATCTATATTCCCCACGAACACCCGCCATCAAAAGTGATTGGAGCACCTCACTCCAATCGGTGTCCGTTGAGTCCCCGCCATCAAAAGTGATCGAGTCAAGTATTACTTAACCCGATCGGGACTCTAAGTACTGGTAGTTCTCCCAGAATGTGTCAGAAACTCTCGGATAGTAACCCGAAAAGTGGTAACGTATGTCCCATACCATACGCTCTCACTTAGCGGTTTTCTAGCCGCTAGTTCGTGCCACACTAAGAAATCATCAACATCATCAAAAGAATCGCCTCATGTCATCGGCATATGGTATAAGATGCTAAACTCGTCTCATGTCATCGACGAGTAGAAACTCCATAAAAACATCAAACTCATCAAATTCCATCCAAATCTTGCCTCATATCATTGGCAAGTATATCTCCATCAATATAGTCCTAATCTCGTATATACTTCCGAATAGGAGATCTCGGACTATACGTATTAGCCCAAAGGACTAATATAATATCAAACTCATACCACAATGTGGTTAACATCAAGGAAAAAATCAAACAAATTCCCAAAAGTTGTAGCATATTTCCTGAGGATTCCAGAACATCTTGAATTTCAAGATTCCGATCAGTAACGTGAAAGTTATGATCGAAATACTACATAGAAAAAAAAATTATGCACTGGTTATTAACACGGGTCAGCAACGAAAAAATTAATTTTTGTCTATGTAGACTTCAAAATTATTCAAAACATAAAACATGAAAGTTATGACATATTTCACAAGGTTCCCAGAACATCCAAGATTTTAAAATTCCGATTTGAAACACAAAAGTTATGCCAAAATTACTAAAAGTTAAAAGTTAAGCCTGGACTGATACATTTTCGGGACAGTGACAAACATTGTCAATTTTTGCATAGCAAATATCAAAATTACTAAAAACTCAACAAATGAAAATTGTGGAATATTTCACAAGGATTCCAGAACATCCAAGATTTTGAAATTATGATTTGAAATGCAAAAGTTATGCCAAAATTGCTAAAAGTTAAAAGTTAAGCCTGGACTGATACATTTTCGAGACAGTGACAAACATTGTCAATTTTTGCATAGCAGACATCAAAATTACTGAAAACTCAACAAATGAAAGTTGTGGAATATTTTACAAGGATTTCAGAACATCCAAGATTTTGAAATTACGATTTGAAATGCAAAAGTTATGCCAAAATTGCTAAAAGTTAAAAGTTAAGCTTGGACTGATACATTTTCGGGACAGTGCATAGCAAACATCAAAATTACTGAAAACTCAACAAATGAAAGTTGTGGAATATTTCACAAGGATTGCAGAACATCGAAGATTTTGAAATTCTGATTTGAAATGCAGAAGTTATGCCAAAAATACTATTCAGCGAATAAAATTTTCTGTGCATATTTCCTCTCGGATTTTCGCATTTGACAGCAAAAAAAAAAGGTCCAAACGGACTCAAAACTCAATGAAAATCTGCAGTAATGAACCTTATCGAATGTAATACAAACTGAAAAAAAATTGACCGCAATCCGAAGCAGGATGAATAAGATATGGGCAACAAGGTTGCACCATTTTCAGCAAGACAACAAACACTAAGAGTAAAATTCTATGCATAAACCAACATTATAGCCTCAGATTTTATTTTCATTTTTGATAGATAACCAATTCAGTTTGCATAAGCTTTTAACTTACCTTTGGCAGCGAAAAGAGGAGATTATGAAGCAAAAATTGGAGCAAAGATGAGGTCTTTAACAAGGTAGCGGAGCTCTTGCACCTGCAGAACCTAGGAAAAGAGGCATACAAAGAAAAAAAAATTACAAAAAAAGAAATACAGTAAACTATTATGAATTTCTCCTAAAATTCCAGATAGCGAAGGATGGAGATTACCTTCTTGTTGAATTAGACCCAAAATTCTATTGATTTAGCAAAAAATTTGTTAATTAGGGCTAGGGTTTGAGAAGACAGCCATTTTTTTTTTAAAGTTTCAGAAGTTTTGAGGAGAAGAAGAACGTACGTACTTCTTTCCTGGCTAAGTTTCTCTAGTGGATATTGGGTTTGGGCTTAACCCTAATAGCCCATATTAATTTTACTTGACCAAAAATTTGTTTAAGTTTATTTACACTTATACAAATGTTTAAATCTTCATAACTTCTACATTTTCAATCTGTTTTTAATGATTTTGGATGCGTTGAATTCGTTATGTCATCTAGTTTTTAATAAAATTATCAAAACATAAGTTTCAACAATTTTGTTATTAAGTTTCCATTTATTACTCAATTTGACCAATTTTCCCATAATTGCAAAAATAAATTGCAAATTTAATACAATTGATTGAATAAAAAGATGTTATGCACCCAAAACAAAACAAATACATATTTAGACATTATTAGATTATTTATCACATTTTTAATCATATTTATCATGATTAATTATTTTATTACTCATTCTCACATATATATATATATATATATATATATATATATATATATATATTTAATAAAATAAAATGACAATATTGGCAACAAACACAATATTGTTTAAATTATTCAATTTAATCAAATGTTGCCACTAACTACATTCGAATTCATGAAATAAAATAAATACTTTATTTCACATACATGTTCATCATGTTTAGGCACATTCACAATTATCTCTTCTTTTACTTTTATTATTAAACATTAAAAGGTGATTATTGGTATACATCACCCACATCCTTTTATTAACCATAATAAATACTAACAATTGATATTTATCCACCCAAATTCTCAAATAAGTAGTTAAATTTATTTTTCACCATCTTAAATTTATTTCGACCATTAAAAATTGAAATAAATGTCATTTTATTACATTCACCCAAAAGTTATTCATACAATATTGTTTATTTCAATTAACAACATTTCACATCATTTTCTCCTTATCAATTTATTTTCTCCATTATTAAATTATAATTCTCATTATAATTTAATAATTATGGTAATCTCCAAACCAGGGTTGTTACACAAACAGATAGATAACTTGCAATAGATAATCAACTTTATCATCATAACAGATAATTCATATTATCATCACAAACAGATAATTCATATTATCATCACAAACAGATAATTCATATTATCATCACAATGCAACCAAAGCATCTATATCACACAACATTACTTATCTCATATCTGAGATCTCAACTATTCAGGGCAATCAATATCAATCAGCATTCATAAGCAATGACTTATTAATCACCATCCTGTAATTAACTTAAAATGAATTAAATTGATTACTTCTTCCCCAATTAATTTAAAGTAAATTAAATTAATTACTTTCATCCATATAAATCTTGCTTACATATCCATTAATTAATTACAAATCAATTAATTAATTACCCTCAAATAAATCACCTTAATTAATCACCCTTGATTAATTATCCTTTAATTACATTCAGGCAATTAACCTCTAATTAATTTCACAAATTAATTATTCTAAACCAAATTCAGTAATTAACCTTTGATTAATTAACTATAATTAATTACATTAATCCTTAATTAATTCCTTCATTGATCACTTATTATTGATTAATTAATCTTAATTAGTCAATCCTTAATTACATCATTAATTATATAAATTAATGATCCTTAATTATTTTTATTTATAATTACCCTATTAATATTAATTACATTAAGTAAGTAATCATCAATTAAACCATATCGATTAATCATTCTTGATTAATCATATTCAGTAATTAACTACCTTTAATTAATTCATTAGATAAATTAATTATTCCTTAATTAATTATCTTTAATAATTAATCTTTAGTTAATTCTATTTATTAATCCCCCTAGATTGATCTCATTAATTAATTAATTACACTTAATTAATTACATCTCTTGATTATCTTCAAATAACTTTATTAACCAATTCTTAATTAATTACACTAAGTAATTAATTATTAATTACTTCCACTAAGTCATTATCTTTATATTTATTTACACAAAGTAATCCAAAACTCTTCCATTACCCAATTATTCTTCAATTTAATTACATCCAGTAATTATTTTCTTAATTACTTTACTAAGCAATCATTCTTTATTAATTACATTGAGAAATTACCTCTTAAATTATCCATTGATTATCTTAAATTAATTAAACTTAATTAATTAACTTAAAACTAATCAAAATAAACTTAATTAATTACAATTAGTAATTAATTTTTTAATTACTTCCATTAAGTAATTACACTTAAATAATTCTCAAATGATTATCTTAAATTAATTAATCTAATTAATTATTAAAAGTTAATCACATTAATTAATTATTAAATAATCCTATGTTAATGATCTTCATTTACCATTAATAAATCTTTAATTACTTCTCTAAAGTAATTAACTGAGATTAATCATTATTAATTACAAATTAAATTATCTATAAAACCCATTAATTAATCTCGAATTATTTAATTAATCAAGTGTTAATCTATAACTTAATTAATTGTTAATTCCTTGATTAATAAATTTCAAATCACTAATTTTAAATCAAATCTCATCTAATTAATGATTTCTTAATTACAAATTAATTTAATCTTAATTTACTTACTTAATCCTTTAATTAATTAAATAAAATCCTTAATTACTTAATTAATTAACCAAATCATTAATTAATTAAATTAATTAATTATCCATCTTAAATAACTTAATAATTTAATGAATTACATAACATTAAATCCTAATTAACTTTAAGATAAATATTAATTTTATTAATGATTTAATTATCATTAACAAAGTATTTTAATAACAATTTGCTTTAAATTTACCTTTAAATTTCATTTTAAATTTAAGATTTAAAATGAAAACAATTTTAACTTTAACAAAGTTAATAATTCAAAAACCTTTTAACTTACATGTTGAAGAAAATACTTGTCTTATAAAAGAAATTTAAAAGAAATTTAAACCAAATTCATTTCAAAATTTCAAACCATATTTAAACATTCAAAGTTGTGTTAAAACATTTAAATCCAAAATCTTTATTTACTTCAAACTAGAATTCCAACTAAGCTTTGGGTTCAAATTTAAATTTAAATTTAAAATCTTTTTTAAATCTTATTTTTAAAACCACTTATAAAATACTTTATCATTCAAACTTAATTACAACATTTGAATTTATAAACTTTATTTTCTTTTCAAAACTTAAGATCCAAATTCAATTTGATTTCAGATTTAAAAATTTAGATTTAAACTTTGTTTAAATCCTTCCTTTATAATTTAAAACTTTTGTTTTAAATTTTAACACAGGACAGGTTTTTAAAACCTGTTATCTAACACTTCCCCGAGCCACCTAAAGTTTACTTCGAGTCTAACCTCATACAAACTCGAGCAAACTCATCATTTACACGAGAACCCCTCAAGACAAAACTCCATACCAACCATCCACTAAACTTCACCCAAAACCAGATATGCACTGTGCATATGCACAGACCAGCCTCCCCTCTTCGATCATCCACGATGAACTTAACAAATCAACGACCATCTCCAGATCAATCTACGATCACCGAATCTTCACTATACACTCGAATCAAAAATCGAGTAACAGAAACCCAAACAGGAACCAGAACCCAAACCCGTACCCACTTCAAAACCTGGAAACACCACCATCACCACAACTCCGACCACCGTAGCGACTGCAATTCCGGCCATAGCTTCGATAGCTCTCCAACTTCCATCACCCAAAATTCTACTGCACTCGATCAACAAGAGAATCCGAGTCGATCAAATTAGTTGAGCAAACCAAAATTAGGGTTAAAAATTTATATTGATCACCGCCGTCGCCACACTAAATTGATCACCATACACTACACCAAATACTGAGATTTGCAACTAACCATCCGCGCATTTGGCAACGGTTATTAACCGTTGCCATTTAGAAACGGTTAATCACCGTCTTGGTTCAGTTAGCAACGGTTTTTTATCGTTGCTAATTGGGAACAGTTATTAATCGTAGCTTCTTTGGAGACAAATGATGGCGGTGAATTTCATCCTTTCACGCCATAATTTTTGGCGCGCTTCTTTCCAACTAGCAACGGTTTTCAACCGTGGCTAATTAGCAACGATTTGTAACCGTCGTAAATGTTGTGGCAAATAATGGCGCTAATTTTGTGCCAAATATTCGCTGGGAGCCAAAAAGAATTGGCCCGTCACTTTTCCTTCCCTCCTTTCCTTTGATATTGTTTCGTCCTCTTTCAACGAAAAGAAAACCTAAATATAAAAAAAAAACAATTCCACCAATTCGATTTGCTTCAACCCGCTCGTCTTTCCATCTAATCGTGAAATCATCCTCCATCCAACCGCGAACCCATCTTTCCACCTAATCGTGTCCAGCTGCGAACTCATCTTCCTTTCAGCCGCACCAGTTCTTCCTTCATTCAACGCCAATCAGTGGCCCTCTCAGATCTGTGTTCGGAGAAGTCTTACAACGTGAATTTATCGAATACCTACTCCAGGTTGGGTACTCATTTTTAATTATTTGATTTCTATTTTAAATTTGATTTTGTTTCATACTTGTATTATAAAATCTAATTTGAAATCTTAATTATCTCAGATCTGTTTATCTTTGATATTTGGTTCCTCGAGTTTCATTGGCATAATCGAAGAGAGCGCATAACTGCCAGGTAAGCTTTGTTTTGTAATAATACTTGTTGTCAATTGAAATGGAAACTCTGTGTACATGTATTTGCGGTGCATTGTTATATCACGGTACTTATGTGTAGAATTAAAAGAACCTTTAACTTCATACGTTGCTCGGCTAAGTCTTGAAGAACCTGTTTCAAATTTAACGTGAATATCTTCATGGTGATAAGATAAACTTTTAACTATGTATCAAGGATTTTCTGATTCTTCTCGGCCAAAAATTTTCCACCTTTTGCTTGTTCCTTGTCGCTGAAAAGAGATTTAGGACGAATGTTACAGTCACCTTGAAAATTGACTTATCACAACTTAGTTAAAAGATTGTCAAATGCAATGATAACAAATTAATCTGTAATCCACACATGATTAATAGAAATCAGTAAATTATTTGGAAAACAAGCATGTTTGTTTCTACTCAGTGCTTTATATGTATTATCGACGACTGGCTGTCTGTACACGGTGAATCCATTCGTTTCTATGGTTGAATAATAGGAAAAGATTACATGCTTATATTTGTAGTTTAGAATAATAAAGAAAGGGATGCAACACAAGTTAAGGAACAGTTTATTCCCTATAATGCTTGCTTATGGGTTTGTTTAGTGTTACCATATAAGCTGGCATTTGAGTTCCATCATTATCTTCATCTTTTAGGATTGATGTTTCATTAAATTTTTGGGGATTGATTATAGTCAATATCTACTACTCTTTAACAGTTTGCCAAAGTAGAGATGCACCTTCTAATCTGAACCATCAGAATACATATTTGATGTTTTAAGTGTACAGTGTTAGAGAACCAAGAAACAATTGGTTATGCAAAGGATGATCTTTTTACATTTATATATGATTTGTTTTACAAATTGTACAACGTGAGATAATCTAACACGTCCCCGTACGTGTGGTGTATCATCAGCCAAACATTGCAACATGGAAGAGAAGTAGTATTGTAGTGTGCATTCTCATATTTACTAAAGCCTAAATGTTGTACTGTACTGCATGCTAGTTAGACATAGCTGCTTATAGAGACTGCTAGGGTATAAGTTGATGCAATGAATTTTTTTTTACTAAATATGAGACCATATTTAGTAAGTGGATAAAATTGTTGTTAATGGCGCAAGCCAAGTATCAAGAGAGGGGTAATGCATAGACATTACTCTGGTGCTACAAAATGGCGCCGTTGTAATGGCAAATTTTTTGGAAACAGTTTGATGCTAATGTTAAATTTCAAGTGAAATTAGAAGAATATACATCTGTTTAGTTAATATCAGAGTTGAACTTGGTTGAAAGCCATAAGATATTGTTACCCATGATTTCTTATTATCTCTTGTTATTTTCTTTCAGTATGTCTTTTAGTATAGACAAACAATGGATGAATCAATCTAATGGAAGAAATACAGAATATGTGGAAGGTGTGAGAAATTTCGTTAAATTTGTTGCTGAAAACGGTGGCAATAAGGAAAAGTATTTGTGCCCTTGCACGCGGTGCAAAAATGAAGATACATTCAAATTAAATGACATTCATTTTCATTTTCTTAGATATGGTATTGTTCAATCATATACCGTGTGGTGTTTTCACGGGGAAAGAATACCGGAGAAGCCAAAACAACAACCGGTTAGTCATGCCACAAATACTGATGAGTCTGAACATATTAGGATGGAGGATTTGATCAATGATGTAGATAGATTCCATCATTTTCAACCTACAAGTCAGTTGCATGATAATGCTAATATTGGTGAGCAGTTTACGGATAAATCATTTTTTGATAGTGCAACTGCAACAGAGCCATTGTATCCTTCTTGTCCAAAAGAGATTACAAAGTTGTATGCCATTGTGAAACTAAATTGCTTGAAGACCCAATACGGCTTTTCAGACAATGGTGTGACTGCACTACTCGAATTCATAAAGGAGTTACTCCCCGAAGGTAACACGCTACCGTCAAAGTACCCCGACGTGAAGAAGATCATTAAGCAAGTTGGGATGAATTACATAACTTATGATGCATGCATTAATGACTGCATCTTGTACTGGAAAGATAATGCGAACAAAGTTTCATGTACAAATTGCAACGCACCAAGATATAAGACATCATTCGACGAAGAGAGAAAAGCTACCACAGTACCTCAAAAGACCTTAAGACATTTTCCTTCAATTTCTAGATTGAGAAGACTATATACTGTACCATGGATAGCAGAAGCGATGACCTGGCATGGTCGTGCCAAGTCCGGTACAACCGTAATGCGTCATCCGCGTGATACTTCTCAATGGAAAACTACAGATTCTTTTGATTCTTCGTTTGCTGCTGAACCACGAAATATCACGCTTGGAATAGCAACAGATGGTTTCTGTCCGAATGATTCTTTAACTAACCCTTACAGCTGTTGGCCAGTAATTGTAGCACCATATAACCTTCCTCCGTCTTTGTGCATGAAAAGAGAGTTCTCAATGTTAACACTGTTGATTTCTGGGCCAAAACAACCAGGGAAGGATATTGATGTTTATTTAGAACCTTTGATAGACGAGTTAAAGCAGTTATGGCAAAGAGTCGTTACATTTGATTCATTTAAGAAATCTGAGTTCATAATGAGAGCTAGAGTGTTGTGGGCAATCCATGATCATCCGGCTCTTGAGACTTTATCGGGATGTACAACTCACGGATACTTTGCATGTCCTATTTGTGGAGAAGAAACTACATCTGTTTATCTCCCTGAAAGTAAGAAGATTTGTTACATGGGACATCGTAGATTTCTTCCGTTCGGACACAAGTTTCGATACGATAAGACAAATTTCAACAACGAGCAAGAACTTAAGCGTCCTCCAAAACCATTGACTGGTTATCAAGTTGAAAAAAAGGTAGCGAATATAAAAATGAAAGTTGGTAAAAACATACCGGAAATTGGTCGAAAACGAAAAAAGACAATCGATGAAGAAGTTCCTGCATGGTATAGGAGGTCGAAGTTCTTTGATTTGCCATATTGGAAAACAAATTTGACCCGACATAATATTGATGTTATGCATACGGAGATGAATGTCACGAAACATTTGATCAACGCAATTATGAACCATAAAGACATGTCAAAAGATGGGATCAATGCACGGAAGGATTTGAAAATCATGGGTATAAAACAAAAGTTATACTGGTACATACTATGAGGTAATAACTTAAAGGTATACTGCAATATAGCTTTTGTTGGATATTAATGGTGCAAAATTGGTACATACTATTAACATCAAGCAATTTTTATTGGAAAAACCATTATAAAATGTTTGGATTTAACTTGATAGGTGTGTGCACATACAAACTTTAAAGATTATGGATTTAACAATACCCGAATGAAATAATTAAGAAAAATAGTAGAATCAAATGCATTCGGAGGAGGTGGACATTTAAGGTTAGATATGTCCGAGCAACTTGTTCATATTACTTGATTTCTGGCTCAGTACAAACGGTGCAACATTGGACAAAAACCCAAAAATAGTGTAGTACTTAAATGTAGTACTTGACCAAGCTAATGGTGTATGTTGTTGACAGGCAATAGGCAGTAGGGGGTGTGATGTAGTACTTAAGTGTGGATGAGATGAAAACAGAGAAAATGAGGAAGTGTTGTAGTGTGTAGGAGTGTGGTTGTGAGTGGAAGTGTATAGAAGAGGGGATGGGATGAAGTTGAAAGGCAGTTTTTTTTGTTAGTGTTGTTATAGTTGTTTAAATGTTTGCTGCCACTTTTACTTGTGCGTTATTATTGCTTACACAGGAATTCCGTTGCTCTATTAACTGAACTTGACCAAGCTAAAATTCACTGTATGATTTGAGTTTAAAACCTGTTTTTACTTTTGCGCAGGATTTGGATAGAATACTGTATGCACCACAGCATGAGCCAAAGAAATATCAGCTTCGGCTAACCTGCTCAGCATCCTTTTAATGTGTTTATTATATGTAGACTTCACTGCTTGCAAAACAATGTAGTGTAATTAATGAAATCTTTGTAGTGTGGTGTAATAAACAATGCAGTGTAATAAGTATGATATTCCGGCACGGTAGCATTCTGTTTGCAAAACAATGAGTGTAATTATAAGTTGGATAATTTTATATGTATGGTATATGTGCGATATGTTTATAGTGCTTGTGTACCAATATTTTGATATTCTGGCATATTTTGATATATATTGATATTCTGGTATATATACTGAGATATGCATGTAACGCAGTAGTGAGTTACAGATGTGATTTTGTAGGAGCAGGAGCAAACACTATGTGCAACGGGTGTTAACCGTTGCTTTATGTGTGACTTTGGGCATAAAGCAACGGTTTTTAACCCTTTTTTACTGGACATAAAGCAACGTTTTTTGGCCATAAAGCAACGCTTGCACCCGTTGCTTTTTGGACAGAAAGCAACGGTTTATATCCGTTGATTTTTTGCCCATTAAGCAACGGTTTGTAACCGTTGCCTTTTGTACATTAAGCAACGGTTTATACCCGTTGCCTATTGTCCATAAAGCAACGGTTTATACCCGTTGCCTTTGGCCCAATTTGCAACGGTTTATACCCGTTGCCTTTGGCCAATTTGCAAAGGTTAATACCCGTTGCCTTTGGCCCAGTTTGCAACGGTTTATACCCGTTGCCTTTGTCCCAATTTGCAACGGTTTATACCCGTTGCCTTTTGGACATAAAGTAATGGTTTTCTCCCGTCGCTAAATTCAACCACTCCTGTGTTGAAGACGGTTTTTACCCGTTGCTTTTGGACTTAACAACGGTTTTTACCCGTTGTTAATAGCTTATAATGGTGTAGTGATACAGGCATTTTTTCCATGATTCTCCGATCATCCTACTATCACCACAAGAAAACTCGAACCTCCAGATCATTCAGATCACCAGAAAAGAACCAAAACTCCATTTCTGGTCAAAACAGTAATGTACATCCATACCCAAGCTAAAAATTTTGTTTTTAGTTTTAAAAATCAAGATTTTGATTAAGCTTTCAAATTTTATACTTAGATTAGTGAATTAATATGTTTGAAAGTTAACATTAATCAAGCTTGCACTGTTCTTGAAGGTTTTCGGTGAGATTTTCAAACTTATTTTAACTTAAATAAATTTTAAAACTTACTGCATAACCAAACAAACAATATTTGTCTATATTCTAAACTCTAGCAGATCTTAGATCAAAAGATAAGGATTATGTTTGCAATCTGGATCCTAAAAAGCAAAGAACGGAGGTATTTTTAATTGAAGTAGGCATGCACACATTCATCCAAATATTCACAGATATTCCACATATAAATATACAAACTTACTTATCTATATCCACACAAATCATACTTATCACTGGAATAATCATGCAACCATGTTTTAACTTATGTAATTTATCAAAAATGTTACTCACCTGATTTAAAACAGAGACATCCTCTTTAATTTTGAAAAGCTTTTGAATTCTTTAAATCTTTTAAAACTTGAGTGTTGAGATGTTTAGAAACTAAAATGCTTTTGCTCCATGTCCAAAACTACATACATGCAGGCTTGATTTCTGGTTTAATTCCAGGTTTGAAAATGCTTGCATGCTGATGATTTTCAGATGAAAAAAATGCAGGCATTGATCACTTTTGTTTTTAGATTTAGTTTTTGATTTTTGAGGATGACAGGTTGTAGTATGAACTTGGAAATGATTACAGGGTTTATTGCTGAAAATTTCCAGATGAAATGCAGACATTTGATTTTCAATTTGGTTTTGAGGAGTGAATTACAAATCTTTGATTTGCTTTAGGTTGAAGAAGTGATACAGGTTTAAATGCAGGCTTTGATTTGAAACTGAACTACAGGTTGTTGTTTCTGGAAATTTTGGAAGTGGAGAAATGAATTACAGATCTTTGATTTACTTTTGAAGTGGATTTGCAGATTAAATTTTCAGATATGATTTGGTTTAGAGATGATTTCAAATTTGAAAAAGGGAGTTGTTTAAGTTTTTTTTCTTAGCTTATAATAAAATATAGGAAAAAGAGTGAAGGGGAAGAAAATATGGTTTATAAAGGCTGAAATTAATTTAACAAGATAAAAGAAAAAGATAAAAAAAAAATGACACTTGTCATATACCTTTGTTTATTAATTAAAACATGTATTTAGATAACTTAATTTGTTAACACTTGTTGTTTGATAACTTAATATATTAACACATGTCTCATAATTTAATTAGTTATATTTTTAAATGTTAATGAAAGATTAATACAAAATCAAGCTTAATGAATTAGTTAATTAGTATTTATATATGTATAAATAATTTTAAAAGAAATAGAAACCAATTATACTTATAAATAAAAAGTTTATACAAATATTTTAAAATTCAAACAAATATAAAACATATACATTGAATTTCAAAACTTTAAATTTAAATTCAAGTTCAAATTAAATTCAAAAATCTAATTTTAAAATATCAAGTTGTGTATATATATATATATATATATATATATAACTACCTATTAAATTTAAAAATAACAATTCTATATTCATTAAAAAATATTTATGGTTATGAAACCTAAGTATTTTAATTATTATTTGCAAATAACAAATTTAACAATTTTAAATGATTTATAAAAGAGATTATAAATCACTTCTATTATTAAATGAATTACGATCATATGCCATATTGTATTTTAAACTTATATATAAAATTTTCAAATCATATCTATCAAGTAATATTTAAAAAGAAATAAAACAAACCTTTTATTTAAAATTTAAAATTAAGCTAAGATATAAGCTTAAGCAATTTACATTTATTTTAAGTATTTACAAACCATATAGTTATAAATTGAATAACTTTGAAAAGCTTATTATTAATTTAAATCATAATTTCCAAATTATTAAATATATTATTAGAATTTGAAAATAAGACTTTATTTATTTATTAAATTCCAAATTAAAAATTATCTATAATATATACAAATATATATACATTATAGATAGAAACATTTATTTAGCTTTTAAAAGATAAAATCACTAATTAAATATTTATTTGGTTAGATTATTAAACCAATTCATATTTTTATTTATCAATATTATCAAATTAATTTAAATTTTAAATAAAGATTATTAAATTAATATTGCCAAAAATTCCAGGATATCACATTCCTTCCCCCTTAAAAGAATTTCGTCCCTGAAATTTAAAACAAAGGTAATTTAATAATCTCATTAAATATTTTAATTTTAAAACACAAGCATATATTAACAACCATATGCTAACAACCATAGCAACCAATTCACCGAAACAAACAAATTCAACTATCTAGGCAAAAATTCTGAATAGAATTTTCTCGAGTTTCCCAAGTATAACACCGCGATACTCGCTCTACAGAATCCAAACAATCAACACTACTAAGCTCCTACTCATCTAGATCTACCAAACTAAACAAGAAATCAGACTACAGACAAGCCTGACTCAACAAACAAATCTCCCAAAACAGCTGATTCCACAACCAGAAATAAATCACACACGTACTCCCTCAGAGATACGTGAAACACATCGAATTCCAGTTGTCCAAACTGGCAATTCAATCCAAAAGACCAAACACTTATCCAAAACAGAACACAGAAGAGATCCAAAACACCTCGGAGCTAGCTTCCCAACCTTACCCAATCTTATAGCTCCTAAAACCTGAGTAAGCTTATCCATGTAACGACTCGGTATTTTCAACCATTCGCATCCATTATAAGTGTATAGGTAGACACTCATGCCGGAATTGAATTGCTCAAAATACCGCGTTGTAATTAAAAATTTGGCAAATCTCAGAATATACAGTAAATAAAAATCACAGATCACAGACACAGAGTAATAATAATGCAGCGGAAGTAAAAGAGATAGTAGTTCATGAAGCTACTATGTAAATATAAGATACATCAGAGTTAAATAAGATACAACAGAAGAGTAACAGGATACATCAGGTACAAATCAGATACATCACTGAACCACTGGATACTGAAACAAAATAGATGGCTGGATCTTCAAGGAAAGCTCCAACGCCGAAGGTGAATCTTGAATGCTAACTCACTCAATCTGACCCGAGCGTAAAGCAAAACACAAAACCCTCGAGTCAGGACATAAATACTTATAAACTGTAAATCAACTCAAGTGAACAGTAACAAAATGCATCAGTAACTTAAAGGATGCTTGGGACCGCCCATCCTCTAAGGATCCGTTAAACTATTTACTATGTAGTAATATACGCTATATACGGTAGTGTCTAATCAGTAAAGTATAATCATATAGAAAATAGCGTTAAGGGGATGGTGAACCTTAACGCGGTCGGATCTTAAAACCAAAATCGTAGTGGGCTCGATATAAGGATATGACACGGCACGCGAGGCAATGCCAGGGTGGATACACCGTTTGCACTCCCGGACCGGTGGTGACGGCAAGCCAGCAGCTTCCGCCCACCTCGAACAATACCCCCGAATCAAAAGTGGCGCCACCGAATCGAATCACAACAGTAATAGAATGGTTTTCGATGGAGCATGCTCGATGAAAGGGTGCGACCCTTTGTGTAGCCCGGTATAGCTTCTGTTTTAGTCATATATGCCAACTCACGGGAGTTGGGTCCACGTAATATACCTCGAGAACGTCGCCACCATCCTACTTCATTCTGGAATCTCCACCGCGTACACAGTTGTTAAAGTGGTTTTCAGTATTGTCCGGCTATAAGACAATATCCGATCCCGGTCTCTTTAACAACCAATCGTTATTATAACCCATGGATATTTATTTCAAATAATTTATACTTTCAAGACCAAAATATCATACTCATTTCAAAACAATATCACAATTGTATCATTTCCATTTCAAAAATAATTCAATATTATATCATTCAAATAAAACCCAAATTTTCAAATCATTGAATATTTCTTTAAATTTATTAAACTTGAAATATTCCTTTAAATTATCATAGCATTTTGGAAATGTTACCTTAAGGAATCATAGCATTTTTGGAATGTACTACTTTCCACTTTACATTGTATATAATCAAAGTATTGATAAGCTTAAAATTTTAACATGTCAATTTATCATAGCCTTATAGTTAAGTAAACTTTCTTACTGTAATATACAATTTAAACCGAAATTCTTATGTTAAGTTAAAAGCACCTTATTAACTTACATTATTATTACAATGAAGAAACTTTATTATTTTAATCATTTAAAGTATGCCATTCACATAAATTAAAACTTGCTTATCAAATGTACGTTATCAACTTACATTTTATTATTACAGTAAGTAACATTTATCATTTTAATCAATTTAAAATACACCATTACATTGATTAAAATCTACGTGTCAAATGTACGTTTTAAATTTTATATTCCTATTACAATAATGAACATTTATTAATTTAAATCAATACCACACTACTTAAAACTTTACATGTTTCTTTCTTAATTAAAACTTTACATGTTCTTGCATTAATTAAAACTTTCATGTTCTCTCATTAATTAGGACTTTACACGTTTCTTTCATTAATTAAAAACTTATACGTTTCTTTCATTAATTAAAACTTATACCTTTCTTTCATTAATTAGGAATTTACATGTTCCTATCATTAATTAGAACACCATACGTTCTTTCATAAATTAAAACCTATACGTTTCTTTCATAAATTAAAACATATACGTTTCTTTCATAAATTAAAACCTATACGTTTCTTTCATAAATTAAAACCTATACGTTTCAGATTTATATTACCATTTCACAAATTTAACTAAACTTCCAGTTTATTTAATTTATTTAACATCTTTAGTTAAAACTCAAATTTCACATTTTCAAGTCAAGTTATATTTTAAAATTTCATTTTCAACAGTCATTTATTCAACCACTTAAATTTATAGAAAATCAATAATTCTTTAATAAATCACTTAAATTCAAATATAAATCAATTTCTCATATTTACCATTTTCTAAATAAAATTAAAGTCCATTTTATTCATGTAACTTAAATATCATTTTTAGTCAAAATTCCAAATTTCAAACATAAGTTATATTTCAAAATCCAGTTAATCCATTCATAAATTACATTTTTAACACATAGAAAAATCATAATTTATTTATTTTAAAACCTTTCAAAATCTATTTAAATCAAATTTCATAATTTTATATTTTTAAAATACTTAAAATATTCAAAGCACTTTATGGAATAACCACGGGTCTGTATATAGTTTTCTAACCTAGGTCAAGTGATACGGATATGTATCATTTCAATCCGCAGTTTAAAAGGTAAAAATCCGAGTTCTATCATTTCAAACCCGCAATCCCAAGTTTAAATAAATAAATAAAATAACTCAGGCCTATCATTTCAGCCCATAACATTTTTTCTAACAGGGAACTTGCCGTGTGATCATATACAGAAATAATATAAACAAAGTCAATATCACAATATACAGTCATATATCATATGTCAGGTGAAAATTAACAGTTTTAACATGGTAATAACATGGCATAGCATATCATATGATCATCATTAACTTGCATAAACATTTTACATTACTAAACACTTGTCATCAATCCACTTTTCATAAGTATATATGTCAAAGTGAGAAAGACTCGCCTTTTACAAAGCTAGAGACCAAAACAACATACAAGCACGACTCCAAAGGCACGACAAGCACAATTTCACGACTTTTGATTTGAGTTGAAAGATAGCCAAGATATGATTTTGTATCATCAACCCAAAACAAACCAGAAAATATATAAACATTCAACATAAAATAACATTGAAACAATTTTGAAATACAAAGCGAAATGAACAAGATAGATTGGACCTTGCTTCAACCACTTCAATGCTTGGCCTAAGGGACACTTATGCTTGGCTATGATGATGCTTTGGCTCAGGTATGATATCATATAGGCAAGGCAACAAGTGGAGATGAAGGGAATGAGGTAACAATGGTCAAAAACATTGTTTTTAGGCATGTAGGTTGCAATTTGAAGGGTTTGGCCACCATAGATGGCTCGGCCATGGTCATGGTTGGTGGAGTAGATGGTGTTGGAGGCATGGAAGAGATGTAGGAGTTTGTGGCTGCGGCTATGGAGAAGAGGCCGATCCAAACTTAGAAGAGAAACAAGGCAAAATTGCATAGAAAAGTAAGAAAAGTAGAAAGAAGAGAGGGATTTACCTAATTTTTTTTCTTCAAGGTGGAAGCCATGATTTTTAGGGTTTTGGGGCTTCAAAAATTCGTGAATGACAAGAGGAAGTCGGCTGCAAAGGATGGGGAAAGGAATGGCTAAGATGAATTGATGTATTAATGACAGAAGAAACTGCAAAAGAAACGGATAAAATGTTTTTTCCGTTTCTTAGCTCTTAACCCTTTCAAATTTCTCATATATATTTATATACATCCAAATAACTGAAAATAATTAAAATCTCAGTTAAAATTCGAAAATATAACAGATAAACAAAATATTAAAAATTAAATATTAATTAGATATGATTAAATAAGAAAAATAGCACAGAAAAATGAAAACTAGACTTAAGAATTAGAAATAACTTCAATACACTTTGGAAAAATTTACTTAAATTTAAATACATGTAAAATGAATAAAATAAAGTAAAACACAGCAAATAAAAGTGAGTGCATAAAATAAATAAATAAATTTTAATTATATATAATTAAAATAAGAAAATGGCTTAAAATTATAGACTGAGCTTTAAAATTAGAAATAAATCCAAATGAACTTTAGAAAATCTTCATGGACTGTAAAATATTTATAAAAAATAAAATAACAAAAAAATAAAAGTGCATTCACAAAAAAAAATTATTAAATATAATTTATATGAAGAAAATGGTAGAAAATTAGAAAACAGCCTTTAAAAATAGGAAATAAATACGGTAAATTTTGGAAAAATTCTATTATCATTTAAAAATATTTAAAAGTCAAAATATACATAATAAAACATATTATCACATAATAAAATAAAATATAACCAAGAAGAAGTAATTTATACAATTTAAAATAGTCATTGTTAAATAACCCTATATACGCACAATATTGTAAAGGGTATAACTTTCATAATTTACATCCAATTTCAACGAAACGAAAAGTGGTGTTCTTAGAATTTTATGTACTTTCATAATAAAAGAAAAAAAAAATTTAAACTTTTAAAATTTTAAGTTGAAAGTCACAGTTTGACTATTTTGACCAAAATCAGCATTTCAGGCAAATATTTCAACTTACACAAGTTTGGGGTTATAACTCATAAAAATCAAGATTATATTTAAATAATAAATTTAATCATTTCAAATAAGTAAAAATAAAAGTTTTTTTTTTAAACCAAAATTTTACATTAAAATAATTAAAATATACAATAAAATAATTACAAAATACAGGGTTGTTACAATCCAAAATCAGATCTCTGATTCAGATCCACAAAACTCTTCGGACGATCCTGGGCTGCCTACATCCTTTCTGATCAGCTCAACCCTTGCTGATGTCTCAAGAAACAAACTGCACCAAACCCAATCCACCAGAATGATCCTCCAAGATCAACCAAGACCAAGAACAAACTCCATTCATAACCATCAGAAGGAAACAAACTTCTCCTATCCGAAAAAGAAAAGCATATGCACTCTCAAACTGCTTCCGCTGCACAACTCTGATTTGGAGTAAATAAGAATGTTGATCATGAACACAAGCACAAACTGGACAACATAACCTAGAAAAATATGGTTCCACAAATCCATAAAGAAAAACTCAGAAATTCCTCCGAAACCTGAGTTGCTTCATCAACCTCTATCTCTAGGAACTAACCTTCAACTAAGCTGAACCACCGGTACCACTCTTGTAATCCTGGTCGATAAGAAAACTAAATCTCTAGATGCGGACAACCTCTGACTTCCATGAAGACATCCAGAAAAATCTCTAACAATCCAAGAGAACACTCAGCTATCGCAAGTCACTTTTGCAATCAATCCAGCCTAACATCCAAAGAAAATTGTTCCCTCTTTACCAATTAGAACAGCTTATGTTGGTCTTGCCAATCCATTGAAGAAATGGATCCACTCTCATGCTTCTGAACTCCACTCTCAGACACTACTAAGCCAGAAGACCTTTTGCCGACCTATAGAACACTACGAGTTGCACTGCTTACTCATATACCAAAGAATTCCTAATCCAAAGCTCTTCGAGAAACTCGGACTTCAAACCAAATAGAAACATCCTGCTGAACTCAGCCACAACATCGAAGCAGACCTACTTCCTTAAACTTGTTCCAAAGAAAACATCTTCGAAAATATCCATAGTCACTGCGTCTCAACACAAGGCTACTATTTCCTGAGGTATCAAGATACCATTATTCGCTTTTGCCTAACCGACAGATCCAACTCTACTCATCCAACTTGCACTACCAAGATGGACTCCAAACCTTTAAAAGGTATCCTTCAGAGATCGATGAAATCCTTACATCACTGCAAAGCTTACTCGAGACGATATTAGGTCTACAGTCTCGACAAATACACTTCCAACCTCAAACATTCAAACTCCAACCAATGTTAGTAGTCGTGTTACACACACCACTACCTCATCTACCTTTATAACTTATATTGAAAAACCTGAATAGGTAACCCAACAAATAGGTAGAAATATATATATATATATATATATATATATATATCGAAATTACAAATACGCTCTCTCAAGAAAGAAATCACTCCAAAGCCTAAGTATTCACTCAACCTAGCGCTCTGATACCAACTGTGACGACCCGAGTTTTTCTCCACAGAAAGTCGTGTCATCTTTAAGAAAGAAAGGGATAGAAAAGAGAAAAGAAAGAAGATAAAGAAGAAACAACACCTGAATCTCATCAGCGGAACGAATAAAGTATATTAATAACATAAGTATTACATAATATTCAACACCAATCAGAGTTACATAGCATATATATCACATACTAGACAGTTATAAACACCTGTCTAGTTATTACAACTCAATACAACTCAACAAAGAGATACCAACACAGAGAACACACAGCGAAAACTATATATCTAATGTCGAAGTCTCCTACTCCACTGCTCCTCCATAATTCGTCAAAGCTAACCTGAATCCCTTGGCTACTAGTAAAAATCTGAGTACCCAAGAGTTTAAGAAAACAGAAGATAAACTCCGAGTCAGACATGGGTCTGGTGTGAGTAACAGGTTGAGGTTGCTTAACTTTAAAAATCCTTTGAAAACAAAAGATATCACGTAAGACTTCTCACACATAAACATGGAAAAAAAATTACCTTACGCTAACCAAAACATTTGATAGGAAATCCGATGATATTATAATAGTGTCTAGGGTTTTCAAATAAATAAGAAACAGCCGAATTTGTTACATCTATTAAATTCCAGCTACCAGCCACAAAAGAGGGTAATACAATCAAAACCGTTGGCACTTATTAGATTTTGGATTCCATACAATGGCAGGGCTACTGGGGTACCGCCCGTCACAGTACGTGGCCTACATCACCATACCGAGGAGCCACCCTAACTCCCCTACAACACAAGGCTGGGACCATTCCTTACTGAACAGTCCCGAACAAGACAGCCCCGGCAGTTGTTGCAATCAACTGCCCCACACAGCCGAATATAAAGGGACTTCTAGACAGGGGTAAATCTCATCCTACTTGGGCATGACCTACTTAACCTTGCTACACCTTCCATGTTTTAGCCATTCCCGGTTGATGAGGCTTGAGGCTAAGATTACCTTTAGAGAACACACTCTTAGAATGCTCATCGTCCACCTGACGATGTTCTGAAAGCATTCAATCCATACAAGTTCGTTTCGGGTTCGAACGAAACCGAAGGCATTATCTCGTTACACTCATTTTGGAATCACCCTCGGAGTTAACGACGATAACCCTTGCACTCTGAGTCTCCATCTTCACTTAAGATTCACGACCTATCGTTAATTTGGATCGATGTGGTTTCCAGATATCCAAATATGGAAACCCGATCCCGGTCTCATCGAAGTCCAAAACGCCATCTTTTAGGTCCAAGTTATTTTAAAGTTTAAAACAATTCAATTCAATATTATCTATATACACACAGATAGATAACTCACAATAGATAATCAACATTATCATCATAACAGATAATTTATATTATCATCACAAATAGATAATTCATATTATCATCACAAACAGATAATTCATATTATCATCACAATGCAACCAAAGCATCTATATCACACAACATCACTTATCTCATATCCGAGGTCTCAACTATTGAGGGCAATCAATATCAATCAGCATTCATAAGCAATGACTTATTAATCACCATCCCGTAATTAACTTAAAATGAATTAAATTAATTATTTCTTCCCCAATTAATTTAAAGTAAATTAAATTAATTACTTTCATCCATATAAATCTTGCTTACATATCCATTAATTAATTACAAATCAATTAATTAATTACCCTCAAATAAATCACCTTAGTTAATCACCCTCGATTAATTATCCTTTAATTACATTCAAGTAATTAACCTCTAATTACTTTCACAAATTAATTATTCTAAACCAAATTCAGTAATTAACCTTTAATTGCTTTATTAATTAATTAACTATAATTAATTACATTAATCCTTAATTAATTACATTAATTAATTCCTTCATTGATCACTTATTATTGATTAGTTAATCTTAATTAATCAATCCTTAATTACATCATTAATTATATAAATTAATGATCCTTAACTATTTTTATTTATAATTACCCTATTAATATTAATTACATTAAGTAATTAATCATCAATTAAACCATATTGATTAATCATTCTTGATTAATCATATTCAGTAATTAACTACCTTTATTTACTTCATTAGATAAATTAATTATTCCTTAATTAATTATCTTTAATAATTAATCTTTAGTTAATTATATTTATTAATCCCCCTAGATTGATCTCATCAATTAATTAATTACATTTAATTAATTACATCCCTTAAATATCTTCAAATAACTTTATTAACCAATTCTTAATTAATTACACTAAGTAATTAATTATTAATTACTTCCACTAAGTCATTATCTTAATATTTATTTACACAAAGTAATCCAAAACTCTTCCATTACCCAATTATTCTTCAATTTAATTACATCCAGTAATTATCTTCTTAATTACTTTACTAATTAATCATTCTTTATTAATTACATTGAGAAATTACCTCTTAAATTATCCAGTGATTATCTTAAATTAATTAAACTTAATTAATTAACTTAAAACTAATCAAAATAAACTTAATTAATTACAATTAGTAATTAATTTCTTAATTACTTCCATTAAGTAATTACACTTAAACAATTATCAAATGATTATCTTAAATTAATTAATCTAATTAATTATTAAAAATTAATCACATTAATTAATTATTAAATAATCCTACGTTAATGATCTTCATTTACCATTAACAAATCTTTAATTACTTCTCTAAAGTAATTAACTGAGATTAATCATTATTAATTATAAATTAAATTATCTATACAACCCATTAATTAATCTCGAATTATTTAATTAATCAAGTGTTAATGTATAACTTAATTAATTGTTAATTCCTTGATTAATAAATTTCAAATCATTAATTTTAAATCAAATCTCATCTAATTAATGATTTCTTAATTACAAATTAATTTAATCTTAATTAACTTACTTAATCCTTTAATTAATTAAGTAAAATCCTTAATTACTTAATTAATTAACCAAATCATTAATTAATTAAATTAATTAATTATCCATCTTAAATAACTTAATAATTTAATGAATTACATAACATTAAATCCTAATTAACTTTAAGATAAATCTTAATTTTATTAATGATTTAATTATCATTAACAAAGCATTTTAATAACAATTTGCTTTAAATTTACCTTTAAATTTCATTTTAAATTTAAGATTTAAAATGAAAACAATTTTAACTTTAACAAAGTTAACAATTCAAAAACCTTTTAACTTACATGTTAAAGAAAATACTTGTCTTATAAAAGAATTTTAAAAGAAATTTAAACCAAATACATTTTAAAATTTCAAACCATATTTGAACATTCAAAGTTGTTTTAAAACATTTAAATCCAAAATCTTTATTTACTTCAAACTAGAATTCCAACTATGCTTTGGATTCAGATTTAAACTTAAATTTAAAATCTTGTTTAAATCTTATTTTTAAAACCACTTATAAAATACTTTATCATTCAAACTTAATTACAACATTTGAATTTATAAACTTTATTTTCTTTTCAAAACTTAAGATTCAAATTCAATTTGATTTCAGATTTAAAAATTCAGATTTAAACTTTGTTTAAATCCTTCCTTTATAATTTAAAACTTCTGTTTTAAATTTTAAAACAGAACAGTTTTTTAAAACCTGTTATCTAACACTTCCCCGAGCCACCTAAAGTTTACTTCGAATCTAACCTCATACAAACTCGAGCAAACTCATCATTTACACGAGAATCCCTCGAGACAAAACTCCATACCAACTTTCCACTAAACTTCACCCAAAACCAGATATGCACTGTGCATATGCACAGACCAGCCTCCCTCTCCGATCATCCACGATGAACTTAACAAATCAACGACCATCTCCAGATCAATCTATGATCACCGAATCTTCACCATACACTCGAATAAAAAATCGAGTAACACAAACCCAAACAGGAACCAGAACCCAAACTTGTACCCACTTCAAAACCTAGAAACACCACCACCATCACCACAACTCCGACCACCGTAGCGACTGCAATTCCGGCCATAGCTTCGATAGCTCTCCAACTTCAATCACCCAAAATTCTACTACACTCGATTAACAAGAGAAGCCGAGTTGATCAAATTAGTTGAGAAAACCAAAACTAGGGTTAAAAATTTATATTGATCAAAAATCAAGCTTAATGAATTAGTTAATTAGTATTTATATATGTATAAATAATTTTAAAAGAAATAGAAACCAATTATATTTATAAATAAAAAGTTTATAAAAATATTTTAAAATCCAAACAAATATAAAACCTATACATTGAATTTCAAAACTTTAAATTCAAATTCAAGTTCAAATTAAATTCTAAAATCTAATTTAAAATATCAAGTTGTGTATATATATATATATAACTACCTATTAAATTTAAAAATAACAATTCTATATTCATTAAAAATTATTTATGGTTATAAAACCTAAGTATTATAATTATTATTTGCAAATAACAAGTTTAACAATTTTAAATGATTTATAAAAGAGATTATAAATCACTTTTATTATTAAATGAATTAAGATCATATGCCATATTGTATTTTAAACTTATATATAAAATTTTCAAATCATATCTATCAAGTAATATTTAAAAAGAAATAAAACAAACCTTTTATTTAAAATTTAAAATTAAGCTAAGATATAATCTTAAGCAATTTACATTTATTTTAAGTATTTACAAACCATATAGTTATAAATTGAATAACTTTGAAAAGCTTAATATTAATTTAAATCATAATTTCCAAATTATTAAATATATTATTAGAATTTGAAAACAAGACTTTATTTATTTATTAAATTCCAAATTAAAAATTATCTATAATATATACAAATATATATATATACACATTATAGATAGAAACATTTATTTAGCTTTTAAACGATAAAATCACTAATTAAATATTTATTTGGTTAGATTATTAAACCAATTCATATTTTTATTTATCAATATTATCAAATCAATTTAAATTTTAAATAAAGATTATTAAATTGATATTGCCAAAATTTCCAAGATATCACAATTCAATTTCCTAGTATTATACGCCAACATTGTTGTATACGCATGAATTGTTCAAGCAAACAGTCGGGATCATTTCAGAACTATGCCCAAGCTACGCTCATTTCAGAAATGCCCATTAGCAGCGCTCGGTTCGGAACTAAATGCTTCATTCAAACCGAGTGCTTGCCTTCAATTCAAGCGCTCAGTTTACAACTAAGTTTTTTCACTCGGATCAAGCGCTCGGTTCAGAACTGAGTGCGTTCGCGCTATGTCAAGTGCTCGGTCTAGAACTGAGGGACTGATCCCAAGACTGCCATATTATAACTCTTGCATATGCTGTTTTCATGCTCAGTTTTTAAATTGACCGCACGCTGGCTCAAATTGTTGTGAAACTAAGGGGGTTGTGTTTCAATGCTCCATGTGTTGTGGTCATATTAAAGACCTGTAGATTCTACTAAGCTTCCTAAAATTAAGGAACTTCTTGATAGAGTAGATTCAAATTCATGTATTTATGTACCTCTTATGATTTATACTTTATTTGCTTTCAAATAAAGTTTAAAAGAAGATTTTAACATTGGTTTAATTTATACATTCATATTGGTCTTTTAGCCTTTGTTAGCAATTTTAGATGTCACTATTGGAGTGTAATCATTAATGTAGTAAAAATGAATTTGACCTAATGGTGCTTGGTTGCAATAAAATTTGTTTTTTCAACGTGATCTAGTTCTTAGATGTGTACTTGAAGCGACAACACAAGTTATAACATACCTTTGAATAGCAAGATGATAATCTTCTGAATGATGATATTATTGTCTGCGTCCTTGATGTAGTTTCCGATTGGGTATCAAACACTCTTAAAAAATGTGCCTACGTGAAACAAGATAAAGCATAGTCAACCCTCAAAACAGAAAATATACTATTTTGTAATTCTTTAAATTAAAGCAATCAAAATACAAAATAACAAAAACAAATGTCTTAGTATAGTTAAAAATAAGACAGACTTGTTAAAAACCTGACTTTCCATTGTAATAAAGTAAAACCATTTAGTTATGTACACTGACAATGATGCACACTGAGAAGAATCCGTATAAAAAACAAGTTATTATTAAGACACATAAGATGTACCCCTGGTATTTCAAATTCATAAACAATGTTAAATTATCATCAAATAGAGAAAATATAATTTAACATGTTCAAATTTCGCGATTATAGTTGCCTATAATAATTTTAATAGTTAAATTTTTGTTTTGCGTAGTCTACTTCCATTACAATGAGCAAATGAGTTATTTTCACCCATGGTGCATAAAGTCATCGAACTTAAAATATAGATTATTCATTGGAAAATATTACTGTATTTACCTTCAAGCATTTTTGTGTGTGTGTACATACATACACATTCACATTTTTGAGTATATAACTTTAAGGATTCAGGTATCTGAAACATATAAAAATTAACTACTTGCTAAATTACTACTTCATTAGCTAGATGCGAAATAAATTTTGTAGAAATATAAGCTGACTAAAAAATACAGTGTAATTACTGGACCAAGAAAAGAGCTTATATATGTAAATACAATAAAATGTTTGAAGCATGTGTTGGATGTACCTTTTTCTTGAGACTCACAGTCTTCCAAAACTGTGAATGGTATATATGTGCATATACACGAAACAATCTCTTAAGAATTGTCTTTACAACTGCCTTGAAATTCTAAGGAAACGGTGTTCCCACAGATAGAGATTAAGTAATCGATTTGATGAATTTCAGACTCAAACATAGAAATTTGGATTTTTTACGAAGGCTATACCTAGCTTCCATGGGAATATGGATTCATCATCAAGCTGAACTTCAATCCAGTCCATTAAGTTGTCAAATTTAGGAACGTAAACATATTAGACAATGAAATATATATATTTGAAGACTTGCTAAATGTGTAGGGGTACTCAATTTTATATGAAAATATCCTAGAAGCATGACTAATTTAACAAAATTCTTTGGATTAATAAAGAATGAAGAAATTTGCAGTTGCATAAACAATGGGGTAGTTTATACATTCTTAATTAATTAAATTTGCCGGCATTAAGATCACTAAAACATAAGAGCTCATTTTTTAGGATTTTAGAGTTAGACCGCTGACCACAGAGAATGGACATTGATTATCAAATCATTGTTGTTCTACTTAATGTTTTTTAATCCTACTATATAATGAATGTCCAACCATTTTCCAAAAAAACAGAATAAAGTAAAACAGTATATCAGTATGCATACTTTGACCCTGCAGTCATTATAGGACAGCTTTTGGCAGTGTAGAATTCAATAGGTGTAACGTATAAAAGATTCTCCTGATTGAAGAAATCTATGGCTGTAAAGGTAAAAATAAACTATTTTTATGATTTGGATCTATTTCTAAAGAAAGCATACGAATGAAATATGCCTAACGTTTGTAAAACATAATACTTCAATTTGAAAATATTTGCCTTGCAACGGTAAAATATAATAATTATATACAAGTGTGTGTGTATTTTGAAAATTGGTTCTTTTATTAATAACTAACAAATATAATACAAACATAATACATGCATTAAGTCGATGCGACAAACATAAAACACAATTATCCATACATTCACAATCACCTACATCCACCGAACCCACCAAAACTAGCCCAAATACAAAATGTATAAAAAGAAAACCATAACTACAAATTTATGCAGCCGCCATTCTGTTTTCTAATTCTTCCTACACAGTGACTAGTTAACGTATATTATTAGGTACCTTCTCCAAAACGAGAGTATAAATACTTCTAAACACACAGTTAGCAGCAATGATCTGCCATCTACCCCATCTTTGCTTGTATCTAGCTAAAACACTTTCCATAAAACAACTATACTTGTGCATACTAATATAGAAAGAATGCTTGTACTTCAGTGAGCCTACATATATTTTAATCAACCTTTATCAGTACTATGGTTACCTTCCACTTCAATGCTGTGTAATATAAGTCATCATGACATCTCTCACAGTGGCCTTTAGGAAACAGCAGTAAGTATATATAGTTCTGCAACTGGCGCAGTCCCCTATCCTCGTCACAGTATAAGATCCCAGTGTTATAAATCAAAACATAATTGTAAACTAAAGCCTATCAATCCATTTACGAGTCTATGGTGGTTTAGGGATAAGAGAGCATAAAGACATTGTTGAATCCCTTATACCGAAGTGCAGTAATTTCATGTGATACTCCTCGAGCTCCTCATTCTTCTTTTTGGTGGAGTTGCAGGAAGTTTAGAATTTTTTTGCCCTTGCTTTTGTTCGTATGCTGGGTTTTCATATATCATACTGGAGAAATCTGTGTTATCCTCTATTGATGGTACTTCTTGTATATTTTACGCAACTCTCTATAAATTGTTGGTACGAATCTCCAAAATAATCGTCGGCTTCGCTTAGGGCCTCTGAGCTAGAGAATTCCTTTACATCTTTTGCTATCACTCGGTCATTCTCAGAGATCTTTGGAGATATTTCCATTTGTGAACGCTGATCCATTAGAACAGTCATAGAAGGAGATTCGCTGGGTTGAAGCAATGTCATCTTTCTCTGTGTGTGTGTGTATTTGTGTGTCAAAGACACACACACGCATGTACATTAAATACCTTTTTAAAAGCAAATAGTCGGGTCTGGTAACCCGTCTGATTACACCAACACCACCCGGTCATTCAGCCAAAGTCGACTTGCACCAGCACCTTCAACCAGGTCACTCACTCACCACAGACCTTCGTCTCGCAATCAGGTCACTCATGCAGTCAGTGCACTCCAAATCTCAACTACCAGCTTTTATGTCCACACCTTGCGGTATTGCCTCGTTAATTTCAACATCAAATCTTCTTCATGTACATCTGCTGTATACATGTAAATCTACCCAGATTCTAGTACCAATACACCTGCCGTGACAACGCACATAAGCATACCAACTTCGTCACAGTTCAACATCATGTATACCTGCCCGAACAAGTATCATTCTCGGCTGACATTCCTCACATATTGCCCACCTGCTCCATTGATACTCATGACAACGAATGCGCCAATGCATCGCAATCGCTAAAAAATATACGACATTAGGCATTTCATTCCTTGCTTGATGCAATGGGTCAGTTATGAACTGTAAAATGTAATGCAGCAGGCCGATACATGGATGTGGACATAAACTCGATCTTGATTGCACAAATAATCAAATTAAAGTGGACATTCCATGATGAGTCTAAATTGTAATCATGTTTGTTCTTTAAAAAATGGATATTTACGCAAACTTATAAACAAAATTGAAATAAACATGGAAAATTATAACTTTAGCTTATTAATAATATTGGATATTTAAAAAGTATGCAAAAAGGTAAATACAAACAAAATAAAAGAGAAAAATGGACATATGCTTCGACGATTTAGCTTAAATGCTACTTTTTTAATTTCTATATATAAATGAAACTTATTGAAGTGTGTTGATTATAAATATAATATCTAGAACAACATGGTTTAAATTAAAAAATACCATAACCGTGGCTATGTAATAAGGTAAATTAGTAATCTGGAGATTAATAATAAAATAAATTCCCTTTTTAGATGTACTATTAAATATCATTAAATATCAATCTATGGTATCTAGAACCATTAATAAGTACTACTTCTCACATCCCTAAATACAAATTGCTCTAACCTACCATGAATTTTAACCAACTTATGCCTAAGGCCAACAACATGCCGAAACCATTCATGGAAAAATAGGATTACGTCCTCAAAAAAATAAAGTCATTAAGCACAAAGCTAGGCCCGGCCCTAGGGGTAGGCGGGCTAGGCAACCGCCTAGGGCAACTGACAGGTAGGGGGCAACGGCGAAGGTGGTGACAAATATGATTCTCTTCCTAGGTAGCTGATGGTGAAGAGGATTTCCACAATAAAAGATTTTTGAAAAAAAAACTTACAAATTAGTTAGTCCATAAATGTAAATGAAGTAGCAGATTATAAGTCAAGGAAATTGCTGGATTTGAGACAAAAAGTAGGGTATAATACCTATAAAATAAATTGAACTTCAAACAGTAAACAAAACCTGAGTAACAATCAAAGTTCGATGTGAATAAATTTTTGAACATAGATTCAAATTGGAAGTAAAAGAATAATTTGAATTTGAACTAAATAATATACCTGGAGGAATCTAGATGCGAATGAAGATTGAGGATTTAGAGCTTATGAAGAGGAATAGGGATTAGGTACGAAATTGAGGAGAGTGAGATCAAGGATTGAATTTTGAGGGCTAGATTTCTTCTGAATGTTTTGTTGAAGTATAGAGAGAGGGGCTGCCTTTTTTTCCTGAGTTAAATTATATCATCGCCAACCGCGTGAAATTAGCCCGCCTTAGATAACTACATTCGGTTTCTTTTCATTTAACAGCACTTGGCTACTTAATGCTGTACCAAATTGCCATCAAAGGCGCATATTCTTATAGCAACTCCAAAGTCATTAAGGTTTCAACCAACAACATCAACATCTATGGCACAAGCATAAGCATCGTCGTTCAAACCATCAATCGTTCATGGTATAAGCATTTGCATTATCACAAACTAATCCAACATTAGATTCAGTCCAACAGAGAGTAGTAGAAGCCGAGGCAAGTATAGAGGTTAGGCTATGCTTACCAAAGGCAGAGCAACTTGAGCCTAAGATACACGGTCCAATGGCAATGCCAGCCAGCAAGGATGAAAGTGGGTTCGCAAAGGGAAGCAATGCAGTCACATTAGATAGATCATCATATGGGACAGTAGATACCAATTCGGTGGACACTAACAGATTTCTAGGAGCGGGAGACAACCCGCATGCAGTGGGAACGGCGGAAAAGGTGTAGCCAGAGCGTGTTAGAGAGGCAGGTAGATCTAGATCAGAAGGTATGGCTTGGGTCAAAGGTGATTGCGCAGGCAAGGGTTTTTTCTTCTTTGGCAAGATTAGACGAGGCGAGGCGATGAAGAGAAGGGATGGACGGAGGAAGTGATGTGGAGGAGAAAGAGCGCGATTAGACAAAAATCGAGCGAAAAGGAAAAATAGCCAAATGAGGAGGAACTGTCGGCATTTAAAAAAGAATTTAAAACAAGGATTTGTTGCGATTAGACACTCTTTAATGATGGAGAAAACTTAATCTAGAGATGCTACATGTAGTACTATTAATCTATAGAATAGACGAGGTAAGACAGCTACATGTATTTGTTGAGCAAACCCAAGATACATTTAATATACTTAGTCTGTCGTGAAATGGTAGGTATGGGTGGATAACTCTTTCGATTTATTGAGCAAACTCAAGGTCAAAATGAGATTAGGACAAGAAACCACGGGTTAGGACTTTAATACGATACAATCGATAAGGAGTTATTCATTGTCTATGAGGCTATGACTTGTTGAGAAAACTCAAGACCAAAATCACAAAACAAACAAGTCCTAACACCCACTAATGAAGTCGAAAGACTTCTATATTTCATCCTAGGTTTGGAGCAAACATAAAAAATTAGTATGAGCTTATTAGTAAAATAAGACATAAAGTTTAACCATACTAATATTATTAGAACATTTATTATGAAATTGTCCTAATCTACAAATTTAAAACTTGCAGAAATATATCTACACCCAAATTGTTTTCTAAAAATAATAAACTTACCGGACCCAACTGTGTTGATTGCCTAAGAGTGATTAAGATAGCATTGACTTATGACCATCATTGGTTGTCGACGATTGCACCTCCAAAAGAACAACCCACTGATGATGTAGGCCCTGAACTAAGACTTGTTTATGATAAACAGGTTCAGACCTAGAGATCACCTAGGTTTTTGTGTTGTCTACGTTAGATAAGATGTTGCAGAGGCAACACAAAACATGTCTACCCATAAGATTTCTGATAGTGTCAAATCTTTTTTTGTTGAGCAATCCTGTGCCGCAGGGTATGAATTTTTAAAAAAACTATTCAATACCAAAATAACAAGGAACGGAAAGTGGAGGATTGCATTTTAATAATGAAAGGTTATATTGATAGACTTGCACGATTAGATATATCAACAAGTAACAAAATGCAAGTAGACTTGATCCTTAGGTCTCTTACTCCCTAGCATGAGCCGTTTATATTAAACTATAATGTGAACTAGTTGAATATAAGCATTATGGAGCTCCTCAATATGTTAAGGTCGGTTGAGTCTTTGTCCAAGGATCAAGGGCCATACTTGTTGTCAAAGGGAACGTGTCATCTTCGAAAGGTTCGAAGAAGCAGAAAATGGTTAACGAGAAAAATAAGAAGACTGCTGCAGACAATGTTGAATATCATCATTGCCACAAGAAGGGTCAGTGGAAACGAAATTGTGCAGAGTACTTGAAGATCGTTAAAGAGAAGAAGCAAAATGATTTTACCGCTCCTTTAGGTATATCTATGATTCAAAATTGTGTTATAATTAATAAATTATCTTGAATTTCAAATACAGGATTTGGAACTCACATCTGCAATTCATTATAGGGGCTTAGAAATTGGCATCGCATGGAAAAGGGAGAAAATGAGGCTTCCAGTTGCTGATGGTTCTATTGTAAATCCAACGATGGTTGGAGATTTACATTTGAGTTTGCCGAGTGGATTTTTTTATATTAAATAATTGATGTTATGTAAAAGAATTTATTTATAGAGTTATTTCTATGTCTAGATTATCTGAGACTAGTTATCCTTTTCACTTTGCTGATAATTTTATGAACATTATTTTAGATGGTAATAGACTCTATGATGGTATGCTAGATAATATCATTTATTTTATCATTTCAAACTATGTCTATTTTATGAGTAATCTTTGAATAAAGATATAAATAAATTTATCTTTTGGCATTGTATGCTAGGTCATAATAGTGAGAAACGACTGCACAAATTAAAATCAAAGGTTTTCTCCCATCATTTGATTCTGAATTATTTGACACATGTGAGTCGTGTCTCATGGGTAAGATGACCAAACACCCCTTCAATGGAAGCAATGAAAGAGTTGATGAACTCTTGGGCTGCTACATATTGACGTATGTGGTCCAATGCCTGTAATTACAAAAGATAATTTTTTTATTTTGTAACATTCACCAACTATTTGAGTTAGAATATGTGCATCTTGTGAAGAACAAATTTGATGTCTACGAGAAATTTATTGAATATAAGAATGAGTTTGAAAATCAGAGGAACCGAAATATCAAAATACTTCGATCCTATTGAGGAGGTGAGTACGTTGAAAAAGAATTCCAATGATACTTAAAAGATAATGGCACTGTTTCTTAGGTTACTCCACCATATACTCTGTAACAACGGTGTTTGGAGCAAAGGAATCGAACCTTGTTAGATATGGTTCGTTCCATGATAAGTAAGGCTGAGTTACCTCAGTCTTATTGTAGATATACTTTAGAAACCACAACGCATATTTGAATTTTATGCTTATTAAATCTGTGCCTAAGACACCATATGAGATGCGGTGTGGGAAGAAAACAAACTCAAGTATTTGAAAGTGTGGGGTTGTCCAGTCCATGTTAAAAATGTTGGTCCAAATAAAGTCGAGGCAAGGTCGATTTGTGTAAAATTATAGGATATCCCAAAAACTCAATGGTATATACGTTCAACAATATCGAGAACAAAAGATTATTGTTACTCGACATGCTGTCTTTTTAGAAAAAAGAATTTCTATCAAAGAAATTAACAACAAGGTTGTAGACTTGGATGAGACCTAAGAAATTAACACCGAGGCTGAAGCAGTGGAAGAACCAAGTTTACCCATGTACGAAAGTACGCAACCTATTAAAAGGACTATTGGGAATGTCACGACCTATTTTTTCGACCTTCGAAAATCGACATCAAAATGTCCGCTGTATTACATGCCGAACAATCGAATGCCGGAAATAGCAGATCGTTAGGGAAAGAAGAAAGAGGTAAAAGAAGAAACTAGGAAACAATATCAGAATCTCACAATCGCAGCAGAACAATATATAATAAATAGCAATTGATCTTTATAGAAAAAGGAACCATGACCGTTTTAATACATTACATCATCAAAGTACAATACATCAATAGAACAATACTGGTAGTTATAGTAACTTGTCCTTACAAAAGCTGACTATACAGCTTATAAAGCACAGTGGAAACTACACCAAGTATGTGTGATATGTCTCGTCATCCAGCTCCTCTCCTGAGCTCCATTCCATCCTATCCTAAATCTATAATACTCGGTCTGACCCGAGCATTATAATAAAATAACACCCAAGTCAGTCTGGAAAACCAATGTGAGAAATCACACTCAAGTTGAATTATTAAAGTTTCAAAATTCTTTGAAAATCCAAAATTATATTTGGGTCCAGATTTGATTGTCGGTTATTTAATTATCAAACAAAACAATCAATTCAACCAAGTACTCTATTTCCACTGAAATTCTTTAGTCTCATTAAATTTAGATTTAAATAAGTTAAATCTTTATCCAAAAATATATACTTAAAAACATTTAAAATAAAGCTACTTAAATCACTTTATTCAAATAATACTTATTAAATTCTATACTAATTCTCCAAGTAAAAACTTTAGCCAAAAACTACTTTTAAAATAAAAGGTATTTTATAAATTATAAATATTTAAAAATTATCCTTTTAAAATCATAATAGTAATTTAACCTTTAAAAATAATTAACTACTATAACTAACTCAATTTATAAATACTTGAACAACTAAATAATAAATTTTCTAAAAAACATTTTTGTAAACATTTTTAAATTTTTAATTTATTCTTAAAAATCTTTTCTTTAAAATATACTTAACTTTCCATAAAAATACATTTCCACTTCAATAAAACGGGACTTCCCATTTATAAATCCTTCTCGATTTATCTCTAGCATAAATTTACGTTCCAACTCCATAAATTTCCTTTCCTACATTTTTAAAAATAAAACCACTATTTATTTTTAAAACGAATTACCATCTCCTTATAAATTCCCATTGTGAATTTATAATTTCAAATTATCCACTGATAAATATTTCACTTTATTTATAAACCCTGTTTGTTAGTCCATAATCTCATTTTCCTTTTAATCACTAGTTCAAACACTTAATCGATTTTCTAAATTAATTCCATTTTAAAATTTATTTCTTGATTTACCCAAATTACCCAAACCCCCTGATTTCAGATTCACTTCCCTTTTCTGATTTAAAAACTTGAATTTAAAAATAAATCATTTTATTCTAAAACAATATCGCTTAAGTCCTTAAGAACTCTTTTATTTTCATTTATTCAAAAACCTCAATTTTTCCATACTCAAAATTTAATTAATAGGGTTTTAAAAATCAACTTTTACCTTTTTCCCAAATTCATTCTTTTAAAATCCGAAAAGCAAAGAGCAATAAGCTCATTTTATTGACTTAATCAAATTACAACACACACCAACAAAACACAAAATTACAAGCAATTGCAGTACATTTTTGACAACAGACTAAACTAAATATAATCACAATACAAATACACTTTACTGAAAAGAAAAATTGACAACTAACTGTTACTACAAATGAACCATAATACAGTCATCAACATATCATCATGCTTTCTTCTAACCAATCATCCACTCCAAGCCATGATAACAGAATTATCATACTTCACTTGCAAATTCAGGCATCATGCTATTAAAAATCCAAGCATCAAAAAAGCAGTAGTTGCACTTTAGTTACAAACTGATTGCAAATCTCTAAGAATGCTACCATGAATGGAATTATAGAGTTGAGAGGAGTTTTTAACATCAATACCAAACACTCTATTGTTCCTTTCTGTCCACACAGCATACACCAATTTCTTAAGCAACTTTAGGAGTAGATTAGTCATTCTAGTCTTCCATCTCGTAGCCTTAAACACATTGAACCACTCAATAGCACTGACTTGTGATGGTTTATAGAAACCACCATTTGATAGAAGTCTAAACCAAATCTGATATACAAATGTACATTGAAAGAACAAATGAGTATTTGTTTCTTGTTCTGATCTACAAAGAACACAAATATCATCTGATATTAAACCCAATCTACATAGTTTATCCTTAGTATTCAGAGCATTTGCCATCACCTTCCATAAAAGTAGATTTTCTTTAGCACTTCCACCAGTATTCCAGATTCTTGAATGCCAAGGAAAATACAAACTGTTACCACAGAGAGATTTGTACACAAGTTTAATTGAATGTTGCTTTCCTTTATCAGACCAAATCAGAACATTTCCATTATTAATGATGGAATTATTTGAAATAATATTCCAAAGTTTCCTGAGTTGAACAGAACTAGAATAAGGAAGAACAATTGTATCACCCTGAATAAAATCATCAACTATAGCTGAATCAGGTATACCAGAGTTGCATCTGAGATTATAGTCCACAACAGAACTTAATATCAGACCTTTACTAGCCCAAGGAGAATGCCAGAAAGAAAGACCTTTAATTAAAGAATAATTACATTGCAACAGTGGTATGAATGTCTGCCTAAGCTTAAGAATGCTTCTCCAACTCCAGCTGCAGTTCTGAGGAATATGCATTGTCCAAAAATTCTTTTTACCAATTAAATTTTGATTTACCCATTGTGACCATAAATTGCCATCAGATTGAAAGATTTTATTGAAGTATACTGACATTGCTGCCTTATTCCAAAGAAATATATTTGTTATACCAAGACCACCATATTTTTTTGGATCAAACAGCTTTAAAAAAGAAATTGGGATGAGTTTCCTTGAGAAAGGATCACCATGCCAAAGAAATTTATTGAGAGCACCAGATATCATGTTGATCACCTTGACAGGAAGTATATAATGCCTTGTCCAAAAATTAGTCATAGCAACAGCAATAGATTGAACAATTGTAAGCCTACCAGCTTGGGAAAGCTTATCAATAGGCCAAATTCTAAGTCTTTCAATTATCTTTTCAAAAAGAGGTAAGCAATTATGTTTAGTGATTCTGGAACTCAAGATAGGTAAACCCAGATAATAAGAATTCTTAGGCAATTCTTGTAAGCCAGAGAATTCAATGATTTCTTTCCTTTGAATTGTATTTAGACCAGCAACCAAGATATTAGATTTCTGAAAATTTATTCTCAAGCCAGTAATAGAATAGAAAAATTCCAGAGATGATGTGATACTTTGAATATTGATGGAAGTGGGCTTAGTAAAGATAATAAGGTCATCAGCAAACAAAAGATGAGTGATAATAGGATTTTTACATTTGGGATGAAGCTGCAACTTTTTTTTATCAACAAGATCCTTCAGAATGGAATTCAAAAGCTCCATAACAATAATGAACAAATAAGCAGAAATTGGGTCACCTTGTCTTACACCTTGTTTGCCCTTAAAATAACCATACAAACCACCTTCTCTAGAAATAGAAAACCTTGGTGAAGAAATACATGTGTAGATCCAGGCTAAGAAAGGTTTTGGAAAGTTCATTCTAGACATTATAGCTAAAATAGATGGCCATGCAATAGAGTCAAATGCTTTTTTAATATCAAGTTTAAGCATACACCTTGAAGAAATATTAGCTCTCTCATAACCATACAACAATTCTTGTGTCAAGAGAACATTATCACTTATTGATCTACCAGGAATATAAGCTGCTTGATTATTTGAAATGATAGAAGGTAAAACTGTTTGCAATCTATTTGTCAAAATTTTTGAAATAATTTTGTAAATAATATTGCAACAAGAAATTGGTCTAAAATCAGCAACTGAAGATGGATTTTTAATTTTAGGAATCAAAGAGATTGCTGTTGCAGCAAGACAATCAGGGAGTTTATTATGAAGGAAAAAATATTGGATGGCCTTAACAACATCTGATCCAATTATTTTCCAACTCTTCTGAACATAATGAGCATTAAATCCATCCGGTCCACCACAACTATTACTGTCTAAACTGAAAACTGCAGATTCAATTTCATTCACAGAAATGGCATTAATTAACTCATTTGATTGATTGGTAGTAATGGTAGGGAGGTTGATGTTAAAAAGAGACTTTATATCAGGAGTGAATAAATTGGAAGGTGCTAAAATAGATTTAAAATACTGCACAAAAGCCTCATTTATCCCATCAAAGGTATTAACCATGTTACCAAGCATATCCTTGATCTGAAAGATATATTCATGATTCCTCTTGACCTTTAGAAAATTGTGGTAGTACTTAGTATTCCTATCAGCCTCTCTTTCCATTCTCAAATGAATCTTTTGCTTGAGTGAAGAAACTTCCTTTTGAATAGTTTGTTCCAAGGAATTTTTTAATTTTAGTTCAGAAAGAATTAATGATGTATCAAAGGGCCTATCATTGAGCATAGCTTGAATAATATGAAGCTCATTTCTAATCTGAGTGGATAGCAAAGAAGCCTTACCAAAGTTGATAGCAGACCACTTCTTAAGATGAAATTTAAGTGCCTTCATTTTGAAAATAATATTGGTAAGAGGATCACTTCCATATTGCATATTCCACACCTGATACAAAATAGTAAAGTATTCATCTTGTTTAGTCCAAAAATTAAAAAATTTAAAAGAATGCGTTAATGTCATCTGTTCCACAATGAAATACTAAAGGGCAATGATCAGAAAGAGAGGGATGCAAAATTTGATAATAAGATTTAGGCCAGAGATGTAGAAAAGGAATGTTTAAGAAAATATGATCAAGCTTACATAATGTAGATTTACCACTTCTATTACAATTAGACCAAGTAAAATCATGACCAAAATGCTTAGCAGAGAAAAGGTTAGATTGAATTAGAGCACTATTCAAAGGAGAAATATCTTTAAGAGTTAAAGGACAGCCCCCACTTTTCTGATTACTTGCATACATGCAATTAAAGTCACCACCAATTATCCAAGGAATAAAAGTTGATTTAAGCGATGGAAGGAAATCAAGAAAGACCTGCCTAAGAGATAAGGAATTATGAGCATAGACAGTTGTAAGATGAAAAGAAGCATTAGATGGCAAATGCAAACAAAGATAGTGAATGAATTGATCAGATGCATTTAACCTAGAAAGTTTGAAAAAGTTAGGATTCCAAATAGTAAGCAATCTTCCATAATTAGCTTGAAGAAAATTATCATCATACAACCAGGTTGGAGCAATCACATTCTTAGCTTTGATAGTAGCTTGTATATCAAGTTTTGTTTCAGATATACACATTAAATGAATGTTTTCCTCAAAAATAAGATTCTTAATCTCAACTTGCTTAGCTAATAAATTAGCCCCTCTAATATTCCAAAAAGCAATATTCATCATTTAATAGGAAGTGGTGGTAACAAAGGTGATGGATTTTATCCAACTTCGCTGTAGATATTTTACATAAAAATTTCTTTTTTATTTTCCTTCAAAAAAATTCAATTTTTATATTTTTGACATCTTAAAATACCGAATATATCCAGCAATATCATAGCATTCAATAATTTCAATTTTTAATATAATCTATCACAGATTATTCAAATAAATCATATCACTGAATATGAAAATAAATTTTAATATTTTTGAGAAATCCAGTTGGATCCCTCCAACCTGTTTCCTTACATCCACAGATGTTAGCATAATATAAAAATACCAATCCCACTTCGTGGGTGTTATCGCGGTATATAGGGTCATCGCTATTATGCGGGGCGCATAGGGTCTCATCCGCTATAAAATGAGGGAATGTCAATCACTCCAATATATATACACATTATATAAAATATCACATCCAACTAATAATAATTTATCGGTTCAATCAATAAATAATAAATTTAAACTATTTAAAATTTATTACGGAAATCCAAAGTTGAGTGAGATTAACTCACCTTTATTTTCTTTTCAAATTTTCTGACCGATCCTATTTTTAATTCCAGCTTGTAAATTTCTCGTCTACGAATACCAACTCGCCTAGATTTCTTTTAATTTGAAGCTCATATAAAAATACTTTACGAACTTAATCAAATCCTTTAATTCACAGTAAGTTAATATGGGTATACATATACATACACATATACATATACATATATATTTTATCCAAAACCGCATGTGTGTCTGTGTGTATTTTATTAAATTAAATTAAAAATATATTTATACCTCACTGCCTCAGGTTCGAACCTAGATGCTCAAATCCCCATCCCCACACCTGACCACCGTCTGGCCAGGCTTCATCGTCGTTCACCAATCGAGACACTCCCTTTTCGAAACTCTTGCACGAGCACAAACCCCCACCATTCTTCCCAATCGACCCTTGATACCAACTGTACGACCTTACTGCCAAGTCCATCTCGGCATCGACCTTGCCTCGCACAAACCTTCAAACCATCACGAAAGTTTCCATTTGCTCGCGTACGAGCTCTAATTCTCCATCACTCTTCACTGTGCCACATCACAACTGCCATCCTAATCCTTAAAACAAATTCGTGCGCGCATCCCCAAACCATCGCGAACCTCTAACTAGCGAGCGTGCGCCCCCCTCCCGTGATCTCCTTCTGGCCTCGCGACTTTGAGTCGCAATGCCCTGCCATTTCTTTTTTCGAACTGTGCTTATTTTTTCTGTTTGATTTGAATTTTAGAGGAAAAGGGGAAAGGAATACGCGATTGTTCCCCTTTTATTTTGCTCGACGGTGTCTTTCTTTATAAGCATCGGCTTTTTCTGCAAATGAATTTGTTCGGCTATGAGGTTCTAAAAAGGAGTGAAAAGAGGGAAACGTGTTTTAGGGGGAAAAAGTATTTTGAAAAGAAAATGAATAGCGATTTGAATAGAAAGCAAAACGCACTGATGTGAAAATAAACATTAATCAATATATATATATATATATATATATATATATATATATATATATAATTTTATTTAAAATTTAAATAGTCTCGAAATCGTAGCTTATATTTTGACATGCTATCGAGGCATGCCGCTAGGCGTTTATAATGTTATACCCCTATTTTGAACACAATGGAAAAGATTTCGAGTCTTAATTCGATCATATAGAGAAGATAGCTTTTTGGACCCAGTTATTAAATTGAATTCTCGATATAAATCTTGGCGCCTTTATATCCCGTACGGCCACACGCTAACTCCAAACACTATGAAATTTGAAACCGGATAATAATACAATATAACGGATCCAATGGAACTGATTTCGTCGAATTTCGAGACTGTGCCTCGAAAGACTATTTTCGAATGTCAATTTAAACGATATATTTTCAAAACCGGACAAATCACATTTAAATTCAATTTTAAAGTTTTTATTATCTTCGGTATTATCAACATGATTTTTATAGGCCTTCAAATTATTTTAATGAGTTTAAAATTCTAGATTCAATATTTTACCCAATTTTCAATTATTAAATTCAATAATTTAATTGTCCGATAAATAGTTATATTCGAAATTCAAGTTAAAAAATTAACTTTTAAATATTCAAATCAATTAAATATTCCAATTTCTAATATCCAACATCTCGGGTCGTTACGGGGAATCTCGTGCACCAAAGAGACAGTATGGTTTCCTCATGGATGTCCAGATGGAGGATTATGTCTTAGATGACAACAGTCCTTTATCATTCCAACAAGTATCGCAGAGCAAAGACTCTGCACTCTGACTTAGAGCAATGAAACCCAAGATGAAATCCATGTACAAAAAAAGTTTGAACTTTGTCAGACGTACCTAAAGGGATAAAACTCATCGGCTGCAAATGGATTTTTATGAAAAAGATAAATGTAGATGGGGAAGCATAGACTTATAAGACAAGATTAGTTGCGAAAGGATTTCATTAAATTTAAGGCGCTGATTATAACGAGACCTTTTCGCCCATAACCATGCTTAAGTCCATTCAGATTATGCTCGTTATTGCTGCAACGAAATATGTACTCTATGCTACGTACTAAACCGGATGTTAAATAATAATTAGGATGTGTAAGCCAATACCAATCTAATCTTTGAGAAAAACATTGGACAGGTGTAAAATGCATACCGAAGTATTTAGAAATACTAGGGACTTATTCCTAATATATGGAAATGGAGACCTCCTTATGAAGGGGTATCCTACCTCAAGCTTTCAAAGTGATATCGGTGATAGTAAGTAAGCGTGGGTGTTGTTTTACGCTTAACGATAGGGCTTAGTTGGAAGGTTCCATATAGGAAACAGTAGATGAATCCATGATGGAGGTCGAGTACATCGTTCTCAATGAAGAAGCTAAAGAAGCGGTCTGGATGCACAACTTTTAAATGAGCATAGAGTGATGCTCGATATAGAGAATCCAATGACATTGTTATACTCCAACAATGCTGCAGTACAGATCGCAAAAAGCCCAGAGCATACAAGAAGTCATGACATATTTTTTGAAAGTTCCACCTCACCCGAGAATTCATTGAGAAGAAATAGGTGGCGATACAATGGGTAGATACCCACAATGACATAGTAGATCCATTCACGAAGAGTCTGGCTCAGTCGGTTCTTGAGAAGCTGGTCAAAGAGATGAGATTGAGATTCCATAATTGGCCCCAAGTGCAAATGGGAGATTGATGGAGTTAGGAATATGCCCTTAGGGCAATTCTGTATTTTATTGTAAATTATTAACCCTGTAATAAAATCTAGTTCGTAATAATGGTGTTTTTTTTTCATTATATAATTTTTGTAAATAATTAATTAATTTAAGTGTATTAAATATAGAATCTATGCATGGTGCATTTTGTGATAGTAATTACAATTATTGTAATCTTGGGTATTTTATCACAATTTAATAAAAACGTCATTTTAAATATTCCTAATCAAGATGTATCAAGACTGGATATCTTTGCATCCATTGAGACTAGAATAGTAACGTTCTCCATATATCGGGCAGCATTTTACTCGTGACTATTGGAGACATCTAGAGGTTACGTGCTAATGGTTATTGGATAATTATGAAATGACTCATTCTATAGTTTTCTGTTGGTTAGTTTAACTAAAGCCAAACAAAAAAAATCAATGTGACAATCTTTACAAAGTTCTCTTGACTTGAGACCATTGTTAATCCTCAATGCGAAATCTTCGCTTTGATTATAGTTAAATCATGGCAGGACGTCCATCTAAAAACTATAATTAGGTCAAGTGGAAGCAACGAAAGTGAAACGCTATTTAAAAGAAGATTCGTCTCCTCGGTTATATAAGGTTAATTTCAAGTCAACTAAATTCAACTCAGAGTCAAAATCTCGAGCCAAGGTAGTTCGGTCATAATATTTGTTATGATTGAACCAAGAACTTTGTGTTCGGATGATAAAGATGAATATGGGCGATTTTGGAATTTTGATCACGGCCAAATTCCATAAGTCCTAATGTGGTATAGTTTTGATAAAGAGAATTAGTGGAAATAATTATCACTATCAAGTAACGCTTAAATAAGTAAAATTGGATTTTACCAAAGCTATGTAAGTGATAAGTTTGACCATAATATCACACCACCTGCTGAGCGACATATGAATGTTGATATTCGAATTGTTAGATATTAATCACCGATCGAATTTACACATAAGAGTCACACAACTAAAATGTTGAATGCTTATATTACCATTTGACTTAATTAATCATAATTGTAACAAATTAATTAATTAATTAATATGTATGAAATATCAGTTATGAAATTTTATTTAGTTTGTGCTGATCAATATTAAATAATTGGTATATAATAGTTATAAACATGTATATCGATATACGATGTCGATGTGCATTTGAACTGGATTAAATGCAATTTTCAATGATTAGGCTTGAAGTGATTTTAAGGCCCAGAGGGGACCATAGAGTGGCCAGCCATACCAGGGAGTAATAGGTGGAATTTTGATTCAAAAGAAATGATTTGGTAAGAGCAAAATGTGAATCTAAATCCCCTTTTCATTCCTTAGAATCTTACCTAATTATTCATCTCCAAACCCTCTTTTCTTGTACTCTCTTTTTGCTCCACTCCAACCAGCAGGGACAACCATAGTTTGCCTTCCTTCTCCGAATCATTTAAGCTATTAAATCTCAAATTAAATACAAGTCAAAGATCGGAGGTAGTTGCATTCGAATTGGTAGCACTTTATAGATTCTGAGTTTGTTTCGAGGAGTTTTCGATTCAACATTTTAAGGTGTTTTATCTAGGCATTAGGCAAAGAATGATTCTTTGTTTACAATAACATATAAATATGTACATTGTTCACCATATCATTTATGTGCAACATTTATTGTATCATTATCATGAATTTATGTGTTGGTGTTGTTGTCATTGGATAATAATGTATATATGTATGAATAATAATAAAAAATTGTATATATATTTATATAGCAGATGCCCACGACCATGAATTTTTTTTCCACCGAATATAATAATATAAAAAATGATTATCAAATAAAACCAAATTTAAATACAAACACACTTACATAGAATATATGTTTATAAATTTCATTAATTCATAAACAATTTTATACTTCACGGAAATAAAAAAAGGAATATACATACATATCTTATAAAATCTAGATATATATTATTTTAAACATTATTTTTAACTATATATATAATAAAAGCATCTATAAATTTTATAAATTAAATACATAAATATTTTACGTTGTGCAAGTTTAAAAAGATTTTAGAAATTAAAAAAAAAAGTTGATTCTATACAGAAATCTATAAAAAAAACACTGTTTTGATTAAAATATTTTAAACCGAAAAATATTATGTTATATGGCCAAACATGCATTAGTGTATATACACACATATTTACTGATTAATTTACATTCAAATATATCTATATGCATGTATATTTTATCTATAGGTATTAATTTAACATGTAATATATATGTATAAATATAAATATATATATTAAAAAATAATTATCTGTGATTTCAAAATGTGTGTTTATGTATATTATGTAAAATTTATTTAATATATCAATTTTGAAATTTCATTTTTGAAATTACTAAATATTTTATAATGTCAATCTAGATCAAATGAATTTAAAATTATAATTATCATTGTTAATATTAACAATTACTTTAAATTATAATAAAGTACACATGCACGCGTGCGCGCATGCATATGTACACACACATACATACATATGTGTGTGAATACATTTGTATAAACACTCACATTACATGTATATAAATTATTTATAATATATATATATATATAATCATAAACATAATTTTACAAATATATTAATATATGCATATATACTTGACATCACACATGCATACATAAGGACTACTATGTCTGTTGCAGTGTATACCCCAGCATTTATACATGAGCATGTTAACTATGTACAATATTTATATTGCACGTGCGGGTATATACATATGCCTATATATTACACATATTATATTAATATAATATAAAGTTGAAATAAATAAAACTTCATTTATAGGTTAAATAAAAAATTGATTTTATTTAAAACAAATTTATATAAAATCAAAATAAATCTAGACTTCATAGACCCATAAGATCTAATAGAATAATTTATTTTTTTTGAAATTTATCCATCTACCCCATTGCGTGTTGGCTTAGATCCAACAATATTTGCATGTCATATATTTTTATAGTAAATATTAGCCATTCATTTTATTACAAAATTTCAAAGGTGTGCATTGCCAATTTTACCTTTTTAGCAAGGAAGGATTTCATTTTTCTTAGAGTTACTTCCTGCATTGTACGCCTTGCAAAAGTTTGAACATTTTCTTAATAACTTTTCTCGAAGCTATTATTTTTTCCATGTTACGGAACAAGTACTACACACACAGCGACAGTAGCTTTTAGTTTAATTTATAATAGAAACTATAAAATATAAAATGAGTTATTATAGTTACTAATAACATAGTGTGACGCCCCAGGGATTAGACATCCAATAAGGAGGACGAGTGATAGGTAGAGCTCCAGGGATTAGATTAATTCTGAATTCAATTGCTCGCTTAGGTGGTAATCCTAAAACAGACTCAAATATATAGGAAAATTCACAAACAACGTGAATGAGGGAAATAATATCTTCCTCGTCGTCGTCATCATCATGGGGATTAAAAGAATACAAAGATGCTGCCAATTTAGAATCTGAATCTTTGATAACAATAGAAATCTGCTTAACAGATTGAGGATGTCGGGATATATAGTCCGCTCAGGACATAGGATATTGGCTTCATAACGGTTAAGCCAATCCATTCCCAAAATCATTCCGAAGCCTAAGTAACGCATGACATGCAAATCGACATGGAAGGAAAATCACATAAAATAATCTCGACATCTTTACAAAGTAAACCGAGTGTTGCGGATCCACCAACCGGACTCACAATTCTCAAAGAAGTCATTAAAGCCATAATACTTAAAGAAAAAGTATCAACAAGTTCTTTTAATATAAAAGAATGAGATGCACCCATATCAAAAAGAACTAAAAAGGAATGATCACGGAACATAATAATGCCATCAAGGATAGAATGAGAAATACCTTGACCATGAGAAGTGTTACTAGGGGCTTGCACAACATTTAGTTTTCCCTCGTTCTTGTTTTGAAGTTTGGGACAAGAAGATAAGAGATGACCCGAACTTTTGCAACAACGACAAAAGATAGGTTTCAGACATCTATTAGCGAAATGGTCCTTAGAACCACAATTGTAGCATTGCCCATGACTAGATGTAGTAGTCTTTGCTACCGGAGTTGCTTATTTCCCTTTCTTATTGGGATAAGGACCTTTGAACTTAATAGGCCTCTTGTTGTTGTTGTTGAAGTTCGGTTTGACACTTACAACTTCAACATCATCTTCTTTATCGGCCTCTTCGAGTCGAAGAGAGATCTCAATAAATTGATCAAAAGAAACTTCTAACTTCAGAAGTAATGGCTTTTTGAGATTCTTATTCAAGCCATAGACAAACCTATGATTTTTCTTCAACGAGGTATTAATGTACTCGACCCCATATTTAGAGAGGAATTCAAAAAATGTGACATAATCCATCACAGAAGATTCACATTGATCAAGGTCAATAAAGCGCCGAGCTAAAGTTACCTTTTCAGCTTCCGGCACAAACTTCAATTCAAATCTTTCCCGGAATTGCTCTTAAGTAAGATTTGCTTCAATAATTTCAGAAATCAGAAGCTCATACCAACCTAATGCTCTTTCTTGGAGCATACTAGAAGCCACTTGGACACGATGCAAATCAATAAGATTCATGCGAGAAAAGATGCGATAACATGTTCTAAGCTAAGCCTGGACTTCTATAACGCTTTCGGAACCCTTGAATAGCTTTCCACCCAAATTGGTATAATCGCTGCACAAGCATGCAAACTCAGATTTAGGGTGAACAGGATCTGGAATGGGTCCGACAGCTTGAGCATTCTTTACAAGATCTAGAAGCTGCTGGGCAGACATGAATACTCCATTCTTAGGAGTAGCACTGGATTGACCGGCGCTGGGACGGCCTGGTCTAACCATTTCTCTTCTTTAAGAAAGAAAGAAGATGAAAAAGGTTATTCACAAAATGAATATCAAACAATCATGATTGATAAAACAAGGCATCATAAAAGAAAATATGATAGAACGGGTCCCAAGGCTCGGATAAATCCTAAGGCACGACTCCTAAGAAGGACTTAGGACGATGATCCTTGCTAGATTATTCTACATCGTTCTGAAGTTTGGCTCCGATACCAAGCTGTGACGCCCTACCTCTATACTCACGATAGCCAAGGACCCTACGTTGTAATGCCGTCAACTAGCACGAAGAATAAGGCTGTTGAGGAGCGACCATCCGTGTAATTGCTTTGTGCGAGCATCGATATGTCAGATGATATAACATGCATCTCATTTCAAGAGGAAATCTGACACATCGATATAAACTCAAAGCTACTACACAGTGGCTATATAATCTTCAGAAATAAATACAGAAATAAACATAACACAAATCAATCATAGATATTAATATCAAAAAGGCAGAAACATATATGAATAAAACACATAGAAGTGTACATCAGAGTAGTGGTCAAATAAGATCCACAATACCATAAAAGAATAGGTACAAGTGCTAGACAAAAGAATAAGTATACGCCAAGGAGTTTTTATCTCGTATGTATAACAACAAAAACTACTAAACTAGAGTAGTTCGTCAAAAGTTAGAAAATGTTCCCAGAAGAGGAGTCAAGCAGAAGCACCTGAAACATCTCGGTCTGACCCAAGTATTATTTAATAAGAAAATAATAAACGGACCAGTCCAGCTATAAATATCAGATAAAAATGAGATAGAATAAGAGATATGACAAAAACGTATGATAACAATAATGCCATACTGCGACAAGTATACATTAAATAACAACAAAAATCATACAATATCTCAAGAAATCTCAAACCACGGAAGAGAATGTCATATTCATTATTTTATTCACCATACCACAAATATTGACAAATATATCAATGCCAATCACAAAATTGGTGAATCACAAATTCTAGAAATCATCAACTAGAAATCCAGAAATCACAAAAGGGGGGAGGCCTATCACAAAACGGGAGCATGAAAACTCACCAACACGTGTATCACAAACGAAACGCTATCCCATGGTCACTAACCATAGAGCCGGTGCAACGACGTAATACAATATCAGTAAGCTCGAGGAACCTAAAACTCAAATAATTCGGAACAACGACGTAGTACAACTGTACGCCCGATGAACCTGATAAGCCGGTACAATGACGTAGTATAACGGTACGCTCGATGAACCGAACTCCATAAAAGAACATGGGTCGCTGGCCTACAAGAATGGGTCGAAACTCCAAAGAACCAACAGGTCGTTAGCCTATAAAAGAAATGAGACGAAACTCAATAAAACGAGGTACAGTCCCCCGCGTGGACAAAGAGACATAGCATATCGCTAGTCTAAATCACAAAATGATCATCATTGATCGATAAAAAGTGTGAATTGCACTAAGCTAGTAAATAAATGAGTTTAGCTTCATGTCCCATAACGACTGTCTTAGCTTAAATATTTACGAACAAATTATAGATCTCCACTCGAAAATTGTCACAAGAGTTTCAATCGAACAAGTCCGAAAATTAACCGACGAAGTAAAAGCAAGCGTTTCATACCACTTGTTTTGCTAAGCCATTTAATTATATTTTCTCGTACGAATGAGGTAAAGGTTTGTAAATACTAACGGATTGGAAAACAGTTTTATAAAGAGCTTTGTATTAAAAATAGAGTTGAAATCATCTTTGTGAAGGGGTTTGAATATTTACTATTAGTATAGAAACCTTTGTATTTTAAAGTGGCAAACCACAAAAATGATTGTAGAAACAATCAGTCACCAAAAATTCACATACAAAAACGTGAATCAATTCCATAAAAATCGATACCAATCCATCAAAATGGATATTCCTAAAAATCCTTAAAAAAAATATCAAAGTCAACAAAAGTGATAACAACTAATCGGAGAAATGAGAATCGATTAAAAATTGAAAATCTAAGTAAAATAGGAAAATTGGGCAGAGGCAACCAGTTCAGTCGACAGGACTAGGAGGTCAGTTGACTGACATAGGGACATGAATTTTCTATCCCCAGGTTCAGTCGACTGACCTCCTGGTCCAGTCGACTGAACCTGCTTCTAAGCATTTTTTCATCTTCTAGTTCAGTCGACTGACCTTCTGGTCCAGTCGATTGAACCTGCTTCTGAAGCACATCCAGCCTAGCCCCCAAGCGGGGCAAAAATCCTACAAATCGCGATCGGACGAGCAATGGGCACTAGGGGTTTATGCCAATCGGCAACCTAGCTCTTTAGGCTCTTCGATGCATCACCAAAAGCATGTTCAAACATCAAAGCTAGGATTTTTTAAAGGTTTGACCTCAAAACACCAAAAATTGGAATATTCATAAAACCAATTCAATCCAAATCAAATGAATAAGGAATAGGTGCTAGGAATCGCTAGCTAACAACTATCAAAGATATAAACATAGATGTGGGTTCAAAAACACACTTTTTTCTCAAAAACAATGAAGGAGAAGCTTGAAAACAAAGGGAAGATCAACTACTCTTCAATTTCAACTCTAAAAGCTCCAATCTAAGATTATAAACAAATATTTCCTAAGTTAGGTTATAGGAAATTTCTGAAATTGGACAGAGATTGAGATGGAGAAGAAGAAGAGGATGCTTACCTAAGCTTCTCTTTGATTTTGGAGCTAGAACTTGAATTTGCAAAAGAAACAAGGGCTTTCCAATCTCTTCCCTCATTTTTGCTAAAGCTTGAAGTGTTAGGAAAATAATAAAATGAATGAAGAGGAGAGAGGGTGGAGCTAGGGTCTTATGTTAGGTTATTGGGCTGAAACCCAAACCCAAAGCCCTAAGTTAAAGTGTCAAAATTCATGCTAACTCCAAACATATCAATGTTCATACTTAAAAAGGTTGCAAACAACATTTTGAACTCAATGGAAGTGGTCACGAGTTCTAATTCGACTGTTTGCAAAATGTACCTTTTCGAACTTAAATCCGACTAACGATGCTATGTTTAAATAAAATATTTAAATATATAATCGTAAAATACACGGGTTGTTACAAACTCCCCTCCTTAAATAAATTGCGTCCTCGCAATACTTTAGAAAAATGAGAATTAAAAAGTAACAACCATAAAAGCATATTGACACAAAAGAAAATTTGAAGTAAGAAGTTCACATCAAAGAGTAGGGAGAGTAAGTCCGGGTGTGTTCGCTCGATGAATTCTCTATATTCCCAAGAGCAATCCTTAGGATTTGAGGACCATTGAACTTTCACAAGTGGGACATCTTTGTTTCGAAGGCGTTTAACCTCCGATGCAATTATATGAATAGGATGTTGCTCATAAGTCAAATTAGGCGAAACTTCGATTTCTTCCACAACACCGGATCAAGAATAGAATCAAAATTTCAAAAGCATTTCCGTAATTGAGGAACGTGAAACACGTCATGAATAGCAGAAAATTGAGCTGGTAATAAAAGACGATAAGCCACGGAACCAATACGTTCAGTGATGGAAAATGGACCAATATATCGAGGCGCTAACTTTCCCAATCGACTGAAATGCACAACACCCTTCATAGGTGAAACACGAATAAACACCAAATCTCCCATAGAAAATTCTAATTCCCTTCTTCGGTTATCGACATAGGATTTTTGTCTACTTTGTGAAAACGTGTACGTGCTAATATAGTACACAAGGATCATGTAATATGATGTATAACACCCAAAAAATATGACTAATCACAGATAATAGAAAATTCAGTAAAATAGAAAAAGCACACCAAAGATTTTTATACTGGTTCGGAGCACCGTCCTACGTCCAGTCCCAGACTTCTATCTGGATTTTCACTACCAACTACCTCGCTTCACTCGGAGGAACAGGTTTACAACACCCGAGCAGACGAACGGGATTTCACGCCTCTAATACACCGAGGACTTCAACACTTCCCTCTTACAACACTGAGGACTTCAACACTTGCCTCTTACAACAACGAGGACTTCAACAAAGATGAAAATAATTGTTTGTTGACGGTATGTGTTCTTGCTAACACTATTTTGTCACTTGTAGTACAAACTTCCTATAATATTATCCTCAAATAGAATATTTGTATATATGAAGATTTGGAAGTGGATATCGTATTGAATCAAAAGAATGTTAAATAAATTTAAGGATTCAAAAACGATATATGTTAGAATATGAGCAATTTGAGCGCTTGAAAGTATAAGATTGAGGTCAATAGAATAGAGATTAGAATCATAGAATTTCGTTGAATAGAATAATGATTTCATGATGTTTATATAAGAAATAAACAGTTGTAACTCTTTGTGAAAAGGTACAAGCAAAGGTCATGATCATTGGTGAAGAGAAAGAGAAGCAACCGTTGAAGAAAAGGAAGTGTCTATACGAAAGGTTGCTTTCTGTTTGAAAACGGTCGACAGGTCAAAAAGGACCAGTAGAAAGGAATTTGAATATATATATACACGTTATGTACACTTGTGCACGTTAACTGTGCATTCTGGGCAGAAACGGTTGACTGCCATGTTTTGACCAGTCGACCGGTTTAGCCTAGATTGCACAATTAATGTGCACTCATATATATATATATATATATATATATATATATTCAAAGGTTGAAGGTATAAGATTATTTGAGGATAGATTTTAACATAACATTACTAACATATCAAATAATCAACCTTTAACATATGGAGCTCTTTGTGACTCTTTAATGTATAACTTCTTTTTGTCGATATCCCTTTGTCTTGTTGATCACGGCTTATCCCTTTGTCATAAATCAAAACTCTATAAAAATCTTGACTCAACATTCTCCCCCTTTTTGATTGATGACAACATAGTTATGACTCTCCCTGTATATGATATCCCCCTGAGATTGTGTCCTGCATATATACTGTTAGCACAATTTTTAGCCTAGATTGCACAGTTAATGTGCACTCATATATATATATATATATATATATATATATATATATATATTCAAAGATTGATGGTATAAGATTATTTGAGGATAGATTTTAACATAAATAACATTACTAACATACCAAATAATCAACCTTTAACATATGGAGCTCTTTGTGACTCTTTAATGAATAACTTCTTTTTGTCGATATCCCTTTGTCTTGTTGATCACGGCTTATCCCTTTGTCAGAAATCAAAACTCTATAAAAATATCGACTCAACATTCTCTCCCTTTTTGATTGATGACAACATAGTTATGAATCTCCCCCTGTATATGATATCCCCCTGAGATTGTGTCCTGCATATATACTGTTAGCACAATTTTCTCCCCCTTTATCATCGACGAAAAGGAGTTGTTACATGGAGGATAATAAGCAACATAAAACTATGAAAGCAACAATTGTCTCCCTCTTTGTAAATGAGATTATAAGCAAAATAAAACTACTACCATAGATTAAGAGTAATATTCACACATGATGATAATACGCAAGTCTAGTACGAATTTAAAACACGACACTATTTAGTACAAGTGCCAGATAATGTTTTTAAAGCAGATACTAAAGTCATAAGAATGCAAAATAAACTAAAAGAGATTTTAATATGACTCCGTCTCACCCTCTTCTTCTTCTTCTCCTTCTTCTTCAATAAGCTGAGATTTTTCGTGTCCACGTTCATGACTAGTTCCCGAGCTTGTACCCTCCTCCGAAGATGTCCAAGCAAAAGTAGGAGGAGCTGGGCGCTTGCCAAGGTCTAAAGCTTGCATTGATGAAGATGATCCCCCACATGATATTGCTTCCCATATAGAAACGAAGAAAGACTTAAGTTTGTAAAGCGTTTATCCATTTTTGTATTCATGCGCTTAAGTCGAGCTTCTAGAAGGAATTGATTTCGAGCAATAGTGTCAAGTGATTCTTTTGTTGAGGAAGATGGTCGTAAAGTTTAACTTCCTCAGGTTTATGGCGGGATGATCGTGATGAAGCTTCTTTATGTCCTTGTTCTTTCCATTGTTCAAAAGGCATAATATTAAAGTATGGAGCGGGAAGCTTCATTCTTGTAATCGATGCTTTGTTGATAACTTTTGGTTTGGAAATTGAAGACTTGGGAGGTTCAATGCCACAATCAAGCAAGAGACGCATAATATACTCGTTATAGAACAAGTGTGGCCTAGAGCAATCATTTACTTTCAAGATCTCATCAAAGATCATACCAATCCAATTTATACGAATACCCCCATAGATTGAGTATAATGCCTTGAAATTTTCTTTATAGACGGCATCAAAATTTCCTATTCTCGGTAAAAGAGAGTGCATAAGAGTATGATGAAGAATTCTTGCAGAAGGCCGTAAACCAATAGACTTAGTGTTATCCTTGTCATCTTCAATAAATTGATGGCTAATTTGATTACGGACATGAACATTGCAATAATTACTTGAGAATTTTTCACCAATAAACGAAGAACCAAGAACGGTTGCCATCCTATCACATGAGATAAATACTTCTTTGCCACAAACAACGGACCAAAGACAATAATTAGGATTCTCTGGCTTGTTTTTCTCTAAATTCAGGTTAGCATAGAATAACTTGATCATTACATGGTTAATTTCCACATTGTTTTGATCAAAGTCAATTAGGTTGTAAATGTCGGCATCCTTTGCTAAGCCAAGAATACGATAACTAGAGAAATATGAGAAATTAACAAAAGAACCTGGATGGATTGTAAAATCTTTCATCTCATTCCACCTTTTGACTGCGATTGGATCTACAAGCCACTTCCTGACAGAGAGATCGATTGGTTGAGTTTCAGAGGTAGAAGCTTGCTTTAATTTCTTTTGTGGAGGAGCCATTTGGGTGAGATTGGAAGAAGATTGTGACGCCCCACCTCTATACCCACGCTAGCCAAGAACATTACGGAGAATGCTGTCAACTAGCACGGAGAATAAGGCTGTTGAGGAGCGACCATCCGTGTAATTGCTTTGCGCGAGCATTGATATGTCAGATAGTATAACATGTATTTCTTTATCAAGAGGGAAATCCGACATACCGACACAAACTCAAAGCTACTACACAGTGGCTATAATATCTTCGGAAACAAATATAGAAATAAACATAACATAAATCAGTCACAGACAATTCATATCACAAAGGCGGAAATAGATATGAATAATACACTAGGAAGTGTACATCAGAGTAGTGGTCTAAAAAGATCCACAATATCACAAAAGAATAGTTACATGAACTACACAAAAGAATAAGTATACATTATGGAGTCTATATCTCAAATGTATACAACAAAAACTACTAATCTAAGTAGTTTGCCAAAAGTCGGAGTAATGAATCCCTGGGGAGAAGTCAAGCAGAAGCACATGTAACATCTCGGTCTGACCCGAGTATTATTTAATAAGAAAATAATAAACGGATCAGTCTAACTATAAATATCAGATGATACGATATAGAATAAAAGATATGACTGAACACATAATAATCACAATGCCAAGCTGTGATATATATAAGTAATTGAAAATCAACGAGAGATTAATCAATATCACCAAATCTACACAAGAATCAAAGAAATGTCATACTTCTCATTTCGTTCACCAAACCACAATAAATGACATATTATATCAATGCCAATCACAAAAGTCAATGACACACAAATTCACCAATACACAAATATCGATATAGCTTATCGATGGAAATCACGAAAATTGGTGAAACACAAATTCTAGAAATCATCTCAAGAAATCCAGATATCACAAAAGTCAATGACACACAAATTCACCAATACACAAATATCGATATAGCTTATCGATGGAAATCACGAAAATTGGTGAAACACAAATTCTAGAAATCATCTCAAGAAATCCAGATATCACAAAAGTCAATGACACACAAATTCACCTATGCACAAAAATTGATAAATCATATCAATAGAAATCACAAAAATAGGTGAAGAAGAAAATTCCAGAATTCGACACACGAAATCCAGAAATCACACAAAATAAGGGGGGAGGCCTATCACACGAACGGGAGCATGAAAACTCACTAACAGCTGTAACACATGAACGAGAAGCTATCTCATGGTAGCTAGCCATTAATTTGACACACGAATGGTCCGAAGACTTGACACACGAATGGTCCGAAGACCGTGGGTTGCTACCCCACCAATTTGAGTCGAAACTCCACAAAACGGGGTTTAGTCCCCCTCGCAGACAAAGAGACATCGCACATTGCTAGTCTAAATCACAAAAATGATCGTCATGATCATCGAGAAGTGTCAATTACACTGAGCTAGTAAGTATAAAAGTTTAGCTTCATGTCCCATAACCACTTGCTTAACTTGAATATTTACGAACAAACTGTAAATCTTCACTAGAAAATTGTCACAAGAGATTCAATCGAACAAGTCCAAGAATTAACCGACGAAGTAAACGCAAGCGTTTCATACCACTTGTTTTACTAAGTCGTTTAATTAGATTTCTCATACGAGTGAGGTAAAGGTTTGTATATACTAATAGATTGGAAATCGGTTTGAGAAAACGAGCTTTGGTATAAAATAGTGTTGAAATCATTTGAAGAAAGAGTTTTGATATTTACTACTAGTATAGGAAACCTTTATATTTTTAAAGTGACAAATCACAAAGAAGATTGTAGAAACAATCGGGCATAAAAATTCACATTTGAAGACGTGAATAAGATCCAAAGAAATCGATATAAAATCCATCAAAGTGGATATATCTAAAATTCCCAAAGAAAAGGTCATCAAAGTCGATAATAAATGACAACAAAGAATAGGGAAATAACACGAATCGATTAAATTTGGAAACCACACAAAATAGGCGAAATAGGCAAAATAACATCAGGTCGGTCGGCCGGCCTCAGGGCTCGGTCGACCGGACCCTGTTCAGAAAATAGTTCGGAAAGCAGGTCGGTCGAATGAGCTCTGTAGTCGGTCGACCGGACCCAAACAGAGAAGTGCATAGCACATTTGGAAGCAGGTCGGTCGACCGGCTGTAGAGCTCGGTCGGCGGACCTGTTTCCAGCCTCTTCCCTGCCTATTACAAATGAGGTTCAATCTTGACCAAATTGCATTCTCTCGAGCAACGGCGCTAAGGGATTATGCCAATCGACTACCCGGCCCTATAAGCTCTTCGATGCATCTCCAAAAACATGATCAAAGATCAAAGCTATGATTTTTAAGGAATTGAACCCAAAACACTAAAAATTGGAATATTCTCAAAAAGCAATCCAAATCAAAAGCAATTGCACAAGAATAAGTGTTAGGAATTCATACCTAACAATCGAAGATAATCATAGACTAAGATGTGAGATTAAAAATCTCACCTTTGCACTAAAATTTATGAAGATGAAGCTTGAAAGCAAAGGGGAATCAACCACTCTTCAAATCCAACTCTAGAAGCTTGAATCTAAGCTTAAAACAAGATCATTCCCAAAATTAGGTTTAGGAATTTCTGAAATTGGTAATAGAATAAGTTGGAGAAGAAGAAGAGAAGCTTACCAATGGGTTCTTCTTGAGTTTGGAGCTAGGAATTTGATTTGCAAGAGGAACTAGGGTTTTGGAGTTTTAATTTCCAATCTCTCCCACCATTAATACTTTAAAAACTGAAAAGAGAAGAGAATGAGGGTGAATGGGGAAGAGTGGCTCAGATTTGAGCATAAGTTAAACATAGGGCTGAGCCCAAAACCAAACCCAAAGTGAAAAGTAGCAAAAATCAACTTTCTCCAAACATATCGAAGCTTATACTCAAAAAGGTTGCAAACGGCATTTTAAACTCAATGGGAGTGGTCCCGAGTCCTAATTCGACCATATGCAAAAAGTAGCTTTTCGGACTAAAATCCGACTAACGATAAAATATTTAAATAAAATATTTAAATATAAAACCGATAAATATGCGGGTTGTTACAGACTCCCCTCCTTAAAGAAATTGCTTCCTCGCAATATTTAAGAAGAGAACATAAAGTAACAACCATAAAAGCATATTCAACACAAAAGAAATTTGAAATAAAAGGTTCACCTTAAAGAGCACGGGAAAGTAAGTCCGGATGTGATCGCTCGATGAATTCCCTAGACTCCCAAGAACAATCCTTAGGATTTGAAGACCATTGAACTTTAACAAGCGGAACATCTTTATTTCGAAGTCGTTTGACCTCCGAAGCAATGATACGAATAGGATGTTGCTCATAAGTTAAATTAGGCGAAACTTCTATTTCTTCCACAACACCGGGCTCAAGAATAGAATCGGAATCTCGAAGGCATTTCCGTAATTGAGAAACGTGAAACACGTCATGAATAGCAGAAAATTGAGCCGGCAATAAAAGGCGATAAGCCATGGAACCAATACGTTCAGTGATAGGAAATGGCCCAATATATCGAGGCGCCAATTTTCTCGATCGACTGAAACGTACAACACCTTTCATAGGTGAAACACGAATGAACACAAGATCTCCCACAGAAAATTCTAACTTCCTTCTCCGGTTATCGGCATAGGATTTTTGTCTACTCTGGGCTTCTTTCATCCTATGTCGAATAAGATCAATCTTTTCTGTGGAATCACGAATATAGTCTGGACCTAAAACCAGCTTCTCACCGGCCTCAAGCCAACAAGAAGGAAATCGGCATGGCCTTCCATAGAGTGCCTCGAAAGGTGCCATAACAATACTAAATTGGAAGCTATTATTATAGGAAAATTCAACAAGTGAAATATGATCTTCCCAACTTCCACCAAAATCAAGAACACAAGCACGAAGAAGATCTTCAAGAGTTTGATTCACACGCTCGGTTTGTCCATCGGACTGAGGACGATAAGCGGTGCCAAAATTAAGCTTCGTTCCCAAAGCTTTTTGAAGACTCTTCCAAAATCCCCTAGTAAACAATGGATCGCGATCACTAACAATAGAAGTAGGAACACCATGTAATTTAACAATCTCTTTAACAAAGAGTTTGGCCAAAAGAGGAATGGTTCGGTTAGACCGAACGGGAATAAAATGGGCGGATTTAGTAAGTCTATCAACGATCACCCACAAGCTATCATGACCCGAACGAGAACGGGGAAGGCCATCTATAAAATCCATGGAAATTTGGTCCCACTTCCAAATTGGAATTTCTAAAGGTTGCAATAACCCACCGGGCCTTTGATGTTCGGCCTTAACGAGTTGGAAAGTCATGCAACGCTTAACGAAGTTAGCGATGTCAAGTTTCATTCCCACCCAATAATAAAGTCGCTTCATATCTGCGTACATTTTACTACTTCCGGGATGAATGGTAAATTTAGAACGATGAGAATCTTCTAAAATATCTTTACGAAATTCACTAATATTTGGTACGATAAGTCTACCAAATCTCCGAATGCCGCCACGAGAATCGATATCAAAGTCTTTCAAACCTTCAATATCAATTTTATTCTTAATATTTTGGCCAAGAAGAGCCAATTCGGGATCTAGCCTTTGAGCTTCAAGAATGCGGTCTAAGAGAGAAGGACGAGCCTCAAGGCTACATAAAACAAATGATGAGCATAAATCGGATACGCGGTCTCGAATCTCACAAGTGGATAAGATCTCGAGATTGTTCCATTCGGATATCATCATAGAAACAACAGCTTGTTGTTTTCGGCTAAGAGCATCGGCAACACGATTACCCTTACCGGGTGTATAAAGAATATCAAGATCATAAGGTGCAAGGAACTCGAGCCAATGTTGTTGACGCAAATTAAGTTCCTTTTGAGAAAATAAACATTTCAAGGACTTATGATCGGTATAAAGAACAAATTTCTCTTCTAAAAGATAATGACGCCAAATACGAAGGGCGAAAACAATAGCCGCGAGCTCTAAATCATGAGTGGCATATCTAGTCTCAGCAGGCTTCAATTGCCTAGAAGCATAAGCAATAACACGTTCTCTTTGCATAAGAACGGCACCCAAACCAACGCGACTAGCATCGGTATAAACAACGAAATCTTGATTCCCCTCGGGAATAACAAGAATAGGAGCATCAGAAAGGAGTTCTTTTAATTTCTGAAAAGAAGCTTCACATTTGTCCGACCAAATGTTTTAACACCTTTCTTAGTCAAGCTAGTGAGAGGCACGGCAATCTTAGAAAAGTCTTTGATAAAACGACGGTAATAGCCCGCCAATCCGAGAAAACTACGAATCCCTGTCACACTCTCCGGTCTCTTCCAATCTTGAATCGCTTCGATCTTTGAAGGATCCACGGAAATTCCGGATTCGGAAATAATATGACCGAGAAACTTCACCCGAGATTGCCAAAAGTGGCATTTAGAAAATTTTGCTTTTAATTGATTACTCCTAAGAGTTTCCAACACAATCCGAAGATGTTTTTCATGCTCCTCCTCGGTTTTAGAATACACAAGAATATCATCAATAAAGATAAGAACAAACCGGTCGAGGAAGTCTTTGAAAACTCTATTCATAAGGTCAACGAAATAAGCCGGAGCATTCGTTAGACCAAATGGCATAACAAGCCATTCATACGATCCATAACGAGTACAGAACGATGTCAAAGGAATACTATCCTCTGCAATACGAAGCTGATGAAATCCAGTAGCTAAGTCTAATTGTGAAAAGACTCTAGCACCACTAAATTGGTCAAACAAATCATCAATCCGAGGTAAAGGATATTTATTTTTGATAGTAAGATCATTAAGCTTGCGGTAGTCAACGCAAAGCCTAAGTGTCCCATCGGATTTCTTCACAAAAATAGCTGAAGCTCCCCAAGGCGAGGAACTAGAGCGAATAAATTGCTTCATTTCCAATTCGGATAATTGTTTACGCATCTCCTCGTTTTCTTTATTGGACATACGATAAGGAGGACGAGTGATAGGTTGAGCTCCAGGAATGAGATTAATTCTGAACTCAATTGCTCGCTTAGGTGGTAATCCTAAAACGGGTTCGAATATGTCGGAAAATTCACGAACGACGTGAATAAGAGAAATAATATCACCCTCATCATCATCATCGTCATCACGAGGATTTAAAGAATATAAAGATGCGACCAAGCTGGAAACTGAATCTTGAAAATTAATAGAAATCTGCTTAACAGATTGAGGATGTCGAAGATGAATAGTCCGCTCAGGACATAGGATATGAGCTTCATAACGGTTAAGCCAATCCATTCCCAAAATCATTCCAAAGCCTAAATAACGCATGACATGCAAATCGGCTAGGAAAGGAAAATCACACAAAATAATCTCGACATCTTTACACAATAAACTGATTGTTGCGGATCCACCAACCGGATTCGCAATTCTCAAAGAAGTTATTAAACACAAAACATCCAAAGAAAAAGTATCAACAAGTTCTTTTGATATAAAAGAATGGGACGCACCCGTATCAAAAAGAACTCGAATAGGATGATCACGAAATAAAATAATTCCATCCAGAACAGAATGAGAAATACCTTGGCCACGAGATGTGTTGCCAAGGGCTTGAGCAACATTTAACTTTCCCTCCTTCTTGCCTTGAAGTTTGGGGCATGAAGATATAACATGACCGGGAACTTTGCAGTAGCGACAAGAGAGAGACTTTGGGCACTTGTTCGCATAATGGTCCTTCGAACCACAATTATAGCATTCTCCACGGCCAAAGGAAGAAGTCTTTGCCACGGAGGTTGCTTGCTTTCCTTTCTTATTGGGATAAGGTCCTTTGAATTTATTTGGCCTCTTTTTGTTGTTGAAGTTTGGTTTAGCTCCCACCACTTCAACATCACCCTCCTTATCCGCCTCTTCAAGACGAAGAGCGATATCAATGAGTTGGTCAAAAGAAACTTCTAACTTTAGAAGTAATGGCTTCTTGAGATTTTTGTTTAAGCCATAAACAAATCTCTGGTTCTTCTTCAGAGGGGTTGATGTATTCAACCCCATATTTGGAAAGTGATTCAAAAGAAGCAACGTAGTCCGTCACGGAAGAATCGCCTTGAACAAGGTCAATGAAATGACGAGCCATCGTCACTTTCTCAGCTTCTGGCACGAATTTCAACTCGAAGCGTTCCCGGAATTGCTCCCAGGTGAGATCCGCTTCATTAATTTCAGAAATAAGAAGCTCGTACCAGTCCAATGCTCTTTCTCGGAGCATACTAGAGGCCACCTGAACTCGGTGAAGGTCAATAAGATTCATGCGAGAAAAGATTCGATCGCATGACCTTAGCCAAGCCTGTACTTCAATAATAGTTTCGGAACCTTTGAATGGCTCCCCACCCAAATTAGTGTAATCGCTGCACAAGCGTGCAAATCCCGACTTTGGGTGAGTAGATTCCGGGTTAGCTCCAACTGCTTGAGCATTTGTCACTAAATCAAGAAGCTATTGAGCAGTCATAAAAACTCCATCTTGGGGTGGAGTGCTAGACGTACGGCTCTGGGGCGGCCAGGTCTAGACATTTCTCTTCCTTTAGAAAGAAAGAAGAGGAAGAAGGTTATTCACCAATTGAATATCAAGCAATCTTGATAGCTAAAATAAGGAATCATAAAAGAAAATAGGATAGAACGGTACGAAGACACGAATTAAATCATAAAGCACGACTCCTAAGATGGACTTAGGACGATGATCCTTGTTAAATTATTCCATATTGTTCCGAAGTTTGGCTCCGATACCAAGCTGTGATGCCCCACCTCTATACCCACGCTAGCCAAGAACATTACGGAGAATGCTGTCAACTAGCATGGAGAATAAGGCTGTTGAGGAGCGACCATCCGTGTAATTGCTTTGCGCGAGCATCGATATGTCAGATAGTATAACATGTATTTCTTTATCAAGAGGGAAATCCGACATACCGACACAAACTCAAAGCTACTACACAGTGGCTATAATATCTTCGGAAATAAATATAGAAATAAACATAACATAAATCAGTCATAGACAATTCATATCACAAAGGTGGAAATAGATATGAATAATACACTAGGAAGTGTACATCAGAGTAGTGGTCTAAAAAGATCCACAATATCACAAAAGAATAGTTACATGAACTACACAAAAGAATAAGTATACATTATGGAGTCTATATCTCAAATGTATACAACAAAAACTACTAATCTAAGTAGTTTGCCAAAAGTCAGAGTAATGAATCCCTGGGGAGAAGTCAAGCAGAAGCACCTGTAACATCTCGGTCTGACCCGAGTATTATTTAATAAGAAAATAATAAACGGATCAGTCTAACTATAAATATCAGATGATACGATATAGAATAAGAGATATGACTGAACACATAATAATCACAATGCCAAGCTGTGATATATGTAAGTAATTGAAAATCAACGAGAGATTAATCAATATCACCAAATCTACACAAGAATCAAAGAAATGTCATACTTCTCATTTCGTTCACCAAACCACAATAAATGACATATTATATCAATGCCAATCACAAAAGTCAATGACACACAAATTCACCAATACACAAATATCGATATAGCTTATCGATGGAAATCACGAAAATTGGTGAAACACAAATTCTAGAAATCATCTCAAGAAATCCAGATATCACAAAAGTCAATGACACACAAATTCACCAATACACAAATATCGATATAGCTTATCGATGGAAATCACGAAAATTGGTGAAACACAAATTCTAGAAATCATCTCAAGAAATCCAGATATCACAAAAGTCAATGACACACAAATTCACCTATGCACAAAAATTGATAAATCATATCAATAGAAATCACAAAAATAGGTGAAGAAGAAAATTCCAGAATTCGACACACGAAATCCAGAAATCACACAAAATAAGGGGGGAGGCTTATCACACGAACGGGAGCATGAAAACTCACCAACAGCTGTAACACATGAACGAGAAGCTATCTCATGGTAGCTAGCCATTAATTTGACACACGAATGGTCCGAAGACCTGACACACTAATGGTCCGAAGACCGTGGGTTGCTACCCCACCAATTTGAGTCGAAACTCCACAAAACGGGGTTTAGTCCCCCTCGCAGACAAAGAGACATCGCACATTGCTAGTCTAAATCACAAAAATGATCGTCATGATCATCGAGAAGTGTCAATTACACTGAGCTAGTAAGTATAAAAGTTTAGCTTCATGTCCCATAACCACTTGCTTAACTTGAATATTTACGAACAAACTGTAAATCTTCACTAGAAAATTGTCACAAGAGATTCAATCGAACAAGTCCAAGAATTAACCGACGAAGTAAACGCAAGCGTTTCATACCACTTGTTTTACTAAGTCGTTTAATTAGATTTCTCATACGAGTGAGGTAAAGGTTTGTATATACTAATAGATTGGAAATCGGTTTGAGAAAACGAGCTTTGGTATAAAATAGTGTTGAAATCATTTGAAGAAAGAGTTTTGATATTTACTACTAGTATAGGAAACCTTTATATTTTTAAAGTGACAAATCACAAAGAAGATTGTAGAAACAATCGGGCATAAAAATTCACATTCGAAGACGTGAATAAGATCCAAAGAAATCGATATAAAATCCATCAAAGTGGATATATCTAAAATTCCCAAAGAAAAGGTCATCAAAGTCGATAATAAATGACAACAAAGAATAGGGAAATAACACGAATCGATTAAATTTGGAAACCACACAAAATAGGCGAAATAGGCAAAATAACATCAGGTCGGTCGGCCTGCCTCAGGGCTCGGTCGACCGGACCCTGTTCAGAAAATAGTTCGGGAAGCAGGTCGGTCGACTGAGCTCTGTAGTCGGTCGACCGGACCCAAACAGAGAAGTCCATAGCACATTTGGAAGCAGGTCGGTCGACCGGCTGTAGAGCTCGGTCGGTCGGACCTGTTTCCAGCCTCTTCCCTGCCTATTACAAATGAGGTTCAATCTTGACCAAATTGCATTCTCTCGAGCAACGGCGCTAAGGGATTATGCCAATCGACTACCCGGCCCTAAAAGCTCTACGATGCATCTCCAAAAACATGATCAAAGATCAAAGCTATGATTTTTAAGGAATTGAACCCAAAACACTAAAAATTGGAATATTCTCAAAAAGCAATCCAAATCAAAAGCAATTGCACAAGAATAAGTGTTAGGAATTCATACCTAACAATCGAAGATAATCATAGACTAAGATGTGAGATTAAAAATCTCACCTTTGCACTAAAATTTATGAAGATGAAGCTTGAAAGCAAAGGGGAATCAACCACTCTTCAAATCCAACTCTAGAAGCTTGAATCTAAGCTTAAAACAAGATCATTCCCAAAATTAGGTTTAGGAATTTCTAAAATTGGTAATAGAATAAGTTGGAGAAGAAGAAGAGAAGCTTACCAATGGGTTCTTCTTGAGTTTGGAGCTAGGAATTTGATTTGCAAGAGGAACTAGGGTTTTGGAGTTTTAATTTCCAATCTCTCCCACCATTAATACTTTAAAAACTGAAAAGAGAAGAGAATGAGGGTGAATGGGGAAGAGTGGCTCAGATTTGAGCATAAGTTAAACATAGGGCTGAGCCCAAAACCAAACCCAATGTGAAAAGTAGCAAAAATCAACTTTCTCCAAACATATCGAAGCTTATACTCAAAAAGGTCGCAAACGGCATTTTAAACTCAATGGGAGTGGTCCCGAGTCCTAATTCGACCGTATGCAAAAAGTAGCTTTTCGGACTAAAATCCGACTAACGATAAAATATTTAAATAAAATATTTAAATATAAAATCGATAAATATGCGGGTTGTTACAAAGATTTTAGTTCTAGGGTTATGAGAGTTTGTTAAAAAAAATGAAGAGATGGAGTTATGAGAGTTTAATGAAGAGATGGGGTGAATAAATAACCATATGTGCCTTTTAAAAAACAAAACAGCACGAAACCGGTCGACCGCCCATAAATCACCGGTCGACCGTTTTCTTACAGAAGCAAAAACGGTCGACTGGTGGTTTCTGACCGGTCGACTGGTTTGCCTACAAGTGGTTACCTTCTTCTTGTTTGAATTTTTGAATGTTTAACGGTCCATATAATATTGAGTATGTTCAAAACATGATATGTATATATATATATATAAAACAAATACGAGAATACAATCATAATATTGAAACAAATTTAATGAGAGGTAGAGGAATTATGACTCGAAGTCTCTTCTTTGACATCGGTAATGCGTGGTTTCCATGGCGACCATTTTTCTTTTGCTCCTTCAATTTGAGCATAGTTTTTATCCCATGAATTTGGACTTCTAGAAGATGAAGGTGCATGAGGCATTGGCTCGTATACGCCATGTTTGTTTGAACCACAAAAGAATGATGCCATTCTTTCCAGAAGAGATAGTCGTTCCGAAGTAAGTTGTTGCTCATAATGCAGCTGTCTTTGAAGACCGATTTGATGTTTTTGATAATGATTAATCTCATTGATCTTCTCTCTGGTACGGGGTGAACAAAACAACACCTTCTTTGCTCGTTTTGAAGTTGGCGTATTGCCAGGAGTATGAATGCATTGGTGATGACACTTTGATTTGTGTTTTGGAGTTTCAGGAGAGGAATATTCTTCTGGCTCAGAACTTGTGACCCAAAAATGGGACTTTTGAGCACACTCATCACAAATATGTGCCATAATGAACTATATGCATAATCTTTTAGGCTCAGATAGGAAGTGATAAAAACAAAGTTTTTTTGTCAAGCTTATATAGGAAAATTTCTATATATATAACCTTGTGGATGAGAATTGTCATGAAAACGTGGCCGTAGAAAAAATTAGAAGCTCATATTCAATTTCCTAATATAGTAATAAATAATCTGAAAAGAACTAAAGAATATAAAATTAGTGATTACTTATCAAGTTCCTTTCTAGAAATTAAACCAAGTTCTCTACGAAATTTAATGAAACTAGACTCAAGTAGAGGCTTAGTAAAAATGTCCGCTAGTTGACTATCAGTTTGGATATATTCGAGACATATATTTCCTTTTTCGATATTGTCTCTAAGGAAATGATGACGGATATCGATGTGTTTGGTTCTGGAGTGATTCACTGGATTCTTAGAAAGATTTATAGCACTTGTGTTATCACAGTATATAATAGAATTTGATAAATAAATATCAAAATCTTGAAGTGTTTGTTGCATGTATATTACTTGAGTACAAGCGAGAGCCGCTGATATATATTCAGCTTCACATGTTGATAGTGAAACACAATTTTGTTTCTTACTAAACCAAGAGACAAGTGATTTTCCAATAAAATGGTACATACAACTTGTACTCTTTCTATCCGTTCGAGAGCCTCCAAAATCAGCATCACTATATGATACTAATTCAAATGGACGTTCTTTTGGATAAAAAAGATCGAAATCTTTGGTATTATTAAGATAACGAATTATACGTTTCACTGCTCGTAGATGTGATTCCTTTGGATCTGCTTGAAAGCGTGCACATAAACAAACACTCATCATTATATCTGGACGACTTGCTGTAAGATAAAGAAGAGAACCAATCATGCTTCGATATAGTTTCTGGTCAACATTCTTACCATTTTTATCTTTTTCAAGATGTGTAGTTGTACTCTAGGAGTAGGTTTACCAGATGTTTTATTTAACCCGAAGCGTTTGATAAGATTTCCACAGTATTTTTCTTGATTAATAAAGATACCATTTGGAAGTTGTTTGATTTGAAGTCCAAGAAAATATGATAGTTCTCCCATATGAGACATTTCGAATTCTTTGGTCATAATATTTGCAAATTCCTTGCAGAGTTTATCATTTGTTGAACCAAAGATGATATCGTCTACATATATCTGGATAACTAGAATATCCTTTTGAGAATGTTTGATAAATAAAGTTTGATCGACTTTGCCTATTTGAAATCCTGAGTTAATAAGATAGCTACGTAGTCGTTCATACTAAGCACGAGGTGCTTGTTTTAAACCACACAGAGCTTTCTTAAGTTTGAACACATGGTCAGGATATTTTTCATGTACGAACAAAGGAGGTTGTTCGACATATACATTCTCTTTGATAAATCCATTGAGAAAAGCACTTTTGACATCCATCTGATAGAGTTTGAAATTATGGTGACAAGCAAAAGATAATAGGATTCTAATAGCTTCTAGTCGAGCAATTGGTGCACAAGTTTCTTCATAACCGATACCTTCTTCCTGATTATACCCTTGTGCTACTAATCTTGCTTTATTTTTGGTGATATTTCCTTATTCGTCAGCCTTATTTTTATAGACCCATTTAGTACCAATAACCGACTGATCAGTTGGTCTTGGAACAAGTTCCCAAACGTCATTGCGCTCGAACTGATTTAGTTCTTCCTGCATGACAATGATCCAGTAATGGTCTGTAGCAGCTTCTTTTGGATTCTTCGGTTCGATATTTGAGAGAAAAGCGACATGACCCATTTGGTTGAGTTGACTCCTTGTTCTGACATGTGATGTTACTTCACCGATTATATTTTGGGCCGGATGGTCTCTTAATATCCTTGGTGGTGATTGTAACTCACATATTTGAGGAGTATTCTCAATAATTATTTCCGAGTCAGAATCAACATTTGTGATGAATGAATTATCAGTGACTAATGTTTCGTCATCATCTGATATATTTTGAGGATGCTGATAGAATTCATCGAAAGAGACATGAAGTGATTCTTCAATAGTTTTGGTTTGTTTATTAAATATACGATAGGCCTTGCTTCGTTTCGAATAACCGACAAATATTCCTTCATCGGCTTTTGGATCGAATTTGCCAAGCTAGTATTTCGTATTTAAAATAAAGCACTTGGAACCAAAAACTTTAAAGTAAGAGATTTTAGGCTTTCTTTTGTTAAATAATTCATAAGGAGTATTCTTGGTAAGAGGTCTTATGGACACACGATTTAAAACATAACAGGCAATTGCGACAGCTTCTGCCCAGAAATGTTTTGGTAAGGTGGTTCCATTCAATAATGTTCTTGCACATTCTTGTAAAGTTTGGTTCTTCCGTTCTACAATTCCGTTTTGTTGTGGAGTTCTGGGAAACGAAAAATTATGATATATACCTTTCTTTGTACAAAAATGTTCAAATTCATTATTTTCAAACTCTCCGCCATGATCACTTCTTATATTTTTAACTTCAATCCCTTTTGATTTTTGAATTCTTTTGACGAAAGATTTGAAATGATCGAAAGTGTCACTTTTGTTTTTTAAGAAAATTGTCCATGTGTAACGGGAGAAATCATCAACAATTACAAGCACATATCGACTGTGATTTATTGACTGAACCCTAGTAGGTCCAAATAAATCCATATGTAATAACTCAAGTGGTTGTAATGTTGATATGACTTTCTTGGATTTAAAAGATAATTTGGTCAATTTTACTAATTGACATGCATCACAGATGTTGTTAACCTTAAAACTTATTTTGGGTAGTCCTCTAACTAGATCGTTTTTGGCTAGCTTGTCAATAGTTCTTAAGTTTATATGACAGAAGCGTTTGTGCCATAACCATGGATCATTATCATTAGCCACAAGACACATATCTGAATTATGATTAATATTCATATTCAGAATGTATATATTTCTGTCTTTATAACCTTCCAAAACTAAATTATGGTCTTTATCTAAAATACTACACTTGTTATCCGAAAAAGAAATTATAAAACCCTTGTCACATAATTGACTAATACTAAGTAAATTGTGTTTCAAGTTTCTAACTAGCATGACATTAGTAATGAGAGGTAAGTTAGATGTACCGCAATTGCTCACATCGCCTTTGCCGATGATGTAGCCTTTTGAATTATCTCCAAAAGTGACGGAGCCACCATCTGAGTATGTAATATTTGTTAATAAGCTGTTGTCTCCAGTCATGTGCTTCGAGCAACCACTGTCCAATATCCACTTTCCTCTTTTCTTAAGTGGGACCTGCAAAAAATAAAATTAAGTCCATGGTACCCACTTTTTATGGGGTCCTAAGAGTTAGGTCTTAGGAGTCCAAACCAATACGGGTCCGGTATCCCCTTTATATATATATAATTTGTATTAAGATGCACAGTATTCATGAAATTCTGAATATATTTGTTCCTAATCAAATTGTTATTTGTTTTAGGAACCCATATTTTGATAGTCTTGACATTTTTCTTCTGAAATTTCACAACTGGTTTTGGTTTGAAATATAATAAACTAAGATTTTTATTAGCTTCAATCTTTTGTACTTTCTTCTTCCTTTTATTACCAAGATGTTTCTTGGTTTCTTGTTTCTTATATCCCAAATCTTGTTTATTTGAAACAGATTGTGAACTTTTAATGATTTTTGTCAAATTTTCTCGTCCTTTGTTAAAGTTAGAAACATTTTGAGTAATGTTATCTAACTTAGTTTGTAAACTAGTCTTTTCTAGGTCCAGAATTTTGACTTTTGCCTTAAGCTCATGATTTTTAGTAGTGAGAGCATCATTTTTCTCTTTTTGAGTTTCAATTTCTTGACTTAAAAGAGATAATTGAGAGTCAACATTAGGTGATGATTCTTGAAGTTTTTCAAGTTCTTCTTCTAATATTTTCTTCTCGTCTTTTAACATGTCTCGTTCAAATTCTGCTCTACTCAAATCTTCTTTGGCTTCTTTTAGCTGTCGTTTTATGTCTTTATATTTGACTATCAATTCAGCATTAATATCAAGTACTTCATCAAATGTAGGAATTTGTACCTCATCTTCTGTTGCCATGAAACAGACATTTGCTTGTTCATCTTCTGTATCATTATCACTTTCTGATGAGTCTGTATCATCCCATGTTACCGAGAATGCTCGTTTCTTTGATTTGTCCTTCTTATATTTTAATTTGTCATTTTCTGACTTCTTCTTTTGCTCCGGACAATCCTTGTGCATGTGCCCATTTTTGTGACAGTTGAAGCATTATATAACGGATGATGTTGGTTTATTTGATCCAGATTTCTTTCTGTTATAACGACTGGCTTTTCGCTGTTTTAGGAATTTTTTGAAACCTTTTGCTACGAATGCCAGATCTTCATCTTCAGACTCTGGTTCATTTTCGTCTTTTTCAGCATGGAATGCCACGTTCTTCTTTTCTTCTTTTTGTTCCTTTCTAGTCTGCAAGTTAGCTTCATAGGACATTAGATTTCCTATCAATTCATCTGGCTTCATGACAGAAAGGTCATTAGCTTCTTCAATTGCTAATACTTTTCCTTCCCATTCACTAGTCAGAGAATGTAGGACTGTTGAAACAACATCAAAATCAGAATACTTTTGTCCTAAGCCAATAAGTGCATGGTGAATAGTTTGAAAACGTGAATACATATCATTGATTGTCTCATTTGGTTTCATTTTGAAAATTTGAAATTGACTTTTCAGCATGGCTATTTTGGCTTATTTAACCTTGTTAGTACCTTCATGATTGGTTTTCAGCGTTTGCCAAATTTGATATGCAGTAGTGCAGATACTAACACGGTTATATTCATTTTGGTCTAATGCACAAAACAACATATTTATTGCTTTTGCATTTACGGCTGCTGCCGTTTTCTCAGCCGCTGTCCATTCTGAATAATCGGTTGTTGGATTCACTATTTCTTTTTGAGTAGCATTCCAGGCATCATAACTATTTGATTGCATAAAGAATGACATACGTGTTGCCCAATAGCTATAGTTAAGACCATTGAAAAATGGAGGTCTTTGTGTCGATTGACCTTCCGTGTAAGTGCTGTTTTGAGTGCTAGTACTTGCGTTATTTGCCATATTACAAGAATATACCAAATAACTGTGTTACGTTTATATGATGACCGTGCTCTGATACCAAATGAAAAATGTGTACGTGCTAATATAGTACACAAGGATCGTGTAATATGATGTATAACACACAAAAAATATGACTAATCACATATAATAGAAAATTCAGTAAAATAGAAAAAGCACACCAGAGATTTTTATACTGCTTCGGAGCACCGTCCTACGTCCAGTCCTAGACTTCTATCTGGATTTTCACTACCAACTACCTCGCTTCACCCGGAGGAACGGGTTTACAACACCCGAGCAGACGAACGAGATTTCACACCTCTAATACACTGAGGACTTCAACATCCGAGGACTTCAACACTTGCCTCTTACAACAACGAGGACTTCAACAAAGATGAAAATAATTGTTTGTTGACGGTATGTGTTCTTGCTAACACTATTTTGTCACTTGTAGTACAAACTTCCTATAATCTTATCCTCAAATAGAATATTTGTATATATGAAGATTTGTAAGTGGATATCGTATTGAATCAAAAGAATGTTAAATAAATTTCAGGATTCAAAAACGATATATGTTAGAATATGAGCAATTTGAGCGCTTGAAAGTATAAGATTGAGATCAATAGAATAGAGATTAGAATCATAGAATTTCGTTGAATAGAATAATGATTTCATGATGTTTATATAAGAAATAAACAGTTGTAACTCTTTGTGAAAAGGTACAAGCAAAGGTCATGATCATTGGTGAAGAGAAAGAGAAGCAACCGTTGAAGAAAAGGAAGTGTCTATACGAAAGGTTGCTTTCTGTTTAAAAACGGTCGACAGGTCAAAAAGGACAGTAGAAAGGAATTTGAATATATATACGTTATGTACACTTGTGCACGTTAACTGTGCATTCTGGGCAGAAACGGTCGACTGCCATGCTTTGACCGGTCGACCGGTTTAGCCTAGATTGCACAATTAATGTGCACTCATATATATATATATATATATATATATATATATATATATATAGACACACACACACACACACACACACAAAGATTGAAGGTATAAGATTATTTGAGGATAGATTTTAACATAAATAACATTACTAACATACCAAATAATCAACCTTTAACATATGGAGCTCTTTGTGACTCTTTAATGAATAACTTCTTTTTGTCGATATCGCTTTGTCTTGTTGATCACGGCTTATCCCTTTGTCAGAAATCAAAACTCTATAAAAATCTTGAGTCAACACTTTGAGCTTCTTTCATCCTATAGCGAATAAGGTCAATCTTTTCTGTGGAATCACGAATAAAGTCTAGACCTAAATCCGCTTCTCACCGGCCTTAAGCCAACAAGAAGGAGATCGACATAGCCTTCCATAGAGTGCCTCGAAAGGTGCCATAGATTGGAAGCTATTATTATAGGAAAACTCAACAAGAGAAATATGGTCTTCCCAACTTCCACCAAAATCAAGAATACATGCCCGAAGAAGATCTTTAAGAGTTTGATTCACACGCTCGGCTTGTCCATCGGACTGAGGATGATAAGCGGTGCTAAACTTAAGCTTCGTTCCCAAAGCTTTTGAAGACTCTTCCCAAATCCACTAGTAAACAATGGATCGTGATCGCTAACAATAGAAGTAGGAACTCCATGCAATTTAACAATTTCTCTAATATAGAGTTTGGCCAAAAGAGGTACGGTCCGATTAGACCGAACGAGAATAAAATGGGTGGATTTTGTAAGTTTATCAACTATCATCCATAGGCTATCATGGCCCGAATGAGAACGAAGAAGTCCGTCAATAAAGTCCATGGAGCTTGATCCCACTTCCAAATTGGAATGTCCAAAGGTTGCAATAACCCACCGGGCCTTTGATGCTCGGCCTTAACAAGTTGGCAAGTCATGCAACGCTTAATGAAGTTAGCAATATCAGATTTCATTCCATCCCAATAATAAACTCGCTTCGTATCTGCGTACATTTTACTACTATCGGGATGAATGGTAAATTTAGAACGATGAGAATCTTCTAAAATGTCTTTACAAAGATCACTAATATTTGACATGATAAGTCTATCAAATTTTCGAATACTACCACGAGCATCAATATCAAAGTCTTTCAAACCATCAATACTAATTTTATCCCTACAACTTTGGCTAAGAAGAGCCAATTCGGGATCTAGCTTTTGAGCTTCATGAATGCGGTCTAAAAGAGAAGGATGATCCTTAAGGCTACACAGAAAAAGAGATGAATATAAATCGGATTCACGATCTCGAATCTCGCAAGTGGACAAAATCCCGAGATCATTCCATTCGGATATCGTCATAGAAACAACCGCTTGTTGCTTACGACTAAGGGCATCGACAACACGATTCCCTTTTCAGGAGTATAAAGAATATCAAGATCATAAGATGCAAGAAACTCGAGCCAATATTGTTGACGCAAATTAAGTTCCTTTTGAGAAAATAAACACTTCAAAGATTTATGATCAATATAGAGAACAAATTTCTCTCCCAAAAGATAATGACGTCAAATTCTAAGGGCGAAAACAATAGCCGCAAGCTCCAAATCATGAGTGGCGTATCTAGTCTCGGCAGGCTTTAATTGCCTAGAAGCATAAGCAATAACACGTTCCATTTGCATAAGAACGGCACCCAAACCAACACGACTAGCATCGATATAGACTATAAAGTCTTGGTTCCCTTTGGGAATCACAAGAATAGAAGCATCGGAAAGGACTTCTTTTAATTTCTGAAAAGAAGCTTCACATTTGTCTGGCCAAATGTGCTTAACTCCCTTCTTTATCAAACTAGTAAGAGACACGGAAATTTTAGAAAAGTCTTTTATGAACCGATGGTAATAGCCCGCCAATCCAAGAAAACTACGGATTTCCATCACACTCTCCGGTCTCTTCCAATTTTGAATCGCTTTGATCTTTGAATGATCCACGGAAATTCTGGATTCGGAAATAATATGACCGAGAAATTTCACATGAGATTGCCAAAAGTGGCACTTAGAAAAATTTTCTTTCAATTGATTGCTTCTAAGAGTTTCCAACACAATCCGAAGATGCTTTTCATGCTCCTCCTCGGTTTTAGAATAAACAAGAGTATCATCTATAAAGATGAGTACAAATCGGTCAAGGAAGTCTTTGAAAACTCGATTCATAAGGTCAACGAAATAAGCTGGAGCATTCATTAAACCAAATGTTATAACAAGCCATTCATAAGATCCATAACGAGTACAGAATGCTCTGCAATACGAAGCTGATGAAAACCGGTGGCTAAGTCTAACTGTGAAAAGAATCTAGCACCGCAAAGTTGGTCAAATAAATCATCAATCCGAGGTAAAGGATATTTATTTTTAATGATAAGATCATTAAGCTTACGGTAGTCAATGCAAAGCCTAAGTGTACCATCGGATTTCTTCACAAAAATAGCCGAAGCTCCCCAAGGAGAGGAACTAGAGCGAATAAATTGCTACTCCTCCAATTCGGATAATTGTTTACGCATCTCATCGTTTTCCTTATTAGACATCCGATAAGGAGGACGAGTGATAGGTAGAGCTCCAGGGATTAGATTAATTCTGAACTCAATTGCTCGCTTAGGTGGTAATCCTAAAACAAGCTCAAATATATCGGAAAATTCACGAACAACATGAATGAGGGAAATAATATCTTCCTCCTCATCATCATCACCATCATGATGAGGATTTAAAGAATAAAAAGATGCTGCCAATTTACAATCCGAATCTTTGAGAACAATAGAAATCTACTTAACAGATTGAGCATGTCGAAGATATATAGTCCGCTCAGGACATATGATATGGGCTTCATAACGGTTAAGCCAATCCATTCCCAAAATCATTCTGAAACCTAAGTAACGCATGACATGCAAATGGGCATGGAAGAAAAAATCACATAAAATAATCTCGACACCTTTACAAAGTAAACTGAGTATTGCAGATCCACCAACCGGATTTGCAATTCTCAAAGAATTCATTAAAGCCATAATACTTAAAGAAAAAGTATCAACAAGTTCTTTTGATATAAAAGAATGAGATGCACCCGTATCAAAAAGAACTCAAATAGGATGATCACGAGACATAATAATGCCATCAATGATAGAATGAGAAATACCTTGACCACGAGAAGTGTTACTAGGGGATTGCACAACATTTAGTTTTCCCTCGTTCTTGTTTTGAAGTTTGGGACAAGAAGATAAGAGATGACCTGAACTTTTGCAATAACGACAAAAGATAGGTTTCAGACATCTATTAGCGAAATGGCCCTTAGAACCACAATTGTAGCATTGCCCATGACTAGTTGCTTGTTTCCCTTTCTTATGGGGATAAGGACCTTTGAACTTAATAGGACTCTTCTTGTTGTTGTCGAAGTTCGGTTTGGCACCCACAACTTCAACATCATCTTCTTTATCAACCACTTCGAGTCGAAGAGCGATATAACCAAGTTGATCGAAAGAAACTTCTAACTTCAAAAGTAATGGCTTTTTGAGATTCTGATTCAAGCCATAGACAAACCTCTGATTTTTCTTCAACAGGGTATTAATGTACTCAGACCCCATATTTAGAGAGGGATTCAAAAGATGTGACGTAATCCGTCACAGAAGATTCACCTTGAACAAGGTTAATAAAGCGCCGAGCTAAAGTTACCTTTTCAGATTTCGGCACAAACTTCAATTCAAATCTTTCCTGGAATTGCTTCCAAGTAAGATTCGCTTCAATAATTTCAGAAATCAGAAGCTCATACCAATCTAATGCTCTTTCTTGGAGCATACTAGAAGCCACTTGGACACGATGCAAATCAATAAGATTCATGCGAGAAAAGATGTGATCGCATATTCTAAGCCAAGCCTGGACTTTTATAACGCTTTCGAAACCCTTGAATGGCTTACCGTCCAAATTGGTATAATCGCTACACAACCATGGAAACCCATATTCAGGGTGAATAGGCTATGGAATAGGTCCGACAACTTGATCATTCATTACAAGATCTAGAAGCTGTTGGGCAGACATGAATACTCCATCCCGAGGAGTAGCACTGGATTGACCAGCGCTGGGACGACCTGGTCCAACCATTTCTCTTCTTTAAGAAAGAAAGAAAGAAGAAGAAAAAGGTTATTCACAAAATGAATATCAAACAATCATGATTGATAAAACAAGGAATCATAAAAGAAAATAGGATAGAACGGGTCCTAAGACTCGGATAAATCCTAAGGCACAACTCCTAAGAAGGACTTAGGACGATGATCCTTGCTAGATTATTCTACATCGTTCTGACGTTTGGCCCGAACCAAGCTGCGACGCCCCACCTCTATACTCACGCTAGCCAAGGACACTACGGCCGTCAACTAGCATGAAGAATAGGGCTATTGAGGAGCGACCATCCATTGTGCGAGCACCGATATGTCAAATGATACAATATGCATCTCATTTCAAGTGGAAATCCGACACATCGATACAAACTCAAAGCTACTACACAATGGCTATATAATCTTCAGAAACAAATATAGAAATAAACATAACACAAATCAGTCACAGATATTCATATCACAAAGGCAGAAACAGATATGAATAAAACACATAGAAGTGTACATCAGAGTAGTGGTCAAATAAGATCCACAATATCACAAAAGAATAGGCACAAGTGCTAGATAAAAGAATACATCAAGGAGTCTCTATCTCGTATGTATAACAATAAAAACTACTAAACTAGAGTAGTTAGTCAAAAGTTAGATAATGTTCCCAAAAGAGGAGTCAAGCAGAAGCACCTGAAACATCTCGGTCTGACCCGAGTATTATTTAATAAGAAAATAATAAACAGATCAGTCTAGCTATAAATATCAGATAAAAATGAGACAGAATAAGAGATATGACAAAAACGCATGATAACAATAATGTCATACTGCGACAAGTATACATTAAATAACAACAAAAATCATACAATATCTCAAGAAATCTCAAACCATAGAAGAGAATGTCATATTCATTATTTTATTCACCATACCACAAATATTGACAAATATATCAATGCCAATCACAAAATTGGTGAATCACAAATTCTAGAAATCATCAACTAGAAATCCAGAAATCACAAAAAGGGGGAGGCCTATCACAAAACGGGAGCATGAAAACTCACCAACACGTGTATCACAAACGAGACGCTATCCCGTGGTCGCTAACCATAGAGCCGGTGCAACAACGTCGTACAATATCGGTACGCCCGAGGAACTTGAAACTCAAATAATTCGGAACAATGACGTAGTACAACGGTATGCCCAGTGAACTTGATAAGCCGGTACAACGACGTAGTACAACGGTACGCCCGATGAACCGAACTCCATAAAAAAACATGGGTAGCTAGCCCACGAAAATGAGTCGAAACTTCAAAGAACCAATAGGTCGTTAGCTATAAAAGAAATGAGACGAAACTCAATAAAACGAGGTACAGTCCCCCATGTGGACAAAGAGACATAGCATATCGCTAGTCTAAATCACAAAATGATCATCATTGATCAATAAAAAGTGTGAATTACACTAAGCTAGTAAATAAATGAGTTTAGCTTCATGTCCCATAACCACTGGCTTAGCTTAAATATTTACGAACAAATTGTAAACCTCCACTCGAAAATTGTCACAAGAGTTTCAATCGAGCAAGTCCAAAAATTAACCGATGAAGTAAAATCAAGCGTTTCATACCACTTGTTTTGCTAAACCGTTTAATTATATTTTCTCATACGAACGAGGTAAAGATTTGTATATACTAATAGATTGGAAAACGGTTTTATAAAGAGCTTTGTATTAAAAATAGAGTTGAAATCGTCTTTGTGAAGGGGTTTGAATATTTACTATTAGTATAGAAACCTTTGTATTTTAAAGTGATAAACCACAGAAATGGCTGTAGAAACAATCAATCACCAAAAATTCACGTACGATGACGTGAATCAATTCCATAAAAATCGATACCAATCCATCAAAACGGATTTTCCCAAAAATCCCGATTTTTTTTATCAAAGTCAACAAAAGTGATAACAACTAATCGGAGAAACGAGAATCGATTAAAAATTAAAAATCTAAGCAAAATAGGCAAATTGGGTTGAGGCAAGCAGTTCAGTCGACTGGACGAGGAGGTCAGTCGACTGACACAGGGACACGAATTTTCTATCCCCAGGTTCAGTCGACCGACCTCCTGGTCCAGTCGACTGAACCTGCTTCTAATCATTTTTTCATCTTCTGGTTCAGTCAACTGACTTTTGGTCCAGTCGACTTAACCTGCTTCCGAAGCACATTCAGCCTAGCCCCCAAGTAGGGCAAAAATCCTACAAATCGCGATCGGACGAGCAATGGGCACTAGGGGTTTACGACAATTGGCAACCCATCCCTATAGGCTCTTTGATGCATCTTCAAAAACATGTTCAAACATCAAAGCTATGATTTTTAAAGGTTTGACCTCAAAACACCAAAAATTGGAATATTCATAAAACTAATTCAATCCAAAGCAAATGAACAAGGAATAGGTGTTAGAAATCGCTACCTAACAACTATCAAAGATATAGACATAGATGTGAGTTCAAAAACTCATATTTTTCTCAAAACAAGGAAGGAGAAGCTTGAAAACAAAAGGAATATCAACTACTCTTCAATTTCAACTCTAGAAACTCCAATCTAAGATCATAAACAAATATTTCCTAAGTTAGGTTATAGGAAGTTTCTAAAATTGGGGAGAGATTGAGATGGAGAAGAAGAAGAGGATGCTTACCTAAACTTCTCTTTGATTTTGGAGCTAGAACTTGAATTTGCAAAAGAAACTAGGGCTTATGATTTTAATTTCCAATCTCTACCTACATTTTTGCTAAAGCTTGAAGTGTTAGGAAAATAATAGAATGAATAAAGAGGAGAGAGGGTGGAGCTAGGGTCTTATGTTAGGTTATTGGGCTGAAACCCAAACCCAAAGCCCTAAGTGAAAATGTCAAAATTCAAGCTAACTCCAAACATATCAATGTTCATACTTAAAAAGGTTGCAAATAGCATTTTGAACTCAATGGAAGTGGTCTCGAGTTCTAATTCGACTGTTTATAAAAGTTTGCTTTTCGGACTTAAATCCGACTAACGATGCTATGTTTAAATAAAATATTTAAATATACAATCATAAAATATGCGGGTTGTTACACATAGTTACAAAGGCACACATTTTTCTTGAACTTTCTGTGTTTTTCTCAATTGTTCCATCAATTTTCTATTGTTGCTGGCCATGAAACAATTTGATTTGCTTCAATCTATAAACGTATAGGATCAACACTAAAGGAAATACAAAGTTTGCATTGGAGAACAAATATGTTGAGAGTAAATACATTATTAGCAACCTCACGATGTCAATTGTATTTTATGTTTCTTTTGCTCTTCAAAGCTTCCTTTTAAGCTTGTTTCTGTTTCTTTTGTTTTGATCATTTTCGATTCACTAAAATATTTTTGTTTGAATATCTTTATTTCAAAGTTCATATCAGTTTTCAAATGAGATGATACGTTGATTGTGATGCATTTATTCGTAAATCTAAAAAATTACTGTTATGTCACTTTCTTTTGAAGTTGTTTTTATGTCTCCAAAATAAAAACAATTTTGTTCTATTGAAAACTAGTCTACGATCAAAAACATTTGGAGCCGATTTTTTGAGTCTTCAATTGTTGTAGATTCTTCTAAGAATGTATCGATTATGTTGAAGAACGGAGTTAGGTTTAATTATGTTATGTATTTTGGAAAATAGCTTTTTTGTTATGATTTTTTTTTATCAATGCATGTATTTTGGAAAATAGCTTTTTTGTCATTAAATTTTTTATCAATGCATGGAAAGATTTTAAGTTGATAGAGTAGCTTTCTTTAATATCGTTTTGCACCTTCTGATTTGTTTTTTTAGGTATTTTTGTAGCACCGTTTTTTCTTGGTGGTTGTTTTCTCTCAAGGGATTTAAGAAGAACAAATTGATCACTATCTTCAATAGATTTTATAAATTCAAAAGATTCAAATGTTGGAGATCTGTTTTGTTCGTTATTTCAACTTTAGATTTTTCCTCGACAGCTTTTTGGCTTGCTTCTTTTATTTAGGTAGGTTTGTAAGCAACCCTCTTTATCTGGTGTGGTAGACATTGTCAATTTGATGTTACATATATGTATGACTAGCAATATATCCCTCACTAATATTCACCGTAAATACATGATATTGTCTGCTTTTTATAACAGCAAATCAATATCATAGAACCAAGCCCAAGTAAGCATTAAGCCCAACCCATATACTAAACCCTAACCTTGCATCAGAACATAAATAAAGCTCATTTTCATCGCTTCCCTAGTCTTTTGAGCGGGCAGGCGGCGCGTTTTTTCTCCCTACACCAGATCAGAGTCTTCAGTTCCTTCGATCAAAAGCTACCATGGGGTAAATTTTCCCATCTTATAAACATCTGTTTTTCAAAAAGATTACGTTTACTCTCTATAAACTTTTTGTAAGAACATTTGCTGCAGCTGAACTCTCGAACTGATGGTCTGCCATTTTCCCAGCTATTTTTTTCTTCATTCAAAATGCATTATTTTATGCTTCCAGGTCGCATGAGTAGATTGTAATAGATTAGTTTATTTATCCAACTTTCCTATCGAAAAATTATGTTGCCTTGCTGTTTATTTAGTTGTTAATTGGATAAGCGCTGGTTATAATATCTTATATAGTTACATCGTATGCAATGATTTAGTTTTTTGATAAAGAAGAGTCTTAAACGATACCTAAATCTTGGATTATTTTTGTCCATTATAGAACTGGCAAAAAGATTGAGAATTGCAAAAGGAAAATTGACCTGGAAAAGGTCATAAGAATGACTAGCAGCTATTTCTTAGTTCTAAGTTGCAGCCAATCAATTACGTTTGATTTTATGTCATGTAGAGTTTGACAGTGGTTTAACGGTTATTACCTATTGTATTAAAGTCTTTTAACACAATCCTTTAAATCCCTCAATTTTGCTGAATTCCATAATATGAACATTTCCAACAAATTCTCACATGAAAAGAATAGTTTTTTTTTGAATTTACTTTTCACTTCACAATTTAGTAACTGTGACTATTATGTAATCTTGTCTTGTATGTTCCTACTAACAAACCATTGGTTTTGATAGGTTAACAACACCTTCTTTTTAAGGAAAAATCACGGTTTAAAACTCTAGTTGCGCAAAATTCTTGATTTTTTTTTCTGGTTTCGGAGGTAAATGACTAAAGATCAAAATTCCTACTTTGGTTTAAATTATGTATTTGCTTTTCAAATGCGAATAAATGTTAAAAGGTATACATTGGAAAAACAGAATTAAGTGTAAATATACAAAAACGATAACAAGTTAAACAAGATGGTAAAAAGGTCACGAATGATCAAACTGATTCAAGAAAAAATCACGACAATGTTGTCAATTCCAATAAATTCAGTAAAAAAACATGAAAAATCATGAACAATCATCAAATCATTTGTTGAAGTGTCATTTTATTTTCATAGATGCAAGTGTACACTATCCATTAATGTATTTATCTATACAAGCGTGTTACGGCACGCGCTTCATGCGTGTTCTACAAATTGTATATATGTCAACACATTCAAAAAATAATATACAAATGTTTAATCATATTTTGCATTGAATCATGTGTAGTTTGTTTGAATTTTTATTTCTAAGTTTCAATATCTATTGTTTTTATTGTGTGAATTTTAATTTCTATTATTAATTAATAAAGAACGAATTTGTAAAAGAAGTTTATTTGTTAGATCATATTTTAAAGTGATTAAAATTTCATAGTATTTGTAGATGACGTTTTGAATTTGTAAAAATAAAATAAAAAAAGCGTTTTGAATTTGTAAAAAAATAAATTTTATCAGATTTTAATTTTTAGTGATATTAAAATTTGTTAATATTTGTAGAGGGACATTTTGAATTTGTAAAGTGTGTCTATTTATTATATCCTATTTTTTAGGGATTTGGTAATATCAACAAAAGAGCATTTTTAGTAGCTCATGACGATACCCAAAAAAGCATGACATCAAATGTATTACAACTATTATTACAGATAAAGTGTCAAAATCCAAAAATGGTATCATAATCAATATTGATTTAAAAATTGAAACTCTCATAGGAAACAGAAATGGAAATCGGAATTTTGGTTTTGGGAAAAACATAAATCTTACATTAAGATGCGGCTTTATTTGGTTATGAGAAATACAACCCAAAATAGATTAGTCACTTTAGTTTGGGGTGAGATTTATTACTCTAAAAATAAAAATTATGCACTTTGGTACCAAGGCCTAGCATATGTTGTTTTTATAATTCTTTGTTTTTTTACTAACCGTGCAATACTTCTTTCACAAGTTCGATGATGGCTTGGCTCTGGATTTTCTTTTACCAAATACCTGCCACAGTTCATGTGCAATATAAATTATCTTTGACTTCTGTATAGCTCTTTCAAAACTGTTGATTGAACATGAGACATGGTACCCTATGTTTTATTGATTGCGTCTTTAAATTGGCTTGGTGACCTGAGGTTTCTTTGTTGCTGCTTTAAATAGGAATTGGTTTATGTTTTCCTGATTACTTCTTTAAATAGGACTTTGTGGCTTATGTTTTCTTGATTACTTTAGATATTCATCTTTTAGTGATGACTTCTAGAATTTGATTATGATATCAGATTCCAAATAATACTCAATCTTTGCGGTTAACATAAATGATCACCGTTCATTTTTGCATCAGCTGGCTCATTTATGTTTTGCGTGTGTTAGAATGTACAGTGTAACCATGGCTATATGCTATAGCCTTTTCCAATTGTCACTCTCTCTATAATTTTGTTTCGGACTTTCATAAGTAAATGCTTGTGCAAACTGTCTATTTAAGCATTATAATCCTCATTGTGTTACAGTACAACAAATTTTGAAATTGAACAGATTTTGGAAGAATGTGAACTTATATCTTAAATTGATAAATTCAAGTGTTTATTAAATCAAACTGAAATGGGCCAAGCGGTTAATATGATTATCGGTGAAATATCAGCTAGGAAGCGATGCGATTTTTGAAATATTGAGTTGATTTTGGATAATCTATATCTGTGAGCAAGTTATAAAAGTACGATTATAAAACAAGATGCAATGTTTCCTTTTTAGCATTCTAAAGGATTCATAGATTGTTTCTGGATAACATGTGTAGTTAACCATTTCTGAAGTGTTTTTAGCACACACCTACACATACATATAAACAATTTGCATGTATATTCTAGAGTTTTGTCGAAATTACCCTCTCTATGTTACAAATAGTGATATTTGATTATCTCTGTAAAATGTGTATCAAATTTTGGTTGAAATTTTGATTTAACATAACTGATATATGATATATCAGAAAATAGCATCGATATATCACAAACATATCACCAACTCTTGTTTTAAATAATATTTAGATAAAATATCATTGAAGCACGATGCGTGTATCAGCGATGTTAACTGCATATTGTACTCATATGTTACGTTACAATTTGTAACCTTTTGTTTTTACATGTATATAAAGAAAATTAGACGTTGTTGGTTATGTATTTGTGTTGTAAAATATGGAAACAGAAAGACTCGAGGTATGGGTGCCGGGCGCAAGCTGAAGACCCACAGAAGAAATCAGAGATGGGCAGATAAGTCTTACAAGAAGAGCCATCTTGGTAATGAGTGGAAGAAGCCTTTTGCTGGATCGTCCCATGCCAAGGGCATTGTATTGGAAAAAATGTAAGCATTTTAGTTATCCATGTGCGTACCATAAAATATAAATGTGTTTTAAGTTTGCTGCAAGAAGTAGTTCTTGTTTGGGCATAATTTCTTCTGATTCGTATTTTCAATCAGGATGATCTTGTTTGCAAAATCATCATCACAATAAATCTTTTGGCATTCATTGTTGTTAGTAGTCACTGCTGAGTGTTGGTTGGTTTGTTTGGAAATACTCAGTTCTTCGCTTACTATTATGCTAATTTAGATTGAAAATGTTTAACCAGCTAGTCCATTTCTATCAGACATGGGTCTCATATTTTTTTTACAGTACAGCCACAAATTTCTAAAGCGTCCTCTTAGCAATTTTTCTGTGCTTGGTAGCAACACTCTGTTTTTTGAGCACTGGGGTAATAATTCATATTTTTTTTATGTTAGCTTAATAGGAATTTTAGTGGGATACGTATGTTTCCTGTCCCCTTGACATTTCATATAACAGCTGTACATTGTAACTACTTCAAATTCATGAAACCATGCTTAGTTATAAGAGATAAATAATTTTAGCGCTTTTAGTACAAACTTACCACTATTGACAATCATTTGTGTCCTTGAATAACATTTGTTGGGGAATTTTAATGAAAAGAACAAGTCATATGAAAACTGGCATTATATTTGTTTATGCACATAATAGCCTAACGGAATTGTCTCTGAAAAACCCAGAAATCTGAATATTTGCTTAATAAATTTTAAAGTGTGTATATTGTTTATTTTTAGTATTGTAAAGCACACTGTACTTTATAAGTTGAATAAATTGGGATAGCTATTAACTAGCGGGCAGTACAAGTTCTGGCAAAAATATCTATAACTATTAGATCGTGGGTAATGGGTATTATGAGTAATATTCTACTTGAAAGGACAAAATTCCATGCTGTATTGTTTTTTGATAGTTTGATTAAGGAACATCAATGATTGGTGCAGAGGTATTGAAGCAAAACAGCCGAACTCTGCCATCCGCAAGTGTGCCAGAGTTCAATTGATCAAAAATGGGAAGAAGATTGCGGCATTTGTGCCAAATGATGGTTGCTTAAACTACATAGAAGAGAACGATGAAGTGTTGATTGCTGGATTTGGCCGTAAGGGGCACGCTGTTGGTGATATTCCTGGTGTTCGTTTCAAGGTCGTCAAGGTTTCCGGTGTTTCTCTCCTCGCACTTTTCAAGGAAAAGAAGGAGAAGCCCAGATCTTAAATTCTACTCTTTTTGTTCATTTAGTTGGAAATCTTTCTATCATTTTGTACGTTTTTCAGCAAATGTTATTTTTCTATTTTCATGCTGTTCTAATCTGGAGTGTTATTGAGTAAATTCAGGTTATGGACTTTGAATGTTTAAAATTGTAGTTGCAGCTGAATTATCCTTGCCTTATTTTCTAATTAAATGATGTCGGTTTCCTTGTGAATTTTTTTTATCAAACTACCTGAATGCTTTCTTTTCTTGAGGTCTGATTTTATTATAATTAGTTGCTTACCTCTACACGGTATGGATTGCTGATATTTTGGTGTTTGGTCGCTGTTTTATGAAAATATAAATCGCTTTACAAGTTTAGATAAGGATAACATGAAGCTAGTTGAAAAGCCATCACTAATCGAGTAGGGATGAATTAGTTAAAAATATCTCACTTATCTATCGTGACATAAGACTACACGACAATCATAAGGCTACAAGAACGATGACATGCGTTGAACAACGTGGTTATAGAAGAAATCATACTCATCCTAATTTCAATATAGCGTTGATAATGATACGTAGATGTTTACTCATTTTTGTTGTACGTTCTTAAAATTGCTTGCTGTTTGTGGATAAAAGTTAATTCATTATCTATATAATAAAATCCCTTGGTAGATAAACAAGAGACAAAGGACGGATCAGATTTATTTTCACAGAAAGACATCGGATGGCTGTGAAGGCAATAGATGTGTAGATTTTAGGATTGCCATGATTTTTGCGGTTACCACTCCTTTCACGCATCACGTTCCAGCACACGTCTACCCACTTTGCCCTCATCTATTTATCCTTTCCGCCTCTTCTCAATTCCCAGGCACTTATTTTTCTACATAATTGTATTTTTCTCAATTCCCAGGCACGTTACTAACACCAATTTCTATGGGTAGAAAATATGCAGCATAATAAGAAATTTTCTGCATGGAAAGGCACAACTCAAAAAATAATGTGCAGTAAGATGACAAAAACATAGCCAATTTTACCCCACCACCTCCAGCATTCAATTCTTCTCTCCCTTCCATGTACTATATCATGTTTTAGTATATTTATGTATTGTACGTGATGTGTTCTCCGTGATGTTATCATATAAATCTTACAATATATGTAGTTCTTAAATATGTGCATTACAGAAGTGTTAATTGTGGCACTAAGTCTTATTTACCCTCAAACATATTCAGGGAAGCTTACAACGACTAATTTTTGTTTCACTTCAAATTATGATAACGCTAAACGCTGTATAATGTTTATTTCCTCTTTTGTTCTTTCTATGAACTACCATTAACTCTTTTCCAATATGCTTTTCCTTTATTTTTTTGCTGCTTTTTTTTCCTTCCTTCCTCTGCATTTTGCTTTTTCTTCTGCACGCTGATATGAATTTATCCACTTTACTTTTTTCTCTCCATTCCCTGTCGTGCATGCACATTGTTTGCCAAAATGTCATAACCAAGGCATATATCTTACCACTCTTTCACCCTTCATTTTTCCTTCTTCCTCCACCCTCTGCTTTTCCTGGTACATAGTGCTATAATTTACATTTTTTTTCCATCACACTATCTTCCATTTGAAATTTTTGTCAACCTGTTGTAATCAATATGTACCGCATCATACTAACATGCTAATGTTTTCTTTTCAGCATATAACTTGGCTTTACCTATTATCCAGAAACACCACCAATGTGAAAAGAGTATCCTTATATTTAAAACTTTGTTTAATGATTATTATCACTCACTATACTCATTGTAAATTCTGTGTTATTTACAGAAAAGAGTAGTAGCTAAAACGGAAGAAGCCGCCATAATGAAAACTGCCGAATTCATGGGTTGTAGTTAACCTGGAAGCAGATGGAGATAGTTAAATGCTGCAAATGCATTCACAAGTCTTGGCTGCAAATTTGATAATAGAACTCTCGGTACAGGCGGGATCAAGTCTTTTACAATACTTTAGATGACATGCCAATTGTATTTTTATTTTATTTTTTTGGCGATGTAAGCAGGAACAACCAATAAGTTTTCAATTCTGCGGGTGCTTGCTTTCGTTTACATTTTATTTCATGCTCACGTTCTATCAACTATGGCTGTTATGTAATGTAAGCTAATAAGTTCATTTCCTTTGTTGATATTGTCAACTTTCACCCTACTGAATGTTATTTTTTGTTTAAATGTTATTTTTGTTTGATTGTTTCACTGTGTTAGTCTTTGTGCATTATGGTAAGCAAGGAACACGTGCATGGTTTGAAAAGTGATGGTACTATATATACACTTATCTTTTTTACGTTCACTCTTGAATTTAAGGAGGCTAAAGTATATAATAGACTGAGTGGGTAAAAATTATCGTTTCATCCTGATCCATATGCCAACTCATGCACACATTATGAAGTGCTGCGTTGAATCTGATGTTGAGTGGGAAGAGTTGAAGTTTAGAAGTGCGTAATGTGGCATGCTAACGGTGCAGACGAATGATGAATGGAAGGCAAATCAGCTGAATGTCATGGATTAATAACATGAAACTTAGTCGACCGGACAAGAATTAAAACAAACTAACGACTGAAAGCGTTAGAAGCAATGCTGAAGTGCTGAAAGAAACAGAGGACTAAAACACTGAAACATAAAATACTGCTAAAGCAAAACATTGAAACACCAAAGAGAAACCAAGGGCTGAAATACTTATGAGGCATTGACGGTGGATTTTAAGACAAATCGGGACCGGCTGTTTTAAACACCGAAGAGCTAATTGGTTGAACCACTGGTACTAAATGAGGAGAACAATGAATGCCTGTAGATCCATTTTTTAGAACATGTTTTTTTAGAATATGCTGAAATTTTAGCTAGGTTATCTTTAAAGTTTACAGTAGTTATTAAATTAGCATTTTGAATATAATATCAATTTTGATATGTCTGCAATCTCATCTGTGCAAATTTCTTAGTGCTTTTTATTACATATTGTTTAGATTTCTTAGTGTTTTTTACCACAAGCTGTAAGTACTTCAACTCTCTTATTTCTTACTGTGCCTTCTTCATTATGCGCGGATTTCTCATCAGCTCCGCCGTGGCCCATTCTATGGTCGATGCCGTTCTTTAATATCCTCCTGCAAACATGTCCTGTCAAACAATAATAAATCTTTATTACTGCAAGTTACCATATTTAACAAAAAAGAGTGTGGAAATTACCGAAATAAGAGCGTTGATGCCATCATTGTCGATCTTCACATCATTCTCAGCCTACTGTCTTAAGAACACATCAACAAAATTCTCTTCGTTTCCACTATAAATATTTTTCATACCACCTTTACGTTCTTCAACAATGCTTTCCAGTATCCTATCTATTTTCATGTGACACTCACGGAAACTATATTTGGACCGGCTAAACAAATTCAGTATCCAGGCAAATGAAGGAAACAAGTCAGCCAAATCGACACCGGCACCCAGCTCTGCAGCTTCATGCAGCCCTTTGATCAACGTGAGTTGTCCATTAACGTGAAACTTAAAGCCATGCAATAGTAAGCCATAGATATGCATGATATTATTTATTTTCCATTTTTCTTGGTTGGTGAAACATATACATGCAAATGCAATAGTAAGCGGTAGATATATTCTATATCAACTCATTTCCCATTAAATATTTGATGAAATAAATAATACTTTAGTTCAAAGCATCACTACCCCTACCACCTTTTGCACATTGTCCTGTCATCCATGACAAACATTTATATATTAACTCCTGCTATGTCACATTAACTCATGCTATATTAAGTCATGTCCCAATGTCATGTCATCCATGACAAGCATCTATATATTTTTGCACTAATTGGGGCCACGTACCTATCGTATGGCTGCAAAGTTAATAGATATGCTAAGTTGCGGATTGCCACAGTTTGCTGAAAATATGAGTTTCCCACTACTTCCACACATCACGTTTCCACACCTGTCTACCCACTTTGTCATCTTCTATTTATTCTTTCTTCCTCTTTTCAGTTCGTAGGCAATCATTTCTCCAATTAATTGTATGTACTTTTTTCCTTTCGCTTTCTTTTCACTTCTTTCTCTATGTTTTCCTTCTCATACTACATGCTGCTGTGAACTTATCCAAATTTACCTTTTTTCTTTTCTTTTTTACCCTCTTGCTTATGGACTGTTTGTCAAAATTTTATAACAATGCGTATCTCTTTTTTTTTTCATGCTTTCTTCTCTGTATCATGTATACGAAATTTTTGTTCAACTGTTACAACCAATATGTATCATATTATACTAATGTGCTAATATTTTATTCTCAGCATATAACTTTGCTTTAACGGTTACAGAGAACCAGCATCAGCATGAAACGGGTTTACCTATATCTACAACTTTCTTTACCCTTTAATTATTATCTTATGTTCTTCTGGCTATAATTGATGTGTTATTTGCAGAAAAGAGTAGTAGCTAAAGGAGACGCAAAGCCGGCAGTAGCACCACCGACCACTGAAACAAAGGGCACTGTTCAAAATTCAACCACAAACTCACTGTCATCTATAGATGCGATCAAACCTGCCTCCGACTCTTTGTTGCTACCTGCGGTAAAGGTTGAACCATATGATGGCGGTCCATGGGAGCAACAAACTACCACTTTTCCTGCCTCTAATGAAATGAACGACATCAACAATTCAGTTGACATTGTTGCACAAGACCAGCAAAACACCAATGTTTCTCAACTGAATGAGTCAGAAGAGATCCGTCCAGTAGAGCCGCATACAACTGTGTTTTACGATTGGATTGATTCAGATGAGGAGTTCATTAAGGCAGTGGTAATATATTTATGTTTTCTTCAACTGACAGTGGGACAAATATTTCTAATTACTTTTACTTCTTTGCATTCACAGATTGAGTGGGCGGAACAAAACGGCTACTAATTCTGTTTGACCTTCACATGTTTGATCTTCACATCTTTGTCCTACGATCATCATGTTCACGCCTTTGTTTTCACAACTTATTCTACGTTGTACTTTGTTTCAGTTAGTTTCTTTTTACATGTTGTAACTTTTGGTTTCATGTATTCCTGTGTAGTATTTGTGTTCAATGTATGTACTTTTGTTAATGAAGTATTTCTTTTCCACATCTGTAATGTCTCAACATTTGTGCAGATTCTAATTTTTTCCCTCTTTATTACATTTGCATGTGCTTTGTATTTGCCATGCTGTAGCTTTTTGCTCAAAATCGGTTCCCTTTTATCTCATCTATATGAAGGTGGAATGATATTTCACGTTTGGTGCTAACATGAGTATAGCTGGAGTAATAGTTTGCGTTGTATGTTATTACTTGTGGTATACAAGTGAATTTATTATGTACAAAAAACAAACAATGTGTGAAGTACACTGTAGCAATATGCATGGTTATTCATTTTAGTACCACCTTGATAGTGGATCTAAATTACATGACATAAGGTTTGTTCGGCGAAGGTTTGTTCGGCGAAGTTAGCAGTTATTCTAAGAGAAAGACCAAGCCATCGCAAGTTTTGATGACGATTTATTCAGTTTTTATGACATGGTGCTTCGTACACTCACTCTAGGTTGGCTTGGGGACCATGGTCGCGTAATGGTAGACCTTGACGATAAAATACTAAAAAAATGAATGCAATCAAGTTGAATATTCATTCGTCAAGTTTGATGTAGTTGAGTAAATTTTCAACTAATACAATTTGGAAGCTCCGAGTCATGCCACACTTTCCGTGAAGAAGGCAAAGGAAGTTGAAATTTAAAATTTTGTATTCATAGTAAATTGTTTTAAATTCAAATTTGAATTTACGAAGGTAAAGAAAATTTTAAAAATTGTTTTAAAATTTGTATTTATAGAAGTTATAAATAAATAAATCTAAAATTGTTTTAAATTTAAATTTAAATTTATAAGGGTTATTAATGAAATTTAAAATGGTACCCATAAAGTTTATAAATAAATAGCTTTAAAATTGTGTAAATCTGAATTTATAAAGGTTATAATCAACAAATTTAAAGTGTTAATGACTTCTAGCTTAAGTGAATAATGTATGTCACTCTGGACTAAGATTCTAGAGATCATGGTTTTGAATTTCTGAGATTACAAAATGAGTGTTTTGCTTGAATAAAATATCATTATTATTACTGGCTTAAATAGCACGTAGTGCGTCTGGGAATATTCCATTTTTATTTGTAAAGATTAATGGAAAGGAATGTGTACTGGAAGTGCAAAAACTTTGACAGTCACAACTCTTTTATTTCAAACAGTTTTGTCAGTTGTGTTGGTTGCAAATTAATAATAAAATTCCGTTGATGGGTAATCAGAAAAGGAATGGTGGTTGAGGTTGGAAATGGATAATGAGATTTCATTGATGGGTGATGGGTATCTTTGAAATTTCAAAAAGACACCATGAAAATTACATTCATCGAATTCTCTTTATTAATAGTAGAGATAAATACGCAAACAAACTTAAAATTATTTAAATTTGAAGTTATAAATACATAAATTTAAAACTGCTGTGACCTTAAAAGTATAAAAGTCATAAATAATTAAACTCAAAAGAATCTTAAATTATGACATGAACTAGAAATGTCATAAAAGGTTATAATAGACTTGTAATATTAATTGATCTTTAATTAACAATAACATATACATAAATATAATATTTAATATCATTTTATAAGTGTTATGATTAAATAAAAAATCTTATATGATGTGTATAAAATAAAAGTACGATTTTACAAGTTAAAATCAAAATAAAACTCATAACAGTTACAAGGAATAAATACATTTGTATATAATTGTGTATATATAATTGTGTATATATAAAATAACAAATGATGTCATTAAGCATTATGAATACTTGTTATTCCTTATAAAAGATGATGCTCATCATTATTATTTTGAGATTACAAATCTGATATAATGTTGCTCTCTTTCATTTACAATATAAATATAGTATTATACATACTAATAATTATTGAGCATCCAAAGCCTTAAATATTAATGCTGATGTTTAAACCTCCCTAGATTGGTAAGATAATTTTATAACTTTATTAAGCACTCTTGACGGTTACAAAATTTTCACTAGGCAGTCACGAAATGATCGGTTATGAGTATCTAATGTACTTTATGATTTGTTGAACACACTCAACGTCATAGAGATGATCATGAACAAAGAATATATGGTTAGATGTTATATACTATAATTAATAAAGTGCTATTTACTATTTATGAGGAATACAATTTGTTGAGCGCCATCGAAGTTGTAGTAACATGATAAATGGATCATAACACTCACTAGAGGAAATTATTAAATTACCTCATCCCATTTAGGATTTTTACAAGATATAAAAGCTAGTGGGAGCCTTATTAGAAAAGCATAATAAATCAATCTAATAAGTATAAGAACACATGTAATATTATAATAATCTTTTAAAATAAATTCACATAGTTAATATAAGTGATAAAATTACTTTTCGAATAAAATATACTAAATGAACGGAATTAAAGGTTGACAAAGAAATATAGAAATACACCTACCAATAAATCTTTTGACATATTTTTGCTTCAACATCCATGCAAGAGCTGCATAATACAACCATTGGAAAATTTGATTTTTAGTATGCGTCTATTTAAACATAGCAAATGGTAAATTTTCATTGGAAAATATGGATGTTAATTTTGTTGTGTAATTTCAATTTCAGTTTGAATCAGTTGAAATTGATGTAAATAGAATATTATTGAAATCAGAATATTTTTATATAGTAAATTGATGAAATCAATTGAAATGGTAAATCATATGTCGTTTCATCAAATTTGAACTTCTCTATCCCATTTATCCTATTTTAGGCTTTTAAGCAGCATTTTCGATAACAAATATCGATTTTTGATAGGATTGTCGTATCACTGATATTTGTATACCATTCTGTTCGTCTCGTCGTGCTGATCTCCATAGTATATTCAATTGTCAATTCTGATGTTCGGTGCATGGCGGAATCTGTGAAACAAATAATCGTATCGGAACCTATTTTGTACCCTTTCGTTCTTGTGTCCTTTCACTGCCAACGTAACAATAGCCATTTATAATTTCACAATTCAATACGGGCCTTTTGTTATTCACTACTGTAGGATCGATTTCACCCTAGAGGGGGGGGGGGTGAATAGGGTGATAGTATTAATTATAAAAATTAATTGCGAAAGCTTATAAAATAATTTCAACACAGACCACAGAATAGTAGCAGCACAGATAAAAGCAGAATAATAAATGCAGAAATAGAACGATACAGAATTTACCCAGCTTCGGCAAAAACCTGCCTACGTGCTGCCCCCAAGGTTTCTACTAGAAATTAGATAGTCACACGCTTACACACGTAAACTCGCGACACCCGCTACTGACTAATCTAACTCTACGCTCAAAACCCTGCCACAACTCAGCCACTGAGTTGCGAATTCTCAAGCTACGCCACGTAGCTTGTCCCCTAGTCACACGACTTGAAAATACAACGGTTTGAAAAGAGATTTAAAATTAAAAACAAATTTAAAAACAAATAATAAGATAAAACCCTTATTTTAAAACTAAAGCCCTTATTTTAAAAAACTAAAACCCTTATTTTAAAACTAAAGACCCTAAAACTTAATGGCTGGCCCCTTTTATTATTTCGACCCGATCCTTTTTCTTCCTTTGGGAAAATGGCGGCCATTCTATCATTCGTTCCTCTTTGTGAAATTAGGGCTTTTCTGAAATTGAAGCGCCGCTCTGTCAAAATGATTTCAGAAGCTTCAATTCCTTTCTTCGTTCGATTATTTTGTTTGCAGCTACCTCAATTTGGTCGAGTTAATTGTCCACGATTTTGGTATGTACTTTACTCCTTTTGCTTTGCTGGTTTTGACTTGCTTGAACCCGAAGCTTTTTAATTGCCGATGATGATGATTGGGGTTTTAATCCTTTAACTCGATTGATTGTTATTGCCAATGATGTTGATTCCTATTTATAGGATTCGACCTTCTAAATTTACGTCGTATATTTACTTATTTGAATTCGTCAAATCCTTTGTACTGCCGCTTGATCATGCTTGGACGTTTGAGATGATTGACTTGTTCAAAAACGTATATTTTTTGTTGCTTGAATCCCACGGCATTGATTTCAACTCCTTGGTCATCACTGTAACGACCCAGTATTTTCAACCCTTCGCATCCGCACATGTCGGACTTGAATTGTTCAAAATACTGCGTTGTAAAATAAATTTGGCAAAACTCAGAATATACAATAAATAGATCACAGAATCACATACACAGATATCAGAATCTCGCAGCGGAAATTAAAAATTTAGTGGTTCATGAAGCCACTGATATAACTTTAACCAAATAGAATTTACATAGTTTAGAATCTGCAATACAGCTGTAGACATAAATAGAAATAGAGTCTTCCAATTTGATTGATTGCAAATAAGATAAAGACTGAAAGGCTTCCGGCAGTATGAATGATCTACGGGATGACATAACTCCGGAGAGAAACTGAAACTGCAACTCAGGCTGACCCGAGCGTAAAAATAAAACATAACACTCGAGTCAGGACATACATACTTATATAATGTAAGCTAATTCAAGTGTACTGTAATATAGAGCAAGTAACTTAAAGGATGCTTGGGACCGCCCATCCTCTAAGGATCCGTCAAACTATTTACTATGTAGTATATTGCGCTATTATACTAGTGTCTATTTATAAAATAAACTTACTTTTAAGTAGCGTTAAGGCTTTACATTTTCCACCTTAACACGTAATAGTCCCAGTAGTCCATCCAATATCATAGCTCCTCCTGATCGGGAAGCAACTAGAGGATACCACACGGGCTACGGGAGAAATCTAAACTCGTACAAGGCGCGGTATGGTAGGTGACACGGCACAACTAGGCAATGCCAGGGTAGATATACCAATTACGCATCCGGGCCGATGGTAACGCGAAGCCGCAGCAACCGCCCACCTCGAAACAACTCCCCAAATCAAAATAGAAGTGGCCACTGAATCAATCCAAAGTCATAGTATAATATCGAAGAGGAGTGTCCGATCAGAGGAATGACCTCATTAACCCGTCGATCGCTCCTGTTTTAGCCACCTTATGCCAACTCACGGGAGTCGGGTCCACGTATTTACCTTACAGGAAACGTCGCCACCAACCTACTTCATTCTGGAATCTCCACCGCGTACACGGTTAGTCAAAGTGGTTTTCGGTATCGACAGAGAGTATGTCCATATCCGATCCCGGTCTCTTTGCCAACCCATCGTTATTATAACACCGTGGTCTTTTAAAACAGTTTATACTTTAAAACCAAAATAAACATTTCTATTTCAAACTATAAACACGATATCATTCAAAACCCAAAACAATATGATACCGTTATATTCAAGTATAATTCTTTTCCAAAAACCATACTGCTTAAAATTTATAATATCTGGAAACCAAATATTTAAATTATATCTTCAAAACATAATATTTTGGAAATTTTACTTTAAAACCATAACTCCCAAAACACAAATGGTTTGGATATAAATGGTTTAACTTTATGGTTACTTTGTAAAGAAGATAATTTACATAGCTTTACAAATATATTTCTTTATTTTAAACCATAATTTAAATATCACTTCATGTTCCCAAGACCATTTCAATTCCTATATATATATCCAATTGGAGTATTAATATTCAAAACTAAGGTTGGATATTTTTTCTTTCAACAAATTAGTGTTTATTATTTCGTCTTGAATATTCCCATAAATTCCATAGATAAAACTCCAAAATTATGCCATTAAATAATTTCAAAATTTACTTAACACTAGAATGTTCATCTTAAATTTATTAAGAAAAATCCAGTTATAAATCTCATATCTTAAAGGTCTCCAAAACTTAAACATAAATATAATTTATCAAATTCCTTAAATTTCAAAACAATCAAATTCCAGATTCTATAGCACTTAGGAAATGCTACCTAAAGTTACGGGTAAAACTAGTCCAATTTCAAAAGACAACATTTAAATGCTTTAGTAGATTGTTTAACTTAATAAATATTTCCAAATATAACTTATATATATATATTTCTTAACTGAAATCTTATCCTTTCAAAAATCCAGAATTTCCAAAATAAGTTATATTCCAAAATTTTATTCAAATATTTATTTATTTATTTATTAACATTTATAACTCATTCAAAATCAATATAAAATCCTTTAAAGATATTAAATCAAATATTTAACTTCCAAAATAATTTTAAATATTTCAGAAAATATTATAAGGACCACGGGCCTGTATATAGTTTTCTAGCCTAGGTCAAGTGATACGGATTTATATCATTTCAATCCGTAATTTACAAACCCCGGGTTCTATCATTTCAAACCCGCAATCCCAAGTTAACAGTTAAACAGTTAACATAATAATAGCACAGTAATCATCATTTAGGCCTATCATTTCAGCCCACAACAATCTAAATTTAACAGGGAACTTGCAGTGGTGATTTAAGCAGTAAATAAACAATAATATAATATAACTGCAGAAATAATACAACAGATAATAACTGATGAGGTGTCAATTTAAATGGGATTCATCATTCTACGTTATACTACAGACAGATAATATTTAAATAAAAATTTTACACATACACTTGCGATAATTCACAAAATATATGTACATATGTCTGGTGAGGAATACTCACCTTAAACGCTGCAGTGGATCTAAATCAAACACGGTATCTACTTCGGAAAAAAAAAAAACGGAAAGCACGATCAAACTTCGGCGGATGCAAAGCCTTGACTTAAATCTATAAGATCCAAATACCAAGTATGCGAATTTAAAAATTACGGTCAAAGCAAAATTTCAGAACAACTGGAACGAATAGAATAAAAGAAATTTAGTTCAACTTGCTCGACTACTACAACCCGCTAACCGTCTCAACATATCCTAGGCCCATACTTCAACCGTACGCATGCATAAAATAAATTGAATAAATTGCAAAATAAATTGCAAATTTAATACAATTGATTGAATAAAAAGATGTTATGCACCCAAACAAAACAAATACATGTTTAGACATTATTAAATTATTTCTCACATTTTTAATCATATTTATCATGATCAATTATTTTCATTCTCATATATATTTATTTAAATAAAATGACAATATTGGCAACAAACACAATACTGTTCAAATTATTCGATTTAATCAAATGTAGCCACTAACTACATTCGAATTCATTAAATAATACTTTATTTCACATACATGTTCATCATGTTTAGGCAAATTATTTCTTCTTTTACTTTTATTATTAAACATTAAAAGGTGATTATTGGTATACATCACCAATATCCTTTTATTAACCATAATAAATACAATCCATTGATATTTATCCACCCAAATTCTCAAATAAGTAGTTAAATTTATTTTTAACCATCTTAAATTTATTTCAACCATTAAAAATTGAAATAAATGTCATTTTATTATATTCACCCAAGATTTATTCATACAATATTGTTTATTTGAATTAAACAACATTTCATATCATTTTCTCCTTATCAATTTATCTTCTCCATTATTAAATTGTAATTCTTTTTTTTTTTCTATGCCTTCCTCTTCAAACTGCACTTATCCAAATCCACAATACCACTAACTACATCATAACTACACTAATTCCATAGTCTAGCTTCCTACAATCAATTTATATCATTTCTTCCAGCCTACTACTAACAAAGTTCTATATGTATTTATAAATGGCACGGCATGATGGGGAAGTAGCCGAGCAAGGAAATCAGAGAACACAAGAAGGAGGAAGGAAAATTGGAAGAAGCAAAGAAATAAACAATGCAAATTATTTACCTGATAGAAGCTTGTACCAGAGAGGGACAAACAAGGAGATATGAAAACTTATGTGAATGAGGCAAAGTATTTATAGATAAACTTGCGAAATAAAAAGGGGAGATAAATAGGCAGGTTTGAAAACGTAAGAAATAAATGCAAGCGTTGATTTTTGAGTGCATGCGTTTAGGCAAGAGATTTAATTCCAGTTCTTCTTGTTTGAACGCTACACGAAAATTGTGATAAATGCATGCGTTGATTTCTCTTTCCAGTTTTATGTTTGAACGATATCACTCTTTTGGATTTTTTTTTTTAGATAGCTTGCGTGATTTATACCAGTTATAGTCTAAATTTAAAGCATGCGTTACTGCAAATTTGAACAGATTTGATTGAGGAAGCAAAACTTGAGCTCTTGCGTGATTTATGGTAAGCAATGAAAAAGCTTTTAACTGAAAAGGCAAAAGTAATAAATGCTTACATAAATATTTACTTGATCAATGGTTCGAAAAATTTATTTATTGCAAAACAAACGCAGTGGAAACAGAGAGATATAATGGGTATGCGAAAATTTGCAAAGATAGGCAAGATTAAATTTTGAATGCATTTAATTTAGGTGAGAGGAAAAATGGCAATTGGAAGAGTTGATATTTTTGTGGATAAGGCTGCGTGAATAAATGAATACAGTGACATGCTCAAGAAACAAATGGTAAGAGGCAAATGTCAAAATGTTAAAAGAATAAAATTTTGTATCACGCGCAAAGGAAGGCAAATTTGATTTCCATATTCTTCTAATCAATTAATTCCCCTTTAATTGCCTTTAATTGATTTCAATTGATTACCTTATCCCTTTTAATTACCCTCCTTAATTGATTTCAATTAATTACCATATTACCAATTAATTATCCTCCTTTAATTACATACTCAAATTTGGTTACTAACTTAACTAGTTAATTAACCCTTTTTGTTAATTATCAATCCTGCGACGTCTCACATTAATCCGTCCGCTTTGTAGGCACTGGTAGCCGGACTGGTTACACGGGCAGATTTCTCCTACAAAATGGGGATTAACCTCGTGTCCTCATGCCATTAACCAAAAGAATTAACTTATTTATCTTTCATCAATTTTATTAATTTGCATTAATTATTCAATAAATTAATTCTGGTCAACTACTGAAATTTTACAATTAATTTCTCTATTAATTGTCATAAATTTCTTTTTGAAATATCTATTAATTGTCATTAACTCCATTTTAAAATATCCGTATGTGCCTTTATTCAAGTTTTGAATTGCTAACTAGGAATAAGGTAGATTTATCAAATAAATTGATTGTAAGTTTCATTGTTTTAAATTGCTTAACAATGTTCACTGCTAACATAATTAATATGTCAAAATTGAGAATATTCCACCAACATGATTTGCATGTCATAACCTACCAAATTAACATAATAAATTAACTACTTTAATATGTTACAAATTTTCTCCTTTTCATTATTTTTAGGGAATGGGTATAACAACAGATATTATGATAATATCCAAAACATTTAGTTACCACTCACTTCATTATACATTATAAAAATTTCCTTTTTTTTTTTCTTCTTCTTAAATTTAGTTACAAAAATCATATTAAATTAACGAGTTTAATTCTCTAAATTAAATATTTAAACAATATTGGTAAACACAATTTATATAAATTATATTCCTAAAAACAAAAAAATTAAAAGAAATAAATAGCTAAAAACTAGGGCTGTTACACTCTCCCCCACTTAAGAACTTTTCGTCCTCGAAAAGGAACAAAAGAAAAGAAACAAAGGAAGATAAGCTAGATAAACAAGAACTTTAAACGAATAGTTCCGGATTTGAAGCACGAAGAAGATCTTCTAGAATCGGTTTTACTCTTTTCAGTTCGACCGTCGGTCTATGGGTGGTAAGCGGTGCTCAGGCCCCGATGAGTAACAAAGATTTTTAAAGATTATAGAAAAGATTTCTAAATAGACTGGTATAAGCAATAGCCTCCTCATTCTGTAGCAGATAGGGAAACCAAGGACACTTAAAGATAGTTTGAAAACAAATAAGATAATAAATTTGCAATCATAATGCTTTGAAATCATTAAATTTATAAATTTGGAAATCATGCTACTAAAATCATAATACCTTTAAAATAATCTTCATTTATACCTTTTAAATTCAATGCCAAACAATATTCATTTCAAGGTTGAAATATTCCTAAGTTCATTTATAAAAAAAAATTTCCAAAACATTTTAATTTTAGAAACAGCAGCACTCATAATATGCTATAGTAGATATAATAGTATTCCTAATCAGTTTATTATGTACTTAACTCTGAATTTTAACAAATAACCTAACACTTTATTAAAAATACTTATCTTATAAATAAGATATTCCTTCAATAAGTTACCCTTGAATTTCCATTTGAAAACCAATTCTCAATTATCAAAATTTAGTGATATTAGAATACGTCTTAACTATTTATTTAGACATCAATTAAACTATGATTTGAAGATATATAATCCTTACTCCAAAAATATCCCTTTCAAATATATTTTCCTTATTCAAAGATACCTTGTTTATTACACAAACATATTCATTTCAGGAAATAACATTTTATTAAAATCTCTTGGTTAGATTTACGGCTCCATATTAAATTAATTTGATTATTAAGACATTTGAATAAAATTCCTTAAATTCCTTTTCCTTATTTATCCCCATTAATCTTTTATAACTAAAATTTAAGTGTATAATATTTATTATAACCACTCAAATTTTATTCATAAAATCCTTTTATATTGTATATTATCCAATTACATGTTAACTTTTGAAAATCAAGGTAAGTTATATTAAATGAAATTGGGTGTTATACAAATAAAACTTTCAATTCAATTATCTCCAATTGGAACCTTTTTATTCAAATTTTTGTTATTATATTTATTTTCCTTCCTCAAGATAAACTTTAAGAATTAAATTCCTGATTCCCTTCAAACCATTTAGAGATAACTAAATATATATACCTAATATGTCAAATCAAATTTAAATTATATATCTATATATATTAAGTCATACTTTAGAAATTCAAATCAATTAAAATCTCAAGGAAACACTGTAGCCAGACTACAGAATGGTCTTTTCACTTCGAAACTCGAAAATGAATGTCGATGATGCTGCAGTCATCACCGAAATTATTTTCCAGCGACAAAGAGAAAAGCACTAATTTTAAAATTTCTTTGGAAACAAATTTCTATACAAAAATACTTATTACATCCTTTTAAAATTTAAACACAAGGTTTGAAATCATCAGAAATTTAATTCTCAAGTTTTAGTTTTAAATTCATTTCTGTTTCCAAATTAATTTATAACCATTGTTTTATATTCACTTATTTATTAGACAAACACATGGCTTACAACACCATAAATAAAATCAAAACTATTATCTCTTGACAACTAGTTAAATTAATTATAAAATTTTGAAAATTATACTCATATATATAATATTAGATTTTAATTTTAAATATAGGAATAAACTTCTCAAACCAGGATAGAGACTCAAATTTGATGAACTCAAATCAAATAGAATTCAAGATAAATTGAAATCAGAAGATCAGAATAAGGAAACTGGGTAAGTCTATATAAGTCGCGGACAACCTTGACCTAGTCATCCGTGACTTAAAGAGCCATATCGATGTGGTTGGGGTAAATCTACATTTGATCCGAAGAGATAGAATTTGGAATAACCAAAGATACTAGCATATAAACCGAGGATAAATATAAATCTCCGGTGAATCAATGCTAATGGTAAAGGAGTTTCACCCCTTTATTAGAATAATGGCGAGACCGCCAATTTACAATAAAGATCATCCGAAGTGGAGTTATGAGATACTCCAGAATCTAAAGCAGATGAAAAAGTGAGGGATACGAATGAGCTTTGGAACCGTAGGGAATGTTCCAAAATTCGAAAAGAGAGTGGTTCAATCTCGAATGAACGTGATTCTGTAAATCAAATTTACCATACATTCTAAGTTTTGCCTAGAACCAAAGCTCTGATACCAAATGTAACGACCCAGTATTTTCAACCCTTCGCATCCGCACATGTCGGACTTGAATTGTTCAAAATACTGCGTTGTAAAATAAATTTGACAAAACTCAGAATATACAATAAATAGATCACAGAATCACATGCACAGATATCAGAATCTCGCAGCGGAAATTAAAAATTTAGTGGTTCATGAAGCCACTGATATAACTTTAACCAAATAGAATTTACATAGTTTAGAATCTGCAATACAGCTGTAGACATAAATAGAAATAGAGTCTTCCAATTTGATTGATTGCAAATAAGATAAAGACTGAAAGGCTTCCGGCAGTATGAATGATCTACGGGATGACATAACTCCGGAGAGAAACTGAAACTGCAACTCAGGCTGACCCGAGCGTAAAAATAAAACATAACACTCGAGTCAGGACATACATACTTATATAATGTAAGCTAATTCAAGTGTACTGTAATATAGAGCAAGTAACTTAAAGGATGCTTGGGACCGCCCATCCTCTAAGGATCCGTCAAACTATTTACTATGTAGTATATTGCGCTATTATACTAGTGTCTATTTATAAAATAAACTTACTTTTAAGTAGCGTTAAGGCTTTACATTTTCCACCTTAACACGTAATAGTCCCAGTAGTCCATCCAATATCATAGCTCCTCCTGATCGGGAAGCAACTAGAGGATACCACACGGGCTACGGGAGAAATCTAAACTCGTACAAGGCGCGGTATGGTAGGTGACACGGCACAACTAGGAAATGCCAGGGTAGATATACCAATTACGCATCCGGGCCGATGGTAACGCGAAGCCGCAGCAACCGCCCACCTCGAAACAACTCCCCAAATCAAAATAGAAGTGGCCACTGAATCAATCCAAAGTCATAGTATAATATCGAAGAGGAGTGTCCGATCAGAGGAATGACCTCATTAACCCGTCGATCGCTCCTGTTTTAGCCACCTTATGCCAACTCACGGGAGTCGGGTCCACGTATTTACCTTACAGGAAACGTCGCCACCAACCTACTTCATTCTGGAATCTCCACCGCGTACACGGTTAGTCAAAGTGGTTTTCGGTATCGACAGAGAGTATGTCCATATCCGATCCCGGTCTCTTTGCCAACCCATCGTTATTATAACACCGTGGTCTTTTAAAACAGTTTATACTTTAAAACCAAAATAAACATTTCTATTTCAAACTATAAACACGATATCATTCAAAACCCAAAACAATATGATACCGTTATATTCAAGTATAATTCTTTTCCAAAAACCATACTGCTTAAAATTTATAATATCTGGAAACCAAATATTTAAATTATATCTTCAAAACATAATATTTTGGAAATTTTACTTTAAAACCATAACTCCCAAAACACAAATGGTTTGGATATAAATGGTTTAACTTTATGGTTACTTTGTAAAGAAGATAATTTACATAGCTTTACAAATATATTTCTTTATTTTAAACCATAATTTAAATATCACTTCATGTTCCCAAGACCATTTCAATTCCTATATATATATATCCAATTGGAGTATTAATATTCAAAACTAAGGTTGGATATTTTTTCTTTCAACAAATTAGTGTTTATTATTTCGTCTTGAATATTCCCATAAATTCCATAGATAAAACTCCAAAATTATGCCATTAAATAATTTCAAAATTTACTTAACACTAGAATGTTCATCTTAAATTTATTAAGAAAAATCCAGTTATAAATCTCATATCTTAAAGGTCTCCAAAACTTAAACATAAATATAATTTATCAAATTCCTTAAATTTCAAAACAACCAAATTCCAGATTCTATAGCACTTAGGAAATGCTACCTAAAGTTACGGGTAAAACTAGTCCAATTTCAAAAGACAGCATTTAAATGCTTTAGTAGATTGTTTAACTTAATAAATATTTCCAAATATAACTTATATATATATTTCTTAACTGAAATCTTATCCTTTCAAAAATCCAGAATTTCCAAAATAAGTTATATTCCAAAATTTTATTCAAATATTTATTTATTTATTTATTAACATTTATAACTCATTCAAAATCAATATAAAATCCTTTAAAGATATTAAATCAAATATTTAACTTCCAAAATAATTTTAAATATTTCAGAAAATATTATAAGGACCACGGGCCTGTATATAGTTTTCTAGCCTAGGTCAAGTGATACGGATTTATATCATTTCAATCCGTAATTTACAAACCCCGGGTTCTATCATTTCAAACCCGCAATCCCAAGTTAACAGTTAAACAGTTAACATAATAATAGCACAGTAATCATCATTTAGGCCTATCATTTCAGCCCACAACAATCTAAATTTAACAGGGAACTTGCAGTGGTGATTTAAGCAGTAAATAAACAATAATATAATATAACTGCAGAAATAATACAACAGATAATAACTGATGAGGTGTCAATTTAAATGGGATTCATCATTCTACGTTATACTACAGACAGATAATATTTAAATAAAAATTTTACACATACACTTGCGATAATTCACAAAATATATGTACATATGTCTGGTGAGGAATACTCACCTTAAACGCTGCAGTGGATCTAAATCAAACACGGTATCTACTTCGGAAAAAAAAAAAACGGAAAGCACGATCAAACTTCGGCGGATGCAAAGCCTTGACTTAAATCTATAAGATCCAAATACCAAGTATGCGAATTTAAAAATTACGATCAAAGCAAAATTTCAGAACAACTGGAACGAATAGAATAAAAGAAATTTAGTTCAACTTGCTCGACTACTACAACCCGCTAACCGTCTCAACATATCCTAGGCCCATACTTCAACCGTACGCATGCATAAAATAAATTGAATAAATTGCAAAATAAATTGCAAATTTAATACAATTGATTGAATAAAAAGATGTTATGCACCCAAACAAAACAAATACATGTTTAGACATTATTAAATTATTTCTCACATTTTTAATCATATTTATCATGATCAATTATTTTCATTCTCATATATATTTATTTAAATAAAATGACAATATTGGCAACAAACACAATACTGTTCAAATTATTCGATTTAATCAAATGTAGCCACTAACTACATTCGAATTCATTAAATAATACTTTATTTCACATACATGTTCATCATGTTTAGGCAAATTATTTCTTCTTTTACTTTTATTATTAAACATTAAAAGGTGATTATTGGTATACATCACCAATATCCTTTTATTAACCATAATAAATACAATCCATTGATATTTATCCACCCAAATTCTCAAATAAGTAGTTAAATTTATTTTTAACCATCTTAAATTTATTTCAACCATTAAAAATTGAAATAAATGTCATTTTATTATATTCACCCAAGATTTATTCATACAATATTGTTTATTTGAATTAAACAACATTTCATATCATTTTCTCCTTATCAATTTATCTTCTCCATTATTAAATTGTAATTCTTTTTTTTTTTTCTATGCCTTCCTCTTCAAACTGCACTTATCCAAATCCACAATACCACTAACTACATCATAACTACACTAATTCCATAGTCTAGCTTCCTACAATCAATTTATATCATTTCTTCCAGCCTACTACTAACAAAGTTCTATATGTATTTATAAATGGCACGGCATGATGGGGAAGTAGCCGAGCAAGGAAATCAGAGAACACAAGAAGGAGGAAGGAAAATTGGAAGAAGCAAAGAAATAAACAATGCAAATTATTTACCTGATAGAAGCTTGTACCAGAGAGGGACAAACAAGGAGATATGAAAACTTATGTGAATGAGGCAAAGTATTTATAGATAAACTTGCGAAATAAAAAGGGGAGATAAATAGGCAGGTTTGAAAACGTAAGAAATAAATGCAAGCGTTGATTTTTGAGTGCATGCGTTTAGGCAAGAGATTTAATTCCAGTTCTTCTTGTTTGAACGCTACACGAAAATTGTGATAAATGCATGCGTTGATTTCTCTTTCCAGTTTTATGTTTGAACGATATCACTCTTTTGGATTTTTTTTTTTAGATAGCTTGCGTGATTTATACCAGTTATAGTCTAAATTTAAAGCATGCGTTACTGCAAATTTGAACAGATTTGATTGAGGAAGCAAAACTTGAGCTCTTGCGTGATTTATGGTAAGCAATGAAAAAGCTTTTAACTGAAAAGGCAAAAGTAATAAATGCTTACATAAATATTTACTTGATCAATGGTTCGAAAAATTTATTTATTGCAAAACAAACGCAGTGGAAACAGAGAGATATAATGGGTATGCGAAAATTTGCAAAGATAGGCAAGATTAAATTTTGAATGCATTTAATTTAGGTGAGAGGAAAAATGGCAATTGGAAGAGTTGATATTTTTGTGGATAAGGCTGCGTGAATAAATGAATACAGTGACATGCTCAAGAAACAAATGGTAAGAGGCAAATGTCAAAATGTTAAAAGAATAAAATTTTGTGTCACGCGCAAAGGAAGGCAAATTTGATTTCCATATTCTTCTAATCAATTAATTCCCCTTTAATTGCCTTTAATTGATTTCAATTGATTACCTTATCCCTTTTAATTACCCTCCTTAATTGATTTCAATTAATTACCATATTACCAATTAATTATCCTCCTTTAATTACATACTCAAATTTGGTTACTAACTTAACTAGTTAATTAACCCTTTTTGTTAATTATCAATCCTGCGACGTCTCACATTAATCCGTCCGCTTTGTAGGCACTGGTAGCCGGACTGGTTACACGGGCAGATTTCTCCTACAAAATGGGGATTAACCTCGTGTCCTCATGCCATTAACCAAAAGAATTAACTTATTTATCTTTCATCAATTTTATTAATTTGCATTAATTATTCAATAAATTAATTCTGGTCAACTACTGAAATTTTACAATTAATTTCTCTATTAATTGTCATAAATTTCTTTTTGAAATATCTATTAATTGTCATTAACTCCATTTTAAAATATCCGTATGTGCCTTTATTCAAGTTTTGAATTGCTAACTAGGAATAAGGTAGATTTATCAAATAAATTGATTGTAAGTTTCATTGTTTTAAATTGCTTAACAATGTTCACTGCTAACATAATTAATATGTCAAAATTGAGAATATTCCACCAACATGATTTGCATGCCATAACCTACCAAATTAACATAATAAATTAACTACTTTAATATGTTACAAATTTTCTCCTTTTCATTATTTTTAGGGAATGGGTATAACAACAGATATTATGATAATATCCAAAACATTTAGTTACCACTCACTTCATTATACATTATAAAAATTTCCTTTTTTTTTTCTTCTTCTTAAATTTAGTTACAAAAATCATATTAAATTAACGAGTTTAATTCTCTAAATTAAATATTTAAACAATATTGGTAAACACAATTTATATAAATTATATTCCTAAAAACAAAAAAAATTAAAAGAAATAAATAGCTAAAAACTAGGGCTGTTACAATCACGTTGTTGATCTTGACTTGGTTTGATTCCTTTATTGCCAAGGCTCTGACTTTGAATCGTGAATTCAACTTCTTTTACCCGATGACTTCGGCCTTGACACCGAATGTTTACTTCAGCCATTTTTAATTTTATGAATTATGTGAATTTTTGGTCATCTTCGTTTGTTCATCCCTCTGCTATTTGCATGTACTTCATTCCACTATGCTTTTAGTCATTGCACATTCAAGTCTGCATTCACTGTGTTCATTTGAGTGTCGAGTCTTTGAGCATTTTTGTGAGTAGTTTGTAGTTGCTGTTGGTTTTGGTTTTCATTTTTGCTGTTTGCATGCTTCATTGACATCTGGATATTAATCACTATTGTTGCTGTGTTGATCTGAATTGCATTAGCCCTGTTGCCTACATTCTGGTGCATTCCTGTATATGCTTTGCTTTTTACTTGGTTCATGCGTTTTTGAAACTCTGTTTTGTTGCATGAACTCGAATGAATAATTGCCTGGTCTTGTTTGTTCGATCACCTTGCTGTTCCATGGTTTGAAGTCTGGTTGTTCACTGGTCCTGTTGCACTGTTTTTGGCCATCTTTGTTCATTGTTATTGTCTCTGTCCATTCAAGTCTTATACTTGGTCTTTAGCATTTCCTGACTTCGACTGTTTTAGTTTGATCACTGAGCACTGCTTACTGCCATGTTGCATAATCCCTGGTCTTCAATGCACATGTATATATGATGTTTATTAGTAGATTGCTTGGTGTTGCATTTGTGCACTGTGTCTTGTAACACTTGTGTCACTTGTGTACTTGAGTATGCACTGCATATTTGGTTTGCTCCTTTTCTGGTTGGTGTTGCTGTTATGTTGGTGGCTAGCCTTTGCTAGTTCATTCATGACATGTTGTCCATGTGTGTTCATTTGTGTCTGCATTGTCATGTTGTATTATTCTTTGGTCAGTAACTCCTTTGATTTGAGATTCACTTCATGTTGCTGCGTTTGTTGAATTCACTACTGGTCTCTGTCCTGTGCACATTGTCGCCTTAGTCCTGTTGCACGCATTGTTGATTTGAGTTGCACTGTACTTTGTGGTAGTAGCTGTCTTCACTGTCCACCTGTATCATGCTTGGCTTTGTGTAGTTGATGTTGTACACTGTCTTGTGCATTGCCCCATCCATATTGTCACTGTTTGATATAGTTTGGATTCGGGCTTTGACTTATGTCAGGTCGAGACTGTTTTTCCATACTTGCACATTTTTGAGTGCACCTGTGTTGAATCCAGTTTCACAACTCGGGTTTGACCTTGTGCTGAAGTCGAGATTTTATTTATGTTGCACCTGAGTTGAACCCGTCTTTTTATTTGGGTTTGACCTTGTGCTCACCTGTCCCTGTAGCATTATCAAGTGTATATCGGTGTGCACGGCCTTGTGGCATGTACAGTAATTCACTGTGCATGTCACATTGTTTGTGTGTGATGAATTCAAATGTAAATGATGACGAACAACCCAAATAACTGAGGCAAATCATATTTTCAAAAATCATATTTCATTTTATATTGCAAAAATATTTCTTTTTCAATTTTACTGCGTTAGTGAATATGTTTGCAGATTTCTCAGATGCTGGATTCTGACTGGAATGAAGTTGAAGATAAACTACGAGTGTGAGTGATATGTAGTGAGGAAATTATGTAAACTGAATTGTGATGTAATTAGAATCAAAATTGTATATGTATAGTGAGAGCTTGAATTTGTACTATTCAAACATGTAATAAATATTTGTTTGAATAAAATTTCTGTTTGAATTCAAATTCTGTGTAACTTATTTTGTTTGAATTCAAATTCTGTGTAATTTATTTTATTCAACAAATATTTATTTAATCTATGAAAAATAAAATAGTACATTACCAAATACATTTAAATGAATATATATATGTTTATTATCATCAAACAAAAATCATATAAGTGCATATTCAACAATCTCCCCCTTTTGATGATAACAAACATATATTTAAGATTTTGACTGAGTTAAATGTATTTGATCAATGATATACTCTAATTGCTCCCCCTATTTAAATGCTTCCTCTCTACATGATGCTCCCCCTACATATATGCATACAAATAACTCTAATTGCTCCCCCTATTTAAATGCTTCCTCTCTACATGATGCTCCCCTACATATATGCATACAAATAGAGATATATAAATAAGTCTAGATGCAAATGGAAAATTATTTGACCTTTGCTTGATTCTATTTGACAAAATCTTAACTTTTCTCTCCCCCTTTTGTTATCAGCAAAAGAATAATAGTTAGGATGAATATTGATAAAGTGATCAATATTAATCCAACATTAAACTCAAATTGAATATAAATATTAAACTTCAATAAAAATCAAACAAAAATCATAACTACCCTTGTTAGGCGCATATTCCACTTTTAGAATTATGGAAATGATGTTCTAATATAAAATTATACAATTGTATCAACTTGTGGTACATTTATATCAGGAATTTGAATATCTACTAATCATGCATAACCGTTAGGACTTTTAAATGAGATTAGTAGTATTCCAATTTAATTTTTAAAATGAAATCAAGCATCTTCTAACCACGCATGACCGTGAGGACTTTTAAATGGGATTAGAATCAACTTGTCTATTTAATCAATTAATTTTGATATGCGTTCCATACATGCATAACCGTAAGGACTTTTAAATGAGCATGGAAGCACATAATAAAAAATCCAAGTAATTCACTCATGCATAACCGTGAGGACTTTTAAATGAGAGTGAATACTTTGGATATTTATTTATTTTTACAAAAAATATGAAATGAAAAGCAAATGATCCCTGATTATAGTACCACATATCGACCAACTATATTTAAGTTTTGATAAACCATGGTCGATAGAAATATGATAGATATAGAAATGGTCATGGAATCTTTACCCAACAAAAAGTTTTATAACTCTTGTTTGAATTCAAATTCTGTGTAATTTATTTTATTCAAAAAATATTTATTTAATCTATGAAAAATAAAATAGTACATTACCAAATACATTTAAATGAATATATATATGTCTATTATCATCAAACAAAAATCATATAAGTGCATATTCAACAACTACATTCCAATATTTTATGCCCATTGGTTTTCACTAGTTCATTTCAGTTTGGGTTCGTCCATTTTTTCCTTCTTTCTGAAAGAAAATTTATTATATAATAAAGTTTATATAAACCGTTCTCCTTCTCTACATTCCTTCTGCTCTGGTTCGTAATAACAAAATATGCATTGGTAGTCGTATATTATTGTTTTTGAAACCATCACCCTGTTCTCTCCAATTGAAATCTTGCATCTGTACTCATATTATATATATATATATATATATATGTATATAATACAGAAAGACAAAGTATATATATATATATATATATATATATATGATCTAAATTCCTCTACTTTTTCCATGAAATCCACATGCTTGTCCCTTTTCAATTCTCTTCTATCTCCACTTCCCCATCATCTTCAACCGAAACAAACCCCACTCTCATCTCCTCCGCCTGCTCGGCCAAGCACCCCCTCTACCGACTAACTACAGCCTAGCTCCTCCACCGTTTCAAACGCCATTTCTGCCTCACCGAAATCCTGTACCCTCCTAGCCCATCCACCACTCGCCTCCGCCCCATCCCTCTCCACTATCACCAGCAGCCGAACCCCAACCTGATCCGCATCCGCCCTTCACTGCGATCCGAATTTTTTTGGTCATCTGTTAATTGGAAATTAACAGGATCAAATTTATTAAAATACTCATTTGTAAATTGAACAAATGAAATTCTGATATATGTATCTGGATATGTATATAGAAGAATCTGAACTATAATAAATGCTGGATTTTAAATATTTGGATAAATATTTATTTGATAATCTCCTAGTATAATTACTTAAAATTTATAAATTTAATTTGTGTTTGTTTAAATATATGTATATATATATATATATATATATATTTGAGTTGATTTTAAATTGGATTTTAAATTTAATTTGAATTTGAATTTGGATTTAAATTTGAAATTTAAAAGATAATTATCTTAAGATATTTTGGATTTAAAAATATATGTATAAGATTTTTATTAGTATATAATTTGTTTTATATTATTTTCTTTAAAGAGATTTTATTTATATAAACTAAGAAATATACTTATTAATTACGAAATTTAATATAAAAGCTTTTAAATAATTTTAAAATTAATTAAACATGCATTATTACAAGTGTTAGATTATTAATCTTTTAATAACATGTGTAAGGAGATAAATATTGGTAGATGACAAATGTTAATAAGTTTTACAAGTGTCACTTTTTAGTTTTAATTTTATTTTATTTTTAATAATCACAAATTAAGCCTATATATTCATCTATTTCTTCTCTTCATCTCTTTTTCCTATCTCATTTTCAAAACACAAAGAAAGAAAAGCCTATAACACAAATTTTCAAGCCAGAGGAATTAAAACAGCAATTTCAAACTAGAGATTAAATCAAGCAAACCTGAAAATCAAAAGCCAAGATCATCTTTGTTTCAAGGATTTAACCCTTCTCAACAACAACTAAGTTTCAGATTTACAAAGTATCAAGTTCATAATTCAAAGCAACAACAAAAGGATTTCCTGTAACAAGCTTTCAGGGATCATAACAATTCAAGTTTCAAACTATTTTTAAGCTCTTTGTACATCAACACAGGTGAGTAAACAACTGTCATTTTAAAAAAAGTCTTAAATCTGTTTAATCCTTAATGCATGCTGTAAACTTGAATACTGAATTGGTGATAATGGTTTGCATGTTGATTTAGTGATTATATGTGTATATGTATATGAATATCTCTGTGAGTATAACAGTGTTCACTCTGTTCTTGAATTACTAGATGCTAATATAATTCAAAAATCATTTGTTCTTGCTCTGATCAATTTTAGGTTAGGTAGTTTAAACAAAAATTTGTTTAAAATAACAAGGTTAAAAATTAAAAATATATAAAGTAAGGATTGAAGACAGTATCAACCTGGACATATACATTACAATAATCATTTGATTATATCAAAATTTCAACATGAATAAATTGAAGATTGAGTTTTGGGCTATTTCTGGTGGTCGGTGGCCTCGGGGTGATCGAGGTTTTTGTCGAAAGTAAGAATGGCGATCGGGGATGTCGGCAAAAATGGCTAGAGTGATGATTGTTCATCATGGCGACGGTGATGGGTCGAACTAGGGTTTAAGAAGGTTCGAAGTCGAGGTTGGAATTTGGGTTACTGCCCGTCTACAAAGCACCGGAGTTTATCGGTCGAAGGGGAATGGGAACTTAGGTCATAGACGAGGCTGCAGTCGGAGTGGTGGAGCTTCTGATGATCGATCGAGATGCTGAGTGGTCCGATGGATTGTGGATGTCGAAGTTGACTTTTTGGAGGAAGTCGTAGACGCTAGAACGCCGCCGTGGGCCGGTGCACATGCACCAGTTTTCTTATGCACTGGAGTTTAGGTGTGGGAACGAGGAAGATTTTCCTTGGGTCGAAGCTCGGGTAGAAAGATGTTGGGCTCGGGTTTGTTCTCGTGTGCACGCGAGTGTTTTATCATATCGGTTTGAAATTTAAAACCAAGTTAAAAAAAGTAGGAATAAGATGAAACTCTCGGGCAGGACTCGAGTAATTGTCGGGTTGAACCCGAAGCATGAGCTTAAAATATGTTTTAAAAGTTTTTAAAATTTAAAAATGAATTTAGTTTAAACTTTCTTAAATAAATTTCTTCACATATAATAAATGTTTCCTTTGACTTTTGATCAGAAAGTATATGATTTGTTTTAACTTGAATTTGTTGAGTAAATTTTTAGGTTATTTTTTTTTAAACTTAATTTATAAATATAATTAAGTGTTAATCAAAAGGATAAATTTTTTAAACCAAATTTTATGATTAGGTAATTAATGAAGGAAATGTTTTATTCTTAATTTAATTAAGGTTTTGATAACTAATGAAGTAATTAAAAAGTAATTAATTTAATTAATTAATTAATGATTGAGAATTAATTAATTAATTAATTAATTAAGGGTTATAAATAAATTAATTAATTTGTAATTAAGGGTTGTTAATTAACAATAAGGTTTATTAATTAATAATTAATGGGTAATTAATTGGGTAATTAACGATTAATTAATTGTTTTGTAAGGTAATTAAGGAATCATTAATTAATTAAATGGTTTGTAATTAATTAATGATTGATTAAGCAGGGTTAAGTGATTAATTCTTATGTAATTACTTTAATTAAGTGATTTGAGAATCATTAATTAATGTGATTAATTAATTAAGGAGATTAATTAAAAGTTGTGGGAATGGTTAAGGCTAATTAATCTATGTGATTATTAAAAGACAATTACAAAATGTAATTGTAGAATAATTAATCAAGGATGATTAATTAAGATGGACGATTAAATAATATTGGATTGCTGGGTTTGTAGATGTCTCTATTAGGCAATTTAGATGTGCTGTGATATAATGGGTTAAACTATAATATTGTGAGTTATCTATCGATGATGAATTGTTATCCTGAATATGTATTGTATTGTTTAAACTTAACAATTTGGATTAGAGATGATATTGAATTCGAAGAGACCGGGGTTGGGTATCAGTACATACCCGAAACCACTTCGATTAGTAAACTGATGTATCGACCCGTATTTTACGTATCGAAGGATCGTAGAACTGTTGTCATTAGGTTGTTAGTGTTGTTAAGTCGTTTAGAATTTAAGTTGTTTGGAGCTTAGGTCGTCCAGAGATGAGTCGTCCAGAGATGAGTCGTCCAAGGTTAGGTCGTGTCGTAGCAAAAGTCGGTGGAGCGACTTAGGGGATGGAGCGACCTAAGGAAAGTGAACGGCTTAAGGAGGTGAGCGACTTAAGAGTTTAGACGACTTAGTGGAGTTAGTGGTAGTGGTTGCCGACTTAAGGGTTAACGGCTTAAGGTGTTTGCCGACCTATAAGATTTGACCGACTTAAGGGATGAGACCGACTTAGGAGTGACCGAGTGAGCGACTTAAGGGATGAGACCGACCTATAGGAGTGAGCGACTTAATGAGATAGTGGTTGAGTGAGTTACCGACCTAAGGGAGATAGGTCGGTAAGGCGACTTAAGGTAGTTAGCGACTTAAGGAGGGTAGCGACCTAGTGGTTAATGCTGTGTTGAAGTTAGGTCGTAAGCGACCTATGATAAGTCGCTATGTTTAGTTAGGTCGTTCGAGCGACTTAAGGTAATAGGTTAAGTCATTGGGTCGGCTATGTAGTTAGGTTGCTAGGTCGTCTCTTGTGTTAGGTCGGCAGTGTAGTTGAGTCGGTAGGTCGTCTCCTGTGTTCAGTTGTTGAGTCGTTGAGTCGTGAGTCGGTAGGTCATTGAGTCGTTGAGTCGTGAGTCGGTAGGTTGTTGAGTCGTCCAAACGACTTAGGACTTATGTAGAAATGCGGCAGTGTGTTAAGTCGTAGGTCGCTAAGCCGTGTGTGTGGTTAGGTCGTAAGTCGCTTAATGGATTGAGTCGTTAGGCCATGTTTGTGTTAGGTCGCGTAGAGGCTTGAGTCGGTAGGCCGTGGGGTTGATGAGTCGTGAGTCGTGGGGCAGTTAAGTCGTGACCGACTTAAGGGGGCGAACGACTCATAGGTTTGGCCTATAAATACACGGCCTTATCTCACTTTTTGGGATCCGGATTTTGAAGTGACGAAGTCCTGCCATTTTGAGAGCTCGAGTGCTACACTTCTTCACTTCTTATCTCTTCTCTAATCTAGTGATTCCATCCATCCAAGATTGAAGATCAAGTCGAAGATCCAAGAGCTTAGATTGAAGATCTCCATCCATTGAAGAGAGATTTCATCGTTTGAAGCGGAATTTTGGAGGATCAAGCTAGATCCTTCGCTGTCCAGATCTGTAGTGTGTTGTTTTTGAGGTGTTTAGGTGATTCGGTGAGTGGTGGTTATCTCTCACACGGACCCAAAGGAGTATATTGGATCGGTGGTTTGTTTGTGTGTTAAAGATAGTGATTTCATGCATTTTCCTTAAGTCTGCATGTAGATCCATCGTTCATAAAGTCTTGATATTTACTTTACTACATGTTAACCTATGCTAGTTCATTCATCAAGATATTACTTAGAATTCATGCTTTTTGGACTATTTATTTACAAAATTGCCATTATTGTTATAACTGTTTATTTAGATCTTATTTGATTGATTGATTACTTGGATTAATGATTGATTTGATTGATTGTTAGAAGTTAATTGATTTATGGATTGAATTTGGACAAGTTGGTCGAGATGATTCAAAAGCTAAGTGGAAAGGCTCTTGAATAAGGAAAGCTGCTCGTGGCATATGAAGCGGATGATAAAGCTCATATGGATAGATTTGATGATGATGTCGAGATGGAACTTTGCTATGATGTGATGAAGCAAAGGATGATGTTGAGATGGGACTTTGCTATGATGCGATGAGGCAAAGCATGATGTTGAGATGGGACTTTGCTATGATGCGATGAAGCAAAACATGATGTGAGATAGCCTTGGTTTAATCCAGACGGGATCATCCCAAGCATGTTGATAACTCGGTGATATGGTTCGAGTTTGTGGATAATGGTTGGCTCGAGAGGCGCTTGGGCTAGTATGAGAATAGTCGTCGAGGAGGATGACTAGGAGGCTAAGATTTCATCGTTATTGAAGGTTCTAGCAGACTCAAAGCAAGAGTACGCTGGGCAGATTCGATAGTCCCAAGACTAATAGTTGATGGTCTAGAACTCTGGGCAGATTCGATAGTCCTAGGCACGGGTCACGACGACGTGCGGAGTTCTGTCTAGAACCGGGGTTACCATTAGCCCTTGATGGACGGATGAAAGAATGAGCCGGTCATTCAATTAACGGTGATATCGAAGCAATGATAACAGTGATAGACAGAGTCATGGATGTTTGGTTGTATCATCATTCGGTCTCAAGAGCGATGTTTTGTGGGTGCTTATCTGATCTTGGTTTAGGCCTTGGGGGTTTGTACTTGGAAAACATCGACCTTGACTCGAGTGATAATTGTTTTACTTTATTTGTCTGCTTTGCTATGTTTGTTTCTGCTTAGTGTGTCTGGGGGCTATCATTGTAGGAAGAGGTGGAGTGGGATGGTTGGGTTCCTATTCCTTTTTACCCTTTATGCTCTTTTGGAATGTTTGATAGTTGATTCACCGCTCACTAGGACTTTTGTCTGACTCAAGGTTTTATGTTCAACTCTTATTACCTTAGGCTGTTCATCCATTTTGGGATGGGCAGACTAGGTAGCAGGTGACAGGTGCTGTTCATAGTGACCAACAGTGCTGATGACGAAGACGAGCTGGAGGCTTTTGCATATTGTTTTTCTTACTATATGTACTGGATGTTCCGCTGCTTGTATGATTCTCTGAGTGTTATGTAGTGAGGCTTGATGTATTGACTATTCAGATGTTTGTATCAAATTGCTTTGTAGTGTATTGATGAGATTGTATTTGGTGAAGCTTCACTATATATATTTCTCTATTGTATTTTATCCCTACGCTGTGAGTAATACGATAGAGTTTATTGTTTTACCTTAACCCTGATGATCGTCCATGGTTGCCTGGCACATTTTTCAGCGCACTATTTCCTTGTTTAGTGCAGGAGTCATGGGCGGTCGTCACATTTTGGTATCAGAGCTTTGGTTAATCGATTTTAGTCAACGCTCGCTGACGTAACTACGTATGAGAGACGTAATTGTATTTTGATGGATGATTACTATATATATAAAATAGTAGTTTAGAAGCATTAGAACCTCTTTATGCAGTTGTTCTCAAGGTGTACTACTCATTTTTTTTAGATATTAGGAATGAGTCGAAGAGGGAGACCAGCTGCTAGGGAAAGTGGTACTGCTGAGGGGGCTGCTGATTATGCTATGATGTTCGAGGCCATGATGACTTCGATAATGAGAAGGATGCCAGTTCCGGGGCCAACGGTAGATGTTGGAGTTCAAGTTCAAGCCCCAAAACAGGTGGATTTTGCTAAGTTGTGCAAAGACTATTGTAACGACCCAGAATTTTTATTAATTGAAATTTTAATATTTAATTAATTTTAAATGTTAACAAGTGAATTTATAAGTCAAATAAATTTTATTTTGAATTTTTGGATTTAAATTGGATAATTAAATCGATAATTTAATATGTTAAATTATGGAAATAATTGAAAATAGGGTTAAATATGATTGAAAATGATTTGTAAAATTTTATTTTATCATATTGGAGTTAGAACGATATTTTAGAACTTTTAAAATCGAATTAAAAGTTAATTTGTGAAAATTGAATATTTTAATATTTAATAATCGACTGTAAAATAGTCAATTTTTGAACAGTCTCAGAATTGAACGAAACTAGTTCCATTGGATCCGTAATGGTTAGTTATTATCGGATTTCAAATTTCGTGTCAATCGGAGCTATCGTTTGATCGTGGCAGCTCGAAACGCATCGAATTGTTTTTAATTTAAATTTGGCGAGCGAAAATAGCCATTTTTCAAAAAGTCTCGGATTTTGACGAAACTAGTTTCATCGGATCCGTAATGTGATATTATTGTAAGGTTTCAAATTTCAAGTCAATTGGATTTACCGTTTGTCCGGTACAAATTAAAACGCCTAGAAATCGATTTAAATCGGTTTAATTTAAATTGAGCGTTTATAGCCATAACTCGCACAGATGTCCGAATTAGCTTCCGAAACCTGTTCCATTGTGTCCGGAACGCGGGATAAACCCTAGGAACGTCAGTTTCGGCGCGTAAATTGGAGTTTAGAAATCCCGGATGAATAGTGATTGAAAAATCTTCTATAAATACCCCCATAAATCACAAAAATAAAAAAAATAAAAAAATAAGCTAGGGTTTCACAACGCAGCCGCCACCTCTGGCTTTAACGGCCGAAATGCTTCCATTCTTTCTCCTCTAATTTCTCGAAATCCATTCACTTTTAACAGAAATCATCAACTGCAAAAATGAAGAGCATTGCGAGAGCTTTAAATCCGTACGGTAGAGTTCGTTGTTATCGACCATAGGCCGAGATATTGGGCCGCGTTCGTGCTCGTCTATGGCATGTTTTTCGAGATTGATACAAGGCCGAGCTTCGTATGGTGCTGGGCGTGGGTGGTGTTCGGGGTGGCGAGTCGCATGGAAGTCCCTGATCGTGCTATAGCTCGTCGAATTTAAAGCAAGAATTAACCCTAATTTTGCTATATGGGTTCGAACGGCTTCGTGAGTTCCTGAAGCAAGAGTCGTGTGGGAAGAAGGAGGGAAACGCGGCTACGATCTGTTGCAAACGATTTTGGACGGTGGTGATGAGTTGAGGGTTTAAAAATTTAAATTTTAGTTGTAAATTGTTATATAAAATTCTTATAAACTTGTAAAATCGATATCTTTTTCATACGAGGTCGAAAACGCGCGAAACCAGTTGCGTTGGAATCGTATGGACGAGCACTACGCGATGAAATTGGATTGGAGTCGTTTGGAGTTAGTGAGAATTTTGAGTAAAATTAAACGTCCGTTTAATTTTATTCGAAATAAATCGCTAAAACGGAAATTAAAACCAAGGTGAGAACTTCTCACTCAATCGAATCAGTTTCGATTTTATTTTAAATAGTTAGATTTAAAATATTTGAACGTATGTTTGAATGATGATTGTTATGTATTGATTGTTAAAATAGACATTATACGCCGTTAGTAAGCGGATGTTATTTATTAAAAACATATACCGCGAATATTTCATAAACAGTGAAATTGGTATTATATATAATAGCAATATATATATATTGGCATATGTATATATTGGAGTTATTGATTTCCCGCATTTTTTGTTTAGCGGATGAGACCCTATTACGCCGTTATTAAGCGGATAATATTTAATAAGAACATATACCGCGATAATTTCGTACTGGAGCGAAATTGGTATTGTGCTAAGGTTTTTGGATGCAGGAAAACAGGTTGGAGGGATCCAACTGGATTCCTCAACAGTATTTATTAGATTTTCAGATATTTTGATATTTGATTGACTATCATATCGATATATGATGTCGTTGTTATCGTGATTGACTATTTGATGTGTAGCATCATTGGACCCAAATTTTGGGATTTTAAAAGGGTTTTTAAAGTGATTTTTGAAAAGATAAAATATTTTTGGAATTGATCCATTATAAATAAATGAACGTTATAATTTTTAAAGTTGTAAAAATTATAATTTTTGAGAAATACGGTTAAAAGCTGATTTTTGAGAAATATGAATTAATGACTTTATAAAATAGTTTAAACTGGATTTTTGAATTTATTATTAAAAGTTTAAATATAGGATTTATAAAATTTGATTATTTTATAAATCAAAATGATGAAATCATAAAGAAGGGTAAAGACGTTTAAAGAATAATAATAAATTGATTTATATTAAAGATTTATAAATCGATATTTATAAATTAATAAAACGTTGGAATTATAAAACGAGCTTTTATAAGTGTTGAATATGAATTGTGAATGAATTTCATAACTTAATGAAATTTATAGAATTATAAACTGTGAAGTTATAAATGGAATTTTTAAACAGTAGGTTTATAAACTTTGTGAAATTATCAAAAGAATGGATTTTTGCATAAATACATGAATCTTATAGGTTATAAGATTTATAATTATGAAGTTTAAAAGAACGATTTTATAAAATAATCGTTTTATAAGCATTTGACTTATAATATGAACTTTTAGTTTATAATTGAGTTATAAACTGGAATAGGTTAATAAAGGAATTTATAAAAAGGAAGTTTTTATAAATAAATAGAAATGGAATTTATAAACGTTGTTTTATAAATTCGAAATGACTTATTTTGATAAGTAAATTATTATAACTTATGTATGGAGTTATATTCACGTTTTTAGACCGTGAATAATCCTTGGAAATAAAATGCATAGAATTGATGAAATCTGTTAACGTAGTATATTCACGTTTTTGAATAGTGAATAATACGTTAAAGAAATTGTTTTGAATGTGATGTTTTAAATAGAATTAAAACGATCTAACGATGTTTTAAAATGTGTTGAGATTCGAAACCCTAGATTTCAACATTTATTGTTGAAATAGATGTTTCGAGAAATAAAAGGAAATGGTGGACTATAACACTGTTGTTATAGTAAATGATTTCCGAAAGGAAATGTTTTGAATAGTATTGGGATTTATATATCTATTTTAATTCTGAATCCCTATACTAGTGATTTTGGGTTGTCGTAACGATGTTTTACGCAACATTCGTTTTGGCCCAAATAAATATGTTAAAGAGAATGATTTCCTTAAAGAATGAAATATATACTTAATTCGATTTAAGTATATTGAATATTTTCCAAGAGTTGAAAATAAAAAGATTTATGAATGACTTATTTTAAATAAGTAAGGAAATGTTTTCCAATATGAGGTGAATAATTAAAATTTATCTTTTTAAAGATAAATTTAAATTGAATAATTGAAATCGTATATGCATGAATATTTTGGAATATAAATTCATTAAGGAATTTATAAAAGAAAGTGGAATTTGTTTAAAAATAAATATTGATTTATTTTTGGAGTGTGAAATTATATATCTTGTAAAGATATTTTGGAAAATAAATAATTTGGAAAATTATTTGGAAACTGGTGATGTGTGCATATCCATTGATAGTTCAATAACCGACTATCAATATTTCCCTTTGAATGGGTATATGATGTGATTTGATTGAATTTGAATGCCACACTTATTTTTGAATAAGCGCTCACTATTCGGGTTAACCGGGAAAGGACCATGGGGTCGTATAACCCATTCCGAATATGTGATACGTCGTTATGAATTGCATTTGAAGATCGGTGTTGAAGACCGGATATTTGCGAGAGCGATAGGATGACCTATCGATTGACTCTGCACCGAGTTGCTCCGGTATAGAGTTCTCCCTAAGTGATGGGAAATCCGATCAGGATTGTGAATATCCGGATTGCAAGGACTTCTTTGTAAGTGCCTTCGGTTTTGTTCGAGCCCGGAACAGACTTGTATGGATTGTATGTCTGACATTACAAGTTGAGATATAAAGCTGATTTCTTTCAAATATATTTCTGTTGGTGGCGGAGAATTTATTCTTTTAGCTTAACACCCTTCTCTGAGACGTACGAGCTCAGAGGTTATATAGTTGAAGTTATCAGCGATATATTCCCAATTTGGTAATGTGACATGCTGAGTGTTGCTGAAATGATCATTGTGTTGATTATTTGTGATAGGATCATTTATTTGATCGTCTATCCTTGTGATCATTGTGTTGATCATTTGTTGACCCAAAGCATGGCTTTTGTATAAAGTATGTTTTGTGGACGTGACTTCGTCGAGCCTCACATCCTGGAATGGTCAAAACAGGAAAGATGCGGCAAGGTTATGAGGGGTAGCTCCCTTTAGGGTATGTGCATTTCCTTCTGGAAAGGGTGGTATCATGGTATGGAGCCCAGATACTTACTCATATTGATACACTATATTTATTACTGTGTGGTGTTGTTGGTGACGAGCGCTCGGTTAAAGGTCCAATGGGACCGGGGGATGCCATATTCGTGTAGTAGTTACCTAGTGATAAAGGTAACCCGGCCTTGTGTTGGCAGAGAGCTGGTTAAGTTCTCGGGGACGTCCAGCCAGAGGCGTTTCCATGTGGCAATGGGAAGTTCCTTGGCCTGACCATTTGTTGGAAATCCAAAGAAACAATACGAGACTTGTACGGTATTAGTTGTATAACCTGCTATGGAATGTGGCGGTAACCTGCTATTGAACATAGTAGCTATAGTAGGCATAAGTGCGGAATGTCTATGCTGGCTAAGATTTATATCTTTATTTTTGAAATGATTTTCCTATACTATGCACTAATAATAATATCAAATGTTATTTTAAATGCGTATCAAGCATCTTTGACTATCATAAGGAGAAATCTCCTCCGATTCTGCGTTTGCATGTGTGTGTGTGCGGGAGGCCTTATGGTAGTCTCATTTTTAAAAGCATTGCGAATTGAATTTAAAATATTCTTCTATTTTGATTTTAAAGTAAATAAACTGTTTTGAGTTCTCACACCAGTCACATGACTGACTTGGAGTTTATTGTTTTCCTTCCTAAACTCTGGGTGCCCACCAATTTTCCACACGGGCAGTTAAGAGTTAAGGTTTATCAGGATATTCTGGATATTCTGGAGTTGCTGGAGGCAAGCTGGATGGCATGGCGTATTACTAGTATATAGTATTTCTTTTCCGCTGTTTGTTGTTGTATGTTGTTGTACACTCTGATGATATGATATGATGTAATAAAATGAAATGTAATGTAATAACTGATATAGATCTTTGTTTAAAGATTATTCATTTATTATTATATGTTGTTCCGCTGCGATTGTGAGATTGTTCTGTTATTCTGCTGTTCTGTTCCGTTCTATTCTCTTTTTCTTCTATTTTAAAATTTTCTGTTCTCTTTTCTATTTTCTTTTCTCTCTCTCCATTTTCAACCTTTTATTTTCTTTTGTCTCTTCTTCTTTCTTTTTCTTTTCTTTTCTTCTTTCTTAAACCCATAACATTTCGGTTTTTCGGCAACGAAAATCCGTATACGTTACATTTGGTATCAGAGCATATGGTTAAGCGACAACCATGGTTCTGTTGGGTATTACTCGTTAGAGATAGAGTCAGTAGTACTCTAGAATGAGTTTGAGTGTAATAATAGCTATGAGAGCGTATTTGTTAGTGAATATAAAGTTGTTTATATTGTGATGATTGGTTTATTGAATGGTATATGAACCTTCGTCAGCACGGTCTGGACAACTATGCCGAAGGGGTTTCTAAACACTTGAATAGAACAATTCGACACAATATTGTTTTAAATTGGGTAAATGGAATAATTTTACCTTGATTATATTTTATATATAAAGGAATAATTTTTCAGAATTATTAAAGTATATATAAGTTGATTGTTTAGTTGTTTGAATAATCTAAATAAAAGAATAATTGTATAAGTATAATGAATTATAAGAATTGAATTATAATTAAAGTGATTTACAATTAGTGAAATAAACTTATATATGTAAGAAATGAAACTATATGAATATATTTATGAATATAAGTTGTAAACAAAAATGAATTAAAGTTAAATGGATATAAACTTGAGTTATGTAATGAAATTCAACTGTTGAATTGAATGAATGGATTGAATGTAATCAATTGAATGTGAATTTAGTTGATATGGAATAATGAATATAAGTGTTAATTCATTAAAATCTAATGTTATTGGAAGTTGAATAAATTGAATGGAAGTCAATTTAATTAAAGGTGTAAAACCAAAATGAATATAAGCAAAGGAATTTGGTTGTAATTAATATACATTGGTTGTTATTTGATTGTTGGTTGATTGTTTATAATTCATTAAGTATTAATGAAAGTGAATTAGCGAAATTGAAAGCTATGTAATTGAAATTCAATTGGAAGTTAGTGAATCTTAAATAGAATTGAATTTGATTTGGAAGTGAACCAACTTGAATGAAAATTAGCAAATAATAACTAATTGAATCGAGAAGGAATGTTGATAAAATCCAATGTGAATGAATCAAATATGATTTAAATTGAAAACCTATTTCATTGTATATAAATGAATATTATTGGTTATGAATGTTAGTTGGATGATAATTGGTTGATGGTTGAATATATATTGCATTTGTTGTTTAGTTGCATTTGCTATATTATGTAGTTGTTATGGAGATATATGTTGTATATTGAGATTATTGTCTATATGCATGTTCTCATGTTGTTTGTTGAGTGTTTAGTAGGTGCGGATCGCGTTTGCTTCGCATTTGGAGCTCGCTTTCGCGCTATATTAGCCGTATATGCTTGCTAATAAAATATAAGGTACATATCTCGGATTAAATATCGTACTTTTACACTTTTTTCCCTGCGGGATGCCTCATTACTTGATGAGATGTATATTTGTGATATATATACTGTCATTTTTTTTCGGATCGAGCCGCGCAAAGGAGACTATGGCGAATTTTTCCGGAAATTTAAGGCGTTAGAAAAATTTTGAGAAAAATTGGAATTTTTTTTGAAAACTTTAACTTTGATTTTGGAATTGAAAGTTAAACGATAGTAGTTGTTTTTGAAAAGATAACTAAGTATGATTTGAAAACTTAGTAAAAGATTTGTAAGAAGTTTAACTATGAATTTTGGGAAAATTAATAGATTCTGTAACTTTTCTTACTTGTTAATTTCGAGGACGAATTCTTTTAAGTGGGGAAGATTGTAACGACCCAGAATTTTTATTAATTGAAATTTTAATATTTAATTAATTTTAAATGTTAACAAGTGAATTTATAAGTCAAATAAATTTTATTTTGAATTTTTGGATTTAAATTGGATAATTAAATCGATAATTTAATATGTTAAATTATGTAAATAATTGAAAATAGTGTTAAATATGATTGAAAATGATTTGTAAAATTTTATTTTATCATATTGGAGTTAGAACGATATTTTAGAACTTTTAAAATCGAATTAAAAGTTAATTTGTGAAAATTGAATATTTTAATATTTAATAATCGACTGTAAAATAGTCAATTTTTGAACAGTCTCAGAATTGAACGAAACCAGTTCCATTGGATCCGTAATGGTTAGTTATTATCGGATTTCAAATTTCGTGCCAATCGGAGCTATCGTTTGATCGTGGCAGCTCGAAACGCATCGAATTGTTTTTAATTTAAATTTGGCGAGTGAAAATAGCCGTTTTTCAAAAAGTCTCGGATTTCGACGAAACCAATTTCATCGGATCCGTAATGTGATATTATTGTAAGGTTTCAAATTTCAAGTCAATTGGATTTACCGTTTGTCCGGTACAAATTAAAACGCCTAGAAATCGATTTAAATCGGTTTAATTTAAATTGAGCGTTTATAGCCATAACTCGCACAGATGTCCGAATTAGCTTCCGAAACCTATTCCATTGTGTCCGGAACGCGGGATAAACCCTAGGAACGTCAGTTTCGGCGCGTAAATTAGAGTTTAGAAATCCCGGATGAATAGTGATTGAAAAATCTTCTATAAATACCCCCATAAATCACAAAAAAAAAAAAAAAAGCTAGGGTTTCACAACGCAGCCGCCACCTCTGGCTTTAACGGCCGAAATGCTTCCATTCTTTCTCCTCCAATTTCTCGAAATCCATTAACTTTTAACAGAAATCATCAACTGCAAAAATGAAGAGCATTGCGAGAGCTTTAAATCCGTACGGTGGAGTTCGTTGTTATCGACCATAGGCCGAGATATTGGGCCGCGTTCGTGCTCGTCTATGGCACGTTTTTCGAGATTGATACAAGGCCGAGCTTCGTATGGTGCTGGGCGTGGGTGGTGTTCGGGGTGGCGAGTCGCATGGAAGTCCCTGATCGTGCTATAGCTCGTCGAATTTAAAGCAAGAATTAACCCTAATTTTGCTATATGGGTTCGAACGGCTTCGTGAGTTCCTGAAGCAAGAGTCGCGTGGGAAGAAGGAGGGAAACGCGGCTACGATCTGTTGCAAACGATTTTGGACGGTGGTGATGAGTTGAGGGTTTAAAAATTTAAATTTTAGTTGTAAATTGTTATATAAAATTCTTATAAACTTGTAAAATCGATATCTTTTTCATACGAGGTCGAAAACGCGCGAAACTAGTTGCGTTGGAATCGTATGGACGAGCACTACGCGATGAAATTGGATTGGAGTCGTTTGGAGTTAGTGAGAATTTTGAGTAAAATTAAACGTCCGTTTAATTTTATTCGAAATAAATCGCTAAAACGGAAATTAAAACCAAGGTGAGAACTTCTCACTCAATCGAATCAGTTTCGATTTTATTTTAAATAGTTAGATTTAAAATATTTGAACGTATGTTTGAATGATGATTGTTATGTATTGATTGTTAAAATAGACATTATACGCCGTTAGTAAGCGGATGTTATTTATTAAAAACATATACCGCGAATATTTCATAAACAGTGAAATTGGTATTATATATAATAGCAATATATATATATTGGCATATGTATATATTGGAGTTATTGATTTCCCGCATTTTTTGTTTAGCGGATGAGACCCTATTACGCCGTTATTAAGCGGATAATATTTAATAAGAACATATACCGCGATAATTTCGTACTGGAGCGAAATTGGTATTGTGCTAATGTTTTTGGATGCAGGAAAACAGGTTGGAGGGATCCAACTGGATTCCTCAAAAGTATTTATTAGATTTTCAGATATTTTGATATTTGATTGACTATCATATCGATATATGATGTCGTTGTTATCGTGATTGACTATTTGATGTGTAGCATCATTGGACCCAAATTTTGGGATTTTAAAAGGGTTTTTAAAGTGATTTTTGAAAAGATAAAATATTTTTGGAATTGATCCATTATAAATAAATGAACGTTATAATTTTTAAAGTTGTAAAAATTATAATTTTTGAGAAATACGGTTAAAAGCTTATTTTTGAGAAATATGAATTAATGACTTTATAAAATAGTTTAAACTGGATTTTTGAATTTATTATTAAAAGTTTAAATATAGGATTTATAAAATTTGATTATTTTATAAATCAAAATGATGAAATCATAAAGAAGGGTAAAGACGTTTAAAGAATAATAATAAATTGATTTATATTAAAGATTTATAAATCGATATTTATAAATTAATAAAACGTTGGAATTATAAAACGAGCTTTTATAAGTGTTGAATATGAATTGTGAATGAATTTCATAACTTAATGAAATTTATAGAATTATAAACTGTGAAGTTATAAATGGAATTTTTAAACAGTAGGTTTATAAAATTTGTGAAATTATCAAAAGAATGGATTTTTGCATAAATACATGAATCTTATAGGTTATAAGATTTATAATTATGAAGTTTAAAAGAACGATTTTATAAAATAATCGTTTTATAAGCATTTGACTTATAATATGAACTTTTAGTTTATAATTGAGTTATAAACTGGAATAGGTTAATAAAGGAATTTATAAAAAGGAAGTTTTTATAAATAAATAGAAATGGAATTTATAAACGTTGTTTTATAAATTCGAAATGACTTATTTTGATAAGTAAATTATTATAACTTATGTATGGAGTTATATTCACGTTTTTAGACCGTGAATAATCCTTGGAAATAAAATGCATAGAATTGATGAAATCTGTTAACGTAGTATATTCACGTTTTTGAATAGTGAATAATACGTTAAAGAAATTGTTTTGAATGTGATGTTTTAAATAGAATTAAAACGATCTAACGATGTTTTAAAATGTGTTGAGATTCGAAATCCTGGATTTCAACATTTATTGTTGAAATAGATGTTTCGAGAAATAAAAGGAAATGGTGGACTATAACACTGTTGTTATAGTAAATGATTTCCGAAAGGAAATGTTTTGAATAGTATTGGGATTTATATATCTATTTTAATTCCGAATCCCTATACTAGTGATTTTGGGTTGTCGTAACGATGTTTTACGCAACATTCGTTTTGGCCCAAATAAATATGTTAAAGAGAATGATTTCCTTAAAGAATGAAATATATACTTAATTCGATTTAAGTATATTGAATATTTTCCAAGAGTTGAAAATAAAAAGATTTTTGAATGACTTATTTTAAATAAGTAAGGAAATGTTTTCCAATATGAGGTGAATAATTAAAATTTATCTTTTTAAAGATAAATTTAAATTGAATAATTGAAATCGTATATGCATGAATATTTTGGAATATAAATTCATTAAGGAATTTATAAAAGAAAGTGGAATTTGTTTAAAAATAAATATTGATTTATTTTTGGAGTGTGAAATTATATATCTTGTAAAGATATTTTGGAAAATAAATAATTTGGAAAATTATTTGGAAACTGGTGATGTGTGCATATCCATTGATAGTTCAATAACCGACTATCAATATTTCCCTTTGAATGGGTATATGATGTGATTTGATTGAATTTGAATGCCACACTTATTTTTGAATAAGCGCTCACTATTCGGGTTAACCGGGAAAGGACCATGGGGTCGTATAACCCATTCCGAATATGTGATACGTCGTTATGAATTGCATTTGAAGATCGGTGTTGAAGACCGGATATTTGCGAGAGCGATAGGATGACCTGTCGATTGACTCTGCACCGAGTTGCTCCGGTATAGAGTTCTCCCTAAGTGATGGGAAATCCGATCAGGATTGTGAATATCCGGATTGCAAGGACTTCTTTGTAAGTGCCTTCGGTTTTGTTCGAGCCCGGAACAGACTTGTATGGATTGTATGTCTGACATTACAAGTTGATATATAAAGCCGATTTCTTTCAAATATATTTCTGTTGGTGGCGGAGAATTTATTCTTTTAGCTTAACACCCTTCTCTGAGACGTACGAGCTCAGAGGTTATATAGTTGAAGTTATCAGCGATATATTCCCAATTTGGTAATGTGACATGCTGAGTGTTGCTGAAATGATCATTGTGTTGATTATTTGTGATAGGATCATTTATTTGATCGTCTATCCTTGTGATCATTGTGTTGATCATTTGTTGACCCAAAGCATGGCTTTTGTATAAAGTATGTTTTGTGGACGTGACTTCGTCGAGCCTCACATCCCGGAATGGTCAAAACAGGAAAGACGCGGCAAGGTTATGAGGGGTAGCTCCCTTTAGGGTATGTGCATTTCCTTCTGGAAAGGGTGGTATCATGGTATGGAGCCCAGATACTTACTCATGTTGATACACTATATTTATTACTGTGTGGTGTTGTTGGTGACGAGCGCTCGGTTAAAGGTCCAATGGGACCGGGGGATGCCATATTCGTGTAGTAGTTACCTAGTGATAAAGGTAACCCGGCCTTGTGTTGGCAGAGAGCTGGTTAAGTTCTCGGGGACGTCCAGCCAGAGGTGTTTCCATGTGGCAATGGGAAGTTCCTTGGCCTGACCATTTGTTGGAAATCCAAAGAAACAATACGAGACTTGTACGGTATTAGTTGTATAACCTGCTATGGAATGTGGCGGTAACCTGCTATTGAACATAGTAGCTATAGTGGGCATAAGTGCGGAATGTCTATGCTGGCTAAGATTTATATCTTTATTTTTGAAATGATTTTCCTATACTATGCACTAATAATAATATCAAATGTTATTTTAAATGCGTATCAAGCATCTTTGACTATCATAAGGAGAAATCTCCTCCGATTCTGCGTTTGCATGTGTGTGTGTGCGGGAGGCCTTATGGTAGTCTCATTTTTAAAAGCATTGCGAATTGAATTTAAAATATTCTTCTATTTTGATTTTAAAGTAAATAAACTGTTTTGAGTTCTCACACCAGTCACATGACTGACTTGGAGTTTATTGTTTTCCTTCCTAAACTTTGGGTTCCCACCAATTTTCCACACGGGCAGTTAAGAGTTAAGGTTTATCAGGATATTCTGGAGTTGCTGGAGGCAAGCTGGATGGCATGGCGTATTACTAGTATATAGTATTTCTTTTCCGCTGTTTGTTGTTGTATGTTGTTGTACACTCTGATGATATGATATGATGTAATAAAATGAAATGTAATGTAATAACTGATATAGCTCTTTGTTTAAAGATTATTCATTTATTATTATATGTTGTTCCGCTGCGATTGTGAGATTGTTCTGTTATTCTGCTGTTCTGTTCCGTTCTATTCTCTTTTTCTTCTATTTTAAAATTTTATGTTCTCTTTTCTATTTTCTTTTCTCTCTCTCCATTTTCAACCTTCTTATTTCTTCTGTCTCTTCTTCTTCCTTTTTCTTTTCTTTTCTTCTTTCTTAAACCCATAACATTTCGGTTTTTCGGCAACGAAAATCCGCAAACGTTACAACTATACTGCTCTAGGAGGAAAGGTTTTCTTGGGAACAGAATCAACCATAGAATTCCAGAGATGGATAGATGCTTGTAGAAGGATCTTTGGTGATTTGGGAATCGAGAATGCAACCAAAAGGAAGCTTGCATCAAGACAGCTTCAGGGAAGAGCTTATGATTGGTGGAACTCTATCACCATTGATACTCCAGAGGAAGAAATTACTTGGGAGCAATTCCAAGTCAGATTTGAAGCTAAGTTCATCTCTACAGCTCAGAAATCTGTTCTGTTTAAGAAGTTTGTGGAGCTCAAGCAAGGAGGAAGACCAGTTCTTGAGTATGTTTCTGAGTTTTAAGCCTTGTCCAAGTATGCTAGGTCATATATTGAATCTCCTTATCAGAAGAATGAGAAGTTTGTGACAGGCTTGGACAGTTATCTTGGGAGGCAGTTGGTGGATCATTTGGATGACCTATTTGAGAAGCTTGTGGAGAAAGCTCTTAGGCATGAGAATCTGTTTCCTAAGGAAGGATCTGTTGTTGCCGTGACTAAGGAGGAATCTAAACCACAACAGGGTGGAAACAAGAAGAGGAAGCAGCAGCAACAGAAGGGTAAGGATGGCCAGAAGAAGTCGAAGGGTGTAGTGACCTGCTACAATTGTTAGCAGAAGGGCCATTTCTCTAGAGATTGTAAGAATCCAAAGGTGCTGGTGAAGTGCCACAACTGTGACAAGCTGGGGCATATCAGGAAGAATTGTCCGGAATCGCGGAAGGACAAACAGATTGTGCAAGCTTATGCTTTGGGGGCTGTGCCATCATCTTAAAAAGCTCCTACTGCTGAAGAGAAAGGAAAGAGTGTGGTGGTTCAAGGTACCCTTTCCATTTGTGGTGTTCCAGTTAGAGTGTTGTTTGATACTGGAGCATCGTACTCCTTTGTTTGTAGTGAACTTGTAGGCCGGTTGGGTTTGGAACCAGATATTGTTGATAGACCATTGGTTGTGACTAATCCAGTTGGGGGTTCGTCTTGTTTGTGTATGGTATGCCGTGGTCTGGTTGTGTCGAGTCATGATTGCTCTTTTGTTTGTGATTGTTTTTTTCTGAACTTTGCGGGGTTCAGAATTATTTTGGGTATGGACTGGCTTAGGAAGTATGCGGCAAAGGTTAATTGTAAGAGGCTGGAGGTGACAGTCGAGAATGTGGAAGGGCGAAAGGTTGTGGTACGATGTAAGCATGAGGAAGGCGTCTTCATGAGCTTCATGTATTCGCTGGTTGTTCCACGGGATAGACTGTCATCGGTGCCAATTGTGACTGGATTTGAGGATGTCTTTGATGAGGTCAAAGGGTTACCGCCGCATAGAGAGATCGAGTTTCGCATCTATCTAGTTGAGGGAGCCAGACCCGTTGTGATGCCTCTTAGGCGGATGGCGCCTAGGGAACAGCAAGAGTTGAAGGTGCAAGTTGATGACCTTTTACAGAAAGGATTCATTCGGCGTAGTGTGTCCGAATGGGGTGCACCAGTTGTGTTTGCAACCAAAGTGGATGGATCGTTGAGGTTGTGTGTGGATTATCGTGAGCTGAATAAAGTGACTAAGAAGAACAAGTATCCATTGCCGAGAATAGATGACTTGTTTGATCAGCTTCACGAAGCCAAGGTGTTTTCTCAGATGGATTTGGCAACGGGATTTCACCAGTTGAGAGTGGCAAAGGATAGTGTGCCGAAGACTGCTTTTAGGACACCATCAGGTTTCTTTGAGTGGTTGGTAATGCCGTTTGGATTGACCAATGCACCAGCATATTTTCTAGATCTTATGAATAGAGTGTTCAGGGATCAGTTGAACATGTTCGTACTTGTGTTCGTAGATGATATTTTGATTTATTCCAGAACTGAAGAAGAGCACAAGACGCACTTGCGTATTGTTTTGGAAACTGTGCGGAAACATCAGCTGAAGGCTAAGTTTTCGAAGTGTCACTTCTGCAAGAGCGAAGTGAGGTTCTTAGGTCATATTATCTCTGGAAGTGGAATAGCGGTTGATCCCGCTAAGGTGGCAGCAATCCAGGATTGGGTTAGACCTAAGAATGCATCTGATGTGAGAAGTTTTCTTGGATTAGCAGGATACTATTGTCGGTTTATCAAAGACTTTTCCAAGATAGCTGCACCATTAACAGGATTAACGAAAAAGAACCAAGTATTCAGATGGGATGCTAAGTGTGAGCAAGCTTTCGGAATCCTGAAAGAGCGACTAACAAATGCTCCTGTTTTGACTATGTCAAGTGGAAATGATGAGATGGTGTTTTACACCGATGCATGTGGTACTGGATTTGGAGCAGTTCTAATGCAGAAGAATAAAGTTGTTGCATATGCAAGTCGACAACTGAAGCCGCATGAAAGGAATTATCTGACTCATGATTTGGAGTTAGCGGCGATTGTATTTGCTCTGAACATGTGGAGACATACCTATTGGGAGTTCGATTCGAGTTGTTTACAGATCATAAGTCATTGAAGTATCTTTTCTCCCAAAAGGATTTGAATCTTCGACAGCAACGATGGCTAGAGTTTTTAGCATCATATGATTTTGGTATAGCCTATACTCTGGGAAAAGGTAACGCAGTGGCAAATGCGTTAAGTCGAAGACATGCAGGATTGGGAGCCATGTTTTCAGAATGGAAGAGCCTTGAGTATTTGGCTGGATTTGACTTCAGGCCTAGACGTGAATTGGAACCTGAAATGTTGGCAAACTTATCGATAAGACCTACTCTTGTGGAAAGAATTGGTGAGGGCCAAAAGCGAGAGATAAGCTTGTCAAGATTATCCGTGATTTGGAATCTGGATTAGACCCAGAAAAGGATAAAGGATTCGAGGTCGATCGAGAGGGTTGGCTTCGGAAACAAGGACGACTAGTTGTTCCCGATATAGATGAACCGAGAGATGAAGTTCTGAAGGAAAGTCATCACTCGAAGCTGACTATTCATCCAGGTGGAAATAAGATGTACCGGGATATGAAGAGAACCTATTACTGGGAAGATATGAAGAGGGATGTTGGAAATTTTATTTCCAAATGCATGAACTGCCAGTTGGTAAAAGCCGAGCAGAAGAAGCCCAGTGGATTGCTTCAGCCATTAGAAGTTCCTACATGGAAGTGGGAGCAAATATCGATGGATTTTATCGATGGATTACCTAGAACCAGAGCAGAAAATGAAGGGATTTGGGTCATCGTAGATCGTTTGACTAAGAGTGCAAGATTCATTCCTGTTCGATCAACCAGGACTGCATCGAAGTTGGCTGAACTGTATGTTAAGTGGATAGTTCGATTCCATGGTATTTCGAAAAGTATAGTGAGTGATCGAGACCCATTGTTCACTAGTGGATTTTGGAAGAGCTTCCAGGAAGTTTTGGGAACCGAGTTGTGTTTGAGTACAGCTTATCACCCCCAAACAGATGGTCAGACCGAGAGAGGCAACCGAGTTTTGGAAGATCTCCTCAGAGCATGTGTTTTAGACTTTGGAGGATCATGGGAAGATCATCTTCATTTGGTGGAATTTGCGTATAATAACAGTTATCAGTCAAGTATTGGTATGGCACCGTATGAAGCATTGTATGGAAGACCGTGTAACTCTACGACATGTTGGTTGGAAACGGGAGAAAAGTTGATACTTGGGCCAGAAATGATTCGACAGACTTCAGATTGTATAGAGATCATTCGGCAACGAATGAAGGCAGCCCAAGACCGTCAGAAAAGTTATGCTGATAAGCGTCGTAAGGATTTGGAATTCGACTTAGGTGATATGGTTTTTGTGAAGATTTCTCCTCTGAAGAATGTTATTCGATTCGGAAAGAAAGGAAAATTGACTCCGAGATTTGTTGGACCATTCCCGATCATCGAGCGAATTGGAAAGCTCGCTTATAAGTTGGAGTTACCGGAAAAGATGTCGGGTGTGCACAATGTTTTTCATGTGTCGTATCTATGGAGGTATGTGCACGACCCAAGTATGGTGGTTTCTGCTGATAGCTGTGAAGATTTAGAAGTAGATCCAGTTGTTAGAAGACCTCGTAAGCCGCTTCGTGTTGTGGAAACTGACACGAAACAGATTAGGAGGAAGGTAGTCAGGTTGCTCAAGGTACAATGGAGTGATGATGTTAACGACTGTACATGGGAGGAGGAAGAGAGGATGAAGGCAGCTCATCCTGAACTCTTCGAGGTATGGCCCTAAGGTGTCGTGACATCTCATGACATTGTAACTTGTTTTAGTCTTAGAATTCTGCATGCTAGGCTAGTAATTGGATGCATGGTTTGTTGATTGCTATGGATGGCAGACATGCAGAATAGTTTTGATTGCTCTTGTTTGTTTGGAATTTCGGGGGCGAAATTGCTAAGGGGGAGAGAATGTAACGACCCGTATTTTACGTATCGAAGGATCGTAGAACTGTTGTCATTAGGTTGTTAGTGTTGTTAAGTCGTTTAGAATTTAAGTTGTTTGGAGCTTAGGTCGTCCAGAGATGAGTCATCCAAGGTTAGGTCGTGTCGTAGCATAAGTCGGTAGAGCGACTTAGGGGATGGACCGACCTAAGGAAAGTGAACGGCTTAAGGAGGTGAGCGACTTAAGAGTTTAGACGACTTAGTGGAGTTAGTGGTAGTGGTTGCCGACTTAAGGGTTAACGGCTTAAGGTGTTTGCCGACCAATAGGATTTGACCGACTTAAGGGATGAGACCGACTTAGGAGTGACCGAGTGAGCGACTTAAGGGATGAGACCGACTTAGGAGTGACCGACCTATAGGAGTGAGCGACTTAATGAGATAGTGGTTGAGCGAGTTACCGACCTAAGGGAGATTGGTCGGTGAGGCGACTTAAGGTAGTTAGCGACTTAAGGAGGGTAGCGACCTAGTGGTTAGCGTTGTGTTGAAGTTAGGTCATCAGCGACCTATGATAAGTCGCTATGTTTAGTTAGGTCGTTCGAGCGACTTAAGGTAATAGGTTAAGTCGTTGGGTCGGCTATGTAGTTAGGTCGCTAGGTCGTCTCTTGTGTTAGGTCGGCAGTGTAGTTGAGTCGGTAGGTCGTCTCCTGTGTTCAGTTGTTGAGTCGTTGAATCGTGAGTCGGTAGGTCATTGAGTCGTTGAGTCATGAGTCGGTAGATTATTGAGTCGTCCAAACGACTTAGGACTTAGGTAGAAATGCGGCAGTGTGTTAAGTCGTAGGTCGCTAAGCCGTGTGTGTGGTTAGGTCGTAAGTCGCTTAATGGCTTGAGTCGTTAGGCCGTGTTTGTGTTAGGTCGCGTAGAGGCTTGAGTCGGTAGGCCGTGGGGTTGATGAGTAGTGAGTCGTGGGGCAGTTAAGTCGTGACCGACTTAAGGGGGCTAACGACTCATAGGTTTGGCCTATAAATACACGGCCTTATCTCACTTTTTGGGATCCGGATTTTGAAGTGACAAAGTCCTGCCATTTTGAGAGCTCGAGTGCTACACTTCTTCACTTCTTATCTCTTCTCTAATCTAGTGATTCCATCCATCCAAGATTGAAGATCAAGTCGAAGATCCAATAGCTTAGATTGAAGATCTCCATCCATTGAAGAGATTTCATCGTTTGAAGCGGAACTTTGGAGGATCAAGCTAGATCCTTCGCTGTCCAGATCTGTAGTGTGTTGTTTTTGAGGTGTTTAGGTGATTCGGTGAGTGGTGGTTATCTCTCACACGGACCCAAAGGAGTATATTGGATCGGTGGTTTGTTTGTGTGTTAAAGATAGTGATTTCATGCATTTTCCTTAAGTGTGCATGTAGATCCATCGTTCATAAAGTCTTGATATTTACTTTACTACATGTTAACCTATGCTAGTTCATTCATCAAGATATTACTTAGAATTCATGCTTTTTGGACTCTTTATTTACGAAATTGCCATTATTGTTATAACTGTTTATTTAGATCTTGTTTGAATGATTGATTACTTGGATTAATGATTGATTTGATTGATTGTTAGAAGTTAATTGATTTATGGATTGAATTTGGACAAGTTGGTCGAAGATGATTCAAAAGCTAAGTGGAAAGGCTCTTGAATAAGGAAAGCTGCTCGTGGCATATGAAGCGGATGATAAAGCTCATATGGATAGATTTGATGATGATGTCGAGATGGAACTTTGCTATGATGTGATGAAGCAAAGGATGATGTTGAGATGGGACTTTGCTATGATGCGATGAGGCAAAGCATGATGTTGAGATGGGACCTTGCTATGATGCGATGAAGCAAAGCATGATGTGAGATAGCCTTGGTTTAATCCAGACGGGATCATCCCAAGCATGTTGATAACTCGGTGATATGGTTCGAGTTTGTGGATAATTGTTGGCTCGAGAGGCGCTTGGGCTAGTATGAGAATAGTCGTCGAGGAGGATGACTAGGAGGCTAAGATTTCATCGTTATTGAAGGTTCTAGCAGACTCAAAGCAAGAGTACGCTGGGCAGATTCGATAGTCCCAGACTAATAGTTGATGGTCTAGTACTCTGGGCAGATTCGATAGTCCTAGGCATGGGTCACGACGACGTGCGGAGTTCTGTCTAGAACCGGGATTACCATTAGCCCTTGACGGACGGATGAAAGAATGAGCCGGTCATTCAATTAACGGTGATATCGAAGCAATGCTAACAGTGATAGCCAGAGTCATGGATGTTTGGTTGTATCATCATTCGGTCTCAATAGCGATGTTTTGTGGGTGCTTATCTGATCTTGGTTTAGGCCTTGGGGGTTTGTACTTGGAAAACATCGACCTTAACTCGAGTGATAATTGTTTTACTTTAATTGTCTGCTTTGTTTCTGCTTAGTGCGTCTGGAGGCTATCACTGTAGGAAGAGGTGGAGTGGGATGGTTGGGTTCCTATTCCTTTTTACCCTTTATGCTCTTTTGGTATGTTTGATAGTTGATTTACCGCTCACTAGGACTTTTGTCTGACTCAAGGTTTTATGTTCAACTCTTATTACCTTGGGCTGTTCATCCATTTTGGGATGGGCAGACTAGGTAGCAGGTGACAGGTGCTGTTCATAGTGACCAACGGTGCTGATGACGAAGACGAGCTGGAGGCTTTTGCATATTGTTTTCCTTACTATATGTACTGGATGTTCCGCTGCTTGTATGATTCTCTGAGTGTTATGTAGTGAGGCTTGATGTATTGACTATTCAGATGTTTGTATCAAATTGCTTTGTAGTGTATTGATGAGATTCTATTTGGTGAAGTTTCACTATATATATTTCTCTATTGTATTTTATCCCTGCGCTGTGAGTAATACGATAGAGTTTATTGTTTTACCTTAACCCTGATGATCGTCCATGGCTGCTTGACACACCTTTCAGCGCACTATTTCTTTGTTTAGTGCAGGAGTCATGGGCGGTCGTCACAACTGAATTCTTTATAAATTGGATATGTGGATCTAAACAGGCTGGAATGAGATGAATTGAGTAACAAGGACATTTAACCTAAAATTGTTGTATGTGATAAATGATTTACTATAAGAACTTGTAAAAGTACGAGTTACTCTGGTATTCACATATGTTATAGCTTGGTATTTCATGTTTTATAGGTTTACTCACGCTGGTTTCTAGCCTGACCCGGGTGTTACTTTGATGTAATGCTTAGGTCAGATCAATATTACAGATTTCCAAATAAGAACGTTCTAGAGCTCAGGAGGCGAGCTGGATGGCAGGAATGTATGGAGTGTATTCTGCTGTGATATTGCAGTTTATATGGGACATGTAGATTTTATCTGTCCAGTGTTTTGTGTAAATGTTGTAACTTTGATATAAATAAATGTAAATTGACAGATACAGTTTTATTTTGTATAACTATTATTATTTGATATTATATTTTGATCCGCTGCGAATGTGACATTCTATGACTTGTTTTCTATTTCTTCTTCTATTTCTTTCTTCTTTATTCTAACAATATAGAATTTCCAGGATAAAAAATTCGAGGTCCTTACATTTGGTATCAGAGTAGAAGGTTAAGAGAGAACCTTAGCTCTGTTGGGTTTACTCATTAAGGATAGGGTAAGTGATACCCTAAAATGAGTCGAGTGTATATAAATATATGGGAGCGTACTTGTTATTTTCTTATGAAATGATTTAAAAAATGATTTTCATATAAGTTTATCTTTTGATATATAAAGAAATAATTTTCTAGTTATTAAATATATTAAAGAAATTGGTTGTTGATTATTGGAATAAAATAAAATAATGAGAATTAAGCGGTAATAGTAATACAACCAAATTGAAATTAAATGAAGATAAGTTTGAAATCGATCTAAACTGGAACTAAATCCTGAATTTGTAGAAGTAAGAATAAGATAAAAATGAATTGGTATCCAGATATGATAATCATAGGTATTATCATAAATGGTTATTGTGTTTAATAATGAAATATTTGTTAATGAGTAAGCAAAATGAAGTAAACTTTTAAGATGAGTATAACTTATAAATTAAAGTGGGTTTTAAATTGTGAAGTTTTGAATCCTAAGTCTTGAAACATCTGAAATTGTTTCCAAATGTTAAAAGAAATGATATTATTCAGACTATTTTGAATGTGTTCTTATTTTAAAATAAGAGATGTTTGAAAATTTTAAAGAATATTTGTTTTGAATTAAAACAAAGGTGGTTTAAATTTTAAGGTATAACTTGGTGTGCAAAGGAAATAACTTTGTATATATAAGGGATATACATGATATCAAAGATGATTTGAAAATAAACTCTAAGTGTTGAGTTTTAAATTATCCTTGGAATGTGATATGGAAACCCATAATGATAAGTCTTTGAACTTATAAGTAAGAAAGAATATTGACAGAAATTTAAATTTTGAAATGGAGGATTCAAATTACAGTAAGGTTAATGGGATTAAATTGAATTTAACTTGGAGGAAGTTAAATAAGTTTGAATGAGCAACCTGATTTGAAAATTTCTAGATGAAATTGAGATTTAACTTAGGGAGGTTAAATAAGTTGATTTAGAAGGGAGATATATAAGATCTCAAACGGCTTTGAGTTCTGGAAATGGGTAATATATGCTAATGGTGAATGTTTTAAATAAATTGGATGTTTATTTACTTTGACTTATCCTAATATCATCCTGCTGGTATCAATAGTCTATGGAACCGTGAATTGGTTTGTTTAAAATGAATTAAGAAGTAGATTGAGATAATATCTATTCCATTATTGGAATTTAATGGAATTAAACTTTAATTTGAAATTACTTAAGTAATTTTGATTTTAATGATAAAAATTGAACTTGTGAAAACGAGATCACTTTGAACATAAAGATTCGAGTGTTTAAAATGAACATGTAAACTAAAATGGTTAAGGATTGGTTTCAAGATTGAAATTGGGTAATAAATTGAATTTCAAAGATTAAATTGTTTAAAAAGGATTTAAACTATGATTTTTAACCTAGAAATAATGTGTGAAGAAGTAAAGGTTCATTTGATTTAAAGGAATTAAATCAGCAATTGAAAATTTAACTCGAATTTATATAATTCGAGATGATTTAAAAGTGGAGATTAGAATTGGGATTAATTCAAACTGGAATGGAAATGAATTGAAAATGGTTCAATTTGAATTTTATTTGAATTAATTGAAATTTTGATTAAAATTGAATAAGTAAATTCAAATGGAATTTGATTTGATTTTAAGAAAGAAATTGAGGTTAATTCAACTTTAAATGGAATTGGATCAATTTTAACGGGATGGGAAAATGATTGGAAATGGAGATTGGGAAGTTGTACAGTTTGGCTCTGGACTATTTTCAAAATAAGTTGTTTTAATATAAACCTTTTTCCAAGCTATTTACTATACAATCTTTCTTTTTAAAGCCAAACGATTTTATACTTATTTTACAATTATTTTTGGAACTATTTAACTATTTTACAACTGTTTTATAAAGTAATTACTATTTTTAACTACTTTATAACTAATTACTATTTTGCAATTATCTTACTATTTTATAACGATTTGACTATTTTATAACTACTTAACTATTTTACAGCTATTTTACAAACTAACAATTATTTTTCAACTACTTATCTATTTTTAACTTTTCAAGCTATTTTCTAAATTTAAGCTTGTCAGAGTGCAAATTGTTTATGATTAAATATCCATCTAGATAAGAATTGAGGTGATAATCCAAATGGGGATTGAGGCAACTGTGAATAAATGAACAAGAATCTAAGGGATATGGATTTCGACGGCGAACTTAGATATGGATTTTTGATTGGTTTTGAAAATTCTCTATCATAGTTATGACTATGCAAGGAGAATGACGATTTCTGATCAAGAAACCAGATCTGAGTCCGCACTAGGAAGTCGAGTGGACGATACTAGTTCGGAAGTGAAATTGTGTGATCGAATGAGCGATTAGATTTGGTATTGCATACGGATGGTATGTGTACATCATACGGGTTTGAATGAAATTGATATTGAAAATTTGTGGATAAGAACTGCAAATGATTTTTGAAATGAAAAGAATATTTTTTGAAATATATGATGAAATAAAGTGGAAATTGGATATTTCTATGATTAAAGGTTCACTTTATGAAGAAAAGTAATGAAAGATGATTTTTGAAAAGAAAAGTATGTTATGAGAATATGTATATGGAATAAAATGGGAATTGGATATTTCTATGATTAGAACTCATTTTATAGAAAAGCAATATGGTTAATAACTTTATAAAAGAGTAATCAAATTTGAATACTTGATTTGAAATAAACAAAGTTATATATCTTTGTTATGTATATGAAAAAACTCCCCTTGTTGAATCTTTTGTTAGAAGAAAATGGTTTTTGAAAGTATTTGAAGTATAAAAAGGGAATTTGTACAAGTATGAAGTGATCCAAAAATTTTCAAAGTTATATATATCTATATATAAGAAGGATTTTATGAGAATGATTTTGGAAAAAAGGTTTTGGAACCTATGGATTTTGGAAAGGCTTTTGATTTTTGGGTAAAATCAATTTTGGAATTTGGAAAGCCTAGTTTGAGAATTATCGATTTTGGGATAATCGATTTTGAGAAATAGAGATTTATATGGGATTCATACTAGGTGTATGATTTGGAAGATACTATATGGGTATAGTATGTAATGTTTTGAAAATGGCTCTTGAGAAAAAGGCGCTCCCTTGAAATGAACTTCTTAGGAGTACCATAGATTGGTACTGCCTCGAGCCTCGAGGGGGAGGCTCTAAAGTGGATCCTGTAAGTAAGTCCAGACAAACTGAAGTTCCTAAGGATTATTGGATCGCGAAAGTCGAGGGCGCTGATGGCTACAAAGGCATCTGGGTTATGCTGTGACGATAGTGTAACCTGATGTAGCTACGATCTACTGTGGACCATAGCGGAAATCGTGTGGAGACGAGTGTCAACGGTCTACGTTTTATTTTGCCGGGAAGGCAACGTAACATCGGTAGACTGCAACCTATGGTCGAGGGGAGAAGTTTCATTTTTGGCAGTGAAATTCGAGGGCGCTGATGCCTATAGTTACATGGACTTTTGCTGTGATGGCGACGTAACCCAGGATGTAGCTGCGATCTATAGCTGGTTCCATGGTGTAATCGAGGGATGCGGAGTGCCTACAGTTATCTATGGATTTTGTCGGGATGGCAACGTAACCATCGGGTTAACTGCGACCATGGATGAGGGTGATGATTTCCAGAGCATTCTCTCCAAAGATGTTTCCTCTATTTTTAAAAATGTTTCCTATATTTTTAATAAATATTTTCCAAGTATTTTCACTGAGTGTTGGAAATGGGTTTACCAAGTACTTATAGATTTTCAGTCCCACGCCTAATCAACGTATGACCGAATTTCGGTGAGAACGAGGATGGACTTGCTGAAACATTGAGTTATAAAAAGTATTTTTATAAAAACTAATTTGGTAGTATTATATAGATTTTTAAAATGTTTTAAAAATGATCAAAAAGTGATTTAACCGATATTAAGTATTTTAATAAATTCTGGCTTCGTTCCTTTTCAAGGATGAAAAGATTCAAAGGGGGGAGGAATGTGATAACCCAAATTTTTTTGGGCATCTATTAATTGAAAATTAACACGATTAAATTTATTAAAATACTTATTTGTAAATTGAACAAATAAAATTCTGGTATTTATATCTGGATATGTATATAGAAGAATCTGAACTATAATAAATGCTGGATTTTAAACATTTGGATAGATATTTATTTGATAATCTCCTAATATAATTACTTAAAATTTATAAATTTAATTTTTGTTTAAATATATTTTTGAGTTGATTTTAAATTGGATTTTAAGTTTAATTTGAATATGAATTTGGATTTGAATTTGAAATTTAAAAGATAATTATCTTAAGATATTTTGGATTCAAAAATATATGTATAAGACTTTTTATTAGTATATAATTTGTTTTATATTATTTTATTTAAAGAGATTTTATTTATATAAATTAAGAAATGTGCTTATTAATTAGGAAATTTAATATAAAAGCTTTTAAATTATTTTAAAATTAATTAAACATGCATTATTACAAATGTTAGATTATTAATCTTTTAATAACATGTGTAAGGAGATAAATATTTGTAGATGACAAATGTTAATAAGTTTTACAAGTGTCACTTTTTAATTTTAATTTTATTTTATTTTTAATAATCACAAATTAAGCCTATATATTCATCTATTTCTTCTCTTCATCTCCTTTTCCTATCTCATTTTCCAAACACAAAGAAAGAAAAGCCTATTACACAAATTTTCAAGCCAGAGGAATTAAAACAACAATTTCAAACTAGAGATAAAATCAAACAAGCCTGAAAATCAAAAGCCAAGATCATCTTTGTTTCAAGGATTTAACCCTTCTAAACAACAACTAAGTTTCAGATTTACAGAGTATCCAGTTCATAATTAAAAGCAACAACAAAAGGATTTCCTGTAACAAGCTTTCAGGGATCATAACAATTCAAGTTTCAAACTATTTTTAAGCTCTCTGTACATCAACACAGGTGAGTAAACAACTGTTATTTTAAAAAAAAGTCTTAAATCTATTTAATCCTTAATGCATGTAGTAAACTTGAATACTAAATTGGTGATAATGGTTTGCATGTTGATTTAGTGATTAAATGTGTATGTGTATATGAATATCTCCGTGAGTATAACAGTGTTCACTATGTTCTTGAATTTCTAGATACTAATATAATTCTAAAATCATTTGTTCTTGCTCTGATCAGTTTTAGGTTAGGTTGTTTAAACAAAATTTGTTTAAAATAACAAGGTTTAAATTTTAAAAATATATAAAGTAAGGATTGAAGACAGTATCAACCTAGACATATAGGTTACAGTAATAATTTGATTATATCAAAATTTCAACATGAAAGATTTATGTTCATAATCTGATGTGTCTATGAAAACTAGGATTTTTAAAATAAAAACCATAATTTTTATTTGAGTTTTGGATGTGAATTTCTAAGATGATCGAAAAATGATTTTTGGGCTATTTCTGGTGGTCGGTGGCCTCGGTGTGATCAAGGTTTTTGTCAAAAGAAAGAATGGCAACTGGGGATGTCGGCAAAAATGGCTGGAGTGATGATAGTTCATCGTGGTGACGGTGATGGGTCGAACTAGGGTTTAAGAAGGTTCGAAGTCGAGGTCGGAATTTGGGTTACTACTCCATCTACAGAGCACCGGAGTTTATCGGTCGAAGGGGAATGGGAACTTGGGTCGTGGACGAGGCTGTGGTCGGAGTGGTGGAGCTTCTGATAATCGAGGTTGTCTTGTCAAGGTAATGTTTGGTCGGCGAATTTGGGTCCAGTGGGTTTTTTAAGTTCGAATTTGATTTTGGTGCTCGATCGAGATGCTGAGTGGTTCGATGGATTATGGATGTAGAATTCGACTTGTTGGAGGAAGTCGTAGACGCGAGAGCGCCGCCGTGGGCTAGTGCACGTACACCAGTTTTCTTGTGCACTGGAGTTTGGGTGTGGGAACAAGGAAGATTTTCCTTGGGTCGAAACTCGGGTAGAAAGATGTTGGGCTCGGGTTTGTTTTCGTGTGCACGCGAGTGTTTTATCATATCGGTTTGAAATTTAAAACCAAGTTAAAAAAAGTAGGAAAAAGATGAAACTCTCGGGCAGGACTCGAGTAATTGTCGGGTTGAACCTGAAGCATGAGTTTAAAATAAGTTTTAAAGGTTTTCAAAAGCAAAGTTTTTGAAATTTAAAAATGAATTTAGTTTAAACTTTCTTAAATAAATTTCTTCACATACAATAAATGTTTCCTTTGACATTTGATTAGAAAGTGTATGATTTGTTTTAACTTAAATTTGTTGAGTAAATTTTTAGGTTATTTTTTTTAAACTTAATTTATAAATATAATTAAGTGTTAATCAAAAGGATTAATGTTCTAAACCAAATTTTGTGATTAGGTAATTAATAAAGGAAATGTTTTATTCTTAAATTAATTAAGGTTTTGATAATTAATGAAGTAATTAAAAAGTTATTTATTTATTTATTTAATTAATGATTAAGAATTAATTAATTAATTAAGGGTTATATGTAAATTAATTGAAGATTAATTAATTTGTAATTAAGGGTTATAAGTAAATTAATTAAAGATTAATTAATTTGTAATTAAGGATTGTTAATTAATAATAAGGTTTATTAATTAACAATTAAGGGGTAATTAAAGATTAATTAATTGATTTGTAAGGTAATTAAGGAATCATTAATTAATTCAATGGTTTGTAATTAATTAATGATTGATTAAGCAGGGTTAAGTGATTAATTCTTATGTAATTACTTTAATTAAGTGATTTGAGAATCATTAATTAATGTGATTAATTAATTAAGAAGATTAATTAAAAGTTATGGGAATGGTTAAGGCTAATTAATCTATGTGATTAATTAAAAGACAATTACTAAATGTAATTGTAGAATAATTAATCATCGATGATTAATTAAGATGGATAATTGAATAATATTGGATTGCTAGGTTTGTAGATGTCTCTAATAGGAAATTTAGATGTGCTGTAATATAATGGGTTAAACAGTAATATTGTGAGTTATCTATCGATGATGAATTATTATCCTGAATATGTATTGTATTGTTTAAACTTAACAATTTGGATTAGAGATGATATTGAATTCGAAGAGACCGATGTTGGGTATCAGTACATACCCGAAACCACTTCGATTAGTAAACTGAATTCTTTATAAATTGGATATGTGAAACTAAACAGGCTGGAATGAGATGAATTGAGTAACAAGGACATTTAACCTGAAATTGTTGTGTGTGATAAATGATTTACTATAAGAACTTGTAAAAGGTACAAGTTACTCTAGTATTCACATATGTTATAGCTTGGAATTTCATGTTTTATGGGTTTACTCACGCTGGTTTCCGGCCTGACCTGGGTGTTACTTTGATGTAATGCTCAGGTCAGACCGATATTACAGATTTTCAGGTAAGAACATTCTGGAGCTCAGGAGGCGAGCTAGATGGCAGGAACGTATGGAGTGCATTCCGCTGTGATATTGTAGTTTATCTGGGACATGTAGATTCTATCTGTCCAGTGTTTTGTGTAAATGTTGTAACTCTGATGTAAATAAATGTAAATTGACAGCGGTTTTATTTTGTATAACCATTATTATTTGATATTATATTTTGATCCGCTGCGAATGTGAGATTCTATGACTTTTTTTGTTTCTTCTTCTATCTCTTTCTACTTTACCCCAACAATCTAGAATTTCTGGGATCGAAAATTCGGGGTCGTTGCATTTGGTATCAGAGCAGAAGGTTAAGCGGGAACCTTGGCTCTGTTGGGTTTGCTCATTAAGGATAGGGTAAGTGATACCCTAAAACGAGTCGAGTGTATATAAATATATGAGAGCGTACTTGTTATTTTCTTATAAAATGATTTTAAAAATGATTTTCATATAAGTTTATCTTTTGACATATAAAGAAATACGTTTTCTAGTTATTAAATATATTAAAGAAATTGGTTGTTGATTATTGGAGTAAAATATAATAATGAGAATTAAGTGGTAATAGTAATACGACCAAATTGAATTTAAATGAAAATAAGTTTGAAATTGATCCAAACTGGAAGTAAATCCTAAATTTGTAGAAGTAAGAATAAGATAAAAATGAATTGGTATCCAGATATGATAATCTTGGGTATTATCATAAATGGTTATTGTGTTTAATTATGAAATATTTATTAATGAGTAAGCAAAATGAAGTAAACTTTTAAGATGAGTATAACTTATAAATTAAAGAGGGTTTTAAATTGTGAAGACTATTTTGAATGTGTTCTTATTTTAAAATAAGAGATGTTTGAAAATTTTAAAGAATATTTGTTTTGAATTAAAACAAAGGTGGTTTAAAATTTAAGGTATAACTTGGTGTGCAAAGGAAATAACTTTGTATATATAAGGGATATACATGATATCAAAGATGATTTGAAAATAAACTCTAAGTGTTGAGTTTTAAATTTTCCTTGGAATGTGATATGGAAACCCATAATGATAAGTCTTTGAACTTATAAGTAAGAAAGAATATTGACAGAAATTTAAATTTTGAAATGGAGGATTCAAATTACAGTAAGGTTAATGGGATTAAATTGAATTTAACTTGGAGGAAGTTAAATAAGTTTGAATGAGCAACCTGATTTGAAAATTTCCAGATGAAATTGAGATTTAACTTAGGGAGGTTAAATAAGTTGATTTAGAAGGGAGATATATAAGATCTCAAATGGTTTTGAGTTCTGGAAATGGGTAATAGATGCTATTGGTGAATGTTTTAAATAAATTGGATGTTTATTTACTTTGACTTTTCCTAATATCATCCTACTGTTATCAATAATCTATGGAACTGTGAATTGATTTGTTTAAAATGAATTAAGAAGTAGATTGGATAATATCTATTCCATTGTTGGAATTTAATGGAATTAAATTTTAATTTGAAATTACTTAAGTAATTTTGATTTTAATGATAAAAATTGAACTTGTGAAAATTAGATCACTTTGAACATTAAGATTCGAGTGTTTAAAATGAACATGTAAACTAAAATGGTTTAGGATTGGTTTAAAGATTGAAATTGGGCAATAAATTGAATTTCAAAGATTAAATCGTTTAAAAAGGATTTGAACTATGATTTTTAACCTAGAAATAATGTGTGAAGAAGTAAAGGTTAATTTGATTTAAAGGAATTAAATCAACAATTTAAAATTTAACTCGAATTTATATTATTCGAGATGATTTAAAAGTGGAGATTAGAATTGGGATTAATTCAAACTGGAATGGAAATGAATTGAAAATGGTTCAATTTGAAATTTATTTGAATTAATTGAAATTGTGATCAAAATTAAATAAGTAAATTGAAATGGAATTTGATTTGATTTTAAGAAAGAAATTGAGGTTAATTAACCTTTAAATGGAATTGGATCAATTTTAATGGGATGGGAAATTGATTGGAAATGGAGATTGAGAAGTTGTACAGTTTGGCTCTGGACTATTTTCAAAATAAGTTGTTTTAATATAAACCTTTTTCCAAGCTATTTATTACACAATCTTTCTTTTTAAAGCCAAACTATTTTATACTTATTTTACAATTATTTTTGGAACTATTTAACTATTTTACAACTGTTTTATAAACTAATTACTATTTTTTTAACTACTTTATAACTAAGTACTATTTTGCAACTATTTTGCAATTATCTTACTATTTTATAACAATTTGACTATTTTATAACTACTTAACTATTTTATAGGTATTTTACAAACTAACAATTATTTCTCAACTACTTTTCTATTTTAACTTTTCAAGCTATTTTGTAAATTTAAGCTGGTCAGAGTGCAAACTATTTAAGATTAAATATCCATCTAGATAAGAATTGAGGTGATAATCCAAATGGGGATTGAGGCAAATGTGAATAAATGAATAAGAATCTAAGGGAATGTGAATAGAAAAGAGAAATTGATTTAGCTAATAATCTATGAGATAAATATGTAGGATGTACGTATATTATTCTATTCGAATAGTGATTGATCCAGATTCGAGCACAGAATTTCAAGATAGTATATCGATCGTTGTTGGGATTTTTCATTCGATTTTCAACGGTGAACCTGTATATGGATTTTTGATTGGTTTTGAAAATTCTCTATCATAGTTATGACTATGCAAAGAGAATGATGGTTTCTGATCAAGAAACCATATGTGAGTCTGCACTAGGAAGTCGAGTGGATGATACTAGTTCGGAAGTGAAATTGTTTGATCGACTAAGCGATTAAATTTGATATTGCGTACGGATGATGTGTACACCATACGAGTTTGAATGAAATTGATATTGAAAATTTATGGATGAGAACTGTAAATGATTTTTGAAATGAAAAGAATATTTTGTGAAATATATGATGAAATGGTTTGTAATTAATTGATCTGTAAGGTACCTAAGGAATCATTAATTAATGAAATGGTTTGTAATTAATTAATGATTGATTAAGCAGGGTTAAGTGATTAATTCTTATGTAATTACTTTAATTAAGTGATTTGAGAATCATTAATTAATGTGATTAATTAATTAAGGAGATTAATTAAAAGTTAATGGGAATGGTTGAGGCTAATTAATCTATGTGATTAATTAAAAGACAATTACTAAATGTAATTATAGAATAATTAATCAAGGATGATTAATTAAGATGGATGATTGAATAATATTGGATTGCTGGGTTTGTAGATATTCCTAATAGGATATTTAGATGTGCTGTGATATAATGGGTTAAACAGTAATATTGTGAGTTATCTATCGATGATGAATTGTTATCCTGAATATGTATCGTATTGTTTAACTTAACAATTTGGATTAGAGATGGTATTGAATTCGAAGAGACCGGGTCGGTTATCATTACATACCCAAAACCACTTCGATTAGTAAACTGAATTCTTTATAAATTGGATATGTGAAACTAAACAGGCTGGAATGGGATGAATTGAGTAACATGGACATTTAACCCGAAACTGTTGTGTGTGATAAATGATTTACTATAAGAACTCGTAAAGGGTACAGGTTGCTTTGGTACTCACATATGTTATAGCTTGGTATTTCATGTTTTATGGGTTTACTCACGCTGGTTTCCAGCATGACCTAGGTGTTACTTTGGTGTAATGCTCGGGTAAGACCGAATATTACAGATTTTCAGGTAAGGACGTTCTGGAGCTCAGGAGGCGAGCTGGATGGCAGGAATGGATAGAGTGTATTTTCCTGTGATATTGTAGTTCATCTAGGAGATGTAGATTTTATCTGTCCAGTGTTTTGTGTAAATGTTGTAACTTTGATGTAAATAAATGTAAATTGACAGATACGGTTTTCTTTTGTATAACTGTTATTATTTGATATTATATTTTGATCCGCTGCAAATGTGAGATTCTGTGACTTGTTTTCTATTTCTTCTTCTATCTCTTTCTTCTTTACCCTAACAACCTGGAATTTTCGGGATCAAAAATTCCGGGTCGTTACACTCACCCTCGCCTTGGTCGAGTCCATACATCAAACCCACTCAAGTCTGCAACCCACTGCCATCCTCCGACCACTACAGTGCTCCGACCTTCGACCTCATCTTCGACTTCTACTCCACAAGCACCAAATGTTGCACCACCGATACTCCCCGCATCCCACACATCAACTTACCGAACCTGCTATCCCGTCTCCTAGAGCCTCTCTCGATTCGTTTTTATGGTTTGTTTATATATTAATTTTTTAATATACTTTTTTGGTCTTTTGATTTATATACGATTGGTTTGCTTATATATATATAAGATTGGTATATATAAGTATATGAAGTATTTGGTGTACTTATTTACTAAGATATATAAATTTGCCTGAGGCATTTACGAAACATATATATATATATATATATATATATATATTAATCTATACATTTTATATAGATGCTATAGTACGAAAGAAGTATATATGTTGCAGTATATTATACTAAAAAAGAAAATATATATAGTTTTTAAAACAATAGTTTGCAATTTGTATAAACGGTAGCTTATATAAGTTATATATTTTGTTAGTTCAAAAATGGACAAAGGTTAGTTTATATAAGTTACATAATGGGCTGTCTATACACAGACACACGCAAAGACACACACACACACACACACATATATATAAGTTTTCATAGGATCTGTTTGGGATTATTGATACATTTTAATAAAGTAAGCTTATGTTGACCTTGTAATATTGATTTATACATATACATATACATATACATATACATATACATATACATATACATATACATATACATATACATATACATATACATATACATATACATATACATATACATGAGTTTGATTTTTTTAGTATAACATAGAGGTTTATGTTAAATTTTAAATTTGTGTTCTAAATAAAACAATGATTTTGAAATATATTAATTTTATTCTAATATGTGTTAAATTTAAAACATGATATATATATATATATATATATATATATATATATATATAAGTTCACTTATACAATTGATCCTCATCAAATCCAGTTTCATCGTGTCATGCTTTTGCCTTGCTGATACCCAAATTGGTCGCACTAGGTTTTTGATTTGCTGTGTCCGTATGTCAGTGTCATCTTCTTGTTTCTCTAGCCTCGTAAGGTGAGCAATCATTCACGATTAACATTTTTATAGTTAGTAAATTTGAAATCTCTCTTGAAACAACAATTGAAATATGCCTTTAAATCTAAATTGCTAGTTATTTAATTATTGAATATGATATGCCATTATCTGCAATTGTTTACCTATGATAATGACACCATACCCTGTTGTATATATTTTATTTAATTTGTTACTGATGATATATGCTTGTTGTTGATATGTTATATTATTATCATATTTATTCTCACTCTGCAAGTTCCATATTAGTTTAGAATTCCCTATGGGTTGAAATAATATATACTCGAACGATCTTGTAGAATAGGGGAAAATCGCTATGGGTTTAAATGATAAACCCAAGCGATTTTCATTGATTTTGAAATTTTGGGATTGCGGGTTGAAATGATATATACCCGTAGATATCTAAATTATGGATTAAAATGATAAATATCTGTATCGCTTAGGCATAGGATATAAAATTATATATTAGTATATATTTTGAAAATGATTTTCAAAGTTTGAAAGGAAATATATGGTTTTGATAAATATTGATTTTTAAAAATATAATATATAAATGCTATTTTTATTTTAGATTTGTAAACTATATGTTTTGGAAATTTTAAATTTATAAGATAGTTTTGAAAATATAACTTTTGAGATTTTACTTATAATTTTAACATTTTAAAATACATGAAAATAGGTTTAATATAAAATAAATTTAATAATAAAATTTAATTTAATTACTATATAATATGTTTAAGTATTTATTTAAATTTACATCAATATTTTAAAAATAGGTTTTTTAACTTTAATAATAAGGAGTGGGAAGATAATATTAACGTGGCTTGGAATTTTGAATTGGTTAATAAGTGAATTTAAATAAGAATTGATTTAAACTTTAGAACTTTTTGAGGTTTTGAAAGATATGATTTATAAATTGATTTGATAAAAGGTGATTAAATGAATATTCTCAACTTTAAATAAAACTGAGATTGAATATTTAATATTGATTTAAATTCATAAATTGGATTCAAAATAATTGTTATGAAAATGATTGAGTGAATATTTTCCAATTAGAAATAGAGTAAAGCTAAATGTTGAAATATAAATGAATTTTATATATTGTAAATATTTGAATACTTAAACTTGAATCTTTGAACTTTAAATTGGAATGGTTAAATTGGAATTGATTCAAATTGGATTTTTGGAATTTAAAATGATTTGAATCGATTTGCGAAATTGGAGGAAACTATTTTTATTATATAAAGTATTTTTAATATATAAACAATTATAATATACAAATTATTTTAATATATGAGCTATTTTAATTTATAACTATTTATTATATATACTATTTTCATTATCTAAACAGTTTAAGTCGAAAGTGAATTGATTTCAAAGTGTTATGATTTCAAAATTATTATGATTACAAAGTGTTATGATTTTGAAAGTGTTACGATTCTGAAATGAATATTTTAAAAAAAACTGGATAATGATATTGAATTGATATGGTTTTGAAATGAATATGATATTTTGATATGAAGTATGAATTATTTGAAATGAAATAACCACAGTGTGAAATAAGCATTTGGTTTTTATAGAGATCGGGATCGGATATTGTCACTCTCTGCCATTATCGAAAACCACTTTAACAACTGTGTACCGTGGTAGAGATTCCAGAATGAAGTAGGATGGTTTGGTGACGATTCTATATGGTATTTACATAGCTTTGACTCCCGTGAGTTAGCTTGATGTGGCTAAAACAAGAGCTGTACCGAGCCAAGTGGGGTCATTCCCCCTATCGAACACATTTCATCGATACCATTCTATTGCTTTTGTAATTTGATTGGGTGCACCTTTGATTGGGAGTATGTCACGAGGTGGGCGGTAGTAGCTGCTATGTGTTACCACTAGTCCGGGAGTGCAAATGGTATATCTACCATGGCATTGCCTCGAGTGCCATGTCGCATTCCCTATCGCGCCTTCTATGAGTTTGGTTTGTATCATACCTATGGTGTGTCCTCTGATAGCCCTCCAGTTTACGGAGAAATTAAGGTACTATATAGACTATGGGAATATGAAAAAATATGTTATAGGGGATATGGGTAACGCTTTAACACTATTTTAATAGTTTACTTTACTAAGACATATTATAATAGCATATATTACTACATAGTAGATAGTTCCACAGATCCTTAGAGGATGGAAATCCCAAACATCCTTTAAGTTACTTATATTTCAGTAAACATTTTACTTGAGTTGAATTTATTAATATAAGAATGTTAATCCTGATTTGAGTGTTTTGTGTTTTGGTTTATGCTCGGGTCAGACTAAGTATCATAGCATTTGAGACTCACCTTTGGAGATTGGAGCTTTGCTTGAAGATCTGTCTTATCCATTCGGCTTTTCTAGTTGTTTTTTCATACATATCATCTATTTTTATTCGAGACTACATTGTATTGAGATATTCTATTGTATTTTATTTCAAACTCTGATATTTATCTAGTTGCTTCATGAACTACCATTTATCTTTTTCGCTGCTTATTGTTACATTACTCTGTGGTCTGTGATTCTATGATTTATTTATTTATTGTATATGTTGAGTTTTGCCAAATATAAATTTACAATCTGTTGTTTGGAGCACTTCAAGTCCGATATGTGCGGATGCAAATGGTTCAAAATACCAAGACGTTACAACACTAGGCTAAAGACTATAGACAGATCTAAGAATTCAATCACCAAAATTTTAGTTTTAATCTGTTTACTTTAATGCAACTTATTCATCTCCTTATTGTCTTAAGGACGATTGAATGCATTTTTGTAAAGAAATCTGATATAGTGTTGTAGTAAAGGGTTTCTCCTTTTGAATGGTCAACCATTTTAAAAGACCAAATGAGAGGTCGAGAGTGGATGTAATATAAAAACAATTGGAATGAAGAGAGAGTGAATGTTCATCTCCACTTCATGAAGAGACATTTGAAACAAAATTGTGTAGAATATTCATAGACCTTAATAAGGAACAAGAAATATGAATCCTATTACAAATATTATTTCATATAGAAAATTGTTCTCTATAAGATTTAATTTTTGAGTCTGAGATATTTAATTTAAAACTCTTAACTACAAATTAGTTATATTAGAAGAAATGAATAGCCCATAATAAGTGGCTGAATGAATCTTCATATTTCAAATGTTGTTATTGTAATAGCGAAAATGGAGAGAGCATACTTTTTAATAATAACTATTGGCCACATCATGTTTTGAAAATTACTTTTGTGTATACAAAATATTATATATGAAATAATAACTGTTCGATTTTGATGGAAAATAGACACAATTTTTTTCAATATGAATATTATGAATATTAGTTATAATATCAATCTCTTTTTGTTATATTGATGATGGTATTGGTTTTATAATAGTGGCACGTTAGCTGTAGAAAATACAAAAGCCTCTAAAATATTTAGCAGATATTTTTGAAATCATCAAAAGGGCCATATCTTTGAGAAATTATTCTTTAATTATATGATTGTGGTACTTGTGAACTATATCTCGAATGATTGATGACAAAGCACACTTACCATCAAGGGAGTAAACGGAGTCTGTGGATTGACACATATAGATGCATGCAGTCCTAGATCTAGTGATGCCAAAAGAAGATTAATTTACTTTGTAAAATTCCTTGATAAATTTTCTCATATATGCACATGTGTATTTGAATAAAAAATAGATATCTCTGATAAATTCGTAGAATATAGAAATGAAATTAGAAAAATATAACATGGAAAAGAAATAAAACTATTCGGTTTGATCAAATAGGTAAGTATCTTGAACATGAGTTCCAATAGTATCTAAAAGAGATACGATTCACTCGTAAAGTAAATCATCCTTATGCTATATAATGATGTGCCAATAAGGAGTAATCAAACTCTAATGGAAAGAGTACGATTGATAATGTGTGAAGTTCAGCTGCTTCTTTCTATAAGGATGCATACTAAAGAATAAGCATATATGTTGAATTTGGTTTCATCTAAAGCCAAAATTACGATTCCATAAAAGATATGATTGTGCAGAAATATCATCTCAAATAGTTTAATATATGCTATAGTTCAATTGACGTTATGAACGTAAGTTTTATGAATTCAAGACTAAATTGGTTTTATGTAAGTCTACGGGAAGTTCATAAAATATTTCTAATGTTTATTCCATAGCATCAAGAAACAAATTGCAGTTTTGAGACACACCATATTCTTATTGAAGGATTTTTCTTTTTCGAAATATTAGTGGTACTTCAATAAACTTGGACATGATCCAATATTCTAACATAGAAACTAATTACGTAGATCATACAAACTTAATCAACCCCAAAAGGACATAGCTTATTAGAATGTCTAATAGAAAATGTTACATATTGAAGAGAAAATATGATTTTCTTATCAATATCTAGAATATGGATTGTTCGTAATCTACTCAGTTGATCACAAGCCATCGAGAGTTTAGGTTCTTCCATATGGCATGATGCTTTAAATTCGAACTGGATTCCAAATACACCAACGAAATTTGGTTTTAGATAGTGCACATAAAATGATATGATTCATCGGATGCAAGCGAGTCTTCAAGAAGAAGATCAATGTAGCTGGAAATGTATAAAGCAAGGTTAATGGAAAATGACCTCGTTGATTTCAAATGTTGAAATCAATGGAATGATTTTGTATGTGCTTAAGTCCATTCAGATTCTATTCATAAATGTCACACAATATGATTACGAGTTTTCGCACATTGGTGTGAAGTTGAACTTCAAAATTATGATTTCGAAAAGACTGTTTGCACACTATAACCAACATGTCTTGAAGTTAGTGGCAGCGATAATAAAGTTTGTGAAAATTTTAAGATAGGATCTTAAACAAGCATATAGAAGTTAAGCAAGTATTTTAATTGAGAAATCAAATAATTTTATTTGATCAAAAATAAGAGGATATGTGTTTATACGAAAGAAAATTGAAGGAGCTAATACTTTCTAATACTATAACCAAACAATATTCTGTTGATTGGTAATTATGTACCCATGTTAAAAATAGCTAAAGTTGGTCATATAATTCTCAATACAGGATTTGACAGAGATGTCCTTTATACTCAGTATAAGTGGACATTTGGATTGTCTCAATTGGTATACATAAACACCATATTATAATGTTTAGTATGGAGATATATTACAAATTTCTTATATATCGGTAATAAGAACCATCATATATGCAATGCTATATGCAAGATAGAAACTCGCTTCTACACTTGGTGCAACGAGCAAATATCAAATTTACATTAAAGATCATTAAATGGTGATTAGGAGTATTTTGAGTATTTATGAAATACTATAGAATCGTGTATGGAAAAAACGAACTCCTTATGAAGGAGTGATTGGACTCAAACTTCATAAGTGACATCGAGTATTGTAAGTCAATCTTAAATTCATGTTTACCTTTAACGAAGGGGCTTTAAGTTGGATATATTCCAAGCGTGAGGTTGTGGAAGATTCAACTATAAATACTAAGTATGCCGCCATGAATAGTGTCATAATGAAAGTATGTGCACGAATTCATAAGAAAGCTTCCACAATTGAAAATCCAATAATGTATAGTGATGGCAATGATGAAATATGCATTGCAATAGAAGCTGACAACTTAATAAGAGGAAGATAAGTTCTTTGTAATTACGACGTAATAAAAAAATTTATATATGATAAAGAAGTACAATCAAAAGTAGGCACAAAATAATAGTATTACATGTTCTACTCACTTAGGCCCTTCCTTAGTTTTGTCTATGAAAACTAATCGAGAGTATGGTTTTGAGTCATATAGTTAGCCTCATGTGCAAGTGGGAGATTAATAGAGTTAAAGAGCATGCCTTAAGGGTAAATATATTATTTGATTATATAATTTAACTCTTATACCAAATCTTATTTGAAATAAAGTAAGAGTTTGATTTTATTTTCTATTCTATATGTTATACTAGGTATAAATAATGTTATAAATAAGTTATATATATAACAAGAAAATCCTGATTAAAAGTATTTAATCGATTACAGTTATGAATGTGTTTGTAACTATGTATATTGAATAAAATAAAATAAATAGTTATGCTTAAATATTTCTAGTTAAGATGTATCGAATTGGGGATATTAATATATCCATTCAAACTAGTATAGGTAATGATGGACGGAGACTGTTGGGGGAGGCCAAGGGGTAACATATATGTAGTTATTTGAAACAACTATAGAACAACTAACCGAGAGTCCTCTATAGGTAAAAGTCAAATAGAAGATCTCATGTAAGCAATAGTCCTTTTCTTGAGAATACTGTAAGTCTTAAGTGTCTAAACGATTGATTATGGTAAATCATATGAAAACATTAACATGTTAAGGCCATAGTTGGGTATAAGTTAGATCAATCAAAGTGAAATACTATTCAAGAGAGGTCTTATCTATTGAAATTGGGCTAGCCCATAGTGGAAGTAATGGGTGAATTTTTTTTTCCATTTTGGCTCTTTATTAGGCCTATGAAGTCTAACTTATTTAGAACATTTTTAAATTTATTTAAATAAAATATTTTCTTTTTTAAATTATAATATGATGCTGTATAATTTAATTCTGTTACATTAAGTATATAGACATGTATCATAAACACATACATATATCTATGTACGTGAATGTGTAACATAAATCCGTGCAATGCATAACATGCCCGTGCATATGTGCTGGAATTTATACCGTAATAAACACATAAGCTCACTAGATGTAGAAATGTATTGTTCAAATGTATGTTTATATATAAACATTATATAAATATAGGATGTTACAGATATTATATATGTGGAATAAATTTTATTTAAATAATTATATATATAAATAGCTTTATACTTGTTTATAAACATATTATAAAACTATCAAAATTGTATACATTTATATCTATATGAAAATATTTTAATTATTTATAAATATATAAAATATTTTTTGGTAAAACTGAAAATAGTATATATATATATAAATATAAATTTTATTTAATATACATACATATATTAAATAATTATTTGCATATATATATATATATATATATACACACATACTATAATAATAAACATAGATGAATACTTAACGTGAAATATATATTTAACAGGTATGTATATACCAAGTCTTACACATGCCTAGAAATATATTTTGAAATATATATATATATAAATATATATTAAAAACGTACGAAAATATTTTTAAATTAATAAATATTAATTTTGAAACTAAAATTGAATATTGGATTTCCTATAAATTCTAGATGATAATTTTGGATTTTGAAAATTTATTATACAATTTTATAAATTCAAACCGATTAAAAATATAATTTTTAAATCTCGGTTAATATTAAAATATTTTAAAATTATAAAAATATATTTTTATTTCCTATCGAATGTGTAGTAAGTGATAATCTAATTTTATGAAATATAAAACTTAATTTATAACACATACATATATTTTATATAGTTGTTTATATAATCAATTTATTTAAATGTTATTTGAAAATAATATATAAATCCGATAATATTTTATTCCTGTCGAAATTATGGTACATATTAAAATTTATGCATAAAGTTATATTATCATATTTATATAACTTGATATAATATTTAAAATATAAACTATATAAATATGTAAATATGTATATTAAAATATTTTAAATAAAAAATTGTTTTTCAAAAATTGAGTCGTTTTGCATATAGAAATATAGACATGATTTTTTTTATAAAACATATACACATACAATCAATTAAAATCATGACAATATATTCATATATTGAAATCAATTATCACCCAATTAACAATATAATACATAATGTTTGCATTAAAAGTTAGCACAAACACCCAATATAGGATTTGTAGAGAAATAAATGAAGAAAATCAAATGAAACAGAGGAAACTAGTAATTTAATAATAGAAATAAGAAAAAAAATAAGAAAAAACAATTTATAGTGGTTCGACATTGAAACCTGCGTCCACTTTGGAGAGATTGCTTTATTAACGACTTTGAATTTTGGGTACAATAGAGATCGGATCAAAATCCATAGTTACAATGGAGTTGAAAGAAAACAATAGCGTAAAGATCTTTTAAATGAACCACGAAGCCTGTATTTATAGGGAGAGATGACCGAATATCTTTCTAAAAAATCGCCAATGGAATCTCCAGATGTAGATGAGGTCTCACAAGCGATTGCTAGGCCTAAATCCCAAGAAATAGAGATAATCCCCGATCTCTCTTAATGGCCACGTGGGGTCTCACGATCCCTCTGGTAGGACCCCTTCATGCTAACTTCATGTCACCAAAAATGCTTGCATACTTGATTTCTAGATTTTGAGATATCGATCAATCTTCATTGTATTGAACGACTAAGCTGATACGATATGATCGATTGCACAGAGGTAGGGAACATAACCAATCCCTTACCTAGTTGAAACTATAATCCATACTTAGAATGTTTTATAGTGTTCATCTCTTGGTTTCGCTTGATCACTGCTTCATATTATTGTCGATGCTTGATCTCTGGACTTCACTTATCATTTCTCTAAGGTACTAGCCTTAATGATAGTCAAATCTAACTTGTCCAATTAGCCTGAATATAGCTAGGCCAAAATGCCGGATTACACTTGCCCATTAAAGTATGTCATGTTTCCGACAAGACGTGCTTTGAACCAAAGTAGTTAGAGTTGCTGAAAGAATTCCATTCAGTTTCCTATATAGTCATTATCCTTCAGTAGAGTTGCCTCTTCAAAGAGCCATATTTCTTTCTGCTCATCATGATGCTTGGTCGGTATTTGATAGTATAATATTGGATTGCAAAGTGTCGACAATAGTCCATCCTCGGTTTCATCTAGTTAATCAATTAAGCTAGTAGGCCTTGGTTGTTTGAACTGGATCCTTCCTTTGAGAATTTTGGCTGAGAATTCATCCATTTCCCATCAATCCAAGAATTCAAATGTAATGACTTTAATTTTTACTAAGATTATTTAGGATATTTAATTAGATAAATTAAATAAAATAATGTAGAGGGTTAAGGGACTGAGATTTTAAATTTATAAAGGGACCGTGCCTTAATGAATACATAAGCAAAAGAGAATTAAAGATGAGTAAATAAAAGGAATATGGTAAGGGAAAAATAGGAATACTCTTTATTCTTATACCCTAAACCCTTCTAACTTTCATCTCTTATTCATTTTAACATTCCAAAACAAAGATAAAACCCTATAATCTCAGCCGGCCATCATTAAGAAGAATCAAAAGAAGATAAGCTAGGAATCAAGTAGGAAGCTTGAAGAAATTAATCAAAGAGCAAATCTCAACCTTATTAACACCAAGCCAAGGTGAATAATAGATTTACATCTCATTTTGATTAAAGTTTCGTTTATATGATTGTGGCTGAATTATTTTGCAAAAAATATGCCGTGTTATATTTGTTTATACACACACACACACACTCGTTAATGAGTTATATTGTTCCATGTAGATTTTATGATAAGTTTAGATTGAAAAAACTAATTAAACAACATCCAAATGTCTTGCGTTTTTGAGATATGGTCAAAAACATTATTTTAGAAGTGGGTTTCAAGTTTCATAATTTTATAAATTATTGTTGATTAATTATGAATTTTCTATGAGAGAAAATGGCTAATATTGGGTTTAAATTATTTACGACAATTTTATATTGATTCGGGGTCTGGAATTTAAATATGTTAGAAAAACATATTAAAAGTGAATTATGGTGATTTTTGGGGAATTTTTTGAAGTATTTTATTATGGTTATAAAATTGTTTAAAGAGAAGGGCTTATTCGTTAAACGATTTTAAATGAAAAATATTAATTTGGCAGCACTTTCAGAAAAGGATCCAATAAAAAAGGCAACCAGTAACATATTGACAAATAAGGCAAGCAGGTGAAAATAAATTTCTTTTAAAGGCTAAAAATCAGTTTTGCTTGGATTTACTACTTCGCCACTTCCATCTATTAGCTTTCGACACCATACCCTTATTGAAAAACCCACTCGAAACCAATGCATATGGTATCAAGCAACCGATATGTAGTGCATTGGAGAAAAACGAAAGGGATAGTGTCGAAATGTTGCTTTCAAAAGGGTAAAAGCTATTCTTATTAGCAAATACCTCTGTTTATAAATGATGCTTTCGAAGGGGTTGAAATCAACTATATTAGCTTTTAGATCAATCCATGTGCCATTGTTTTAGGAAAGAGTTTTTGAATGAGTTGCTGCCTTTTGTTATAAAAGAATATTTCAAAAGGATAGCCACTTTGAACTTATTCAGAACCCGTGCTGCCACCTTCAAACCTTTTGAATCAATGCTTTTAAAAGAGTGATTTCGCCTTTGTTCTTTTATAGTCACCTTCTTGAAGCGTTCGAAAGGGTAGTTTAGCCGCTTTCAAAGAATTTCGGGGGCAATGGTTTAGGAAGGGTGGGTTTTGAAACCATCCTCTTTCTTTCACTCAGGATTAATGCTTTCGAAGGCAATGCTTCCACCCTTATTCTATATGTCCTATAGTTATATTATATGTTAAACCCAAAGGTTTCGAAAGGAATGATTTCAAATAGTTTTGAAGCAGTGGTTCCACAAACTTTTACTTAAACCCAATGCTTTCGAAATGTATATAATATGTGTTTCAAAGGGGAGATCCCCAATGTTTTTGAAAGGTTTATTTCAAGTGTTTGAATGGAGGGTTTCCAATGCCCATGAAAGATAAGTTTAAATGGTTTTGAAAGAGGATTTCTAAGGTGTTAGTAAAGTTTCGAAAGTGTTGTTCTCAACGATTTCGAAAGGCATTGTTTATTAAGGTTTTTAAACAAAGACTTCGAAGGTATCATCTGGGCTTCATGGCCTAAAGTCTTTTAAGTTAAAAAGGGTTTAACTTACTTTGAAGGGACAGATAATCCCATTGATAAGATTTCATCAACACTGTTTTGTGTAAAATATATATCATGGCATAAGTGTTTTGAGTAAAGCAAAGTATATGATTTCCTTATTTTATAAAGATATAATTTCAAGGGTAAATCATTTGCAAAGATTGTTTACAAAGAAATGAAATTTGAATAAGGCAGTTAACCCTAAGTATATGATAGAAAATGAAAATTAATAAGGTAGTTAACCCTAAGTTTATGACTCAGATATTAGAAGACCAGATGGTACTGGTATAGGGTCACGCCTTAACTTTAGCTAGTAGCCCATAGCTAATATAAGTCCAAAATTTCAGTGTGTAGGGCTTTGCGACAGGTAGGACTAAAATAATGTTACACATAGAAGGTAATATACAGAGTAAAGATAGGTTGTTGGTGAGCCCGCAAAACCACTAGGATCAGTTGACCCTAGAAGAAGATAGCTAAGGCGTGAAAGCCCAGTAATGTGTCTAAAGAAGTTAGATAATTGATTATGTCTTGTAAGCTCGAGTCAGGCAATGGTTAATATTTAGACAAATAAAACTATAGTGTGGACATATAGTCCATTGGTTTCCTTATTTTTATGCATTTATGCATTTGCTATTGTTGTTATAATCAGTTTGATTGTAGGATTTTGATTTGCAAAAGATTTGTTTTTAAAAGTGCTATTAGTGAGGGGAAACTCGTTCCTGTAAGCGGTATAGTCTCACTTAATATCAGTAAATCGAGGTGTAATAACATTATTCACACCAAACTTTATGTTTGAATCAAATTTTATTTTTCATTAAACTCTCAGGTGCTTAAAATTTGGTTTAAGTAGATTGAGAGTTGAGAAATTATATGATTTAGTAGGTTGGACGTATAAGCTTCCAAAGACGTGCAGGAGACAAAGCTAAACATGTAGGAGTTAATATTATTTTTGCTGTGATGTCATTACGAACGACATGTCTATCTAATAATTTGATCATTCAAGGGGACTTCTTCATATGTTGTTCTTGGCGTAATTTGTAATAATTATATTTGATCAAAACCTGGGAATGTTTTGGGATTGTGTAACTAAATATGAACTATTGATTTGAAATATAACCTGTGAAGTTGTTTTGAAATCTGTGTTTGTTTTATTTCATATTCATGTGCTTCCGATATTATGGATAACGTTAATATTACCGTATTTTGTCACCGGAAGTTAATACTATAGATGAATGCAGCATCTGTAGAGCTTAGCTTCAGGCCTCAAGATAGGGGATGTTACAACTTGGGATCGAAGCACAGGTTTATGAAAACTTAAAAGAAATTTAAAATTTAAAATGATTTTGAAAACATTATCCTAATTTGTTAGAGAAAAGACTAGGGTATGGGATAACGCTATAATAACCTACTTATGTGTTTGCTATATATAAGTATATGCTTTATCTCTATTCTCCCTTCTCTCTTAGACTATTCTTCTTTATCTAATGCAGATTTTTAGGACGTAAGATATGAATGCTAGAAGTGGAAGAGTTAATATTGATGGAGGAAGCAACACAACCAATGGGAATGCCAGACCAAACATTAGAAGGAATCTCGGTTGGGCACAAGCTGCTAATGTAGGTGCTGGAGCACTGTAAGTTGATATAAGAGCTTTGTACCGGTTCTTCATCAATATGGTGCAAGCTGGAGCTACCGTGGGATTGGTTGGAAGAAATCAGGAATCTCTGAGGGTCAATAAATATGCATTACTAAATAGAGATTATGCTAGGCTTGGAGGAAAACTGTTTATCGGGGCTAAAGATGCAATTGAAATGAAGAACTGGTTGCTTCATTGTGAAAGGATTTTTGTCGATTTAGGGCTCAATGATGAATATAAGAGGAGACTTTTCTTCTAGGCAGTTGTAAGGAGCAACACTGTACTAGTGGAAGGCGTTATTGTAGGAATAAATGAAGAGACCATGACTTGGACGGATTCAAAAAAAGGTTTGAGGAAAGATTCATATCAGAGATTGCTAGGCCTACTCTGCTCAGGAAATTTATAGAGTTGGAGCAAGGAGATGTGACCGTGCTTGAGTATGCAACTAGATTTAAGGAGCTATCGAGATATGGGTATGCTATGGCTGATACGATTATCAAAAGAAACGAGAAGTTCATTTGCGGACTGAAACCTGAACTTGCTAAAGCAACTTTGGCACATATTAGGGATCCGTGGGATGTAGTTGTTGAGATGGCTTTGAGGCAAGATGAGATGCTTGCTCTTCTTGATCTAACAAAGCTAGGGAAGCTCAAGGTAGGCAAAACCAAAAGAGAAAGCTTTTCCATAAGAAATGCGCTCAGAAGGAGGAGCAGCCAAGAAAAGGAAGGCCAATGTAGTTTGTTATAAGTGTGACAAGGAGGGGCACTGTTTGCGCCAAAATTTGTCACAAACCCCAGATACCGTGAAAACACCAGTGTATGAATACAAATCAACAATATTCAAACACAAATCACAGATCTCAGCAAATAACTACCAGCAATCCAAAAGTAATGAACAAAGACACAAGTTTTTATAGTGGTTCGGCTATCTCCGGCCTACGTCCACTCCAAAGTTTTATCCTTTTATTGATTATCTTTACCGGTTACAAGTGATTACAGCAGTTACAAAGTCCAAATACGAGATTACTAGTAGTGATGATGCTATTGAGTGATCCTGGCAGCGTCCGGGCGTGCTTTTCCTCTCCAAATTCTCCGACCCCTTTTCTGAATGATCAGGGGCTCTATTTATAGGTGTAGGAGGCTGATATTTCTCCTAAAAATCCGGTAGAACACTTCTAGCACGTGAGGGGGCCCACACGGCCGAAACCTGATGATCCGGGCCCACTTTGGGATCGATTCGAAGTAAGGTTCGAATCAATCAAGAAATTATCCAATTGAGCTGAAATTTGGCGATAACATTCTTCAACATGTATGTAAGCTCCTGTAAAAATTTCATTGCATTTGGATCAACGGTTTGGAAGATATGATCGTTTCGAAATCAAAACTTCGTATGTTCTGCCTGGTTCGAATCCATGCTTCGAACCCACCTCCTTCGAATCCATCTCGTTCGAATCCCTCTTCTTCGAATCCATCACTCCGAATCCCTCGAAGTGCATGCGCATCGATGACGTGCCACGAATTCTCCGGGTCGATCCACCTTTTGCGCCGCGTTGAACGTTTCTTCCTCTGTTCGTATCGATCACTTCGAATCGATATGAACACTATCCCTATGTCCTTCGAATCCATGAAGTCGACTCCCTGCGTATCCTTCTCGAACGCTCTCTTCGCATCGATAGGAACGAACCCAGAAACCTCCCTTTGATCGATACGAAGCAGCCGTGTCAGAAACAATAACTCGATCGATTCGAAGCCCATCGAGTCGAACCAACATCTAACGCGAACTTCTCAGAGCCGAATCCATATCAATCGATACGAAGTGTATCGATTCGAACCATCCATGTGCCTTGCCTTCGATCGATGCAAACCTGATGGGTTCGAATCCGATGGATTCGAACCGAGCACCACCTTGACCCCTTGATGGATTCGAACAACATGCCTCTCCTACCTTGAATCGATCATAACTCCTCCATATGAACTCCGATTAACCTGAAATTTGAAACATAGACTTTCCTAGTCCTTATCATCATTTCCAATCAATTTCGTCCCGATTGGAGTTCAACCAAATTTTGACGATATCGATCGTTGCCGTGATTCCAACCGATCTCCAATCCTGATATCCATAATTCCTTGCCAATTTGTTGATATTCCAGTTTGGACCAAAAATGGGATAACACTTTGCCCCCCAAAACATGCCTTGTGACAATAAGGCATGTTTTGAATAGTTCCGAATCCAATATCCAAAGTCCATGACCATACTGCTAGAGTATGCCACCCTCGACCGCTTCGAGCCGATGCCCAATTCCAAATCCCATAACCAAAGCCTTAGCCATTTCCATATCCATCCGAACTCGACAGCCGAGTCCTAATCCATCCTTATCCAATAGCCAATAACAAGATCCAGGACCTCTCCGGGTCGATATCCGAATCCATAACCTCTCCGGTTCTTGCCAAGCGTAATCCACACCTGACGACCGTGGTCCAGTGTCCCTGGACGTTGAGCTAAGCCATGGTTTAAGTCCTAAGCCAAATCCTGGTCTCTCCGGACCCTTGTTGAGCATAGTCCATACTCAACAACCTGAAACAATAATCGATAATATGGGGCCTAAGTCCTAGGCCGAATCCTGGTCACTCCGGACCCTTGCCGAGCATAGTCCATACTCGACGACCTGAATGAGTCAATTTACCATGTTCGGGCAAAGTGACTCACCCCTTGTCAGGCATAATCCATACCCGACGACCATGTATCAAAAATCAGATAAAAATCCAATCAAAATCTAATCCAGAATCCAAATCTCAAAAATCCAAATCAAAATCAAAGAATCAGAAATCCAAACCAGCATCCAGAACCAAAAACAATCATCCAATGGAAAATCCAAATCAAAAAGCAAGCAAAACCAGGAGTTTGACCCGAACTTCAAAACCAAATCCAAAAAGAAAAGAAGTGTCCAATCAAAAAGCAAAAGATAAATTTCACAAACAAACCACAGCATCGCAGTTTATCATCATTCAGAGCATGCCTAGGGGCTATCTCCGTCCCCATACATTTGTAAATGACCTGGTTGCTTGCCAGTAGTTCGCTACTTATTTCACATTATCCTGATCAGTGGATGATCAATCGACCATCATCCTTGGGCCTCACATCATCACGGTGTGAGGTGGTCGGTGGTTGCTCCTGCTCCACCGTTGCATTCCGAGTTCTGACATATTGTTGTAACTGTCCATTCCTTACATGCTCCTCGATTATATCGTTTAAGTGCCTGCAGCTGTTGGTATCATGTCCATCTAATTCATGGAAGAGGCAGTGCCTTCCTGATGTCCTTTCCCGTTCTGATGGTTCTCTCCTAGCCGGCCTCCGGTAAGGAAGGCGATTCCGAGTATCCAGGTATATCCGCTCCAGCGTCTCGTTCAATCCTGTGTATGTGGATAACTTTGGATCCTTCCATCGCTTCCTAGCGTTCCCAGAATCATCGTCCAACTTTCTTTTCCCTTTGTCTTTATCCAAACCTTTGATGGATGGTCCTACATCCTGAGTTGCATTAACCTTTATCACCTTTAAATCCGTACTCGCATCTTCTTGCCGAAGGAACCTTTCTGCCTCATGAAAGAATTCGTCGAGATCCTGTGGGGGATCTCGTATCAGAGACACCTTAAAATCCGAGTCCTCCCTGACTCCTGATACTGCTGCCATTAAAACCATCGATGGATCAGGCCGATCCACCGAAGCGACTGCCGCACTGAATCGGGTTAGAAAAGCTCTAAGCGATTCATCCATCCTTTGCTTCACCGATGTTAATGTTATCACATTCTTCGGCCTTTTGACGTGAACCCGAAATTGTCCCAAAAACTTTTCTACCAATTCCCTCCAAGTCCTTATAGATCCTTCTCCCAGTTGCCTAAACCACATTGCAGCTAAGTCCTTTAAATACAAAGGGAAACATCGAGCCATCACTTCCTCCGATGCCCCCAGCACCTCCATGTGTCTGGTGTAACTCATCAAGTGATCAGTTGGGTCCGGCTTACCATCATATACCTCCACGCTAGGTAGCTTGAACTTAGGTGGATTCTGAGCCATTCTTATTTCCCGAGCGAACGGAATCCTATTCACTCCTTACAAGTCTCTATTGGTCAAACCGCCTCGCACAGTTCTTCTGATGATTTCTACTAATCCAGTATCGTCGGTTGGGGGTTGCCCCCCATGCCCCCGAGGGAACTCTGGCACATATTCCTCGTGTGGTTCACTAGCAGCAACGTTAGCTCTAGCTTGTTGAACTCCCTCCAAAGGTCCTCCTGTGTTGGATCCCGTGGGCCTGCCCCCAAGCCCTTGTTGATTGCCTTCTGGCTCCATATCTCGTCCTCCATTGGGTTCCACGACCCTAGTTCCCTGTCCTGCATCCACAGCGGCTGTAGCTGTTCCTAAGTTCTGCATCCCTGCAGCTCTCATTTGCTCAAAGAAAGTCTGCATCATTTCCTGTTGGTTCTTTAACAATCTCTCTTGCAAAGAATTCGTCATAGCTTCCATTTCATCCCGAGTTATGTAGATTGAAGCCTGTCCTTCCCCAGCTCCGGAGGATGCTTGTTGACTTCCTTCCTGTTGGCTTTGCTCAGCCCTTTGCCTTCTACTGTTTTGCCTAGTCATTGTCTTCAAATTGAAACTACTCAAACTTCTTCAAATCCAAACTTCAAATCCGATGTAGTGGGTGCTAGTCCTTCTCGGTGAAAGCACCAAAGTGTTTGCGCCAAAATTGGTCACAAACCCCAGATACCGTGAAAGCACCAGTGTATGAATACAAATCAACAATATTCAAACACAAATCACAGATCTCAGCAAATGACTAGCAGCAATCCAAAAGTAATGAACAAAGACACAAGTTTTTATAGTGGTTCGGCTATCTCCGGCCTACGTCCACTCCAAAATTTTATCCTTTTATTAATTATCTTTACCGGTTACAAGTGATTACAGCAGTTACAAAGTCCAAATACGAGATTAGTAGTAGTGATGATGCTATTGAGTGATCCTGGCAGCGTCCGGGCGTGCTTTTCCTCTCCAAATTCTCCGACCCCTTTTCTGAATGACCAGGGGCTCTATTTATAGGTGTAGGAGGATGATATTTCTCCTAAAAATCCGGTAGAACGCTTCTAGCACGTGAGGGGGCCCACACGGCCGAAACCTGGAGATCCGGGCCCACTTTGGGATCGATTCGAAGTAAGGTTCGAATCGATCAAGAAATTATCCAATTGAGCTGAAATTTGGCGAGAACATTCTTCAACATGTATGTAAGCTCCTGTAAAAATTTCATTGCATTTGGATCAACGGTTTGGAAGATATGATCGATTCGAAATCAAAACTCCGTATGTTCTGCCTGGTTCGAATCCATGCTTCGAACCCACCTCCTTCGAATCCATCTCGTTCAAATCCCTCTTCTTCGAATCCATCACTTCGAATCCCTCGAAGTGCATGCGCATCGATGACGTGCCACGAATTCTCCGGGTCGATCCACCTTTTGCGCCGCGTTGAACGTTTCTTCCTCTGTTCGTATCGATCACTTCGAATCGATACGAACACTGTTCCTATGTCCTTCGAATCCATGAAGTCGACTCCCTGCGTATCCTTCTCGAACGCTCTCTTTGCATCGATAGGTACAAACCCAGAAACCTCCCTTTGATCGATACGAAGCAGCCGTGTCAGAAACAATAACTCGATCGATTCGAATCCCTTCGAGTCGAACCAACATCTAACGCGAACTTCTCAGAGCCGAATCCATATCAATGGATACGAAGTGTATTGATTCGAACCATCCATGTGCCTTGCCTTCGATCGATGCGAACCTGATGGGTTCGAATCCAATGGATTCGAACCGAGCACCACCTTGACCCCTTGATGGATTCGAACAGCATGCCTCTCCTACCTTGAATCGATCATAAGTCCTCCACATGTACTCCGATTAACCTGAATGAAACATAGCCTTTCCTAGTCCTTATCATCATTTCCAATCAATTTCGTCCCGATCGGAGTTCAACCAAATTTTGACGATATCGATCGTTGCCGTGATTCCAACCGATCTCCAATCCTGATATCCATAATTCCTTGCCAATTTGTTGATATTCCAGTTTGGTACAAAAATGGGATAACAGGCACTATGCTCATGAGTTTTAGATCGGAAAAGGGAAGAAGACTGCTAACAAGAAGGAAGTGAGATGCTTCAATTTTGATTAGATTAGACATTATAAGAATTAGTGCAAGGAACCAGCTAAGGATGCAAAAGGCAAGATGTTTGCATTGGAACCAGTTATCTCAAGACCAGTAGTAGAGGAGAAAGGAAAAGCTTTGTTGGGAGGTACGCTTTTGATCCATGGTGTATCAGTTAGAGTTATATTTGATATTAGTGCATCGAATTCTTTTATATCTCATTATTTGGTAGATAAGCTTAACCTAGAACCCTCATACCTAGTTACTTCCTTAAGGGTTGCTAATTCGATAGGAGGGTATGCGACTCTTGGGATGAGATATAACCACTTAGAGTTTGAGTTGTTAAGTCATGTATTTTCTTGCAGTTTGCATATATTTGAATTTGTAGGGTTCAGAATCATTTTGGGTATGGATTGTTAAGTAAGTATGATGCTAGGATGTTTTATCATGATAGGAAAATATCATTTAGACACCCGACTTGTAGTTATCAGATTATATACTCCGTAGAACACTCTAGTTTTCAAGTAAATGCTTTGCTGGGTTTTAAGGAGGCAGAATATGAGTTAAAATGAGTTTTCATTGTTAAGGAATTTGCAGATGTCTTTGAGCCCATAGTATGACTACCATCGAACTAGTCATTGAGTTTCATATAGATTTAGTACCAGGAGCAGAACCTGTGAGTAGACGCCAAGTAGGATGACACCTACCGAGATGAAGGATCTAAAGGTGCAGTTGGTGGATTCATAAGGAAAAAACTTTATCAGACCAAGTAGTTCACCCTAGGGAGTAGCCATAGTGTTTGCAAAGAAACCAGACGGATAGTTATGGTTGTGTATCGATTATTGTAAGTTGAATGAGAAGACTATAAAGAATTGATATCCGCTACCTAGAACTGATAATTTGTTTGACTAGTTGAGTGGAGCCAAAGTATTTTCCCACTTGGATTTGGCAACAAGTTTCCACCAGCTTAGAGTTGTAGAGGATAGTATTCCTTTAACGACATTTAGGACAAAATATGGATCGTACGAATTGTTAGTGATCCCATTCGGACTAACTAATGCACCGACATTTTTCGTAGACTTGATGAGCAAAATCTAGTGAGAACATATGTATAGATTCATATTAGTATTCATAGACAACATTTTGATATACTCTAAGAATGAGAAAGAGCATGAATTTCACCTTAGAGTGGTGCTTGAGACTTTGATGCAGCATTAACTGAAAGCGAAATTTTCGAATTATCACTTTTGAAAGAAGGAGGTGGAGTTTTTTGGTCACATAGTCTTAGAGAAATGGTTGTTTGTAGATACGACTAAGATTGAAGCAGTGAATGGTCGGAAGGGACCTGAGACATTGACTGAGAAAAAGGGTTTTTTCAGATTTGCTAGTTATTATCAAAGATTCATTAAGGATTTTTCACGGATAGCGGGACCGATAACTAAGCTAACTCATAAAGATGTGAAGTTTCTTTGTACCGATAAGTGTGAAGAGGCATTCTAGAAACTAAAATAGTTACTGACTAATGCTCCTGTGTTAGTGGTTCCAAAGGAGAATCAAGACTTACTGATGTACATGGATGTTGTGGAACTGGGTTAGCAGCCGTGTTAATGCAAATAGGTAAAGTATCTCCTATTCTTCTTGACAGCTCTGACCGCATGAAGTTAGATATCCAACTCATGATTTAGAATTTGCTGCAGTAATTTTCACATTGAAGGTGTAGAGACATTACCTTTTGAGAGAAAGATTCGAGTTGTATACAGATCATAAGTCAATGACATATTTATTCTCTCAAAAGGAGTTGAATGTGAGACAACAAAGGTGGTAGGAGTTTTTAGCCGTTTATGACTTTTGTATTGAGTACATACCAAGAAAAGGGACTAAGGTTGCAGATGCACTTAGAAAAAAATATCAGAATGTAGTATTGACAATGATAGCTGAATGGAAAGATTTAGAAGCACTGACTATATGCAGAATACAATGGAGATCTGAAGCTAGTTCTAGTAAAGAAACTACTATGTTGTCATGTTTAGAAGTTCGAATGGTGATGATTGAAAGGATTACTTCTAAGTAAGGGGATGATCCACTATTAGTTGAACGAAAGTTAAGGAATGGAATGGAGAGCAATGACTTAAAGATTATAGCCTGGACCATAGTGGGTGGTTGAGGAAAAAAGGACGACTTTGTGTTTCGAATATGGAAAACATTAGGAGGGAAGCTCTTAGAGAATGCCATTGTTCAAAGTTCACTATTCATCCGGGTGGAACTAAGATGTATTAGGATATGAAAAGAATTTTTTGCTGGAAAGGTATAAAGAGAGATGTAGGCTTGTGGGTGAGGCAGTGTTTGAACTATTAACATATTAAAGCTAAACATCAGAAACCAAGTGGGTTACTTCAGCCTTTAGATGTTCCAATCTAGAAATATGATTCTATCTCAATGGATTTTATAGACAGGTTGCCAAGGTCGAATCGAGGAAATGAAAGTCAATGGGTCATAGCGGACTTGACTAAAAGTGCCCATTTCATTCCAGTTAAGTCAACTAGGATGACATGTGTTTTAGCTAAATTGTTTATGAAGAACATAGACTACATGGAATTCCTAGTAGTATAGTAAGTGATAGGGATTCTTTATTTACTAGCGAGTTCTGGAAGAGTCTACTGGAAACTTTAGGTACTAAGCTCAAGATGAATGACGCTTACTATCCATAGATAGATGGACAAATGGAGAGAGTTAACAAAGTCCTAGAAGATTTGTTAAACGCTTGTGTGCTAGATTTTGGGGGATCATGAGAAGACTATCTACAATTAGTCGAATTTTCGTATAACAATAGTTATCAAACTAGTATAGGGATGACGTTGTGTGAAGCTTTGTATGGAATGCTATGCAAATCTCCCATTTGTTTGTTAGAGATCGGAAATAGATTAGTTCTAGGTCTAGATTTGGTTAAAGAAGTTGTACAGAGGATTGAGTTGATTCGGGTTAGGATGAAGGAAACTCAATCAATGCAAAGAGTTATGCTGACAAAAGGCGGAAAGATTTAGAGTCTTAATCGGAGATCATGTTTTGGTCAAGGTATCACCGATGAAAGGTGTAATTAGATTTGAAAAATCAGGAAAACTGGCACCAATGTTTGTTGGACCATTTCCTATTGTAGAAAGGATCAGGAAACTTGCATATAGAGTAGAGTTATAGGATAGTTTGGTAGGAGTCCATAATATTTTTCATATTTCTCATCTAAGCAAATATATTTAAGATCCAAACGCTACTGTTACTTTAGATTATTTGAATTGATGAAACATTCTCGGTGGTCCGTTGCGATTCAATAGTAAAATGACAACTAGGCGATGGTCTAACGATACCGTTGCATAGGGAACAATGAGGGAAGTTCATATTGATGAAACATTCTCGGTGGTCCGTTGCGATTCAACAGTAAAATGACAACTAGGCGATGGTCTAACGATACCGTTGCATAGGGAACAATGTGGGAAGTTCATATGTGGTTGATGATTACTTTGATGGTGGCCGGATCAACAGGAAAAATTCAAAATAGAGCAAAAGCCTAGGAGGTGATGACAACAAGGCGGAGTCATACGCATCAGGAGTAGCTTGGTTCGAGGAAGTGGTTGTAGTAGGGAGGTTGCACCGAACAATGATGACTCTAGTTGTTGGCGGTGACATGATCAGTTTTCGGTTTGGGTTCTATCGCGATGTGAGAAGGTGAAGTAATTTTATAATTCAAACCCTGATTATTTAGTACTTACAAATAAGACCGTTTATCGTCTAACTTATATGACTATTGTAGACAATATTTATTTCACAACCAATTTTTTATGTTATTTTTGTTGAGAGATTATGAACGTATAGTTTGCTGGTTTTCAAGACTATCTGTGGAAGTGCATTGGTGAAATTCAAAGGTTATAAATATTTACATTTTAAATAAATATCCATTCATATATATACATATGTGATTATATTCCTTGGATTATTGTTTGCATATTGTGATGTTTTCAAAAAAATGATTTGGATTTAGTACTATACTTGTTTAATAGTCATTTTTATTGGATGGATACATATATTGTAACAGCCCAATTTTTTTTTACAAGTATTTTTCACTTGTATTTTTTTTTTTTTTGAAAAAAAAAACTTTGGGGTTTATTTAAAGTGATTAAAACAAAATATGAAAAAAAAATTAGGACTAACTAATAAGATCTCTGAAAAAATCAAGTTTTAATTAAGAAAACATTTATAGCTTAGGTGGTTAAGACATCTGGGCTATTCACGACAGGTCACGAGTTCGAGTCTCAACATGGTCAGAATTTCGAATTTTTTTTTTATGTATAAATGAACTGGGTAATCACGCGTTAAAAAGGGCGCGTAAATCTAGGGAATAAGTACCGTGTATATATATATATATAAAATATGAAGAATGTAAACCAATTTAAATTTTAATTAAGTATTATTTTTGAAGGATTTAGTGTATTTATAAACTGTTAAATATCGCGTTTAAAAGGACGCGTAAAATTTATGGTAAGTAATGTAATAAAACGTGTAAAATTTAAAACGTTATTTTATATATATATTTTTGATGTTTTGTATTACGTCAGTTTGACGTACTTTTAAAATCATATATAAACACCTTTATGTATTAAAACATCAGTTAGTGATTTTTAAGACGAACGTTACTTTTGGTTGTAACTGACAGTTTGGTTTTAAGTAAAATGTGTATATACGTTTCCATTTCCAAAAGCTTTGAAAAATTCTTGCCGTCATTTAATTAAATCAAACTAAAAAAAATAATATATCAATTCTCATATAATTGGAACGGTTCATATTTTGCCATTCCTCTGATTACGAAACCTTATCTGCCTAAATCTACAATCACGCATATATCATTTGAAAGAAAATCAATTTTGCCTTCCTTTGCGCGTGACACAAAATTTTATTCTTTTAACATTTTTGACATTTGCCTCTTACCATTTGTTTCTTGAGCATGTCACTGTATTCATTTATTCACGCAACCTAAATGGACTAATATATTTGATTGCCTAAAAATCAACTCATGCATTCAATTTAACCTTGCCTATCTTTTCAAATTCTCACATTCCTATTTATATCTCTCTGTTTCCACTGCCTTTATTTTGCAAGATAAAAATTTTTTCGTTCCTATAATCACGCATATAAAGTAAAAAAATCGTATTTAAATATCTTTATGGAGAAAAATATCAGTCAGTGATTTTAAGACGGACGTTATTTTGTTTTAAAGGACCGTTTGATTTCTTTTAATAAATGGTATACGTTCTTTGCCTAAAGCTTACATAAATATTCACCTTTTCATTTATGGGTATCAAACTAAAATCAAGATTTTAGCTAAAATAAAATGGATCACACGTGAGCAACATTAGTGCATTTGTATATATGTAACGTTCGCATTTTTGCTTATTCCTCTTACCCTCTGTTGTCATCAGCTTTACCAAACATCACGCTTGCCCTTCCTTTGATCAATATTCCCCTTAAGTAACGTACAAACTTTATAAATCAAACCATGTATCACGCAAGTCATTTATTTCCCATAATCCAAGCTGCCATTTTCTCTGCCTTTTTGTTTACGAATTTTCGAATACTGATCAAACTTTATACGTTGGAGAAAAAAAAAATTATCCTTTTGCAAAACTGAAATGAGTTAATCACGCCACATCCCTTGATCACTGCCTTGCCGTTTCACAAATTCGTGTATAAATATGCCAGAGATCCACATCTCAAAAAAAAAAAAAAAAAAAAAAAAACTCACCACTCTTCAAAGCATTGCAAATTTTCCTCTGGCAATTTTGTTCGAAGCATCAGGTGATTGTCTTATTGTTTTCTCTTTCTTTTCCTTCCAGTTTTTCCTTTCCTCAGTTTTTTTTTGTTCTCATTTGATATGCTCGGCCACTCCAACCCATCTACTTCACCCGATCTAGTTGACAAACTTTGGAAATTTATGAGTCATCACATCTGTAGAAATCTAATATGTGTGTGCAAAGAGATGGTGTAGTTGACCCAGATTTAATTTAATGCTAGCTTAAAGTTTACGCGTACTATCACTACGGAAAAATGGGTTATTCATTGTATATATCATACTTAGTTTTGGGTCAAACAAAATAGAAAGTCAATAATGTTCATTGAAAAAAAAAAAAAAAAAAAGAAAAAAAAAAAAAGAAAGAAATATATATGTAAAACAGAGGAAGGAGAGGAAGGGAAGAGGGAGAGGAGAGATTTGAGGGTACCTGTACATGCGTGTATCAGTGAGAAGCTTTGCCTTTTTGCATATATTAGATAATTTACCTGTACTAAATGCATATCATATAGGAAGCAGTGCCTGCATATTTTTAACATAAATATAGTTCAGACCATATAGTGTGTGTGCAAGCATCTATTAAAAAAGATCCATGCATTTAGTCGAAAGATTGGGCGAATTGTGCATGTGATATATATATTTATAAAAAAAAAAAAAAAAAAACACACACACTGAATTAAATGCTTACAATTTATAAGCTTTCATTCCAAACAATATTTCAATTTGTACCGGACATTGATTTAATTTAATTTACTATTTAATATTATTAATTCATTAACTAAATTCACTACTTACCTTTGTTCTCTTATATGCAACTCTTAGCCTAATATAACAATTTACATCACTTCAATTTATTCGTCATTTTGTTTCAACTGTAAATACTTAGCCTTATATTCCCATGGTTTCATTTCCTTCTCAACGTTTGCTTCATTATTAATTTTAAAATCTTTATTTCTTCTAAAGTAAATTTGCGTAAATCTTATTAAAATGACAAATTTAATTAACGAAAATGACAGGTCGTTACACATATAAAAAAAAAAAAAAAGAGAATATTTATAATTTAGAAATGATATAATAAAATTTTATAAAGGAAGTAACGTGCAGATCAAATAATGTACTATCCATGCATTAGTTTGTAGTATAGGCTGGGTGAAAACTTTTGCATGTGTACACGCAAATCTAGTAGGAAATAGGCAGTGTGTTTTTGCGTGAAGGGAAAAAATTAAGGGAGTGAAGTATTTGCATTTCTTTGGGTTACAGTGAGCGTACATTCTTAGTTGATATAGGCTTGGGCCGTGACCTTATGCATACTTCCAGTTGAAGTTTAGTAATGTGGTGGTTGTGCGTTTTGTTTAATTAAATAATAGAGTATATATATAAAAGGTAGAAAAAAAAAAAGATTTTATTTTGGGCCGAGTTGTTCGTCAAGTAGGGTGGTGTAGTGGTCGAGCGTATCGTGCCAAATTTCTTTGACTCTATTCGTTCCAATTGTTTCAAATATTTGCGTTGACCATAAATTTTAAAAGTCACGTATTCGGTATTTGGATCTTGTTATAGATTTGAATCTAGACGTGACATCCAGGGAAATTTGATCGCTACCCTCTGTGCGTTTCTTTTTTTTGGTGGATTTTTCATTTTCGCTTGAATCAAATTTTCTGCAGCTTTCAGGTGAGTATTTCTCACCAGACATACGTATTTATATTTTGGTAAATTATTGCAAGTGTATGTGTAAAATTGTATTTCACTATTATCTGTCTGTAATGTAATATAGAATGATGGACCCCATTTAAATTGACACCTCATCAGTATTATCTGTTATATTATTTCTGCAGTTATATTATTAATTGTTATTTACTGCTTAAATCACCACTGCAAGTTCCCTGTTAAAGTTGGATTGTTATGGGCTGAAATAATGATTATTGTTAAACTAGTCTGTTAACTGCTTAACTGATAACTTGGGATTGCGGGTTTGAAATGATAGAACCCGGGGTTTTGTAAATTACGGGTTGAAATGATATAAATCCGTATCACTTGACCTAGGCTAGAGAACTATATACAGGCCCGTGGTCCTTATAATATTTTCTGAAATATTTAAAATTATTTTTGAAGTTAAATATTTGATTTAATATCTTTAAAGGATTTTATATTGATTTTGAATGAGTTATAAATGTTAATAAATAAATAAATAAATATTTGAATAAAATTTTGGAATATAACTTATTTTGGAAATTCTGGATTTTTGAAAGGATAAGATTTCAGTTAAGAAATATATATATATAAGTTATATTTGGAAATATTTATTAAGTTAAACAATCTACTAAAGCATTTAAATGCTGTCTTTTGAAATTGGACTAGTTTTACCCGTGACTTTAGGTAGCATTTCCTAAGTGCTATAGAATCTGGAATTTGATTGTTTTGAAATTTAAGGAATTTGATAAATTATATTTATGTTTAAGTTTTGGAGACCTTTAAGATATGAGATTTATAACTGGATTTTTCTTAATAAATTTAAGATGAACATTCTAGTGTTAAATAAATTTTGAAATTATTTAATGGCATAATTTTGGAGTTTTATCTATGGAATTTATGGGAATATTCAAGACGAAATAATAAACACTAATTTGTTGAAAGAAAAAATATCCAACCTTAGTTTTGAATATTAATACTCCAATTGGATATATATATAGGAATTGAAATGGTCTTGGGAACATGAAGTGATATTTAAATTATGGTTTAAAATAAAGAAATATATTTGTAAAGCTATGTAAATTATCTTCTTTACAAAGTAACCATAAAGTTAAACCATTTATATCCAAACCATTTGTGTTTTGGGAGTTATGTTTTTTTTAAAGAAAAATTTCCAATATATTATGGTTTAAAGGTATAATTCAAATATTTGGTTTCCAGATATTATAAATTTTAAGCAGTATGGTTTTGGAAAAGAATTATATTTGAATATAACGATATCATGTTGTTTTGGGTTTTAAATGATATCGTATTTATAGTTTTGAAATGGAAATGTTTATACTGGTTTTAAAGTATAAATTGTTTTTAAATGACCACGGGTTATAATAACGATGGGTTGGCAAAGAGACCGGGATCGGATATGGACATACTCTCTGTCGATACCGAAAACCACTTTGACCAACCGTGTACGCGGTGGAGATTCCAGAATGAAGTAGGTCGGTGGTGGCGTTTCCTGTAAGGTAAATACGTGGACCCGACTCCCGTGAGTTGGCATAAGGTGGCTAAAACAGGAGCAATTCCAGGCCAATGAGGTCATTCCTCTGATCGGACGCTCCTCTTCGATATTATACTATGATTTTGGATTGATTCGGTGGCCACCTCTATATTTTGATTTTGGGGAGTTAGTCCGAGGTGGGCGGTAACTGCGGCTACGCGTTTCCACCAGCCTGGATAGCAATTGGTATATCTACCCTGGCATTGCCTAGTTGTGCCGTGTCATCTACCATACCGAGCCTTGTACGAGTTTAGATTTCTCCCGTAGCCCGTGTGGTATCCTCTAGTTGCTTCCCGATCAGGAGGAGCTATGATATTGGATGGACTACTGGGACTATTACGTGTTAAGGTGGAAAATGTAAAGCCTTAATGCTATTTAAAAGTATGTTTATTTTATAAATAGACACTATTATAATAGCGCAATATACTACATAGTAAATAGTTTGACGGATCCTTAGAGGATGGGCGGTCCCAAGCATCCTTTAAGTTACTTGCTCTATATTACAGTACACTTGAATCAGCTTACATTATATAAGTATGTATGTCCTGACTCGAGTGTTATGTTTTATTTTTCGCTCGGGTCAGCCTGAGTTGCAGCTTCAATTTCTTCTCCGTAGCTAGGACACTCAGTAGATCATTCGCGCTGCTGGAAGTTGTTTCAGCCTTTATCTTTTCTGGAATTCAAGACTTTGAAGACTCTATCTCTATTTATGTCTTAAAATTTGTATTGAGGATTATAGACAATGTAAGTTCTGTTTTGTTGAAGTTATATCAGTGGCTTCATGAACCACTAAATTTTTAATTTCCGCTGCGAGATTCTGATATCTGTGTATGTGATTCTGTGATCTATTTATTGTATATTCTGAGTTTTGCCAAATTTATTCTACAACGCAGTATTTTGAACAATTCAAGTCCGACAATGTGCGGATGCGAATGGTTGAAAATATTGGGTCGTTACATTTGGTATCAGAGCTTTGGTTCTAGGCAAAACTTAGAATGTATGGTAAATTTGATTTACAGAATCACGTTCATTCGAGATTGAACCACTCTCTTTTCGAATTTTGGAACATTCCCTACGGTTCCAAAGCTCATTCGTATCCCTCACTTTTTCATCTGCTTTAGATTCTGGAGTATCTCATAACTCCACTTCGGATGATCTTTATTGTAAATTGGCGGTCTCGCCATTATTCTAATAAAGGGGTGAAACTCCTTTACCATTAGCATTGATTCACCGGAGATTTATATTTATCCTCGGTTTATATGCTAGTATCTTTGGTTATTCCAAATTCTATCTCTTCGGATCAAATGTAGATTTACCCCAACCACATCGATATGGCTCTTTAAGTCACGGATGACTAGGTCAAGGTTGTCCGCGACTTATATAGACTTACCCAGTTTCCTTATTCTGATCTTCTGATTTCAATTTATCTTGAATTCTATTTGATTTGAGTTCATCAAATTTGAGTCTCTATCCTGGTTTGAGAAGTTTATTCCTATATTTGAAATTAAAATCTAATATTATATATATGAGTATAATTTTCAAAATTTTATAATTAATTTAACTAGTTGTCAAGAGATAATAGTTTTGATTTTATTTATGGTGTTGTAAGCCATGTGTTTGTCTAATAAATAAGTGAATATAAAACAATGGTTATAAATTAATTTGGAAACAGAAATGAATTTAAAACTAAAACTTGAGAATTAAATTTCTGATGATTTCAAACCTTGTGTTTAAATTTTAAAAGGATGTAATAAGTATTTTTGTATAGAAATTTGTTTCCAAAGAAATTTTAAAATTAGTGCTTTTCTCTTTGTCACTGGAAAATAATTTCGGTGATGACTGCAGCATCATCGACATTCATTTTCGAGTTTCGAAGTGAAAAGACCATTCTGTAGTCTGGCTACAGTGTTTCCTTGAGATTTTAATTGATTTGAATTTCTAAAGTATGACTTAATATATATAGATATATAATTTAAATTTGATTTGACATATTAGGTATATATATTTAGTTATCTCTAAATGGTTTGAAGGGAATCAGGAATTTAATTCTTAAAGTTATCTTGAGGAAGGAAAATAAATATAATAACAAAAATTTGAATAAAAAGGTTCCAATTGGAGATAATTAAATTGAAAGTTTTATTTGTATAACACCCAATTTCATTTAATATAACTTACCTTGATTTTCAAAAGTTAACATGTAATTGGATAATATACAATATAAAAGGATTTTATGAGTGGTTATAATAAATATTATACACTTAAATTTTAGTTATAAAAGATTAATGGGGATAAATAAGGAAAAGGAATTTAAGGAATTTTATTCAAATGTCTTAATAATCAAATTAATTTAATATGGATCCGTAAATCTAACCAAGAGATTTTAATAAAAGGTTATTTCCTGAAATGAATATGTTTGTGCAATAAACAAGGTATCTTTGAATAAGGAAAATATATTTGAAAGGGATATTTTTGGAGTAAGGATTATATATCTTCAAATCATAGTTTAATTGATGTCTAAATAAATAGTTAAGACGTATTCTAATATCACTAAATTTTGATAATTGAGAATTGGTTTTCAAATGGAAATTCAAGGGTAACTTATTGAAGGAATATCTTATTTATAAGATAAGTATTTTTAATAAAGTGTTAGGTTATTTGTTAAAATTCAGAGTTAAGTACATAATAAACTGATTAGGAATACTATTATATCTACTATAGCATATTATGAGTGCTGCTGTTTCTAAAAATAAAATGTTTTGGAAATTTTTTTTTTATAAATGAACTTAGGAATATTTCAACCTTGAAATGAATATTGTTTGACATTGAATTTAAAAGGTATAAATGAAGATTATTTTAAAGGTATTATGATTTTAGTAGCATGATTTCCAAATGATAATATTTATAAATTTAATGATTTCAAAGCATTATGATTGCAAATTTATTATCTTATTTGTTTTCAAACTATCTTTAAGTGTCCTTGGTTTCCCTATCTGCTACAGAATGAGGAGGCTATTGCTTATACCAGTCTATTTAGAAATCTTTTCTATAATCTTTAAAAATCTTTGTTACTCATCGGGGCCTGAGCACCGCTTACCACCCATAGACCGACGGTCGAACTGAAAAGAGTAAAACCGATTCTAGAAGATCTTCTTCGTGCTTCAAATCCGGAACTATTCGTTTAAAGTTCTTGTTTATCTAGCTTATCTTCCTTTGTTTCTTTTCTTTTGTTCCTTTTCGAGGACGAAAAGTTCTTAAGTGGGGGAGAGTGTAACAGCCCAATTTTTTTTTACAAGTATTTTTCACTTGTATTTTTTTTTTTTTTGAAAAAAAAAACTTTGGGGTTTATTTAAAGTGATTAAAACAAAATATGAAAAAAAAATTAGGACTAACTAATAAGATCTCTGAAAAAATCAAGTTTTAATTAAGAAAACATTTATAGCTTAGGTGGTTAAGACATCTGGGCTATTCACGACAGGTCACGAGTTCGAGTCTCAACATGGTCAGAATTTCGAATTTTTTTTTTATGTATAAATGAACTGGGTAATCACGCGTTAAAAAGGGCGCGTAAATCTAGGGAATAAGTACCGTGTATATATATATATATAAAATATGAAGAATGTAAACCAATTTAAATTTTAATTAAGTATTATTTTTGAAGGATTTAGTGTATTTATAAACTGTTAAATATCGCGTTTAAAAGGACGCGTAAAATTTATGGTAAGTAATGTAATAAAACGTGTAAAATTTAAAACGTTATTTTATATATATATTTTTGATGTTTTGTATTACGTCAGTTTGACGTACTTTTAAAATCATATATAAACACCTTTATGTATTAAAACATCAGTTAGTGATTTTTAAGACGAACGTTACTTTTGGTTGTAACTGACAGTTTGGTTTTAAGTAAAATGTGTATATACGTTTCCATTTCCAAAAGCTTTGAAAAATTCTTGCCGTCATTTAATTAAATCAAACTAAAAAAAATAATATATCAATTCTCATATAATTGGAACGGTTCATATTTTGCCATTCCTCTGATTACGAAACCTTATCTGCCTAAATCTACAATCACGCATATATCATTTGAAAGAAAATCAATTTTGCCTTCCTTTGCGCGTGACACAAAATTTTATTCTTTTAACATTTTTGACATTTGCCTCTTACCATTTGTTTCTTGAGCATGTCACTGTATTCATTTATTCACGCAACCTAAATGGACTAATATATTTGATTGCCTAAAAATCAACTCATGCATTCAATTTAACCTTGCCTATCTTTTCAAATTCTCACATTCCTATTTATATCTCTCTGTTTCCACTGCCTTTATTTTGCAAGATAAAAATTTTTTCGTTCCTATAATCACGCATATAAAGTAAAAAAATCGTATTTAAATATCTTTATGGAGAAAAATATCAGTCAGTGATTTTAAGACGGACGTTATTTTGTTTTAAAGGACCGTTTGATTTCTTTTAATAAATGGTATACGTTCTTTGCCTAAAGCTTACATAAATATTCACCTTTTCATTTATGGGTATCAAACTAAAATCAAGATTTTAGCTAAAATAAAATGGATCACACGTGAGCAACATTAGTGCATTTGTATATATGTAACGTTCGCATTTTTGCTTATTCCTCTTACCCTCTGTTGTCATCAGCTTTACCAAACATCACGCTTGCCCTTCCTTTGATCAATATTCCCCTTAAGTAACGTACAAACTTTATAAATCAAACCATGTATCACGCAAGTCATTTATTTCCCATAATCCAAGCTGCCATTTTCTCTGCCTTTTTGTTTACGAATTTTCGAATACTGATCAAACTTTATACGTTGGAGAAAAAAAAAATTATCCTTTTGCAAAACTGAAATGAGTTAATCACGCCACATCCCTTGATCACTGCCTTGCCGTTTCACAAATTCGTGTATAAATATGCCAGAGATCCACATCTCAAAAAAAAAAAAAAGAAAAAAAAAACTCACCACTCTTCAAAGCATTGCAAATTTTCCTCTGGCAATTTTGTTCGAAGCATCAGGTGATTGTCTTATTGTTTTCTCTTTCTTTTCCTTCCAGTTTTTCCTTTCCTCAGTTTTTTTTTGTTCTCATTTGATATGCTCGGCCACTCCAACCCATCTACTTCACCCGATCTAGTTGACAAACTTTGGAAATTTATGAGTCATCACATCTGTAGAAATCTAATATGTGTGTGCAAAGAGATGGTGTAGTTGACCCAGATTTAATTTAATGCTAGCTTAAAGTTTACGCGTACTATCACTACGGAAAAATGGGTTATTCATTGTATATATCATACTTAGTTTTGGGTCAAACAAAATAGAAAGTCAATAATGTTCATTGAAAAAAAAAAAAAAAAAAAGAAAAAAAAAAGAAGAAAGAAATATATATGTAAAACAGAGGAAGGAGAGGAAGGGAAGAGGGAGAGGAGAGATTTGAGGGTACCTGTACATGCGTGTATCAGTGAGAAGCTTTGCCTTTTTGCATATATTAGATAATTTACCTGTACTAAATGCATATCATATAGGAAGCAGTGCCTGCATATTTTTAACATAAATATAGTTCAGACCATATAGTGTGTGTGCAAGCATCTATTAAAAAAGATCCATGCATTTAGTCGAAAGATTGGGCGAATTGTGCATGTGATATATATATTTATAAAAAAAAAAAAAAAAAAACACACACACTGAATTAAATGCTTACAATTTATAAGCTTTCATTCCAAACAATATTTCAATTTGTACCGGACATTGATTTAATTTAATTTACTATTTAATATTATTAATTCATTAACTAAATTCACTACTTACCTTTGTTCTCTTATATGCAACTCTTAGCCTAATATAACAATTTACATCACTTCAATTTATTCGTCATTTTGTTTCAACTGTAAATACTTAGCCTTATATTCCCATGGTTTCATTTCCTTCTCAACGTTTGCTTCATTATTAATTTTAAAATCTTTATTTCTTCTAAAGTAAATTTGCGTAAATCTTATTAAAATGACAAATTTAATTAACGAAAATGACAGGTCGTTACACATATAAAAAAAAAAAAAAAGAGAATATTTATAATTTAGAAATGATATAATAAAATTTTATAAAGGAAGTAACGTGCAGATCAAATAATGTACTATCCATGCATTAGTTTGTAGTATAGGCTGGGTGAAAACTTTTGCATGTGTACACGCAAATCTAGTAGGAAATAGGCAGTGTGTTTTTGCGTGAAGGGAAAAAATTAAGGGAGTGAAGTATTTGCATTTCTTTGGGTTACAGTGAGCGTACATTCTTAGTTGATATAGGCTTGGGCCGTGACCTTATGCATACTTCCAGTTGAAGTTTAGTAATGTGGTGGTTGTGCGTTTTGTTTAATTAAATAATAGAGTATATATATAAAAGGTAGAAAAAAAAAAAGATTTTATTTTGGGCCGAGTTGTTCGTCAAGTAGGGTGGTGTAGTGGTCGAGCGTATCGTGCCAAATTTCTTTGACTCTATTCGTTCCAATTGTTTCAAATATTTGCGTTGACCATAAATTTTAAAAGTCACGTATTCGGTATTTGGATCTTGTTATAGATTTGAATCTAGACGTGACATCCAGGGAAATTTGATCGCTACCCTCTGTGCGTTTCTTTTTTTTGGTGGATTTTTCATTTTCGCTTGAATCAAATTTTCTGCAGCTTTCAGGTGAGTATTTCTCACCAGACATACGTATTTATATTTTGGTAAATTATTGCAAGTGTATGTGTAAAATTGTATTTCACTATTATCTGTCTGTAATGTAATATAGAATGATGGACCCCATTTAAATTGACACCTCATCAGTATTATCTGTTATATTATTTCTGCAGTTATATTATTAATTGTTATTTACTGCTTAAATCACCACTGCAAGTTCCCTGTTAAAGTTGGATTGTTATGGGCTGAAATAATGATTATTGTTAAACTAGTCTGTTAACTGCTTAACTGATAACTTGGGATTGCGGGTTTGAAATGATAGAACCCGGGGTTTTGTAAATTACGGGTTGAAATGATATAAATCCGTATCACTTGACCTAGGCTAGAGAACTATATACAGGCCCGTGGTCCTTATAATATTTTCTGAAATATTTAAAATTATTTTTGAAGTTAAATATTTGATTTAATATCTTTAAAGGATTTTATATTGATTTTGAATGAGTTATAAATGTTAATAAATAAATAAATAAATATTTGAATAAAATTTTGGAATATAACTTATTTTGGAAATTCTGGATTTTTGAAAGGATAAGATTTCAGTTAAGAAATATATATATATAAGTTATATTTGGAAATATTTATTAAGTTAAACAATCTACTAAAGCATTTAAATGCTGTCTTTTGAAATTGGACTAGTTTTACCCGTGACTTTAGGTAGCATTTCCTAAGTGCTATAGAATCTGGAATTTGATTGTTTTGAAATTTAAGGAATTTGATAAATTATATTTATGTTTAAGTTTTGGAGACCTTTAAGATATGAGATTTATAACTGGATTTTTCTTAATAAATTTAAGATGAACATTCTAGTGTTAAATAAATTTTGAAATTATTTAATGGCATAATTTTGGAGTTTTATCTATGGAATTTATGGGAATATTCAAGACGAAATAATAAACACTAATTTGTTGAAAGAAAAAATATCCAACCTTAGTTTTGAATATTAATACTCCAATTGGATATATATATAGGAATTGAAATGGTCTTGGGAACATGAAGTGATATTTAAATTATGGTTTAAAATAAAGAAATATATTTGTAAAGCTATGTAAATTATCTTCTTTACAAAGTAACCATAAAGTTAAACCATTTATATCCAAACCATTTGTGTTTTGGGAGTTATGTTTTTTTTTAAAGAAAAATTTCCAATATATTATGGTTTAAAGGTATAATTCAAATATTTGGTTTCCAGATATTATAAATTTTAAGCAGTATGGTTTTGGAAAAGAATTATATTTGAATATAACGATATCATGTTGTTTTGGGTTTTAAATGATATCGTATTTATAGTTTTGAAATGGAAATGTTTATACTGGTTTTAAAGTATAAATTGTTTTTAAATGACCACGGGTTATAATAACGATGGGTTGGCAAAGAGACCGGGATCGGATATGGACATACTCTCTGTCGATACCGAAAACCACTTTGACCAACCGTGTACGCGGTGGAGATTCCAGAATGAAGTAGGTCGGTGGTGGCGTTTCCTGTAAGGTAAATACGTGGACCCGACTCCCGTGAGTTGGCATAAGGTGGCTAAAACAGGAGCAATTCCAGGCCAATGAGGTCATTCCTCTGATCGGACGCTCCTCTTCGATATTATACTATGATTTTGGATTGATTCGGTGGCCACCTCTATATTTTGATTTTGGGGAGTTAGTCCGAGGTGGGCGGTAACTGCGGCTACGCGTTTCCACCAGCCTGGATAGCAATTGGTATATCTACCCTGGCATTGCCTAGTTGTGCCGTGTCATCTACCATACCGAGCCTTGTACGAGTTTAGATTTCTCCCGTAGCCCGTGTGGTATCCTCTAGTTGCTTCCCGATCAGGAGGAGCTATGATATTGGATGGACTACTGGGACTATTACGTGTTAAGGTGGAAAATGTAAAGCCTTAATGCTATTTAAAAGTATGTTTATTTTATAAATAGACACTATTATAATAGCGCAATATACTACATAGTAAATAGTTTGACGGATCCTTAGAGGATGGGCGGTCCCAAGCATCCTTTAAGTTACTTGCTCTATATTACAGTACACTTGAATCAGCTTACATTATATAAGTATGTATGTCCTGACTCGAGTGTTATGTTTTATTTTTCGCTCGGGTCAGCCTGAGTTGCAGCTTCAATTTCTTCTCCGTAGCTAGGACACTCAGTAGATCATTCGCGCTGCTGGAAGTTGTTTCAGCCTTTATCTTTTCTGGAATTCAAGACTTTGAAGACTCTATCTCTATTTATGTCTTAAAATTTGTATTGAGGATTATAGACAATGTAAGTTCTGTTTTGTTGAAGTTATATCAGTGGCTTCATGAACCACTAAATTTTTAATTTCCGCTGCGAGATTCTGATATCTGTGTATGTGATTCTGTGATCTATTTATTGTATATTCTGAGTTTTGCCAAATTTATTCTACAACGCAGTATTTTGAACAATTCAAGTCCGACAATGTGCGGATGCGAATGGTTGAAAATATTGGGTCGTTACATATATCGAACTACTAAATTAATAAAACTGTATAATGAGATGTGATAGCTGTTATAGGATCATAGTTGAATAATTTAAAGTATAACATGTACTTTGTGATGATTATTATCTATAATTTCAAGACAAATAATAACTAGTAGTAAATTATTTTTATTTACACACAAAACTATCGCATGAAGAACCGCCATAAAATTATTTATAAGTTTGTAGGAATATTTACAATTAACACTTACTATATGATTATCTTAAAGAGTAAGTTTTAGTAAGAATTTGCTTCAACCTCCCTACACCTCAGGTACCCAAATACTCATTTGATACCATAAACATTGTGTTGCAACGGTACCAGGCCGATAAAGGGAAGAAATCATAGGTGAAGAAACAATCATCCAAAGAAGAACCTTTATATATCTCATAGAATATAGACAACATATAATAGCAAATATATATCAAATAGGCGAGACAATAGTATACTCAAATGAACTAGAATAAAACATCATATCAGAGCACGGTAAGGTCCATCAGGTCACACAAAACAGATACCGTAGAGTTTATACATCTAATACTCCAAAGTAAATTCTAACAACCATCTTTATACTATAATAATGTCATATTTCTCCATAACACTATATGGAGAAAATATAAGCAATGGTGGCTCTAAATAGAGATATATGAAAGCATAGCATCCTGCTCATCCTCTGCACAGTTCCATGCAGTATTTCATACGTATCTCTCAATCTACTCATTTAAGAGTCCTAGAGATGATAAGAAGCAAAGAAAAAACCTCAGGTAAGAGAAAAGTCTAGTATGAGCGATCAATAATCTTAAAATAGATTTAAAAACAGATATAGTAAAGCAGGAGCATATGTCATGGAGAATCATACTTAATATATCCCAAAATCCCATAACTTAGCACATAACTCATTATATGCTACACCATCATCATATGGGTGTACTACACTAAGTACAATATATGATGTCAAGGCATCTAACTCAGTAGTACCTTCACCACCTGACATCAATAGTAAAGTACAAAAAACATGGAAAACATAGCAGCATAAAAATACATAACAACCATCATGCTAAGATATTACATCATTAAGACTTTGCCATCACTAATGCGAGCTAGACCATCACTAAGGTCCAATGTACATGGGTGAGCGTCCTAACATTGCCTAGCTCTTCGAGCACATTTCACTTCCATGAGTTATCCAACGATCACTTTGGTATGTGTCCCGATAATAGAACTCACTTATTTTATCTCATAAGTCGGCAAAACTTTGAAATTTCCTTCTCAGATGATCAATTAATTCCATAATCATTTCTCACCAGATATGCTTGGTCTACATCGCTTAAAATATCGAGTCGTCAAAGTTTTGTAACTTCCTTGGTTTCTCAAAATTTTTGTGAAGTCGTCTCTTGTTTTCCCAGAGTCAGCCCCAAGTAAAACCCCGTGTCATGCTCGAAGTTGTAATGAAGTTTCCATGCATAAAAGATATCCAATAGTAACCAGTATAGGATCGAAGCTTCCCTACTTAAAACCCCAAACACCTTGGGTTGGCACCAGGTAGAAATTTATGTCTAGTGTTTGACATTTCTTTCCAACACAGGTATCGAACACCCACTCATGTCCGGGGTTTGAGCTAAACCACCATTGATTTAGCCATTTTTCCAGTCCAAAGCCCCAATTTTTCCAAGCTTTGTGCTTTCCTAGGTTGTCCCTTCATCGCATTTGCATATTCCATCAAATGCTTTGAGTTACCCTCCTGCAACTTAGCAAATGCCTCAGTTCATTACCAAACAAGGTGTGTTCAGTATCGGACCAACTCCTTAACACTATTTTCTATATAGAAAATTCGGCATAACAGATTTCCTAATCCAATCCCCTTTTCTATCGCTTCGAGAGTGCAACTCCATTGCAACAATACAATTCCAAACTTTCTCTATTACTATAAATATCCTACCTTTGTGTAATCAAACTAGAGAGCACATCACCTAACCACTCCTTCTATATGAAGTCCCTCACTCATAGAAATGGTTCCAACTTTCAATTCACTTCGACGGGCATTTCCGACATATAAACACAACATTCGACCAAACAAAAAAACATAATGTTATGATAATTCAGATCAAGATCACATCCATATCCTAATCTAGCATCAACATGAACAATAATATAGTATAAACACATGAGTAAATCAATTTTAAACTCTTTAAACATGTTTTACTTTAGTTTTAAAACCAACACAGTTGCAAAATCATATTTTTACTATTAAAATGGATCTAAAACATGTCAAAACATGTGTAAACATGTACAATATGTTATGACATGATAAATCATTCAACAATCTTCCAAAATTAATGAAAATCATGCAAATTGAGGTAAATCCAAAATTAAACAACCAAGATCTATAATTCTTCTCCAAAAATTTTAACATGAAAGTTACTTGCTAATCTACCCTTAATCCCTTGATTTAACTTGATTTGGAAGGATTGATGATGGTTTTGGTTATATATATGTTTAATGGAGGTTTAGATCTATTTTTACGAAGAAGAAACATTATTTAGGGGTTTCTACTACTGCTGGTATTGAGACAAATCCCACAATGGATTATGGACCTAAATATTGGGCATAGACTAATTATCCCTAGATTTGTTCAATAACCGTCGAACTTAAAATTGGATATACCCCAAACTATAAGGCCAAAAGTTTACTATGACCACTCTACAAAGAGATAAACCACCACATCTTCCATTTGAAAGTGGTTTCAAGACCTAATCCAACTTTTATAAAAAGTAATAGCCATTATAACTTTTCAAAGTCAAATCTGTCCATAATTAATTGTAACTTTCTAAGGGTCAAAAATGTCAAAACACGGCACTATCCAAAGTTTTAGCTGAATCTAAGTTCATTTAGTTATAAAATTAAATTTATATGACCCATTGATATATAGATATAAATTGAGTGTGGGTCGTTATATTCTCTAATAAAATTAAGAGTTTGCCCTAAGGGCAACTTAGTACTTATGGTAAATTATTAACTCTGTAATAAATCCTATTCGAAGTAAAAGACGTTTTTCTTTCTATTATATTTTTGTCTTGCTATGTTATGTTAATTAATTATTTAATTTAAGTATATTGAATATAAAATCAAAAAATGATATATCATGTGACAGTAATTATAATGTGTTTTAATCATAAGAAATACATTGCATTAAAAATAACATATCGTTTGAAATATTAAGATATTTATAGGCAGGATATCGATACAACCATTGAGCCTAGAGTACATAAAGTTTTCGAAATGTTGGGAAGTATATTACTCATAAATGCTAGGGGTACCAAGAGGTTACATACTAATAGTTATTGGATAACTATGGAATGGCTCGCTCGAGAGTTGTATGTAGGTTAATATAACTAAGATCAATAAGAGAATCTTGAAGTGATGATAATATGCAGTTCTCTCGACTTGAGAGTACAGTTGAACTTCAATGCAGACACTCTACAACAACCCAAAATTTAACCACTTCAAAATATAATATCTAAAGTGATTTTAAATATAAAATATAAATGGTTTTATGATTCAAATAATATTAGATAGGATTTGAAAATAGAAATATACATAAAAATAGCAACATTTGCTTATAGCGACAAAAGTGACAAAATCCTGATTTCAGAAAAATAAGTTTAAATGGTTTAATAAATTATTTTATTTATTTATAAGTGTTTATATTTTTATATAACATTATATAAATTTATTTTTAGATTTGGTGTATGTTAGCGCCAAAATTGGTCACTAACACCCTTAGAGAGTTTGTGTAGAGAGATTAATGAAGAAGATAAATTAAAATAGAGAAGATAATATAAATTAAAATGCGGAGGACGAGAACATAGAATTTATAGTGGTTCGGCGTTGTAGCCTACGTCCACTTTGAAGTTGATCCTTTATTTCTTCACTTTAAACTTGATTAAAGATACAATCCGCTTTTAAGTATTCGAATACAATTGTGAAACAAAAGTAGAAGTCTTGGATGAGGTTTGGATGAGGCAGAGTCTCCCCTGTGTTCTCTGAAATCTGATCCCCCTTTTCTGTGCCCCTGCCCCTCTATTTATAGACGAATGTGGGTTGGACTTCCCTGGTGGGCCAGATGGCTAGACAGCTCGGTCCAGATAGGACGCGCCCTGCATGCCGAGTGGAACATGCCGAACGGTCGGCATGCCGAGCCCTCCTTTCCAAGTCGATGGATCTCTCTGTTGAATGGAGGAAGCGAGCCGAACGATGCTGGGATGCCGAGTGGGGCGTGGATGCCGAGTGAGGAGCATGCCGAGTGAAAGGCTTGCCGTGTGAGGCGTGTATGCCGAGTGAAAGGATACGCCGAGTAGAGGGAATGCCGAACAAAGGACATGCCGAGCAAAGGATATGCCGAGCACAGGATGTGCCGCACAAAGGGTATGCGAGTGAAGAGCAGGCCGAGTGGAGGGAGTGCCGAGTGAAATGCTGAAGGTCTCGTGTCGAGTGCAAACCTGGATGGACGTACATTCTTCAATGCCGAGTACAACCCTTGACTGTCGAACGTTCAAACGTGTCGAGTGCTCATTTGTGCCGAGTACAACCCTGCATGCCGAGCGTTCTAGTTGCCTGGTCGATTCTCCAGGTAACATTTTGCCCTCCAAAGTACACCGTGTGTTCGAACAGGGTGTGCTTTGAACTACTGGATTAGTGCATTGCCGCTGAATGCCAAGGATGCCAAACGATCTTGCCGAACGATGCGAGTGCCGAATGACTGGAAGCCGAGTGAAACCGTTTTGACCAGTAGAGCCGGTCAGAGTCCCTTCATCTTCCTCTTCTTCTCTATAAAAGCCGCCTTCTTTCCTTCTCTTTTCTCACTTCTTGCTTTTACAATTCCGAGCTCACAAACCATTCGTGCAATCAGAATTCAAGGGTTTCTCATAACTTTCCTACGTTCGATCCACGTACTAGGTATCTTCTTACCCGAGTTCCTCTTCTGGCAATTCCCCATCGATTCGCTGTTGGTGGGGACTTAAGTTCGATTTGGAATGTTTCCAAGGTCGAGCGTCTAGTTGTAGAGAGAGAGAGAACCAAATTCGAACGCCTTGTTAGATCATTAGTGAGTGTTCGGCGGAGGAGGAGAAGGTATGGAGGATATGCCGAGTGTTTGGACTCGGCATAATCTTAGTTTGGCACGGCGTAGTTTTGGCTGAACGACACTAGCTCAGTGCGAACTGAAGCTGGGCCGGACGATGGCCGTATGCCGAATTGTAGCCCTGCCGAGCCACTACTTTAGCCGAACAAACTGTTATGCCGAGCGTACATAAATGCCGAGCCTACCTCCATGCCGAGCAAACCAACATACCGAACGTACTTGAGCGCCGAACAAACTATCCTGCCGAACAAACTAAGTGCCGAGCAGACCTTAATGCCGAACCCAAGTGAATGCCGAACAAACCATCATGCCGAACATAACTAGGTGCTGAACAGACCTAAATTCCGAACACAAGCAAATGCCGAATATACTTAACATGCCGATCATACATAAATACCGGACCTATCTTCATGCCAAACATAGTTAGCATGCCGAGCATAATTAGGTGCCGAGCACACATAAATGCCGGACATATACAAATGCCGAACATACTCTCCTTGCCCAATTTCATAACTGGTCTTTACTTGGCATAATCGGATAATTACCTCTGGTGTCTTACTGCAGTCGTTATTCAGAAGGCTTTCGGAGACGGTCAGCGATGACGGTTTTCGGAAGCGATGTTTCTAGGCTTGACGTTATATTAAATGCTTATGCACGATTGATTGCACTAGTTCACACACCACACGGGGGAGGGGGGGTTATCTGCGTTGTTAATTCTAACGTCGATCATTTTTCGAGTATAGTTCACACAGGTGCTTGGTTGGGTCTTCTATTTATTCAAGATGTCCAAAAGATCCAGTTCTGCTACACTTTCCGACAAACCTGGGCCGTCTTCTAAGCGAACGGCCCCCGACACAACTGACCCGTCAGTTTCTCCCGCTCATGACTGGGCTCCCGATACTTTGGAATCGTCGATTTTACTGGATGACCCAGTTGACTCACAGGCTTCGAGAGTCACTGAGGCCGCTCTTAAGCGGATATGTTCTATTCATGGCATTCCGTTTGCTGACGTGCTCGTTCCGTCGGGGCATGACCGCCCACATCTGCCCCCAGTGGGATATACGGCGTGTAGCAAGTTCATGTGCTGGGTTGGTAGCGTGCCACCTTTCAATCTATTCCTTCGCGACGTGCTGCAGTATCTGGACGTCGCCCCGTCTCAACTTCATCCAAATGGTCACGCTTTCATTTATGGCACGTACATGCTTTTCATGGCCGTCTTCTCCAGGCCTCCAACTCCAAGCGATATAAGGTACATCTATATGACCAAGAAACGGGGAGAAAGCCCCTCTTACATGTTTCTTGAGCCACATCGGAAGTGCCAACTTTTCACTAGCGCGTGGAGTAGCAAATTCGCCCTGTACAAACAGGAGTGGTTTTACATGCGCTGCCCCCAAGGCTTTGCGAGGCGGTGGGTTGAAGGAAGTAAGTCCTTTCTCTGAGTTGATGTCCGTTCCCGATTGAGGTTGAACTTCTCCTAACTCATTGTTCTATTTTTTCAGATCTCGTCCCCCGTCCCGAGGGCCGGGGGTACTCCGATGCTGTCGACGCCATTAGAGCTCTTCCTGCTGAAGAGCGAGATATCCGAGCCCTCATTTCCAATGAGTCACTATCGAAGTTCGGCTTGCTAGCCCCTGGCCGCCGGGTTAGCCTTCCAGAGGGCGTATCGCTTCCCAAGTCCGTGCCCGTCAGAGGGAAAAAATTGCCTGAATCATCCGTTCGCCCTTCTCTTGAAGCACCGGAAGAAGGGGAAATTCTAGGCGAGCCACCTAAAAAGCGAGGTGAGGATTTAGGTCCTGCAGCCGAAGTTCATGATATCGAAACGTCATCTTCCCCTTCGAAGGGGAGAAAGGAGCTGGCGCGCAAGTTGAGGAAAGAGAAGGTTGGTGGGACTTCCAAAGCTATGCCTGTTCAGCCAGAGAAAGAGGCTTCTTCGCAACGCGTTGGAAGTTCTCTGAAAGGCTTATCGAACCTCTCTATTCCCGACGACTTGCTCGACTATGATTTCGATGACCAGGAGCTGTTTAAGTTTCGCTCACCCGTCAGGGGTGATGCGGGCGTCCCGGCCCCGATCCAAGGGGAAAAAACTCCCGTTAGCAAAGCCACTGGTCCGTCGGGGGGTAGCACTAGGACACACACAGACACATGCATTTCACTTTGCACCTACTTTTCTTTCACCATTCTGTTCTCTCGCTAATTCGTTATTGTTTGATTGCAGGTGACATGGGGCGCTCTCACGGATACGACCGCCTTCGCGGTTCGTCGACTTTACGTCAGTCTGGTCGGGACTCGGGCCTCGGGAAGCGCCGAGACAGAGACAGCGACAGCGACCGAGATTATCATGCCCGGGACTCGTCATCCCGGAAGAAAACTTATTATCAGCCCGAACACCGCCAGGAGACCTCTTCTTATCAGGAGCGAAGCAAAGACAAACGTGGCCATAAGAGGTCGCATTCTGATGCTCCCCGGGACCAACACTCTGACTCTTCTTCTACCCGGCACTCCCGAGATTCTCATTGGAAGGGCGAACTTTCAAAGCCGTCTCCTCTCGCTCCCGTAACAGACCCGACAGTGTCGGAGAGATTGAACGAACTTAAGGCTAAGTTTCCGAAGATTTGTTTTGATGGGTTAAAGTTCCTCCCGGCGATTCATCCTATTCCCGGAGATGTCAAACAAAATGCTATCGCCTGTACCAATGACGTCTACGTGCAACATGACGTGTTCGTCCATCTGGTTGAGAAACTTTCTGAAGTCTCTATGGAGCGCCAGCACGAAATTGACCGCCTAAAGCTTGAAGCTATTCATGACAGGGATATCATTAAGGCCCAGGATGAAGAAATTGCCGCCTATAAGTCCGAGCTTGAAGCTACTCGTCAGAGCGCTAAGGACACCGCCGAGGCTGTTTCCCGCCTTGAATTGACTCATAAGAAAGAGCTCGATGAAGAGGTTCAACGGTGTGGGGCATTAGCTTTGGAGAAAGACTCCGTTCAGAAGGAGCGGGACACACTCAGTTATCGGGTTAAGGAACTCGAAGAGCAACTTTTCGAGGAGAGGAAAGAGAAAGTGGCTTCCCAGGTTGAGGCACAACATTATTGTGATGAGATTGTCGCCACCCGACTCCTAAAGGGGAAACTTGAAGACGATCTCTCCAAAGTCGAGGCACTGAGGAATGAGGCCTGTGAGGAAGGTAAAAGGGCAGCAACTGTCGACATCGACTCGCCTCGAGGCGGCCAGGGAAAAAGGCAGGGAGGTGATAAAGACCGAATTCGACCCGCTCATCGCTGAGTTCAATGCCCGAGTTCTCATGCATCGAGATCTAACTTTTCTGGGCGACGGCTACCTTGAGTCATTGGCCGAGGCATGGGAGACCCTGATTCAGATCAGGAAGGTTGAGAGCGGTGTCGATGAGGTCGACAAAGAAGCATTGATAAAAGAATTCCTAAGGGGGAAGGAGCCTTCAGATTTATCGGCGGCTAAAGCCCTCTACAGCAAAGGTTCTCCCTCCAGGAAAGGGAAAGAGGTAGCTACGGACCCTTCCGGTGTTGTGCCTCTAGTTCACATGCCTACCCAATCGGCCAGTCGGTCAACACTTGACCCCTTCGAGCAGCACGTTGGTTATGACCCGGAAGCCCCCGGGCTTGGCGTTCATGTTTTATCTCCCATCCCGGAGGGAGGGACAACCCTGGCGACTGAGAACCCACTGGCATCTGGTGAGTAACCTTTGGGCTTCACAAAGATCTTTCTCGTTCCCTCAGAAGTTGTTGTGTTCTAACACTTGTTTATTTTCGTGTCTTCTGTGCAGGCTGTTCTGACCTCGAGCCCACTCCGAGGAGCGATGCCGCCAAGGAGGTGGAGATAAAGGCGAGTGAGGCTACTCAAGTCGGCGGAGATCCTGGTCCAGATGCTCAAGTAATCGGGGCGCTGGATGAAGGCAAATCCGACTCTTCCTTGGAGAATTTCGAAGTAGAAATCACAGGCGCCTCTGAGCACACATCCGACTTGAGCATGAAGGAACGGCTTGAGAAAGAGAAAAGAGATACGACCTCAGTCAAGGTCGAGCCGCGTGAAGTGGACCTGGACGATCCTCTGAACAAACCATTGAAGATCATTTTTCCTGGCAAGTCCCAGGCCATGGATGTTCCCCCTACATCTTCGGTCGTCACCCCTCCGTCAGGGAAGGATTCCAAGAGTAAGCGCTCTGGGAAGGAACCATCCGGGAAGAAGTCAAAGAAACACAAGAAATGACCGTCGTCCCCGTTCAACGAGAACTAGTTTAAGTCATGTACTAATTTTTGTAGACTGTGTAAATAGGCTGTTGGCTCCGGACTTCGGAGCGTTTTTGTAACGGGAAGCTTTTTGTGAATAAAATTTGATCTTCACTTTTGTCTTCTCAAAAGACTTTTATTATTCAGTTTCTTTTATGGTTGTGATTGAAATCTGAATTGTTATGGGTAACTTAGACTTCTTGGTTCGTCTTTACATGGCTTGGGAGCTTCCCTGGATTTGATCAATCTCCACTTGGTGCTTCAAGCACTTAGAATATTTCATAGCCTGTATGTTGGGGACTTGACATATCCAAGTCATTTGCGTCGTAGTTCCTATTCAAGGAACTCGGAGGTCTGACCTGCTTGTAATTAAGTCTATACACCGGACTTCGAGTACTCCAGTCCGTGCTCCGGGGACTTGGAGATTTCGAGTCATTTGTATTCGAGTCCGTACTCTGGGGACTTGGAGATTTCGGATCGTTTATGCTCGAGTCCGCATTCTGGGGACTTAGAGTACTCCAGTCCGCGCTCTGGGGATTTGGAGGTTTCAAATCATTTATACTCGAGTCCGCACTCTGGGGACTTAGAGTACTCCAGTCCGCGCTCCGGGGACTTGGAGATTTTGAATCGTTTATACTCGAGTCCGCACTCCGGGGACTTAGAGTACTCCAGTCCGCACTCCTGGGACTTGGAGATTTTTTTGTCGTTTATACTCGAGTCCGCACTCCGGGGACTTAGAGTACTCCAGTCCGCACTCCGGGGACATGGAGATTTTTTGTCGTTTATACTAGAGTCCGAACTCTGGGGACTTAGAGTACTCCAGTCCGCACTCCGGGGACTTGGAGATTTTGAATCGTTTATACTCGAGTCCGCACTCCGGGGACTTAGAGTACTCCAGTCCGCACTCCGGGGACTTGGAGGTTTTTAATCGTTTATACTCGAGTCCGCAGTCCGGGGACTTAGAGTACTCCAGTCCGCACTCCGGGGACTTGGAGATTTTTTGTCGTTTATACTCGAGTCCGCACTCCGGGGACTTAGAGTACTCCAGTCCGCACTCTGGGGACTTGGAGATTTTTGGTCATTTATTATAAGCGTTCGTACGCTAGCCAGGATATCATAATTTTAAATTGCGCGTCATAGGAATATCATACGAAGAGACATTGGTCATTCATGGAAAAGATGGCTTCAAGCCTTTATTGATGAAAACAAGCTAGATTATCTTATTACATGCCAAGAAGAAAGCATACTGGAAATAAATGCAACTACCACATAAAGGAAATAGACTAAGTGTAATAACGCCGCAAATGCTCGCTGTTCCATGCTCGAGGGAGTGTCGCACCATCGACGGTCGTTAGCTTGAAAGTTCCTTCTCCAAGCCTCCATTCGATGAAGTATGGACCTTCCCATGCGGGATTCATGTGCGAAGGGGTTGGAAAGACTCGTTTCAAAATGAGTTTTGCCACACTAAAGGTTCTTGGCTGGACTTTTCCATTATAACATTTAGCGACTCGGTGTTTGTATGAGGCTGCTCTCAAATCAGCTTCTTCGCGTTTCTCATCAATGAAGTCTAATGATTCCAACAGGAGACCCTGGTTTGACGCAGGATCGTAATAGGTTACCCGGTGTGACGGAACTTCAAGTTCTACGGGTATGACGGCTTCCGTGCCGTACGCCAGTGCGAATGGAGTGTGGCCAGTCGCGGTCTTGTGGGTAGTTCTATAGGCCCAAAGCGCTGTTGGGAGTTCATCCACCCACTTGCCTCTAGCCTTTTCCAAACGCTTCTTCAATATGGAATTGATGATTTTATTGATGGCTTCTACCTGCCCATTCGCCTTCGGGTGAGCAAATGCTGCGAACCTTTTCTCAATGCCATACCTCTGACAGAACTCTTTGAATTCCTTGCTTTCGAATTGAGTTCCGTTGTCCGTTATGATGGTCCGTGGGAGGCCAAAACGACATATGATATTTCGTACAACGAAATTAATGACTTTTTTGGTGGTGATTGTGGCCATTGGCTCTGCTTCCGCCCACTTGGTGAAATAATCGACTGCCACTATTGCATATTTCGCGCCTCCTTTGGCTATGGGCAGAGATCCAATTAGGTCGATTCCCCACATTGCAAATGGCCAGGGACTAACCATTTGTGTGAGTTCCGTTGGCGGAGCTCTCGGAATCTTTGCATATATCTGGCATTTGTCGCATCTTCTCGCATAGTCTGCAGCATCCCGATTTACAGTCGGCCAATAATATCCATAGCGGAGGATTTTCCTCGCCAAAGTTTCCCCCCCGGTATGATCACCACATTCTCCCTCATGGACTTCTTCCAACACCCGTTTTACCTCGTCATGGGCCACGCACCGGAGTAAGGGGGTCGAGAATCCCCTCCGATACATTATCCCGTCTTGCATTACCTAACGCGAAGCCTTACGAAGGACTTGGCATCTTTCGCTTCTTTTCTCAGTTAAGTCCCCGTATAGCAAGTATTGTTTGATCGGGGTCAGCCATGATCCCCTTTCGAGTTCGGTCTCCAAGACGAGATCTATCTCCCTCATGTCTATACTTGGAGCAAGCAGAGTCTCGACAGGGAACAATCCCATCTGCTGTGCATCGCCAGTACTCGCGAATTTAGCCAACGAGTCGGCCTCCCTGTTCTGTTCGCGCGGGACATGCGAAATGTCATAATATTCCAGGTTTACTAGTAGCCCCCTTACCCGAGCAAGGTAAGGAGCCAGTCTCTGTCCTTTCGCTTGGTAGTCTCCCCGTACCTGATATACCACCATCTGTGAGTCGCAGAAGATTTCGATGGACTTTACCCTCAGTTCATTGGCAAGTCTTAAGCCAGCAATCAGTGCTTCGTATTCGGCTTCGTTATTTGTCGCTGTAAATTCGAGCTTCAAAGCGTAGCAAATCGATCGATTTTCGGGAGTTACCAGAACTATCCCAGCTTCCGACCAACGGTCGTTAGATGCCCCGTCAGTGAACATCTTCCATCGGACAGGAGGGATTACTTTTTGATTTTCACTTGGTTCATCCGGAATGGTGAACTCAGCAACGAAGTCAGCTAATGCTTGCCCTTGGATGGTCCTTCGTGGCAGGTAGGTGATATCAAACTGGCTTAACTCGATGTTCCACTTTAGCATCCTACCGGAAGTTTCCGGTCGTTGGAGTACCTGTCGCAAGGGTTGGTCAGTGTAAACACTGATTGAGTGCGCCTGAAAGTAGGGACGAAGCTTGCGTGATGCAATCACCAGGCAATAGGCAAGTTTCTCGATCTTTGGATAATTCTTTTCTGCCCCCGTCAGTCGTTTACTAACATAGTACACCGGCCTTTGAACCTTGTCTTCTTCGCGAACTAGGGCTGTACTGATAGCGTGTTGAGACACAGCCAAATATACGTACAACGTCTCGTGGTCTACTGGTTTTAACAACACTGGAGGACTTTCCAAGTGTCTTACCAGGGCTCGGAATGCTTCCTCGCAGTCAGTCGTCCATTCGAAGTTTCTCTTTCCTTTCTTTATGGCATCGAAGAAAGGAACACACTTATCTGTGGCTCTGGATATGAATCGACTGAGCGCAGCTACTTTTCCGTTCAAGCTCTGTACCTGTTTTATGGTTCTAGGTGCCTGTATATCTCGGATGGCCTGGATCTTTTTCGGGTTAGCTTCAATTCCTCGTGCATTCACAATGAAACCCAAGAACTTTCCCGACGCTACGCCGAAAGAACACTTCAGGGGGTTGATTTTCATTTCGCAGAGCCTCAGTATAACGAACATTTCCGCCAAGTCTCGAATGTGGTCGTTTGACTGCCATGACTTCACAAGCATGTCATCCACATAGACTTCCATTGTTTTCCCAATCTGATCTTTGAACATTCGATTTACCAGACGCTGGTAAGTTGCTCCGGCGTTCTTCAGTCCGAAGGGCATCACTACATAGCAGTATAACCCAACATTTGTGACAAAGCTGGTGTGTTCTTGGTCTGGGATGTGCATCGGAATTTGGTTGTATCCAGAGTATGCATCCATAAATGACAATAACTCATGCCCTGCAGTTGAATCGACCAGTTGATCAATTCGTGGTAGCGGGAAGCTATCCTTCGGGCATGCTTTGTTTAAATCAGAATAGTCAACGCAGGTTCTCCATTTCCCGTTTGCTTTCTTTACCAACACAGGGTTGGACACCCATTCCGGGTAGAGGGCGTCGCAGACAAACCCATTGGCTTTGAGTTTATCCACCTCCTCTTTGAGAGCTGTAGACCTCTCCGAGTCCATGCCTCTCCTTTTTTGCTTCACAGGTACGTGTTTCGGGTCTATATTCAACATATGGCTCGCAATTGCAAGGGAAATCCGACGCATATCAGAGTGTGTCCAGGCGAAGACATCAAGATTTGCTCGGAGGAAATCAGATAAATTCTCTGCCATTAGGGGATCGAGCTGTGACCCAATTTTAAGAACTCGTGTCGGGTCGCTGTGGCTAACTGGAATATCAATTGTTAGTTCGGCCGGTGTTGCGTCTGGTTCCTTAGGTTCCCCTTTGTCATCTCTTGGATCTATGTCTCCAACGATCCGAGAATGTCGCCCGAGCCAGGGTTCGGGCGCTAATTGTCAATCATCAGAATTCAGGATGCGGACGATGCTGTCCGCAGTCTTCCCCTTTTCTCTACACTGGGCCTCTCTCAGCTCAGCCACGTAACATGCAAGTCCGGTTGCTTGGTCGCCATGCACTACGCCAACTCCTTTGTCCATCGGGAATTTCAGTGTGAGACACCACGGCGCCAAGGCTGCCCTGAAATCTGCGAGGGCTGGTCGTCCCAAAAAACGTTGTATGGTGAATCAACATCCAGCACTATGAATGGTAGGATTCGCACTCTCCTGCGTTCACCTTGCCCAGTTCAACTGGTAACTCCACATATCCTACTGCGTCTGTGGCTGCGCCGTTAAAGCCATGGATTCGGGCTTTAGATGGCTTCAAATCCTTAGTCTCCAGCTTCATTTGGTCATACGCTTTCTTGAAGATGATGTTAACGGAACTTCCGCAATCAATTAGGATTCTCCTTACGAATGCCGGTCCGATGGTTGCGGATATGACCAATGGATCAATGGTGGGAGCTTCCACCTTATCCGCGTCTCTATTCCTGAATACAATATCGTCGTGCATCGTGCGTTGCTGCTTTGCAGGAGTTCCATCCTCCACATTTGAACAGCACTCATGCTCTGTATGTCTCAAGGAATTAGCATATCGCTCCATTTCCTGCCAATTTTTATCCGCACGATGAGGTCCACCAGCAATTGTGTTAATAATCAATCTTCCCACAGTTCAAGTAGGTTGCTCTGGTTGGTGTAGAGCTGGGCCACGTCCGGGGTCTGAAGTCTCTTGTCTTCCTTCTGGCGTATCTTTGACGAATTCCTACAGCTTCTTCTGCCTAATCAATTTCTCAATAGCGTCATGGAGATGCCTGCATTCGTCTGTGTTGTGCTCATAGGACTCGTGAAAGCGGCAATACTTTCCAATCCGCTTTTGCTCCTCTGTTGATTCCTTAGGGCATGGTTTTCTGTATTGAAAAGTGTTGCAGGTCGATAAGTAGATGTTTTCAAGAGACGCATTCAGTGGAGTGTATTTGTTGTAGGTTGGGATCCTTGACTTCCATCTCCCCGTTTCCTTCTTCTTTCCAGGATTTCCACTTCCAGTTCCCTTAGACTTCCCGGGCTTATTTTGGACGCTGGCCTGAGCCTTTCCAGGGTTATCGTCGGTTGATTTCATGGCGATGTTGCCCTTTACAGACTCCTGAACGGACCCTGGTGCCTTGTCTTTCCTTATCCACCGAGCTTCTTCCCTCCTTATGAACTGGTGGGCTTTCGAATAGAAACGTTCCAACGTAGCTGGTGGCTTTCCCGCCAACCAATCCCCAAATTCAGAATCTGGATCCACTCCACGCATTACTGCCATCAAAATCGCGTGGTCGTTTGGATTGCTCACTTCAGTAGCGGCAACATGAAATCTCTGCAAGTATACTTTCAGTGATTCTCCAAGAGCTTGGGTCACGCTTGATAAGGACATCACATCCTTGGGTCGAGTGGCGTGTATCCTGAATTGTTCTATGAATTTCCTTGCTAATTCGTCGAAGTTTGAGATTGACCGTGGAGGAAGTCAAGTGAACCACATGGTGGCAATTCCGGATAAAGTTATTGGAAAGCACCTGCACTTAGTTGCGTCGTTGGCCCTTGCTGAATCCATCATCCATCCATACCTTATTACATGTTGTCTAGGGTCAGTTTTTCCTTCATAGGCGGGTATGGTGGGCATGTTAAACTTCATTGGGTATTCAGCCTGTATAATGGTATCTGTGAAGGGAGTATGACTATTAGACATTCCCCAATCTTCATTAGTCAAACCTTGATTCTCTTTCATCAACTGCCTGACCATAGCAGTCAAATCCGTGGTTTGTATGGTAGGAGGAAGGTTGGGTTCCGCTCCACGGGCTTGATTTCTAGTAGAGCGATCAGTGGCACCTGCTTGGTCATCTTCATCCTTGCGGCGTCTACGCCTGGGAGGTTCATCAGCTGAAGTTGAGCTATCATCTTCAGAGTAGGGGACAGGGCTACCTCCAGCATTCTGATGCTGCTGTTGAGCAAGTTGGGCCATGAGGTCAGCATTAACTTGCATTCGCTCAGCGTGTTGCCTTTTGCTTTCCGTAAGCTCTTTTATCAGGTCATTCAATTCTGCTCGTGAAATAGCTTCCGCTTGTTTTTGGCTGGAGGGCCCCGTGCCTCGAATTGCTTGTTGATCGTTAGGTCCAAGTTGTTGAACACTAGCGGTTTTGCGGGCATCTACATTTTGGGAGGTCGATCTTGTTCGTGGTCTTCCCATGGTAGAGTCGTTGGTTGTAACTCTGAGTAGAATCAACAGATGCCTTATGAATAATTACGGATCTTCTTCGGGGGATTTATGCAATCCAGTAGCTACAAAGTAGATCCTCACAACCTGAGAATTCGGCTCTCAATGAAAGCACCAAAATGTTAGCGCCAAAATTGGTCACTAACACCCTTAGAGAGTTTATGTAGAGAGATTAATGAAGAAGATAAATTAAAATAGAGAAGATAATATAAATTAAAATGCGGGAGACGAGAACACAGAATTTATAGTGGTTCGGCGTTGTAGCCTACGTCCACTTTGAAGTTGATCCTTTATTTCTTCACTTTAAACTTGATTACAGATACAATCCGCTTTTAAGTATTCGAATACAATTGTGAAATAAAAGTAGAAGTCTTGGATGAGGTTTGGATGAGGCAGAGTCTCCCCTGTGTTCTCTGAAATCTGATCCCCCTTTTCTGTGCCCCTGCCCCTCTATTTATAGACGAATGTGGGTTGGACTTCCCTGGTGGGCCAGATGGCTAGACAGCTCGGTCCAGATAGGACGCGCCCTGCATGCCGAGTGGAACATGCCGAACGGTCGGCATGCCGATCCCTCCTTTCCAAGTCGATGGATCTCTCTGTTGAATGGAGGAAGCGGGCCGAACGATGCTGGGATGCCGAGTGGGGCGTGGATGCCGAGTGAGGAGCATGCCGAGTGAGAGGCTTGCCGTGTGAGGCGTGTATGCCGAGTGAAAGGATACGCCGAGTAGAGGGAATGCCGAACAAAGGACATGCCGAACAAAGGACATGCCGAGCAAAGGATATGCCGAGCGCAGGATGTGCCGAACAAAGGGTATGCCGAGTGAAGAGCAGGCCGAGTGGAGGGAGTGCCGAGTGAAATGCTGAAGGTCTCGTGCCGACTGCAAACCTGGATGGACGTACGTTCTTCAATGCCGAGTACAACCCTTGACTTCCGAACGTTCAAATGTGTCGAGTGCTCATTTGTGCCGAGTACAACCCTGCATGCCGAACGTTCTAGTTGCCTGGTCGATTCTCCAGGTAACAGTGTACATAGATAAATATTTTAAATAGAATGTCAAAATATGACCGTAAAACATTTTGTCAATAATCAATGTTTTGTCGATTTAAAGTTGTCGCAACGTTGTTGCGCCTTTATGTACACAATTTAATAAATACTTTAACATATAAAGATAGCTAACAATTAACTAAATAAGGTTACTTTTTATAATCACACTTAGAAAATTCTAGAAAGTAATTAGCAAAAGTAAACTAAAAAAGACAAAACACATGTCACATCAAATGTGACATAAAATAAAGAAAAGTGACATAAAATAAAATAATCATTCTTATTCTTTACCGAACTCTCATGTGTTTGAATTTTAAAAGTGATGTGATGTGGATGGTAAGTTTTGAATTAAATAAGTTTACTAAATTCTTAAGGAAGGTTATTTAAGTAAAAACACAAATCTATATTTTATTCTCAAATATTTTCTATAAATACGTACCCACTTTCTCACTTTCCTCCACACTTCTTCTTATCTAAATTTCAAGCTTCTTCTCACTCTTTTAATGGCTTCCAACCTTAATGAAATAATGCCAAAATTTATTCCAAAAGTATGCTAAAGAAAGTAATCATCAAATCATCTTAAACATTCACCAAAAAACATCCTCCTTCCTTCACAACCCATGACTCACTACTTCACCATCAAGCTGAGCCGAATCTCCCGTAAACTCATGGCCCAAAGCACCAAAGGCATCCACAAGTCAAGTCAAGTCACCTAGAATCCTTAAAAGAAGCATCCATGAGCACCCGATTGAAGATATGAAAATTATAATCACTTCAAAGTTAGTTCATTTGCAACTAAGGTGAGAACTCCTAATTTATATGTATATATTTGGTTGTGATGTTATGATATGTTCATTTGGATGTTTGGTTATGATATATATATTTCCATATGTTATTTATTGCATGAAAATATTGAAACAAGTCACGATATACACGACATTGATTCACACGGAAAATACTTTCCAAACTAAAATGAAATATGATATGAAATCATTTATACCTTTGAAAAGTATTTGAATATGCTTTAGAAATGATTCCTAAGTGTTTAAACTTGTTTCGACAAAGTTTGGAAATGAATCTAAAAACACGCCAAAAATTTGACGCGTCGCATAATGGTAGTTCGCGTTTTCGCGTCAAAAGTTCAAATGAACATACGAAGTGGAATATAGTTCGGAATTCTTCGAAGTAAGAATTTTCTGAATTCTTTTATTCGTATCTTTTATATAAAAAAGACAATCAAGATTTCATCTTATAAATTTTAAAACATGGCAAAATCAATTTTCAAGAAAAATCTAGTTTTTACACTAAATGACCAAAATTGGAAATTGATAAGTAAATGTTTTAAAAATATGAAATAAATTCTAAAAATATTAAAATGTTTTAAAAGTGATTTAATTTGAAAAGATGGGTTTCTAAATGATATAAAAGTTGTTTTGAAGAATATAGCTTTTAAAGCAATTTTTGTAACACTATTTGCAACACTTTTTATAACACTATTTGCAACACTTTTTGTATCGCTTTTTTATAAATTTCGAAATAAAGTTTGAAACTTAACAATTCTTTTCCAAATCCTTAGTAAATGTTTAACTAAATAATAAATCATTTCAAAAGAAATTTGAAATGTTTAACATTAGTTCAAAGATGGTTAAACAAGTAGTTAAGTGATTTAAAAGGGGAAAATGAGTATGCAGAAACGACTAGTACATTTGTCCCACTTGTGAGATTTAAAAGTGGAAACAAGGTGTGTAGCTAAGGTCAGGGATGGAGCAACTAGTGCCATGAACTTACATGGCCTTGGTTTTCTCTTTTAGGCGAGGGGTGGAACATGTCGAAAGGAAAGCCCGGATGCTCAACTTGGATTTTATAGAAATAATCTTCTTATACTCATTATTAAAATCCGATGAGGGAACTTGTCCTATTCATGGAATTTAAAAGATGATCTCACCGTTATTCTGCCCATAGCACTCGTCGAATATGGAAGTTGATTTTGGATAAAAATAGAATGATTTGTATTATCCTATTTCCTCAAAAGATATTTTTTTAAAAAAATTTGAGAAATATTCAAAAAAAGAGGTTTAAATGATTCCGTATTCACCAAAAGAATATTTTGAAAAATATATATATATCTCGAAGATATTTTGGTAAAGTAAATAAATGAATCGAAAAACAATCACCTAATTACATCATTTTTATTGATTCCTATCCGAAAAACACTTCGAATTAGTTCACATATTCGAAGGATGAAGATGTTTGAAGATGGAGATATTGAGATGAATAATAATGAGGGACTATTTGTTGATTAATTGAGGATAAACTCCCGATTCACTATATTGTAGCAGTGGTCTTTTTATTATGAAAAACCTCAAAACCATAGGGGCTTCTTGCCTAGTAATGGCCGAGGAAAGTACCTTCGGTTTCGTTCAGTCCCAGAACGAACTTGTATGGGTGAATGTTTGACCTTGCATTCCAAATCACAATGAGTGATCTCTACACAAGTATATCAGTTGATGGCGGAAAAGACACCTTCTCTTAGCTTAACACCCTTTTACGAGACATACAAGCTCAGGAAGTTATACGTTTGTAGAAATTAGTCATGTGAATGTGGAATGTCAATGTGGCATTCAAAGTGAAATAAGACGTGTTATGTGAAAAGGTAATCGCTGCCTCAAGCCTCATCAACCGGAAATTACCAAATCAGGGTTAGATGTGGCAAGGCTAAGTGGGTCATTTCCAAGTAGGGTATGATCATTCACTTCTAGATATATTTCTCCCCGCTATGACGTTCGGGATGTAAATTAATGTGGATGTATGCGAAGAGAGCTATCGATAAAGGTCGATAATGATCGGGGGATGATATTTTCGGTACTATCTAGTTACAGAGATAGATCGGTCTTGTGTTGGTAGGGGATCCTTTGTGATGGTCCTTGGGACATCCATCTAGAGGTGTACCATCAGAAGGTAGTCCCTTCACCTGGTCATTTGAATGGAAACTCATTCTCTAACGAGAACCTACAGTTTTGTTTGTATTGGCGTAATGAACAGCCTCGAAAAGCTATATGGGTAACCATTTCGGCTAGGATTAAAAAGTTTATTTGAAAATGTTTTCAAAAATGTTATCAAAATTAATATCCCTAAATTTTGCATAATAAAGAGTTTTGGTTATCATAAGGTAAAAACTTGTTTCGTGTTTATGTGCGGCGTGGCCTTGTGAGATACCTTTTTGTTTTCAAAACATCGTACTTTGAGTTCTCACACCAGTCCCATGACTGACTCGGAGTTTTTTTTCCTTTAAACTCTGGGTGCCCTATTTTATGGAAATTCGTGTAGTCAGGATACCTTAGGAGCATTTTGGATCATGTTGGGGAGCATTTTAGAGCATGTTGGGGAGCATTTTGGAGAAGTCTTTTGGAGTTATGAAGCTAAAGTACCTTATGTAGATATCTACCCATTTCAAGCTGTGTTATGTAGTATGTATTTCCCAGCCTATGTATGGATAGACAGGTATAACTATTCCATTTTATTTGTATTTTACTCCGATCATTTATGTATAATTCGATGTGAGATTCTATTATTGTATTATCTTTTATCTTTATTTTCTTTACACCCCTGATAGTCTGCCACCCGGGCACTTGATTTACGGCACGTGAATACTGTGGATGTATTAGTGTCCATTTCTAAGGATCGAGGAGATGGGTCGTCACGAGTGGTGTCAAAGCTAAAGGTTAAGCGAGAACCTTTGCTTTTTTGGGGTATGACTCATTAGAGATAGGGTTAGCAATGCCATTGAATAAGTTTAGTCTGAGAGGGTGCATAATTGAAACTTTTAAATTAAATGAGTATATTCATACCATATAGCATTCCCTAAGATATCTCGTCTATATATCCTAAAGATCTTTTTCTTACTATATACAGATAGTAGAAAATGAGTGGAAGAAGAGTACGAGGTAGGGGAGGAAGTAATACCACAAATGGTCAAACTCCTGCAGCTACAATAGTCGAGGAAGTAGTTATTCCGGTACAGCCTCAAATTAACTTTGCAACTTTACGTAAGAACTATACCAGCCTTGGTGGTAAACCTTTTAAAGGAACATAAACCATCATTGAAGTACAAGCTTGGATCTGCGCGTGTGAAAGAATTTTCAAAGGACCGAATATTGGAGATAAGCAGAAGGGATTCTTAGCTTCTTGGCAACTTCAAGATGGAGCTCTAGTTTGGTGGGAATCTATTACTCAGAATGAGTCAGAAGATGATTTCTCCTGGGAATGATTCAAAGAAGTTATGGAGGAATAGTATATGCCGGAAGCAGGGAAATCCCGTCTTTACCAAATTTCATGGATTTTAAACAAGAGAAGGAGATGTCATTTGAGGAGTATGCTAACAAGTTTTAAGAATTATCTCGTTTTGGGCCTGGATTGATAGATACGCCCCTAAAAAGAATGAAAAGTTTATTTCTGGAATGAAGAAGCAATACCATGTCAAGATGACTAGGCATGTGAAAGAACCATTTGTAGACTTAATAGACATGGGATATAAATATGAAGCTTTGGATAAGATAGATCCACCTGTAGTATAAGAAAGCAACAACAATAACTGGAAGAAGAGGAAGTTCAATGGCAAGAAGCAGTGGCAGGGAAAACCCAAGGAGGATCTTAGGATAACCGCTTTAAAGATGTCACTTGCTACAATTGCCAATAAAAGGGCCATCTATCAACTCATTATTGAAAACCCAGAACTCAAGGAACTCAAGGATTAGCACCAAGAAGCTGCTACAATTGTCATAAACCAGGGCACTTGATTAAGGATTGTCCCCTAAGAAAGGAGAACAAGCCAAAGTTTATGCTATCAAGGATGAGCCTTCAACCTCCAAAGATATAAAGGGAAAAGGAGTATTGGAAGGTAATATTTTTATCAAAGATGTTTTAGTTACAGTATTATTTGATACAGAAGCTTCTCATAGTTTTATTTCTAAAACAACTGTAGAAGAATTAAAACTTGAAGCTAAAATTATTGACGACCCCATCTGCGTAACAAAACCTATAGAAGGTTCCACTAATCTTTGTATGCACTGTGAAAAATTCCCAATTTCCTATCCTCCCCATTACTATCCTTTTGATCTTTTCGTCTTAGATTTTATTGGATTCGAAATTTTACTCGGCATGGTTGGTTGGCTAAGTACAAAGCTGTGCTCGATTATGAAAATAGAATGATATCTTTATGGAGTGCCTTTGGAAAAATCATAGAAATATCTTGTGAAGGTCCTAGTCCAAGAAGGGATAGTTTTCTTTATGCTTTAGCTACATCCCAGACAGGATTAGAAACAATACCCGTTGTTAAGGAATTTGCAGACGTCGTTGAGGAAGTAAAAAGTTTCCCCCCACATTAAGAAATTGAATGTCGTATTGATTTAGCTCCTGGCGTGATGCCAATTAAACAATAAGATAGTAGAACGGCTTCGAAAGAAAGGGATGAGTTGAATATCCAAACCTAAGAGCTATTAAAGAAAGGTCTGGTAAGACCCAACCGTTCAAATTGGGGATCATCGGTAGTTTTTGTTGCTAAGTCAGATGTATCTTTGAGATTGTGTGTAGACTATCGAGATCTAAATAAGCAAATCAATAAGAACAAGTATCCTCTAACCCGAATAGACGACTTGTTTGACCAGTTACATGGAGCTCGAGTTTTTTCTAAAATGGACCTAGCTACAAGATTCCATCAGTTAAGAATCGCAGAAGATTGCATCCATCTAACTGCATTCAAAGCTCTGAATACTTTCTATGAGTGGTTGGTTATGCCTTTTGGGCTGACTAATGCACCCACTTATTTTTTTGACCTTATGAATATGAAATGTGCTAAAAAAATTCGTGTTAGTCTTTATCGATGATATCTTCATCTACTCAAAGATTGAAGAAGAACACGTAAGGCATCTAGAAGCTATGTTGGAAATATTAAGAAATAATATGCTTAAAGCCAAATTCTCAAAGTGCCATTTTTGGAAGAAGGAGGTAAGATTCCTTGGACATATAATATCAAGCGATGGAATTTTAGTAGATCCAGGGAAAGTTGCAGCTATTCAAGATTGGAAGTAGTCACAAACTCCTAAAGAGATTCATAGCTTCTTAGGTTTGGCAGGATATTATAGAAGATTCGTTCAAGACTTATCTAAGATTGCCTATCACCAAACAAAGTTGACAATGAAGGATGCTACATTTATCTGGACGCCTAAGTATGAAGACGCATTCCAAGAACTAAAGAAGAGATTGACAACTGCTCCATTTTTAGCAATTATAAATGGTAATACTGGATTGACCGTTTAGACAGATGCTTGTGGACAAGGAGTTGGTGCAGTTTTAATGCAAGATGGGAAGGTGATTGCTTATGCAAGTAGACAGCTGAAGATGCATGAGAAGAATTATGCAACACACGACTTAAAATTATTAGCCGTTGTGTTCGCTCTAAAGATATGGAGACATTATTTGCCGCGTAAGAATCTTTCATAGTTTATTTCGATAAAACTCCGATTTGACCGTAGTAAATGATATTCCATCTTTTAGGTGAAAAATTCGAACTCTTCATGGACCACAAATCTTTGAAGTATCTTTTCATCCAGAAGAATCTGAACATGAGACAACAACGCTGGCTTGAATTTCTTGCGTCATATGATCTAGATATTCTATATACACCCGAGAAAGCCAACGTAATAGCTGATGCATTGGGTAGGAAGTTAGCTACTATTTCTTATTTGATAGTCACTCCAACTCTCCTACAAAAGATCGCCAGCAAACAAAAGGAGGATCTATTTCTCAAGGAGATAGTTAGGAATATACATCAAGATTATAGTTCAAGCTTTAAAATATATCACCTTGGAGTATTACAGTTAAATGGAAGAATTTGGTTCCAGATGTTGAAAATCTTAGTCAAGAAGTATTAGCTGAATGCCACATAGCCGAACTTAGCATTCATCTGGGAATTCATAAGATGTACAAGGACATGAAGTGTACATTTTGGTGGAAATTTATGAAGAGGGACATATCTATCTATGTTAGCTGGTGTGAAAACTGCCAAAGAATCAAAAGTGACCAACAACAGACGGTAAGATTACTTCAACCTTTGGAGATTCCAGTTTGGAAGTGGGATCTAATATCCATGGATTTCATTAATGGCCCCGAATAAGGAAATGAAATGAAGGCATTTGGGTTATCATAGACCGATTAACCAAAAGTGCACACTTTATTCCAGTTAAGCCCACAAGAACTACAGCAAGCCTTGTGGATATATATATATGATGGAGATTGTCCAATTGCATGGAGTTCCAAGCATTATAGTAAGCGATCATGATCCAATCATCACTAGTCAGTTTTGGAAAGCACAACAGACAGCTTTGGGTACGAAGTGGAGTATAAGCACTGCGTATCACCCCCAAACTGATGGACAGACAGAAAGAATCAACCGTTTTTAGAAGATCTTTTAAGAGCATGTATTCTAGATTTTGGAGGCTCGTGGGAGAATCATTTACATTTAGTAGAGTTCTCCTATAATAAGAGATATCAAGCTAGTATTGGCATGACACCGTATGAACCTTTGTATGGTCATCCATTTAAATCGCCAGCATGTTGGATAAAAACCGGAGATCAGTTAGTTCTTGGCCCAGATATGATATGAGAAGCTTCAGAGAAAGTTGATATGATTAGAAAGAAGCTAAAGGAATCCCAAAGTAGACAGAAGAGTTACGCAGACCGAAGGCGTAGAAATCTAGAATTCTCAGTTGGAGGTTCAATCTTTTTGAAAGTCTATCCAATGAGAGGAGTAGTAAGATTTGGAAGAGTTGGAAAGTTACACCTCGATATATTAGACGTTTTCCCGTTCTCAAAAGAATTGGCCCACTAGCTTATCGAGTACAATTGCTTGAAAGATTGTCTGATATACACAATGTTTTTCATGTATCACATTTACGGAAGCATGTGTATGACCCAAAACAAATCATAGAAACGGCTGCACAAGATGACTTGGAGATAGAACCAAACTTAGCAGTTATTAGAAATCCCATTCAAATCGTGGATCAAGATGAGAAATGATTAAGAATGAAGGTTGTAAGGTTGGTAAAAGTAAAAGTTCAATGGAGCGGGGATGCTGATGATTGCACATGGGAAACAGAAGATAATATTAGAAAAGCATATCCCGAGTTTAGGATCAATGTATAGACTTTATCTATCTTTTGAGTTACTTACCGCATGTGGTGTAGTCGCTTATTGTATATATTCCATCTTATTGAATGTATATTTTCTTTTGAGCTATTTTCTTCTTATCAAATATCAAGGACAAAATTCTTTTTAGTAGAGGAGAATGTAACGACCCAAAATTTAACCACTTCAAAATATAATATTTAAAGTGATTTTCAATATAAAATATAAATGGTTTTATGATTCAAATAATATTAGATAGGATTTGGAAATAGAAATATATATAAAAATAGTAACATTTGCTTATATCGACAAAAGTGACAAAATCCTAATTTCAGAAAAGTAAGTTTAAATGGTTTAATAAATTATTTTAATTTATTAATGATTTTTTATATTTTTAAATAACATTATATAAATTTATTTTTAAATTTATTTTACACAGATAAATAGTTTAATAAAACATCAAAATATGACCGTAAAATATTTTGTCAAAAATCAACGTTTTGTCGATTTAAAGTTGTGGCAACGTTATCGCACTTTTATGTGCACAATTTAATAAATATGTTAACATATAAAGATAGTTAACAATTAACTAAATAAGGTTACTTTTAATAATCATACTTATAAAATTGTAGGAAGTAATTAACAAAAATAAACTAAAAAAGACAATACATTCACATCAAATGTGACATAAAGTAAAGAAAAGTGACATAAATTAAACTAATCATTCTTATTCTTTGCTTAACTATCAAGTAATTGAATTTTAAAAGTGTGATGTGATGTGGATGGTAAGTTTTGAATTAAGTAAGTTAACTTAATTCTTAAGGAAGGTTATTTAAGTAAAAACACAAATCTATATTTTGTTCTCAAATATTTTCTATAAATACATACCTACTTTCTCACTTCCTTTCACATTTCTTCTTCTTGAAATTTCAAGCTTCTTCTCACTATTTTAATGGCTTCCAACCATAATGAAATAATACCAAAATTTATTCCAAAAGTATGCTAAAGAAAGTAATCATCAAATCACCTTAATCATTCACCAAAACTCCTCCTCCTACCTTCACAACCCACGACCCACTCCTTCACCATCAAACCGAGCCCAATCTCCCCTTAAACTCATGGCCCAAAGCACCAAAGGCCTCCACAAGTCATGTCAAGCCACCTAGAAGCCTTAAAAGAAGCATCCATGAGCACCCGATTGAAGTTAGGAAAGTTATAATCACTTTAAAGTTAGTTCATTTGCAACTAAGGTAAGAACTCCTAATTTGTATGTATATATTTGGTTGTGATGTTTTGATATGTTAATTTGGATGTTTGATTATGATATAGATTTTCATATGTTGTTTATTGCATGAAAATATTGAAACAAGTCATGATATACACGACATTGATTCACACGGAAAACACTTTCCACACTAAAATGAAATGTGATATGGAATCATTTGTACATTTGAAAAATGTTTGAATATGCTTTAGAAATGATTCCTAAGTGTTCAAATTGTTTCGACAAAGTTTGGATATGAATCTCAAAATACGCCAAAAATTTGACGCGTCGTGTAACGGTAGTTCGCGTTTTCACGTCAAAGTTCAAATGAATATACGAAGTGGAATATAGTTCGAAATTCTTCGAAGTAAGAATTTTCTGAATCCTTATATTCATGTCTTTTATATAAAAAATAAAATCAGGATTTCATCTTGTATATTTAGGGGAAATTAATTTAGAGGACAAAGATTTGTATATTTTTTGCCTCAAGGAGACGACCTCAATATTTTTGCCACAAGGACAAACATTCTTCTAAAAATCATTCATAAGGACAAACATTTTTCAAAATTATTCATAAGGACAACAAAACTGCTACCGAGCTAAAAACTGATACCTAAAAACTGCTACCAATAACTACAAACTGATACCTAAAAAATGCTATCAATAACTAAAAACCGATAACTACAGAAAGTTGTCCTTCAGGATAAAATATCGAAGGTCTATCCTTCAGGCTAAAATGTTGTGAAATTTTGTCCTTGACAATAATTTTCTGTTTTGAAATATGTAAAAATCAATTTTCAAGAAAAATCTAGTTTTTACACTAAATGACCAAATTGGAAATTGGTAAAATAAATATTCTAAAAATATGAAATATATTCTAAAAATCCTTCAAAATGTTTTAAAAGCGATTTAAGTTGAAAAGATGGTTTTCTAAATGATATAAAAGTTGTTTTGAAGAATATAGCTTTTAAAGCAATTTTTGTAACACTATTTGCAACACTTTTTATAACGCTTTTCAATAACTTTTGAAATAAAGTTTGAAACTTAACAATTCTTTCCCAAATTCTTAGTAAATGTTTTTAAGTAAATAATAAAGCGTTTCAAAAGAAATTTTAAATGTTCAACACTATTTCAAAGGTGGTTAAACAAGTAGTTAAGTGATTTGAAAAGGAAAAACGAGTATGCAGAAACGACTAGTACATTTGTCCCGCCTGTGAGATCTAAAAGTAGAAAAAGGTATGTAACTACGGTCAGAGATGGAGCAAACAGTGCCCTGAACTTACCTGGCCACAGTTTTCTTTTTTAGGCGAGTGGTGGAACATATCGAAAGGAAAGCCCGAATGCTCAACTTGGATTTTATAGAAATAATCTTCTTATACTCATTATTAAAATCCGAAGAAGGAACTTGTCCTATTCGTGGAATTTAAAAGGTGATCTCACCATTATTCCGCTTATAGCACTCGTTGAATACGGAAGCTGATTTTGGATAAAAGTAGAATGATTTCTTTAATCCTATTTTCTCAAAAGATATTCTTTAAAAATGGTTTGAGAAATATTCAAAAAAAGAGGTTAAATGATTCCGTATTCACTAAAAGAATATTTTGAAAATACATATCTCTCGAAGATATTTCGGTAAAGGAAATAAATGAATCGAAAAAAATCACCTAATTACATCATTTTTATCAATGATTGGATTTTAAAGGAACCAGGATCGGATTTGGTTGATTCCTATCTGAAAACCACTTCGAACCAGTTCACGTGTTCGAAGGATGAAGGTGTTTAAAGACGGAGATATTGAGACGAATAATAACGAGGCACTACTTGTTGTTAATTGGGGATAAACTTCGATTCACTATATTGTAGCAGTGGTCTCTTTATTATGAAAAACCTCAAAACCATTAGGGCTTCTCGCCTAGTAATGGCTAAGGAAAGTATCTTCGGTTTCGTTCAGTCCCAGAACGAACTTGTATGGATGAATGTATGACCTTGCATTCCAAATCACAATGAGTGATCTCTATAAAAGTATATCAGTCGGTGGAGGAGAAAACACCTTCTCTTAGCTTAACACCCTTTTCCGAGACATAGGAGCTCGGGAAGTTATAAGTTTGTAGAAATCAGTCGTGTGAATATGGAATGGCAATGTGGCATTCAAAGTGAAATAAGATGTGTTATGTGAAAAGGTAATCATTGCCTCAAGCCTCATCAACCGAAAATGACCAAAACAGGGTTAGATGCGGCAAGACTAAGTGGGTCATTTCCAAGTAGGGTATGGTCATTCCCTTCTAGATATATTTTTTCCCGCTACGACGTTCGGGATGTAAATTAATGTAGATGTATGCGAAGAGAGCTATCGGATAAAAGTTGGTAATGATCGAGGGATGGTATATTTGGTACTATCTAGTTTAGAGATATGCCGGTCTTGTGTTGGTTGAGGATCCTTTGTGATGGTTCTCGAGACATCCATCTAGAGGTGTACCCATCGAAAGGTTGTCCCTTCACCTGGTCATTTGTATGGAAACCCATTCTCTAATAAGAACCTATGGTTTTGTTTGTATTGGCATAATGAATAGCCTCGAAATGCTATATGGGTAACCATTTCGGCTAAGATTAATAAGTTTATTAGAAAATGTTTTCAAAGAATGCCATTAAAAATAATATCCCTAAATTTTACGTAATAAAGAGTTTCGGTTATCATAAGGTAAAAACCCGTTCCGTGTTTATGTGCGACGTGGTTTATGAGATACCTTTTTGTTTTCAAAACATCGTACTTTGAGTTCTCACACCAGTCCCATGACTAACCCGGAGTTTGTTTTTTTTCCTTCAAACTCTGGGTGCCCCATTTTTCAGCCAGCCGTGTAGTCAGGATACCTTATGAGCATTTTGGAGCATGTTGGGGAGCGTTTTGGAGAAGTCTTTTGGAGCTATGAAGCTGAAGTACCTTATGTAGATACCCATTTCCGCTGTGTTATGTAGTATGTATTTCCCAACATATGTACGGATAGACAATTATAACTATTCCGTTGGATTTGTATTCGACTCTTATCATTTATGTATAATTAAGACGTTGAGTGCGATGTGAGATTCTATTATTGTGTTATCTTCTATCTTTATTTTCTTTTACACCCCTGATAATTTGCCTCCCCAACACTTGATTTATGGCACATGAATACCATGGACGTATTATTGTCGATTTCTAAGGGTCGAGGAGACGGGTCATCACATACTTCACTTTGATTATGTTAAATCATGGTATGATATCCATCGAACAACTTTAGTTGGGCCTAAGTTGAAGTAGCAGAAGTGAAATACTAATCAATAGAGAATTCGTTTCCTCGGTTATACGAGGTTAATATCATGGTCAACTACAATCACTTCAAAGTCAAATTCTTTGGCTAAAGAAATCACTACAAGAAATCTGATCTTTACTTAACAATATTTTACCTACCAATATATATGGGTAAATAAAGATAACCGTTATTCACCAATATTTAATGGTAAGATTTATTGGTAGGTAAATATTGCCAACATTATAACATTTTCGACTAATGATTATCTACTTATAAATATAAGTAAGTAAAAAGTGTTTATACTGGTGGGAAACTTTATTACAATTGGTTCCTCCATCTTTTTAACCTTTCAATAAAAATATCGCTGAGTTGTGTGATGATGTGTCAAAAATACCCTATCCTAGAAATTTCGTTTTTGGAATGAAGATTTCGTATGCACACCTTGGCAATATTCCTTGTAAAATCACTTATTTAATAATTATTAATAATTATTTTGAAATATGAAATAATTAGCAATTAATAATTAATAAAAAGTAATTAAATTTTAAATAATTAATATTAAATAATTATTTATTAATAACTAATCATTTATTAATAACTTTTCATATATTGTCATTGTTTTCAAACAATTGACTATTTAAATATATGTCTTACAATTTTTCTAGAAAGTTTCACAATTTCATACCAATATATCATCGTCTAAAATGGCTAAAACATATTCTCCCCAGTTTATTAGAGAGACACAATCCATACCATCTCCTCTAGCTACAAATCTAACTGTTTATTTTAAATCAAATCTAACGGTGTAAATCTCAATCCGCATATTTCCTTTTGAGTGGCCACACTATTCCAAAATTTTATCCTTAACCAGTGAATAAATTTACCATAAACATTTTATGTTTTGGGGGGCAAACCTATTTGTTTGCAATTTGAGGCGGTAAACACTTTACCTTTTTTCTCCTTCCATCCCTCTCTTGTCCCTAAAATAATCAAACCCTGAAAATAATTATATCCATATCGTCCCTAACTTTTGTTCTACACTTGCCTCCCAAATTCCACCCTTGCCTCCCAAATTCCACCCTTACCTCCTAAATCTGAATCTTTCATCTCAAAACCTACAAAGGAGTAGCATCATCATTATATAACTTCACTTACAGCAGCCCAATTTCAACAGCCTCGTCTAACTTTACCATAACCCGCTTCAATCTCAAAAAGCGAACAATTGAGTTCCCGGTTCAAGCGATGGACGAATATGAACTGAACTTGAGCTTTCAGGTTAACGGGTTCGACATGCCTGACCAGTTTATTATCAAATGATCAAGTCCTCCTAAAACTAATTACAGTGTTATGAAGAGGGATTTCGATGGAGAATTGGTCGTTGTTATTGCCAAAACGGTAATGTGCTGATATATACTTCTATTGATATATAATATTATGTCGTGATTTGAAATTCTCGGTATGCAAAATAAGTTTTTTCAACTATTATTTTTACTTTAATATAACATTTGAAAGCATATAACAACTTGTTAACATGATCATTATTTCAAAGATATTCTAGCCACGGTAAATTTGCCGACTTGCCATGATTATATGAATTTTTTGAGTTAGGTAGTGTTTGTTTTGCAAAAGGCTGATAAAATTTTGAGTTGAACAGAATCAGAATTCAGAAGAGTTGAAAGTAGTTTGATGAAAAAAGCATTCAGAAGTAATTGATTCGTTCACCATATTTTCAGTAAGCAAAAATATATTGCTTATTCCGAGTAATGAATCTGATTTACCTCGCAATATCCTTTCAGTGCATAAACAACAATTTTTAACATTATTCCTTGTTCATTCTAATATCACAGTAAAAATTGTTTATTATTAATAATTTTCAAAAACATAGTATTGTATGAAATTTGCGTTGAATTTTGTTTTTTCAAGGATACAATAAATTTTAATACTGAATTGATGCAAGCTTTAACTCATATATATATATATATATATATATATATATTACTCTCAATCATGATGTTAAAATCTCATCATTTGTATAACACCTCAAATAGTGCTTAATCTAGAATTGTTAACTAACAAATGTTGAATATTTTCTCTGTTTATTGAGGTTCTTAGTTTATAATAAACACTCTAAGAAAACATAATCTTGTATTTGTTAACAACCATCTTTAACAAGTGATTGACGATAAGTGATAGGATTTCTTATTTCAGACAGAAAGCCGAGTTTTGAATAATTACTAACTTAATGAACAACATTCGAATTGGAAAAAGCTTTAACCAAATTGGTTAAACTCCAACTAAGATAGTTTGTGGAATAAAGCATCACATAATGAATACCCTCAATCCCTTTTTGCTTCTTCTGAATATTGGTTCTTAGTGTATGTCAAAATCTCCAATAATAATTCAAGCTAGAAGCCTTAGCAGTTGCGATCAGTGGTCATTGACATCTTTGAAATGCGTAGTTTTTACTTTTAATTTTATCTCACAATAGATGATATCTTAGAACGACATGGATGTATGCTAAAAACTGAATGGCCATCATTTTCTTGAAAAAAGCATTTTTAAAACTTATGCTAGGTACGAAAATGAATTACAAAATGGAACGGAGGGGGGATAATCTATCACCATACACAATTTGGTCCTAGTTTTGTTATGTGATCCTACTTTTGGCCTAAAACATATTCAAACCTACATGAGTATGAATTTTAATTAAGTGGGACTCGAGAAGATCATTCGATTTGCAACCCTAGTAGGTAATTGTAATAAGCTTTTCCTTGGAGTTTTACTGAAGTTTTTTGTAACAAGAAAAATAATCCTGTTTCAAAATGTACGATATAAAAAAAAATTCGTAAAATCCAAGGCAAGATGTTTGATTTCTCTTAGTGAGTTATATTTAAAAACAAAACAAATGTTAATGTGATTACTAAAATGCAGGCTCTAAAAGGAGGCGTGAGAGGGAAAGTTGTCCTGGCCACTAAGTTTGGCATCAAATTTGGCAAGAATGTAAAAGGGGTTCATGGAGACCCCGAGTATGTGAGGAAGAGTTGTGAAGAGATATTGAAGCGGCTTGATACTGATTGCATTGATCATTACTATCAGCATCGAGTTGATACTTGTGTCCCCATAGAAGTTACAGTATGTGTTTAGACCCTCATTTCCATATTTTAGTTAGTTTCAGTTTGTGCTTTGCCTGGGTATATTATATTCACCTTAAATAGTTTGTTTTAGTCAATTTCAAAAGATGTTTCGGGATATTATCTCATTGGAAGTTGAATATTGTCATACCTTAAGAGCATAAATCAAAGTTGAACATCATATTCAAGTAGAATAAAGTGATAGTGGGATCCAATGAAAGAAAATATTGGATTTTAGTAAAGCCAATAGTTATGCTTGTAACCTAGAGAGTTTAGTTGGGGTTCACCTTATAAGCGTATAATTATTATGTTGGGACAATTAAAAATATTTATAAAAATGGCTTAGCGCTATATATGTAACAACCCGTCTTTCACTCCACAGAAAGACGAATTATTAATTAGAAAGAAAGGGATAGAAAAAAGAAAGAAACAACATCAGAATCTCAACAGCGGAACGAATAAATTATATTAATCGCATAAATATTACATAGTATCATATACATCAGAGTTACACAACTTTATATCACAAATTAGACTGTTATAAACATCTGTCTGTTTACAACCCAATATACAACACAATACAAAAGACTCAGAGAACACACAGTGGAACACTATATATATCTACAAACGCTGAAGCCTTCTGCTCCATTGCTCCTCCAGAACACGTCAAAGCTAACCTGAATCCCTTGGCTACTCGTAAAAATTTGAGCACCCAAGAGTTCAAGAAAACAGAAATAAACTCCGGCTCAAACATGGGTCTGGTGTGAGTAAACGGGTTAGTTGCTTAACTTTAAAAATCTTTGAAAACAAAGGTATCATGTAAGACTCCCCACGCATAAACATGGGTAAGTTTTTACCTTACGCTAACCAAAACTTTGATAGGAAATTCTGTGATATTATAATAGGGTCTATGGTTTCCAAATAAATAAGAAATAGCTGAAATTGTTACATGATTAAATTCCATCATACTAGCCACAAAGTGGGTAATATAATCAAAACCGTAAGGACACGTAGGAAGAATGAGTTTCCATCAATGGCAGGGCTACTGGGGTAACGCCCGTTATAGTATGTGGCCTAGATCACCGTACCGAGGATCCACCCTAAATCCCCTGCAACACAAGGTCGGAACCATCCCTTACTGGACAGTCCCAAACAAGACAACCCCGCAGTTGTTTCAAACCAACTGCCCACACAGCCGAATAAAAAGGGACTTTAGACAGGGGCGCATCTCATCCTACTTGGGTGCTACCCACTTAGCCTTGCTGCACCTCCCCTGTTTTAGCCATCCCCGGTTGATGAGGCTTGACGCTACGATTACCTAAATAGAATACATCTATCTTAGAATGCTCATCGTCCACCTGACGACGTTCTGAAAGCATTCAATCCATACAAGTTCGTTCCGGGTTCAAACGAATCCGAAGGCATTATCTCGTTACGCTCATTTTGGAATCCCCCTCAGAGTTAACGACGATAACCCTTGCACTCTGAATCTTCATCTTCACTTGAGATTCACGACCTATCATTAATTTGGATCGATGTGGTTTTCGGATATCCAAATCTGGAAACCCGATCCCAGTCTCATCGAAATCCAAACGTATGTTAAAGGCTAAGTTATTTAAGATTTAAAAAAATCAATTCAATTTAATACTCGAATTCACACAGCATTAACATAGATAAATATCACACATTTATCATAGATATATCCAATATTACATCACAGAATGTCACAAAATATCATCCAATAGATATCAACCAATCCAGACATTCTACTCAACAACCATCCATAAGCAACCATTATTAATCCTATTACAATTAATTTAAATTAAATTAATTACTTAAGAACTAATCAACCATTAATTAATTACAATCCATTTAATTAATTAATCATCCATCTATCTTAATTAACCACCCTTGATTAATTATTCTCTAATTACTTTAAGTAATTAGACTTAATTAATTTACACAAATTGATTATTCACAAACAATTACAGCAATTAACCTTTAATTACTTTATTAATTAATTAACTGTAATTAATTACATTAATCCTTAATTAATTACATTAATTAATTATACTTTAATTAATTACTTTCATTAACCAATCTAAATAATTATAAACAGTAATTAACTATTCTTAATTACTTCTTAATTAACTTGTAATTAATTTTATTTATCCTTTGATTAATTACACCAAGTAATTAATCCTTAATTACTTTTACCAAGTAATCATCCTTTAAAATTACTTCCCATTAAGTAATTTCCATTATATCAATTACATTCAGTAATTTATTTATCAATTACTTACACTAAGTAATTACACTTATCAAATCTCATTAAGTAACTGTACTTAATCAATTACCAAGTGACTATCTTTAATTAATTAACTTAAATTAATCACATTCATCTCATAAATCACAATCGAGTAATTCATCCCTTAATTACCCTTTAAACAAATTAATTAATCCTTCATTACAGACTAATTATCCTTCAACTATTAATTAATAAGCCTTAATAATTAATCAATATCCTTTAATACAAAGTAATCAATCCTTAATTACTTTTAAAATTAATTAATTAACCTTAATTAACTAATTAATTATCGCTTAATTATTAATTAATAAAACTTAATTATTGATCAACAACCTTAATTACAAATTAATTGATCCATAATTACCAAATTAATCAATCCTTAATGACAATTAATTAACCCTTAATAATAGTTAATTAATCCCTAATTAATTTAATTATAGATTAATAATCTCTTAATTGTTAATTAAGAAAACCTAATTATTACTTAATAAAATTTTATTAAGTACTTCTTAATTACCAGTTTAACAATTAATTTCTAATTACAAATTAATTAATCTTTAATTATTAATTAATCCATCATAATTATTTGTTAATTTAGTTAATTATACTTAATTAATTACTTAATTAATCCTTATCTATAATTGATTTATCCATAATTAATTAAATTAAATAATTAAACTAAATTAATTTCAACTCATTAAGATCCTAATTAACCTTAAGGTAAAACATTATCTTTACTAATGATTTAAAAACATTTTATCTTAGTAATTAACTTTACCTAATTAATCTATTAATTAAGTTTTAAAATAAAATAATCCTTAATTACGTACCTCTAATTATTAATTAACTATTCTTAATTATAATTTAATAAATCGCTTAATCCTTTACTGTTAATTAATAAATTACTAACTATTAACTAATTCAATTAATTAATCACTCTTTAATTATCTCATTAATTATCACTTAATTAAGTTTTAAGATAAAAACATTTCCTTATTAATTTCCATTTTACATATCAAATTAAGTTTGAAAATAACTTAAGGTTAACTTAATACATTTAAGTTAAACATATCATACAAATTAATTTATACAAACCATTCATTACAAAGAAATGAATTTTCAAGAAAATGATTTAAATTGATTATTTAAAGTTTTAAAAACTTACTTTTATTTAAATTTAAAAACTAGTTTGAACATTAGCTTTGGGTTTAACCTATATGTACTTGAATCAAACCAAATACATCTACATCTTTTCTTCTTATTTAAAACTGTTTGATTTAAATTTGAAAACTGCTTAAAAACTTAGCAGTTTGGTTTAAAATTTAAAAACTGTTAAAAATTTACAGTTTAATCAAGTTCTTGCATACGACCCAAGTAAAAACTCGAGTCAAAATCCTATTACCCCAAAACCAACGAGAAAACAAACGAACCAAACCCAGATATATCTGACACAACCATGCCACTGTGCACCCTACACCATCCACGGTGAGATTCCGACATCAACGACCATCGTTGACAAATCCCATTCGACCTCCTCCCACCATCTAACCATCCAGAGATCCAAAACCGACCCAGAAACAAAATCAAGCTACCTTGATCGAACTAGCATAAATAACATCACTAGAAACCAACTCGAATCCCACGTCTCTGATCATTGGAGTCGCGGCAACTCCATCCCTAGCTTCGTCTGACATCCCCGCCGCCATCCCCAGAGTTACGTGCCACTCGATCCATCAAAGATGAAGAAATGATCTCCAAATAGACCTTAAACCAAACTAGGTTTTAGAACAAAATCGAACAACCCTCAACGCCATGGTGGATTAACCACCTTTTAGATAATTTTACCCACACACCAGATCATACATCTAGCTCCAGGAAGAACTTTGACCACCCGATGAACTCCAGTCACCAGAAAATCCCAAAACTCCAAACTCTGGTCATCTAAGAACTGCACCCTCATTTCAATTCTAAAAAATTTATTTTATTTTTTAAAAATATGAATTTCCATAGATGATTCAAGACATAAACTTGAATCGGTAAAATTCAATATTTGAATTTACATGTTTTAAAGGATTCCTACTGTTATTTCCCAAATACAAGTATTTTTCATCACTTACATACTTGTTTATATTTTTAGTACCTAGATTATACTAAAACTAATCTATTTTGTTTTTGATCCAAGTGCTATCAGTGAATAAATAAAAAGATATGGATTTTGATAAATTGGTTAACACTAAAACCTGGAAACAGAGATATATCAACATGCACAATTCAATTCTCACATACATACAGAGTACATACATATATATAAACATGCAAAGATAATTCATTTAGAAATCATATGAAAGCAAATTTAAATCCACTTTAGTTTTTGAAAAAGAATGTTTACTCACCTATTTAAAGATGAATAGAGATTTTGAAAAACAGGAAGCTTTGAACTTGACTTCCTTGATTCCTTTAAAAATTAAAAAGCTTTGCAACTGAAATGCTTTGAAAACTTTTCTTTTACTTCAAATTTACTTTCTTGAATTCTTGAAAATGGTTACAGGCTTGATTGTTGACATGACATTGGTGTTTTGATGGATGTATACAGGCTTAGTGTAAAAATGGATACAGGCTTGATGGTTACAGGGGAAAAAGCATTGCAGATTTGGTTTGAATTTGGTTTTCAGGTCCGAGACAAATGATTCTGGGTTGCATTGCAGATTTTTCTTGAGGAGTGTTTGCAGGCTGAAGATAAAAGGATTAACAAGTTTTGATCTTGCATTTGAGAAGGGTTACAGGTTTTAAGAATAACTGCAGATAGCTTTGAGAGATTTCTAGTTTTGTTTTCATTTTTGGTTTGAGAGATGATCAGGTTTGATAAATTTTTTGGTTTTGGTTTGTATTGAAAATGTGAAAATGAACAAAGAAAATGGAGGAGAGGGAGGATATAGATTTATTTAGATTTGTTTTTGAATGAAAGAAAAACAAAATTGAAATATGACACTTGTCCTTATAATCTTTGATTACCTTACACATGTATGTAAGATGCATATAATATTAACACTTGTAATTATTTATTTTCATTTTAGTTTTAACTGATTTAAAAGCCTTTATAATGAGTTTTCCCAATTTATAAATATATTTTAAGTGCCTTTTCTAATTTATAAAAATAAAACCTTTTAAAAGAAATAAAATAAAAACCAATTATGATTTAAATAAAATCATATATATTAAATTCATTTTTAAAAATGTTAATATAAATCTTTTGTATTTATTTACTATTAAATAAACACTTTCCAAATTTATATAAATAACATCTTTAAGGAAAATAATATAAAATAAAAAGCTTATTTAAATAAAAACTTTATCCATACATTTCATACCAAAATATATTAAAATAATTATCTCTAAAGATTCAAATTTAAATTCAAATTCAAATTCAAATTTTACTTTTAAAATCCAATTTAAAATTCAACTCAAACATTTATATTTTTAAATAAACATATTATTAAGATTATAATTGATTATTCTATCTAAAAACAACTTAAATACATACATATATATATGTATAAACAACACTTATTAAATTTGAAAATAATAAGTCTATTAAAATCAAATTTATAAAATAACACAAATTAAAATTAAATAATTATTTTTATTAAAAACAATCTGTAACCATAATTAAAACACCACATTATTATTATTTGGTTATTTTTATTTGAAAATAACAATTTTATAAATTTTAAATAATTTAAATTAAGAGATTATCTCATTTTAAATTCCTTGAAATTTCGGGATATTACATTCCTCCCCCTTTAAAAGAATTTCGTCCCCGTAATTTAAAACAAAAGATAATCCAAAGGTTTTTAATTTTCTTTCAAAAATCCAAGCATACACATCAACTATACACTATCAATCAAACAACCATTCATCCAAACAAACAGTTCCATCCAAACAAACAATTCCATCCAAACAAACAACTCTAGCCATCCGAATATTAATCCGGATAAGCTTCTTAAAATTATCCAGAGTTTCCCAGGTACAGATACTGGGATACTCGCTCTACTAAATCCAAACTAGCTACACTGCTAAGCTACTGAGCTCCTACTCATCTAGATCTACAATCTACACAAGATATCTAACTACAGACAAGATCGACTCAACTACCAAATCCTCCTGAACTGCTGGTTCCCCAACCAATGACGGATCATATATATACTCCCTTAGAGATACGTGAAATACATTGAATCCCAGTCTTCCAAACTGGCAATTCAACCTCGAAGCACTTATCCACACAAAAACTCTGAAAGATCCAATATACTCGGAGCTATCTTCCTAGTCTTACCCAATCTTATTTGCTCCCTTTTATCGAACAAATAACAACGAAGTCTCCAACTTTGAATTCCAAATTCCTCCATCTCTAATCCATAGAACTCTTCCGACGATCCTAGGCTGCCTACATCCTTTCTGATCAGCTCAACCTTCGCTGATGCCCCAAGAAACAAACAGGACCAAAACAACTCAACAAAAAGATCCTCTTGAGATCTACCAAAATCCATAACACAACTCTACTCCACAAACATCAGTAGATTACAAACCTACTTCTCCTATCCGAAAAAGACAAAACAGATGTACCTACCAATCTGGTCTCAAATCCTGAAAAATTTCTTGTAGAAACCCTCTAATCCCAACACTGCAACTTCCGGTTGCCTCCACTCTAGAACAACTACCACCTAGCTTTCGCTGCACAACTCTGATCTGGAGCAGACAAGAATGCCGTTGATGAACACGAGCGCAAAATTGACCAACACATCCCAAAAAACTTGGTTTCTCAGATTCGTAAAGAGAAAACACAGAAGTCTCACAAAATCTTGAGCTGCTTCCCCAAAACTTCTTCCTAGAAGACATCCAAAAAATCTCTAATAACTCTATAACTCCTACATCCTCTAGAGATGCACAAATCAAGTAGAAGATTACCTAAGACAGCACTCAAACTATCGCAAGTCACTTTTGCAATCCTATCCAGTCCAATATCCAAAAATTACTGTTCTTTCTTTATCCATCAGAACAATCATAGTGCTTGACCAATCCACTTGAAGAATTGGGTCCACTCTGCAGCTTCTGAACTCCACCTCTAGGAAACTACTAAGCGAAAAGATCTTCCAGTAGGAATAAAAATCACTCCGAGCTGAAATGCTGCTACAGATGCCAAAACTCCTTATCTAAAGCCCCTTGAGAAATTTGGACCTCAGACCAAACACAAACATCTTGCTGAACTCAGCCACAACACCGAAACAGACACACTTCCTTAATCTTGCTCCAAAAGAAAACATCTTCGGAGATATCCATAGTCACCGCGTCTCATCACACAACTACTTCTTCCCAAAGTTGCCAAGATACCATAACTTGCTTTTGCTTAACTGACAGATCCAAATTCTCGAAAATCCACTCATACGAGCGCGAACAAACTTACACTTCAATGCTGGACTCCAAACTTTAACAAGTTTCCTTCAGAGATTGGTGAAATCCTTACACCACAACAAAGCTTACTCGAGATGGTATTTGGTTTACAGTCTCGACAAATACACTTCCAACCTCAAACATTCAAATTCTAACCATAGGTAGACGTGTTACACACACCACAACCCTATCTACCTTTAGAACTCATATTGGAAAACCCGAACAGGTAACCCAACAAAATAGGTAGAAAACGATATATATATATAGTTATATAAAAATAACAAGTACGTTCTCTTAAGATAGACTCCACTCCGGAGCCTAGGTATTATCTCAACCTATCGCTCTAATACCGCTTATAACGACCCGTCTTTCAATCCACAGAAAGACGAATTATTAATTAAAAAGAAAGGGATGGAAAAGAGAAAGAAAGAGAACAAAGAAAGAAACAATATCAGAATCTCAACAACATAACGAATAAATTATATTAATCACATAAATATTACATAGTATCATACACATCAGAGTTACACAACTTTGTATCACAAATTAGACGGTTATAAACTTCTGACTATATACAACTCCATATACAGCACAATACAAACGACTCAGAGAACACACAGCGGAACACTATATATATATATATGTACACAGACACAAAAACGCCGAAGCCTTCTGCTCCATTGCTCCTCCAAAACTCGTCAAAGTTAACCTGAATCCCTTGGCTACTCGTAAAAATTTGAGTACCCAAGAGTTTAAGAAAACAGAAAAAAACTCCGGGTCAGACATGGGTCTTGTGGACGGGTTAAAGTTGCTTAACTTTAAAAACCTTTGAAACCAAAGGTATCAAGTAAGACTCCCCATACATAAACATGGGTAAGTTTTTACCTTACGCTAACCAAAACTTTGATAGGAAATTCTATGATATTATAATAAGGTCTAGGGTTTCCAAATAAATAAGAAATAGCTGAAATTGTTACATGATTAAATTCCAGCATACAAGCCACAAAGTGGGTAATATAATCATAACCGTAAGGGCACGTAGGAAGAATGGGTTTCCACTAATGGCAGGGCTACTGGAGTACCGTCCATCATAGTACGTGGCCTAGATCACCGTACCGAGGATCCACCCTAAATCCCCTGCAACACAAGGCTGGAACCATCCCTTACTGGACAGTCTCGAACAAGACAACCCCGCAGTTGTTTCAAACCAACTGCCCACACAGCCGAATAAAAAGGGACTCTAGACAGGGGTCCATCTCATCCTACTTGGGTGCTACCCACTTAGCCTTGCTGCACCTTCCCTATTTTAGCCATTCCCGGTTGATGAAGATTGCAGCTACGATTACCTTAAATAGAACACATCTATCTTAGAATGCTCATCGTCTACCTGACGATGTTCTGAAAGCATTCAATCCATACAAGTTCGTTCCGAGTTCGAACGAAACCGAAGGCATTATCTTGTTACACTCATTTTGGAATCACCCTCAGAGTTAACGACGATAACCCTTGCTCTCTGAATCTTCATCTTCACTTGAGATTCACGACCTATCGTTAATTTGGATCGATGTGGCTTTCGGTCATCCAAATCTGGAAAGCTGATCCCGGTCTCATCGAAATCCATACATATTTTAAAGGCCAAGTTGTTTAAGATTTAAACAAATCAATTCAATTTAATACTTGAATTCACACAGCATTAACATAGATAAATATCACACGTTTACCACAGATATATCCAATATCACATCACAGAATGTCATAAAATATCATCCAATAGATATCAACCAATCCAGACATTCTACTCAACAATCATCCATATGCAATTATTATTAATCCTTATTATAGTTAATTTAAATTAAATTAATTACTTAAGAATTAATTACTAAATCCTGCTTAATTAACCATTAATTAATTACAACCCATTTAATTAATTGATCATCCATCTATCTTAATTAATCACCCTTGATTAATTATTCTCTAATTACTTTAAGTAATTAGCCTTAATTAATTTACACAAATTGATTATTCACAAACAATTACAGTAATTAACCTTTAATTACTTTATTAATTAATTAATTGTAATTAATTACATTAATCCTTAATTAATTACATTAATTAATTATACTTTAATTAATTACTTTCACTAATCAATCTAAATAATTATAAACGGTAATTAACTATTCTTAATTACTTCTTAATTAACTTCTAATTAATTTTATTTATCCTTTGATTAATTACACCAAGTAATTAATCCTTAATTACTTCTACCAAGTAATCATCCTTTAAAATTACTTACCATTAAGTAATTTCCCTTATATCAATTACATCCAGTAATTTATTTATCAATTACTTACACTAAGTAATTACCTTATCAAATCTCATTAAGTAATTATACTTAATCAATTACCAAGTGACTATCTTTAATTAATTAACAAATTAATTAACTTAAATTAATCACATTCATCTCATAAATCACAATCGAGTAATTCATCCCTTAATTACCCTTTAATAATTAATCCTTCATTACAGATTAATTATCCTTCAACTATTAATTAATAAACCTTAATTATTAATCAATATCCTTTAATACAAAGTAATCAATCCTTAATTACTTTTATAATTAATTAATTGACCTTAATTAACTAATTAATTATCTCTTAATTATTAATTAATAAAACTTAATTATTAATTAATAACCTTAGTTACAAATTAATTAATCCATAGTTACCAAATTAATCAATCCTTAATGACAATTAATTAACCCTTAATAATAGTTATCTAATCCTTAATTAACTTTAATTATATATTAATAATCTCTTAGTTATTAATTAAGAAAACCTAATTATTACTTAATAAAACTTTATTAAGTACTTCTTAATTACCGGTTTAATTAACCCTTAATTACTTAATTAATTAATTTCTAATTACAAATTAATTAATCTCTAATTATTAATTAATCCATCATAATTATTGGTTAATTTAATTAATTATTCTTAATTAATTACTTAATTAATCCTTATCAATAATTAATTATTAATTAAACCTAAATTAATTTCAACTCATTAAAATCTTAATTAACCTTAAGATAAAACATTATCTTTATTAATGATTTAAAAACATTTTGTCTTAATGGTTAACTTTACTTAATTAATCCATTAATTAAGTTTTAAAATAAAATAATCCTTAATTACTTACCTCTAATTATTAATTAACAATTCTTAATTATAATTTAATAAATCACTTAATCCGTAACTGTTAATTAATAAATTACTAATCATTAACTAATTCAATTAATTAATCACTCTTTAATTATCTCATTAATTATCAAACTTAATTAAGTTTTAAGATAAAACATTTCCTTATTAATTTCCTTTTTACATTTCAAATTAAATTTGAAAATAACTTAAGGTTTTAACTTAATGCATTTAAGTTAAACAAATCATACAAATTAGTTTGTACAAACCATTCATTGCAAAGAAATGAATTTTCAAGAGAATGATTTAACTTGATTATTTAAAGTTTTAAAAACTTACTTTTATTTAAATTTAAAAACTTGTTTGAGCATTAGCTTTGGGTTTAACCCATATGTACTTGAATCAAACCAAATACATCTACAATCTTTTCTTCTTATTTAAAACTGTTTGATTTAAATTTGAAAACTGTTTAAAAACTTAACAATTTGGTTTAAAATTTAAAAACTGTTAAAACTTAACTGTTCAATCAAGTTCTTGCATACGACCTAAGTAAAAATTCGAGTCAAAATCCTATTACCCCGAAACCAACTTTGAGAAAACAAATGAACCAAACCCAGACATATTTGACACAACCATGCCACTGTGCACCATGCACCATCCACGGTGGGATACTGGCATCAACGACCATCGTTAACAAATCCATTCGACCTCCTCCCACCATCTAACCATCCAGAAATCCCAAACTAACCCAGAAACAAAATCGAGCTACCTCGATCGAACTGGCATAAATAACATCACCAGAAACCAACTCGAATCCCATGTCTCCGATCATTGGTGTAACGCCCCGGAGATTTTCGACTTTCGAAAATTCAACATCGACACTCACTTTATCGACTGCCGAGAAATCGAAGGCCGGAAACCCGAAATGTTATGGTTTAAGAAAAAGAAAACGTAGAAAAGAAGAGGGAAAAGAGAGAAAATAGAGGGAAAAGAAAATAGAAAATAGAACGGAACAGAAAAAACAACAGAACAACATCAGAATCTCACAATTCGCAGCGGAACAACATATAATAATAAATGAATAATCTTTAAACAAAGAACTATATCAGTTATTACATTTTATACATTACATTTCATTACATCATATCAGAGTGTACAACACATACAACAATAAACAGTGCAGCAGAAAAGAAACACTATATAACTAGTAATACGCCATGCCATCCATCTTGCCTCCAGCAACTCCAGAATATCCTGATAAACCTTAACTCTTAACTGCCCGTGCGGAAATTGGTGGGCACCCAGAGTTTAGGAAGGAAAACAATAAACTCCGAGTCAGTCATGTGACTGGTGTGAGAACTCAAAACAGTTTATTTAGCTTTAAAATCAAAAATAGAGGAATATTTTTAAAGTCAATTCGCAATGCTTTTAAAAATGAGACTACCATAAGGCCTCCCGCACACACACACAATGCAAACGCAGAATCGGAGGAGATTTCTCCTTATGGTAGTCAAAGATGCTTGATACGCATTTAAAAGAACATTTGATATTATTACTAGTGCATAATGTAGGAAAAATTCATTTCGAAAGTAGAATATAAATCTTAGCCAGCATAGACATTCCGAACTATGCCTACTATAGCTAACTATGTTCAATAGCAGGTTACCGCCACATTCCATAGCAGGTTATACAACTAAAACCGTACAAGTCTCGTATTGTTTCTTTGGATTTCCAACGAATGATCAGGCCAAGGAACTTCCCATTGCCACATGAGAATGCCTCTGGATGGACATCCCCGAGAACCAAACCGGATCTCTACCAACACAAGGCCGGGTTACCCCTAACTGAGTAACAACTGACCGAATATGCCATCCCCCGGTCCTTTGGGACCTTTCACCGAGCGCTCGTAATCAATTCACACAATCATAACAAAGTGTTTTCAACATGAGTAAGTATCTGGGCTCCATACCATGATACCACCCTTTTCCAGAAGGAAATGCACACATCCTAAAGGGCGCTACCCCTCATAACCTTGCTGCTTCTTTCCTGTTTTGACCATTCACGGGGTGTGAGGCTCGACGAAGTCACGTCCACAAAAACATACTTTATACAAAAGCCATGCTTTGGGTAAACAAATGGTCATAGAAATGATCACCAAGATAGACGATCAAATAAATGATCCTATCACAAATAATCAACACAATGATCATTTACAGCAACACTCAGCATGTCACATTACCAAATTGGGAATATATCGCTGATAACATTCAACTACATAACCTCTGAGCTCGTACGTCTCAGAGAAGGGTGTTAAGCTAAAAGAATAAATTCTCCGCCACCAACAGAAATATATTTGAATGAAATCGGCTTTATATCTCAATTTGTAATGTCAGACATACAATCCATACAAGTCTGTTCCGGGCTCGAACAAAACCGAAGGCACTTACAAAGAAGTCCTTGCAATCCGGATATTCACAATCCTGATCGGATTTCCCATCACATATGGAGAACTCAATACCGGAGCAACTCGGTGCAGAGTCAATCGACAGGTCATCCTATCGCTTTCGCAAATATCCGGTCTTCAACACCGATCTTCAAATCCAATTCATAACGACGTATCACATATTCGGAATGGGTTATACGACCCCATGGTCCTTTCCCGGTTAACCCGAATAGTGAGCGCTTATTCAAAAATAAGTGTGGCATTCACATTCAAACAAATCACATCAAATACCCATTCAAAGGGAAATATTGATAGTCGGTTATTGAACTATCAATAGATATGCCAACATCACCAGATTCCAAATAATTTTCCAAATTATTTATTTCCCAAAAATCATATCTTTACAAGATATATTATTTTCAATACTTCAAAAATAAATCAATATTTATTTTTAAACAAGTTCCCCTTTTTATTCACAAATTCCATAGTGAATTTTCATTCCAAAATACCCATGCATATACGATTTCAATTATTCATTTCTATTTATCTTCAAAAAGATAAATTCTCAAAATATTCACTTTATATTGGAAAACATTTCCATACTTACTTATTCATAAGTAATTCACAAATTTTATTTATTTTCAACACTTGGAAAATATTCGATATACTTAAATCGAGATTAAGTATATATTTCATTCTTTAAGGAAATCATTCTCTTAAACATATTTATTTGGGCCAAAACGAATGTTGCGTAAAACATCGTTACGACGTCCCAAAATCACTAGTATAGGGATTCGAAATTAAAATAGATATATAAATCCCAATACTATACAAAACATTTCCTTTCGGAAATCATTTACTATAACAACAGTGTTATAGTCCACCATTTCCTTTTATTTCTCGAAAACGTCTATTTCAACAATAAATGTTGAAATCTATGGTTTCGAATCTTAACACATTTTAAAACATCGTTAGATCGTTTTAATTCTATTTAAAATATCACATTCTAAACGTTTTCTTTAACATATTATTCACTATTCAAAAACGTGAATATACTACGTTTAACAAATTTCATCCTTTTATTCATTTTATTTCAAAGGATTATTCACAGTTAAAAATGTGAATATAACTCCATAAATAAGTTACAACAATTAATCTTATCAAAATAAGTTGTTTGCGAATTTATAAAACAACGTTTATAAATTCCTTTATTAACCTATTCCAGTTTATGACTCAATTATAAACTAAAAGTTCATATTATAAGTTAAATACTTATAAAACGATTATTTTACAAAATCGTTCTTTTAAACTTCATAATTATAAATCTTATAACTTATAAGATTGTTTATTTATCCAAAATTCGTTCTTTCAATAACTTTATAAATTTCGTAAACCTACTGTTTATAAAATTCCATTTATAACTTCACTGTTTAAAATTCTATAAATTCCATTCAATTATGAAATTCATTTTCACTTCATTCAAACACTTATAATAACTCGTTTTATAATGTCCATATTTCAATTTATAAATATCCATTTATAAATCTCTTAATATAAATCAATTTATATTATTCTTTTAAAACGTCTTTAAACTCCTTTAAAAACTTCATCATTCTCTTGATTTATAAAATAATTACATTTTATAAATCCTATATTTAAACTTTTTATAAATAAATTCAGAAATCCCGATTTAAACTATTTTATAAAGTCATTAACCCATATTTCTCAAAAATCAGCTTTTAACTATGTTTTCTCAAAAAAACCATAATTTTATAACTTTTTAAAAGTATAACGTTTATTTATTTAAAATGGATCAATTCCAAAAATATTTTATAAAACGTGTACTTTTCAAAAAAATCACTTTAAAAAAAATCATTTTAAAGTTCCAAATTTGGTCCAATGATGCTACACACCAAATAGTCAATCACGACAACAACGATATCATATATCGATATGATAATCCATCAAATATCAAAATATCTGAATTCAAATGAATACTGTTGAGGAATCCAGTTGGATCCCTCCAACCTGTTTCCTGCATCCACAAACATTAGCACAATACCAATTTCGCTCCAGTACGAAATTATCGCGGTATATGGGATTTAAAATATTATCCGCTTAATAGACGGCGCAATAGGGTCTCATCCGCTAAACAAAAAATGTGGGAAATCAATAACTCCAATATATACATATGCCAATATATATATATTGCTATTATATATAATACCAATTTCACTGTTTATGAAATATTCGCGGTATATGTTTTTAATAAATAACATCCGCTTACTAACGGCGTATAATGTCTATTTTAACAATCAATAGATAACAATCATCATTCAAACATGCATTCAAATATTTTAAATCTAACTATTTAAAATAAAATCGAAACTGATTCGATTGAGTGAGAAGTTCTCACCTTGATTTTATTTCGTTTTAGCGATTTATTTCGAATAAAATTAAACGGACGTTTAATTTTACCCAAAATTCTCACTAACTCCAAACGACTCCAATCTAATTCCATCGCGTAGTGCTCATCCATACGATTCCAACGCAACTGGTTTCGTGCGTTTTCGACCTCGTATGAAAAAGTTATGAATTTTTGAAGTTACACGAGTTTATAAAGCATATAAATTACAACATAAATTATAATTTTAAACCTATTCAATCTAGAGCCGTTCGATCTGCATACCCCCCCCATCACAGCCGTAGGACGCAACCCCCTCCCCCTTCTTCCTTCACGCGAATCATCTCCAGAACATGAACGCACGCATATGAACCTATCTCCTTCAAATTAGGTTTCCACTTTGCAACTCCAACACTCGACGAAAACTCATCATACCCTCACCATCTTGAAGCCCTCTGCTTGCTCTATGTTCGGCCATAACCTTGTGGAGCTCGGTCATCTATATCACGCACAAATCGAGGCCGAACGCGCCTCCTTCAAACCCAAATTCGCGACAATCCGTGAAGAGATAGGATAAATCGACCGTTGGATTTATAGATTGTAGTGCCCTCTACCACTTTCTAGTTGAAGGTTTGTCGAATCGATGAACGGATTAGAAGAAATCAGAGGGGAAACGAGAGTGATTTTCGGCCTTTGGTCTGTTGACTGGCGGCGGCTAGGGTTCTATTTTTTTTTTAATTTTTATGAAGAGAAGGGTGCTATTTATAGAGTTTCGAACGACACTATTCATCCCGGAAATTCCGAACTCCGATTTACGCACCGAAACTGACGTTCCTAGGGTTTACCCCGTGTTCCGGACACAATGGAACAGGTTTCGAAAGCTAATTCGGACATCTGTGCGAGTTATGGCAATAAACGGTCGATTTAAATTAAACCGATTTAAACGATTTTCTAGGCGTTTTAATTTGTACCGCACAAACGGTAAATCCAATTGACTTGAAATTTGAAACCTTACAATAATATCATATTACGGATCCGATGAAACTAGTTTCGTCGAAATCCGAGACTTTTTGAAAAATGGCTATTTTAACTCGCCAAATTAAAATTAAAAATAATTCGATGCGTTTCGAGCTGTCACGATCAAACGATAACTCCGATTGACACGAAAATTGAAATCCGGTAATAATTAACTATTACGGATCCAATGGAACTGGTCTCGTTCAATTCTGAGACTGTTCAAAAATTGGCTATTTTCACTAGTCGATTTTAATATTAAAATATTCAATTTTCACAAATAAACTTTTAATTCGATTTTAAAAGTTCTAAAATATCGTTCTAACTTTAATATGATAAAATAAAATTTTACAAATCATTTTCAATCATATTTAACTCAATTTTCAATTATTTCCATAATTTCACATATTAAATTATCGATTTAATTATCCAATTAAATCCAATAATTCAAATTAAATTTATTTGACTTATAAATTTCACTTATTAATATTTAAAATTAATTAAATATTCAAATTTTAATTACTAAAAATCCTGGGTCGTTACAATCTTCCCTACTTAAAAGAATTTCGTCCTCGAAATTATTAAGTAAGAAAGGTTACAGAATTTATTAACTTTCCCAAATCCATAGTTAAACTTCTTACAATATCTTTACTAAGTTTTCAAATCATACTTAGTTATCTTTTCAAAAACAACTACTATTGTTTAACTTTCAATTCCAAATAAAAGTTAAAGTTTTCAAAACTTTCCAATTTTTCTCAAAATTTTCTAACGCCTTAAATTTTCGGAAAAATTCGCCATAGTCTCCTTTGCGCGGTTCGATCCGAAAAAAAAAATGACAGTATATATATCACAAATATACATCTCATCAAGTAATGAGGCATCCCGCAGGGAAAAAATTATAAAAGTACGATATTTAATCCGAGATATGTACCTTATGTTTTATTAGCAAGCATATACGGCTAATATAGCACGAAAGCGAGCTCCAAATGCGAAGCAAACGCGATCCGCACCTACTAATTACTCAACAAACAACATGAGAATCATGCATATAGACAATAATATCAATATACATCATATAGCAACATAATAACTATATATGTCAACATAGCAATTGCAATAAAAGCAATATACTCAACCATCAACCAACTAACATTCATAACCAAATCAATATTCATTTATATTTTCATTAATATTCAATGAAATGGGTTTTCAATTTAATCACGTTTGATTCATTAACAGTGGATGTTTTCTAACATTCATTTTCAATTAGTTTATATTCACTAATCCATATTCAAGTTGGTTCACTTCCAAATCAAATTCAATTCTATTTAAGATTCACTTAATTTCAAATTGAATTCCAATTACTTTAGCTTCCAATTTCATTAATTCAATTCATTAACACTTAATGAATTATATACAATCAACTAACAATCATATAACAACCAAAGTATATTAATTACAACCAAATTCCTTTGCATATATTCATTCAATTCAATTACAACAGTTGAATTTCATTTCATAACTCAAGTTCATATTTATTTAATCCATTTGATTATTTACTTCGATACCAAAATCAATTCCATTCAACAACACTTAAGTTATATTCCATTTAACTTTAAATTCATTTTTATTTTACAACTCATATTCATAAATATATTCATATAGTTTGACTTCCTATATATATAAGTTTATTTCATAATTGTAAATCACTTTAATTATAATTCAATTGTTATAATTCTTTTGCTTATACAATAATTCTTTTATTTAGATTATTCAAACAACTAAACAATCAACTTACATACACTTTAATAATTCTGAAAAATTATTCTCTTTATATATAAAATATACTCAAGGTAAAATTATTTCGTTTACCCATTTTTAAAACAATATCGTGTCGAATTGTTCTATTCAAGTGTTTAGAAACCCCTTCGGCATAGTCTTGCGGACCACGCTGACGAAAGTTCATATGCCACTCAATAAACCAATCATCACAATATAAAACAATTTAATATTCACTAACAAATACGCTCTCATAGCTATTATTACACTCAAACTCAATCTAGAGTACTACTGACTCTATCTCTAATGAGTAATACCCAACAGAACCATGGTTGTCGCTTAACCATATGCTCTGATACCAGATGTAACGCCCCGGAGATTTTCGACTTTCGAAAATTCAACATCGACACTCACTTTATCGACTGCCGAGAAATCGAAGGCCGGAAACCCGAAATGTTATGGTTTAAGAAAAAGAAAAGGTAGAAAAGAAGAGGGAAAAGAGAGAAAATAGAGGGAAAAGAAAATAGAAAATAGAACGGAACAGAAAAAACAACAGAACAACATCAGAATCTCACAATTCACAGCGGAACAACATATAATAATAAATGAACAATCTTTAAACAAAGAACTATATCAGTTATTACATTTTATACATTACATTTCATTACATCATATCAGAGTGTACAACACATACAACAATAAACAGTGCAGCGGAAAAGAAATACTATATAACTAGTAATACGCCATGCCATCCATCTTGCCTCCAGCAACTCCAGAATATCCTGATAAACCTTAACTCTTAACTGCCCGTGTGGAAATTGGTGGGCACCTAGAGTTTAGGAAGGAAAACAATAAACTCCGAGTCAGTCATGTGACTGGTGTGAGAACTCAAAACAGTTTATTTATCTTTAGAATCAAAAATAGAGGAATATTTTTAAAGTCAATTCGCAATGCTTTTAAAAATGAGACTACCATAAGGCCTCCCGCACACACACACACAATGCAAACGCAGAATCGGAGGAGATTTCTCCTTATGGTAGTCAAAGATGCTTGATACGCATTTAAAAGAACATTTGATATTATTACTAGTGCATAATGTAGGAAAAATTCATTTCGAAAGTAGAATATAAATCTTAGCCAGCATAGACATTCCGAACTATGCCTACTATAGCTAACTATGTTCAATAGCAGGTTACCGCCATATTCCATAGCAGGTTATACAACTAAAACCGTACAAGTCTCGTATTGTTTCTTTGGATTTCCAACGAATGATCAGGCCAAGGAACTTCCCATTGCCACATGAGAATGCCTCTGGATGGACATCCCCGAGAACCAAACCGGATCTCTACCAACACAAGGCCGGGTTACCCCTAACTGAGTAACAACTGACCGAATATGCCATCCCCCGGTCCTTTGGGACCTTTCACCGAGCGCTCGTAATCAATTCACACAATCATAACAAAGTGTTTTCAACATGAGTAAGTATCTGGGCTCCATACCATGATACCACCCTTTTCCAGAAGGAAATGCACACATCCTAAAGGGCGCTACCCCTCATAACCTTGCTGCTTCTTTCCTGTTTTGACCATTCACGGGGTGTGAGGCTCGACGAAGTCACGTCCACAAAAACATACTTTATACAAAAGCCATGCTTTGGGTCAACAAATGATCATAGAAATGATCACCAAGATAGACGATCAAATAAATGATCCTATCACAAATAATCAACACAATGATCATTTACAGCAACACTCAGCATGTCACATTACCAAATTGGGAATATATCGCTGATAACATTCAACTACATAACCTCTGAGCTCGTACGTCTCAGAGAAGGGTGTTAAGCTAAAAGAATAAATTCTCCGCCATCAACAGAAATATATTTGAATGAAATCGGCTTTATATCTCAATTTGTAATGTCAGACATACAATCCATACAAGTCTGTTCCGGGCTCGAACAAAACCGAAGGCACTTACAAAGAAGTCCTTGCAATCCGGATATTCACAATCCTGATCGGATTTCCCATCACATATGGAGAACTCAATACCGGAGCAACTCGGTGCAGAGTTAATCGACAGGTCATCCTATCGCTTTCGCAAATATCCGGTCTTCAACACCGATCTTCAAATGCAATTCATAACGACGTATCACATATTCGGAATGGGTTATACGACCCCATGGTCCTTTCCCGGTTAACCCGAATAGTGAGCGCTTATTCAAAAATAAGTGTTGCATTCACATTCAAACAAATCACATCAAATACCCATTCAAAGGGAAATATTGATAGTCGGTTATTGAACTATTAATAGATATGCCAACATCACCAGATTCCAAATAATTTTCCAAATTATTTTTTTCCCAAAAATCATATCTTTACAAGATATATTATTTTCAATACTTCAAAAATAAATCAATATTTATTTTTAAACAAGTTCCCCTTTTTATTCACAAATTCCATAGTGAATTTTCATTCCAAAATACCCATGCATATACGATTTCAATTATTCATTTCTATTTATCTTCAAAAAGATAAATTCTCAAAATATTCACTTTATATTGGAAAACATTTCCATACTTACTTATTCATAAGTAATTCACAAATTTTATTTATTTTCAACACTTGGAAAATATTCGATATACTTAAATCGAGATTAAGTATATATTTCATTCTTTAAGGAAATCATTCTCTTAAACATATTTATTTGGGCCAAAACGAATGTTGCGTAAAACATCGTTACGACGTCCCAAAATCACTAGTATAGGGATTCGAAATTAAAATAGATATATAAATCCCAATACTATACAAAACATTTCCTTTCGGAAATCATTTACTATAACAACAGTGTTATAGTCCACCATTTCCTTTTATTTCTCGAAAACGTCTATTTCAACAATAAATGTTGAAATCTATGGTTTCGAATCTTAACACATTTTAAAACATCGTTAGATCGTTTTAATTCTATTTAAAATATCACATTCTAAACGTTTTCTTTAACATATTATTCACTATTCAAAAACGTGAATATACTACGTTTAACAAATTTCATCCTTTTATTCATTTTATTTCAAAGGATTATTCACAGTTAAAAATGTGAATATAACTCCATAAATAAGTTACAACAATTAATCTTATCAAAATAAGTTGTTTGCGAATTTATAAAACAACGTTTATAAATTCCTTTATTAACCTATTCCAGTTTATGACTCAATTATAAACTAAAAGTTCATATTATAAGTTAAATACTTATAAAACGATTATTTTACAAAATCGTTCTTTTAAACTTCATAATTATAAATCTTATAACTTATAAGATTGTTTATTTATCCAAAATTCGTTCTTTCAATAACTTTATAAATTTCGTAAACCTACTGTTTATAAAATTCCATTTATAACTTCACTGTTTAAAATTCTATAAATTCCATTCAATTATGAAATTCATTTTCACTTCATTCAAACACTTATAATAACTCGTTTTATAATGTCCATATTTCAATTTATAAATATCCATTTATAAATCTCTTAATATAAATCAATTTATATTATTCTTTTAAAACGTCTTTAAACTCCTTTAAAAACTTCATCATTCTCTTGATTTATAAAATAATTACATTTTATAAATCCTATATTTAAACTTTTTATAAATAAATTCAGAAATCCCGATTTAAACTATTTTATAAAGTCATTAACCCATATTTCTCAAAAATCAGCTTTTAACTATGTTTTCTCAAAAAAACCATAATTTTATAACTTTTTAAAAGTATAACGTTTATTTATTTAAAATGGATCAATTCCAAAAATATTTTATAAAACGTGTACTTTTCAAAAAAATCACTTTAAAAAAATCATTTTAAAGTTCCAAATTTGGTCCAATGATGCTACACACCAAATAGTCAATCACGACAACAACGATATCATATATCGATACGATAATCCATCAAATATCAAAATATCTGAATTCAAATAAATACTGTTGAGGAATCCAGTTGGATCCCTCCAGCCTGTTTCCTGCATCCACAAACATTAGCACAATACCAATTTCGCTCCAGTACGAAATTATCGCGGTATATGGGATTTAAAATATTATCCGCTTAATAGACGGCGCAATAGGGTCTCATCCGCTAAACAAAAAATGCGGGAAATCAATAACTCCAATATATACATATGCCAATATATATATATTTCTATTATATATAATACCAATTTCACTGTTTATGAAATATTCGCGGTATATGTTTTTAATAAATAACATCTGCTTACTAACGGCGTATAATGTCTATTTTAACAATCAATAGATAACAATCATCATTCAAACATGCATTCAAATATTTTAAATCTAACTATTTAAAATAAAATCGAAACTGATTCGATTGAGTGAGAAGTTCTCACCTTGATTTTATTTCGTTTTAGCGATTTATTTCGAATAAAATTAAATGGACGTTTAATTTTACCCAAAATTCTCACTAACTCCAAACGACTCCAATCCAATTCCATCCCGTAGTGCTCGTCCATACGATTCCAACGCAACTGGTTTCGTGCGTTTTCGACCTCGTATGAAAAAGTTATGAATTTTTGAAGTTACACGAGTTTATAAAGCATATAAATTACAACATAAATTATAATTTTAAACCTATTCAATCTAGAGCCGTTCGATCTGCATACCCCCCCATCACAGTCGTAGGACGCAACCCCCCTCCCCCTTCTTCCTTCACGCGAATCATCTCCAGAACATGAACGCACGCATATGAACCCATCTCCTTCAAATAAGGTTTCCACTTTGCAACTCCAACACTCGACGAAACCTCATCATACCCTCACCATCTTGAAGCCCTCTGCTTGCTCTATGTTCGGCCATAACCTTGTGGAGCTCGGTCATCCATATCGCGTGCAAATCGAGGCCGAACGCGCCTCCTTCAAACCCAAATTCGCGACAATCCGTGAAGAGATAGGATAAATCGACCGTTGGATTTATAGATTGTAGTGCCCTCTACCACTTTCTAGTTGAAGGTTTGTCGAATCGATGAACGGATTGGAAGAAATCAGAGGGGAAACGAGAGTGATTTTCGGCCTTTGGTCTGTTGACTGGCGGCGGCTAGGGTTCTATTTTCTTTTTTTTTTAATTTTTATGAAGAGAAGGGTGCTATTTATAGAGTTTCGAACGACACTATTCATCCCGGAAATTCCAAACTCCGATTTACGCGTCGAAACTGACGTTCCTAGGGTTTACCCCACGTTCCGGACACAATGGAATAGGTTTCGAAAGCTAATTCGGACATCTGTGCGAGTTATGGCAATAAACGATCGATTTAAATTAAACCGATTTAAACGATTTTCTAGGCGTTTTAATTTGTACCGCACAAACGGTAAATCCAATTGACTTGAAATTTAAAACCTTACAATAATATCACATTACGGATCCGATGAAACTGGTTTCGTCGAAATCCGAGACTTTTTGAAAAATGGCTATTTTAACTCGCCAAATTAAAATTAAAAATAATTCGATGCGTTTCGAGCTGCCACGATCAAACGACAACTCCGATTGACACGTAAATTGAAATCCGGTAATAATTAACTATTACGGATCCAATGGAACTGGTCTCGTTCAATTCTGAGACTGTTCAAAAATTGGCTATTTTCACTAGTCGATTTTAATATTAAAATATTCAATTTTCACAAATAAACTTTTAATTCGATTTTAAAAGTTCTAAAATATCGTTCTAACTTTAATATGACAAAATAAAATTTTACAAATCATTTTCAATCATATTTAACTCAATTTTCAATTATTTCCATAATTTCACATATTAAATTATCGATTTAATTATCCAATTAAATCCAATAATTCAAATTAAATTTATTTGACTTATAAATTTCACTTATTAATATTTAAAATTAATTAAATATTCAAATTTTAATTACTAAAAATCCTGGGTCGTTACAATTGGAGTCGTGGCAACTCCATCCCTAGCTTCGTCTGACATCCACGCTCCATCCCCAGAGTTACATTCCACTCGATCCATCGCAGATAAAGAAATGATCTCCAAATATACCTTAAACCAAACTAGGTTTCAGAACAAAATCGAACAACCCTCAACGCCATGATGGATTAACCACCTTCTAGCCAATTTTTCCCACACACCTGATCATACATCTAGCTCCAGGAAGAACTTCAACCACCTGATGAACTTCAGTCACCAGAAAATCCCAAAACTCCAAACTCTGGTCATCTAAGAACTGCACCCTCATTTCAATTCAAAAAATTTTAATTTTTGTTTTACAAATATTAATTTCCATAGATGATTCAAGACATAAACTTGAATTAGTAAAATTCGATATTTGAATTTACATGTTTTAAAGGATTCCTACTGTAATTTCCCAAATGCAAGCATTTTTCATCACTTACAAACTTGTTTATATTTTTAGTACCCAGATTATACCAAAACTAATCTATTTTGTTTTTGATCCAAGTGCTATCAATGAATAAATAAAAAGATATGGATTTTGATAAATTTGTTATTTCCCAAATACAAGCATTTTTCATCACTTACAAACGTTTTTTTATTTTTAGTACCTAGATTATACTAAAACTAATCTATTTTGTTTTTGATCCAAGTGCTATCAGTGAATAAATAAAAAGATTTCGATTTTGATAAATTGGTTAACACTAACACCTGGAAACAGAGATATATCAACATGCACAATTCAATTCTCACATACATACAGAGTACATACATATATATATATAAACATGCAAAGATAATTCATTTAGAAATCATATGAAAGCAAATTTAAATCCACTTGAGTTTTTGAAAAAGAATGTTTACTCACCTATTTAAAGATGGACAGAGCTTTTGAAAAACAGGAAAAATTTGAGCTTGACTTCCTTGATTCCTTTAAAAATTGAAAAGCTTTGCAACTGAAATGCTTTGATAACTTTGCTTTTGCTTCAGATTTACTTGCTTGAATTCTTGAAAATGGTTATAGGCTTGATTGTTAACAGGGCTTTGGTGTTTTGATGGATGTTTACAGGTTTAGTGTAAAAATGGTTACAGGGGAAAAAGCATTGCAGATTTGGTTTGAATTTGGTTTCAGGTCTGAGATAAATGATTCTGGGTTGCATTGCAGATTTATTTTGAGGAGTGTTCGCAGGCTGAAGATAAAAGGATTAACAAGTTTTGATCTTGCATTTGAGAAGGGTTATAGGTTTTAAGAATAACTGCAGATGGGTTTGAGAGATTTCTAGTTTTGTTTTCATTTTTGGTTTGAGAGATGATTTCAGGTTTGATAAATTTTCTGGTTTTGGTTTGTATTGAAAATGTGAAAATGAACAAAGAAAATGGAGGAGAGGGAGGATATAGATTTATATAGATTTATTTAGATTTGTTTTTGAATGAAAGAAAAACAAAATTGAAATATGACACTTGTCCTTATAATCTTTGATTACCTTACACATGTATGTAAGATGCATATAATATTAACACTTGTAATTATTTATTTTCATTTTATTTTTAAATGATTTAAAAGCCTTTATAATGAGTTTTCCTAATTTATAAATATATTTTAAATGCCGTTTCTAATTTATAAAAATAAAACTTTTTAAAAGAAATAAAATAAAACCAATTATGATTTAAATAAAATAATATATATTAAATTCATTTTTAAAAATGTTAATATAAATCTTTGTATTTATTTACTATTAAATAAACACTTTCCAAATTTATATAAATAATATCTTTAAGAAAAATAATATAAAATAAAAATCTTATTTAAATAAAAACTTTATTCATACATTTCATATCAAAACATATTAAAATAATTATCTCTAAAGATTCAAATTTAAATCCAGATTCAAATTCAAATTTTACTTTTAAAATCCAATTTAAAAATCAACTCAAACATTTATATTTTTAAATAAACACATTATTAAGTTTATAATTGATTATTCTATTTAAAAACAACTTAAATACATACATATATATACGTATAAACAACACTTATTAAATTTGAATATAATAAGTCTATTAAAATCAAATTTATAAAATAACACAAATTAAATAATTATTTTTATTAAAAACAATCTATAACCATAATTAAAACATCACATTATTAGTATTTGGTTATTTATATTTGAAAATAACAATTTTATAAATTTTAAATAATTTAAATTAAGAGATTATCACATTTTAAATCCTTGGAATTTTGGGATATCACAATATAGTTCATATCTGCCATACATACCATGATTATATGGACAATAAGAATAAATTATAATGCAGTTTGTTGAAAGTTGATTGTAGTGGTTGTACTTATGAAAATTAAGAGTAGTTAGACCTAAGTGAAGTTGGTCTAATAATTTATTACATAGTTTTTTTTTTCTTTACCACTTAGTCAATTCCAGTATAATCAAATATCACGATAAAAGAAGAGGAAAAAGTATTATCTTTTTCTCATTCAACGTAAAGCAAAATATTTTCATGTCAATAAAATTACCTTCCATATCTTATTTCAAATTTTCATGCCTTTAATTTAAGCGCTATTAAACAATAAATCATTTGGCTTCTCCCTGTAAGAGTATCATTTCTCTTCATCTACTTGTCAAAGTATTAGCCCTTGTAAGACATTTGATTTTTATTTGATTTGTTTATTTTGTTTAATAAATCATTCTTTTGTGGTATGTTGATTATGGACTAGCATAAACCGGAAAGTATTAGTAGAATAATGATACACATGTTGCTGCTAGAGCTTTATTAGATGTTTGAAGTGGTAATTGTGACACTAAAAATTATTATGATCCCTTTATTAGATGTTGAAGTGTTAATTATGAGACTAAAAATTATCATGATCCCATGAGTAAGACCTGTTTCATATTTTATTTAATCAACTCAGCTTCAAGCAACATGTTTTTCGTATGGATGAAGTAATGTCTATATCTTATATACATTTCTCACCCATGACACCTCTTGGAAAAGATGTTACTTTATATGATTAGCATACATTGTAGGTCATAAAGCATTTGGCTTTTAGAAATCTCCATAGCTGAACTGATAACTTTGTTCCAAAAATAATGCACATGAGCATAAATAATATAGTAATACCTTTCTTAACCTAAGAATTTATTCTAAGTTATCTATCTTGGTAGATATAAGTTTACCTATAATTTATCTTTTCAAATATACTCCGACTAATATACAACTCCAAACTTTATAGTTTTAATTTTAATTTTATTGCATACACTAGCTTGTTCTTCATATATAGAGGTAAATTAGTCTAACCATTTTTTGTCAAGTCTGAATGTATGAGAAATTTATAACTTAGTTTCAAGTTGATCGATTATAAGTAACTAGTTGATATGTTAAGAGATTGGACTATTCATGCCAACTATCTAAAAGAATTGGTTCGCTTGGCTTTTGAAACTCATCTACCTAGCTCAAAATGCCAAGATAGTTCATACAACTTCAAATTTAGTTCGAATCAGTTGGGATTTCTAGCTACTTTCACATAAAGTTGCATTGTGAAAATTCTTGCACTTATGCACTGGTGGATATTACGTCTTTAGTATTTTTATATATGTTCATTTGTTCACTATATGTAATCCTGCTAGTATGCTTATAGTACATCATTCTTTTCGCTCTTTTCTTCTGTATTTTACTAAAATTGTACCTATATTTGCAGTTCAGGATACATTTACACATCTAAGTGGAGTTGGATAAGATAGAAAATATTTGATGTATTGTATATGAATATAACCCCGTGCTTTGTTGAATTGCATAAATTTGTTTGTTGATCAACTATTACTTGTAAAATGTTTGCAATTATAGCCTTAATCTTCATGGTGTAATTGACTTCATTGTTAGAAGTTGAATAACTGATCGATTCCATAAAATTTATATTCAGACACCCGGTAAATATGTGCAAACATCTCGTATGATACAGAAGGCACAAAAGGCACGTCATAAAGTACAACTGATTAAATTGGAACAATTAAGATATCAATGGAGAATAGTTCTTATGCATCAGAGTCAGTATGCCTTCAGGTATGAATTTTACTGCAAAATATTTTCTTGTTATGTTAAGCCTAATTATTAATTGATGATTAACAAAGTATTCAATTTTTTTGCATGATTTTGAAATCGAAGAAAGCACGAGGAGTCTGCCAATGTGAACATGTTTCACACGTGCAGTGTATCGATAGCTGGCTCATCAGGCATGCTTCATGTCCATTATGTAGGAGAGGCATCTAATTTTTCAAGTTATTTTCTATAAATTATATATACACGGGCATCAGTTGTTTGTACATATATAAGTGTAAATTTTATGTACACTACAGATACATTTTGATTGAATATCACAATGACTACAACTGCTTTGATTTGGTTAATTTGATTGTTCGATATATTACTTTTGTTGATAATAATAATGTATGTTTTTTCTAGTTTATTTCTAATATAAAACATGTATAAATAATTGTTATTATCTTTTACCTACACATAACCATTATATTTGACCAAGATATGAATTGTGCAATAGACCAATAAAATGATGCCATGTTGGCTAATAAATAATGCCAAATGGTCTAATAATATTGAGCAACATAGACCAATAAAATAATACCACATGGAAAATCATATAATTCCATGTGGACTAATCAAATGATGCCACAGGGCCTAAGAAAAATGGTGCCATATGTACTAATCAAATGACGACATGCAGACAAGTTGTTGTTTGACACATGGACTCACCACAAGATGCCAAGTGGCGGCATTGATGTATTCCACATGTATGCTACTGTGGTAACCATGTCAGTAGCCACGTAGGATGACACGTTATCAAACACATCAATCGATGACTCATCATTTGATTCACAACTTAGTGGGGCCTACGGATTCTTTTATCAACCAGTATTAATAAGTGTAGGTAAAGACTCTTTCCCCACCAACCTTTACCTACTAGTGTCTACCAATTCAATATTGGTAGCTAAAGCATATTACCCACCATTAGGCTAGTTTTACCTACACTTATAATTGGTAGATAAAGACCCCATTCTCTTGTAGTGAATACAATTAATAATAATTAGTTTTAACTGAATCAAGGACATCGTATGAGGATTAGTTGAATGTGGTGATACCGGAATTTTGACCAAAACCAAATTTAAAAAGTCCTAAAGTGATATAGTTTTGATGAAGGGAATTGGCGTAAATAATCATTACTACTAGGTACCGCTTAAAATTGTGAAAATGGATTTTACCAAAAAATTGGCCAAACTATCACACTACTAGCTAAGGTTGCTGTAAACGTTAGTATTCGAATTTTTTAATATTATCCGTGGACCGAATTTATTCCTTTAAGTCGCACAAGCTAATGTTGAATACTCAAAAATACCACTCGATCTAATCAAATTATAATTGTTATAAATTAATTAATATTTATGAAATATCAATTATTAAAACTTTTCTTGATTTATATGAATATCATTAGTATTTAATAAAGTGCATATATAAAAGTAATACACGTATGTATTGATATACAATATCAATAAATGTTTAAATTTGATTTGAATTAATTAAATACTTAATGGATTTGAAAATTTTGTTAGCCTATTATTCCCATGCCTTGGCCGATCATAGAGAGGAGGGAATGGCATTTTTAAATTGTATTGAATTGGTAGAAAAGAAAACGTAAACAAAGGAGATTAGATATCCACTGTTTGCTCTATCTCAATGCATATTTAAACTCCCTTCTTTCATTCACTTGGGGCCCTTCCACTCCTCATTCCAACTAAAAATTCCAAAGGCAACAAGCTATTATGTTTTCGAAAAACAATTCAAATCGAAATCAAAGATAAAAATGAGGTGTTCATGTCTAGTCTACTACAATTTCTAAAGGTGTTTTAATTGAATTTAAAGGAGTTTCATTAATCATTCAAGATCAAATGCTACAATTTTTTGTAATGATTATAATCACATAATTATTTTATAATCAAGTATGTTGTTCATCATCTCTATGTTATTTTTATCTCAATTTTATAGTGAATTTGTGTGTGTGTGTGTGTGTGTATATATTTATTCAGTCTTATACACATACACATTTCTTTTATAATTATCTAAATTAAAAACATGTATCATTAAATAAATTTATTGATAAAAATAAAATATTTAATTTGATATTTAAAATAGTTTAAATGGTTTTAACAATTTTAATTAGATGTATGTAATTTCATATACATAAAATAGTTGTTGTTTGCACCAAAATTGGTCATAAACACTTAATAGAGATTTTGTAGAGAAATAATGTAGAAATCTAAATGAAAATAGAGGAAATAAGCAATTAATCAATATAAAATAAGAACAAATAAGGACACATTGATTTATAGTGGTTCGACGTTGAAAGCCTACGTTACTTTGGAGAACAACAACGTAATGATCCTTCAACCAAACCATAAAGCCTGTATTTATAAAGGGAGATAGCCAAATATCTTCCTAAAAAATCACCAATGGGATCTCCAGATGTAGACATGGTCACATGAGCGATCACCTGGCCTAAGTCCTGTGGAATAGGGATCATCTATGATATATTTTAATGAACACGTGGTGAGTTGCGATCTATCTGGTGAGTCCCCTTCGTCTTAGCTCCATGTCACAAAAAATGTTTGCATATTTAATTTCTTGATTTTGCGATATCGATCGATTTCATTGAGTTGAACTGCTTAGCTGATGCAATCCGATCCATTATGTAGGGGTATGGATCATACCTGATCCCTTACCTAAGGGAGGAGTTACTCCATACTTAGACTGTTCTGCAGAGTCCATCTCTTGGTTTCTCTTTATCGCTGCTTCATATTATCATTTGTGCTTGATCATTAGACCCCACAATCATCCCTCTAGGCTACTGGCCTTGATGATAGCCGAGTCTAACTTTTCCAATTAGTCTGTATATTGCCGGGCCTAAAGGTCGAGTAACATTTGCCTCCCAAAGTATGCTTTGTTTCGAACATGACGTGCTTTAAATCGAAGCAAGTTAGAGTCATTAGGAAGAATTCAATTTAGTTTTTGGAATAGCTGTTATCCTTCCAAAAAGCCGTATCTCTCTATTCATCATGATGCTTGGTCGATATTTGATAGTATAAATATTGGATTGTGACTTATCGATAATGTTCCATGATCGGTTCCATTGAGCTAATCAATTAAGCTAATAAGCCTTGGCTACTTGTAGTGACTTCTTTTCTGAGAAATCCAGCAATAATTCAATTCATGGCGATTCAAGAAATTGGATGTTGGATATATGCATGCATGTTCATGTATTGAATGTTGGATATATGCATGCATGTTCATGTGCACGTTTTTGTAATTCGCTCCCTGTTATGTTTGTACACTTATAGGTTGTTACCAATTCTTTGCGGTTCAAATGCCATTGCATGGAAAAAAATTTATAAAGAAAACATCGGTAGGGGATTGACATTAATCTCTTATGTGGGGATTAGACCTGATTCCTCTACCTATATGGACTAACCAAGTTTTGCGTCTAAAGAGAAGCGACCTACGTTTGTACATAAGCTAAGAACTTAGCTTATTCTTCTCATTTTCTTCATTTAATCATTAACCGATTCGAACTCTTAATTTTCCTTGCTATCGCCACTAACATCAATTCCTCCAATCCCACTATCGATCTAATCTTCCATTTAACCAGAAACCTCTGCCACCAACTCAAATCGTCTGCTTCTGACCTCACGTATTCAATTCTAGACCCAAGTTCAAACCCACATTGTCCTCGTCCTTCTTGAGTTAACTCAACCCTTGGCCCTGCGTTCATATTTGATTTCACATATACATGTGGGTTTAATTTTGATTGTATACAATTTATGAATGGGATTTTGTGACAATACAAGGGAGCTGAACATGTTGGCAGTTGCGAACCTTGGGTTTGGTGTTGGTCTGGAAAGAAACGGAGGGGAATAATGGCTAAGCAAGGGATAGGTGTGGACAAGAGGAAAATGAAATGGAATGAAGGGATCAACTGTATGGAGGGATCAGTTGCAGCATGAAGAAGGTGAAGTGAAGTAGCAGAGTGGTGGGATCGATGATGGACATTGGAGTAGTGATTTGGTCATAGGGTTTAGGTTATGAAATAGAGGAAAAGGATCAATTGTTGGATGAAGTGAAGCGATCGGTCTAAGGGATCATTGATGGCATGCTAAAGTGCAAAATTGCACTAAGCTACACAACCTAGTCATGGGATCGTGTGCGTCCCTTTGCCTATGGGGACTTAGGCAATTTTCTTGCCTTTGAAAATTTGAACACTCCAATATTTAGCCACATGGATTCGATGTTGTATCGAAACTTACATATGACCTTGAATTTAGACCTGAACACTTTGATTCAGAAATGGACTTAAACTAATCTCACAACATATAGTTTCAAGTTGATGTACTCCACCTCGGACTTGATTGCGAATTTGTATGGCACTTGAACTTACATACAGATTTAAATTGTAAAACATGCCTTGAAAAGATTTGAATGCTGATTTGCACTCGAACGCAAGTAATAAATTCTAGCATGCCGATAACTGATCCCAAAGTTTAAATAGAATGCGCACCCATTGACATGAAAATCGATTAGGACGGTTTGTGATGACAATCACTCGGTTAAATTCTAGAGTCTCGTTACAGCTTTCGTTTTAATTTGGAATTTTTTATCACTGTACTGCAGAATGCTACAACGCACTGCGCTAGTCTACACTTGCACGGCAGGAATAAATTTATTTTTCTAATGATGATTATATGTTAAGTTTAATACTTATGGGTTCCATATGTTCAGAGTGCTTAGCCGCTATAGCTACAGTTAACCCACCTTATGGCAAGGCCGTATACAAGCGAATTTAAGTCAACACACTGCACCTTTATCGAGGCTTGAATATTATGGGTTTGGTTCGAATAGTTTGATAGATGATCAATTGCGGATAATAAACATGAATATGAAGCCAAGATTCAGCATAGGCTATATATAAACAATATTAGGTACTTGAAATATGGATTTCGGCAAAGGTCGAGTTGTTTCGGGTCACCATGTGGCTTGCTTTGGGTCAGGAAATGTTTGCTTCGGGTCATAATAGAATGTTCTTTGGTGGGGTCGGCATTGGATTTACTTCGGGTCGGCAATGCTTCATCTTCGGGTCAGGTTGGCATACAACTTGGGGTCGACATAGGATGAAGGTTGCATCACTTCATGGGGATGGCTATAGGATGGACTTCGGGTCGGTAATTGTGTAACTCTGGTTCGGCATTAGTTTAACTTTGGGTCGGCATTGAAATCACTTCGGGTCGGCATCGGGAGTTATAAGGGATTGGCGTAAGGAGATGGCACTGGGTCAGCATTGGTTGGACTTCGGGTTGATGCGGCATTAGCTTCGGGTCGACATTAGGGAATACTCTGGGTCGGTGTTGGATCATTAGGTCGGCAAGGAGATATGGGGTCGGCATATTACTTCAAGGTCGGCATGCACTTGGGGTCGGCTATAGTGGTTGCTTCGGGCCGACTATGGATTCACTTTGGGTCAGCATCAAGGTCGCTTAGGTCGATATGTTATTTACTTTAGGTCGGCATAAATGGAGGAGTTGGGCTCGACGGTCACTATCGTGGATCCATGTAGGCGAGGAGGCCCTGTAGCCGGAGTTTCACCTATAAATACATCACTTGTGGCTTCATAAAAGGGGAATTCTCATTCGGCTTTTCTTCATCTTCTACCCAAAGGCTACTCTACAATTTTTTACTTTGGAATTCTAGATTGTAACTATAATCAAATTACAGTATAATAAAAAGGATCATTCTAGAGTGGACGTAGGCCAGAATTAGTCGAACCACTATAAATCTTGTTATTTTTACTTGCTTTCATTTTAAATTTGGCTATTCTTCATATTATATTCTCTACATACACGCTATTTGTGATAGTGACTGAATATTGGTGCTTTCACTTATAATTTGGCACCAACATTTTAGTGCTTTCACTGAGAAAGCTAGCACTCAGGGATTTGGAAGTTTGGATCTTGGATATGAAAGCTTTGGAACTTGGACTTGGGAAGCAATGGCTAGGAAATCAACAAGGAGATAGACGACAGAGAGGAGTCATCATAAAGGAGTCAGAAGGCTTCCTCAGGAGCTAATCAGACTAGAATCTTCATCACCAGAGACGAGATGGAAATGACAATGGATGCTATGCAGGAAAAAGATGCTCAAAAGACAGGAGGACATGATGTAGAAATTATTTTGGTAGATTAGAAAAGCTGGAATGCAAAACCAAGGGAATGGAGTAGTAGGGAATGCTAGGAATGTGGATCATGGAGTTGGAGAGGAACAGAGGAAGTCCAAAATCAGAGCCAAGGAAACGATGCAAACAAGATATGGGATAGAGCGGAACCACCAGAAGCTGCCCTTGATCGTTCTACACTCGACGATATGCCCTCGAATCATATTGGCTCGATTCAAGGTAGGATAACAGGCAGTGCTATGTAGTTTGGCATTGATCGAGATATGGATGCTCATCTAGAAGGGCATGTTTCAAGATTCCCTCGTGGACTCGGGGGGCAAGTTGGAGACAATGGAAAAAGACTACCACTTGATGATAACGACATGTTAGCGAACATAATCAGACGGGCTATGAGATGAGGATTGATAAATAAAGATTTGAAAGATGTAAATAGGAGTCTCTTTGCTCCTATGATTAGGCAAGCTAGGAATCCACCATAATTCAAACTACCAATGCTGGAGACATATGATGGAAGGGCAGATCCCGCTATTCACCCGACAAGGTATATGAGGCACATGCTAGTACTAGGGGTATCGGAGGAGGTCATGGCACGATGCTTCCCTTTGTATTTGATGGATATAACAGCACTATGGTTCAGACAATTAAAAAGCGACTCTATTGGCACATAGGAGGAATTGATCAAAAGGTTTATGAGGAAATTTCGGGTCCACATTGCGAGAACCAAAAATGTAATGACTTTAACGTCGATGAAGTAGTGGAAAAAAGAATCACATAGGGATTTCTTAACCATGTTCAAGGCGGCAGTGGCTACGGTGGATCGACCCGATCCATTGATGGTTCTGATGGTAGCAGTCTCAGGGATTATGGATAATTCAGATTTCAAGATATCATTGGAATGGGATCCACCGATGGATCTTGGGGAATTATACCATGAAGCAGAAATTTCTATGATAGGAAGATGCGAAAGATGATAAAGGGAGGAGAGAGGAGGCTGATATTTATGCGGTTAGAGGCGGAGGTCCGTTCAAGGAAGATTCAAACGAGAACGATAAAGGAAAACGAAAAATGAATGACAACAGTAATATCCCAAAAAGGCAATGGAGAGAACCCAAATTCTCTTCTTACAGAGATTTGAATGAAACTTTAGAGAAGATCTATCTAGATACTCGAGGGCATCTCCAGTATCGAAGGCCAGCGAAAAGGGAACCCTCCGAATACGAGCAGGCATCAGGAAAGCATTACTTATTCCGTGAGCTAGATGAACACAACATGAATAACTGCAAGCATTTCAAGGATATCATTGAGGAACATGTGAGGAATGGTCATTTGTAGCAATATATAAGTAATCAACTGTGGCAATGGAACAAGAGCAGCCACCGCCCACCTTGAACGAAGATGGCATTGGATCAAGGTATCGTCGTTAGCTTATTATTAGCTGATTGGATTTATGGTAGGGAATAAGTAATAACCCCGAAGTAATGTGGCTAAGTCACTTACACATGTATGGGATCAAGGACGATCCCTAGGCGCTCTGAGATGACGATGAACCGTGGTGCTCAGGTTTATGAAATCTTTTTTTTTCTATTTCTACACACTCTGGTTTTTTAGACTGTGGCTATTTAGTTTTCTTGGGTACATGGACTTTTGTTTTTTATTTTTTCAACTGAACTCGGGAATGATTGGATTTGGATAAATGTAATAAATAATACAAGTCATGTTTACGGCCCCAACTAGAGAGATGGGGCAATAATCGCAAGTCAGAGTCCCTTCATCGGAGAGCAATTCGACGGACTCAATAATGAATTAAGTCCTCGACTGAGGATCAAGGCCGGAGTAGGATATCCCATGGATTAAATCCTCAACTGGAGAGTCGAGGTGAAAAGGATATTCACAGATTAAGTCCTTGACTGGGGATTGAGGCTAGAGTAGGATACCCCATGGATCAAGTCCTCGGCTGAGGATCGAGGTCGAAGTAGAATACCCCATGGATTAAGTCTTTGTTCGGAGAGTCGAGGACGGAGAACGATAACCATGGATAAGTCCTCGACCAAAGAGTTGAGGCCGGAGTAGAATAAAATGACCCGAGAAGGTCAAAGGATTTAGATATGGACCCGAAGAGGTCCTGGTTTTGGATATGGACCTAGAGAAGTCCTGGATTTGGATATGGACCCGGAGAGGTTTTGGCTTTGGATATGGACCAAAGAGGTCAGAGATTGGGATATAGACTCGTCGAGGTCTCGGATTTAGATTACAGGACCCAGAATGGTCCCATACTTGGATAAAATGATGCGGAGAGATTGTGGATTCAGTTAATGGATTTGGAAGGGATTCGAAAAAGGAAAATGACTCAAAATTATCATGGATTTCTCTAATGATATAGAGAGATCAAGGAATTGGATTAGAAATGGATTGGACTCAAGGTTGGATGATATGGCGATCAATGGATTATGGACTTCGAATTTTGGACTTATGGGAATTCAAAACAAGCCTTCCAATAGCAAGGCATGTTTTGGAGTGCAAGTGTTAACTCACCTTTTGGCAAGGCCATTTACAGGTGGATTTAACTCACTGGACTGCACGGTTCTTAAGGCAGGAATATTATGGGTTTGGTCCGAATTGTTGGATGGATGATCAATTACGGATAACAAATATGAATATGGAGCCAGGATTTATCACAATCGATGGATAAACGTTACTGGGTACTTGGAATATGGATTTCGAAAAAGGTCGGGTAGGTTCGGGTCACCATGTGGTTTGCTTCGGGTTAGGAAAGTGTTCAATTCGGGTCATAATAGGATGTTTTTTGATGGGGTCCAGATTGGGTCTACTTCGGGTCGACGTTGCTTCATCTTCGGGCCAGGTCGGCATAGAACTTGCAGTCGACATAGGATGGAGGTTGTATCACTTCTTGGGGTCGGCTACAGGATGAAATTTGGGTCGGCAATTGTATAACTCTAGGTCGACATCAGTTTAACTTCGTGTCGGCGTTGGAATCACTTTGGGTCAGCATCGAGAGTTATAAGGGGTCGACATAAGGAGATGGCACTGGGTCGGCGTTGATTGGACTTCGGGTTGGTGTGGCATTGGCTTCGGTCAGCATCAGGGAGTACTCCGGGTCGGTGTTGGAACTTCAGGTTAGCAAGGAGATATGGGTTCGACATCTTACTTCGGGGTCGGCATGCACTTGGGGTCGGCTATAGTGATTGCTTCAGGTCGGCTATGGATTCACTCTAGGTCAGCATCAAGGTTGCTTTGGGTCGGCATGTTATCTACTTCAGGTCCGCATAGATCGACGAGTTGGGCTCGAAGGTCACTATGGTGGGCCCATGTAGGTGAGGAGGCCCTATAGCCAGAGTTTCGCCAATAAATACAACAGGCGTAGCTTCAGAAAAGGGGAATTCTCATTCGGCTTCTCTTTACTTCTACCCAAAGGCTACTCTGCAATTTTTACTCTAGAATTATGGATTATACCTCCAATCAAATTTTAGTATAATAAAAAGGATCTTTTTGGAGCGGAGGTAGGCAAGAGTTAGTAGAACCACTATAAATCTCGTCTTTTTTACTTTCTTTCATTTTAATTTTGGCTATTCTTCATATTACATTCTCTACATATACTCTATTTGTGATCTATGATTGGATATTGGTACTTTCACTTATAATTGGGTATTGGTGGCCAATACTGGTACCAACAACTACCAAACAGACTACTCCATATGACAATTCCGATGTCAAATCTAGCTCAGCAACCATATATGCTTGAAACACTCCAAGTCACCAATCTAAACAACCTAAGAGTTCCACCAAGTACCAGAAATTCCACAACGTCCGAAAGCAGAAGATGAGCCAGCTTCTGACATGCTAGAAGATGTTGTATTCTTGGAAGATCCCGTAGACTCCATAGCATCGAAAGTCAATGAGCTTTCTCTTCAGAGAATTTACATTAAGCATGGGATTCCATATGATGATCTTGCCATGATAAAGCTCAATTTCCTCTAGAGGGATGCACTGGTTGCAAAAAGTTCATATGTTGAACGGGATTTGTTCCACCCTTCAGTTTGTTTATTCAGAAAATGTTATATTATTTGAGACTCGCTCCGGCTCAGCTGCATCCAAACAGCTATGCATTCCTACATGGTACATATATGATATTCCTGAAAATCTTACACCATGATCAACTCCAAAAGACATCAGGTTTATCTATAATCTCAAGCGATGAAGGAGAAGCGTTTCATACACCTTCCTCGAGGCAGCGCCTAACTATTCATAACCAGCATTTGGAACAATCTTAGCGCTTTCAAAAATGAGTGGTTCTATATGTGCTGCCCACTTGGTTTTGTGGGATGGTGACTGGAAGGACGTAAGTGTCTCTTCAAATTTAACTCTGAGTGCTTTTACTCAAGTCGTAACTTGAACTAAGCAGTTACTCTAAAAATCACAGGTAGTCACCCATGACCCAATGATAGTCGTTTCTCAGAAGCGGTTTTAGCGCTCAGGAATACTCCTGTGAAAGATAGAGATATTAAGGTTCTCATTAATAACAAACGCCTTTTCGCCTTTGGCCTTCTAGATGAGGGCTGCAACACCCGACTACCTAGGAACATTGAGGTTGTATTGCTAAAAGAGGAGATGCCGTTGGGCACGGAGGTAATAATGCCGATCCTACCATGCCACTATCAAGGAGGCTCAAGATGTCACCGTAGAAGGCGAAACAATGAGAGATGATGATGAACTTGGTCATGTTGTTGCGGGTTCTAACCATGAAGTTGGGGTCAAATCCTCACAAAGCACACAGCCTCTTGCACGTAAGGAGAGGAAAAGGAAGAAACTTGTCTACAAGCTTTGTAAAGGCTAAGTTGCCAAGCGGTCCAAGCTATCTGTCACTCATCAATTTGCTTCGGAACATTTTACTTCTCAACGCCTAGAAAATTTAGAAAACATATTTAAGGGGCTGTTGAATATTCCAATTCCAGATTACCTTGAGGCTTATGACTTAACTGATATGAGCGTTTGGGAGTCTGATTCTCCTATAAAGATTAGTGTTGATAATCCTTCCAATATTAGAGGGGAGACTACTCCAGTCAACAAGGCTTTCACATTTGATCCTTTGAGGGGACACCTGGACACTTATATCCACATGCACTCTACAACACTGCATTGCACTTATCACGTGCCCCTTAGTGCTAAAATTTTACTTGTTTTCGTTTTCCTTACAGGACCCATAGGGAAAAAGAAACATATGTTCCATTCTTTACAAAATACAACGGTTAGATTCAAATGCCTCGATAGGGCTCATATCACCATATTAGTGGTCATGAACACGACCCCAGTTACCATTCCAGTCGAGATCGAAACTATCATGATAAGGGTGATAAGGACTGCTCTGTGCATGATTCTGCTTCCAACCATCGATCCAGATCTTGGTCCTCTCCCCTCAGATGGTCTAGATAGTCAGCCGGATTAGCGTGGTGATATCCCTCCGGCCAACATTTCATTAGGTTTACCCTCTGCTTTAGTCCTTACACAACCGATTATATCATCATATTCTAGGAAATCTTTTGATCGTAGATGTAACGGTGGCTTCGAGGCTCCTCAGCATAGGCCGGGAAAAGAGAGCACCATTACTCAAGTCATTTTTGAAGACCAATGGGTTGATAATTCTGCCTGCATGACCGAGCTTAGAGAATAATTCCCAAATGTTTGCTTCAAAAGGTTTATATTTTTCCCAACCTAAAGAGGGTTTTTGAGAAGGTCTAGTTTATGACCATTGACTGCATGGACGATATTCTTAAGTTGTATGACGAATGGATGAGAGCGGCAGAGAGAATCTCCAAAGTCTCTAGAGTGAGGCAGTAGAAAATTGAAAAGCTGAACCACCAAAAAGATCAAAACAAACGGATCATTTCCACTCTTGATGCTGAGTTAGATACCTTAAAGAAATTTCAGGTAAAGGCTAGAAAAAGAGCCAAGGAAGCCACCGAAGCACTTGAAGTGGAGAAATCGAAACACTTGATTGAGGTTAAGCAGTTGCACCATCGAAATCATGAGCTAGTGATCGAGAGAGACACTGCTCGAAGATGTGCAGCTGAATTGAAGACCAAGCTTGAGAATGAGATAAAAGAGAAAGACTAAGTGCAGGAAGTTGGCCAGGGGCTTGTGATGAACTAGTCAAGGATGTAGTCATTGAGAAGGCTAGATATATTGATGCTCTCGTAAAGAGAGAAGTAGAGGATTCAAGGAAACAAACCACCGAGGAGGTTATGGATGAGCTGGATCCGCTGCTTATCTCTTATAATGCTAATGTCTTAAAATTCAGAAATTTAGAATGTAGGGGACTATCCCTACCATCTTGCTCGTGCTTGGAAACAGATTGTTAAAGATTAGAAAAGAGATATTGGGGCTGAAGAAATTGATATGATGCAGTTGGAAAGGGAAGTCTCGAGGGGTGATGAATCTAGAATTTTGCACGAGGGTCTACGCTTGATCTAAGAGGAAATTGCCGCAGCATACCAATAAGAGATAGGCAAGGGTTCCGGATCCATGCAACATGATGCTACGACCGATCAAACTCTAGGAACCTGAACTATCCTTAGCTCCCATGTGAACTCCTCTACCGATACTGGTTATAACCTAGAGGAACCACTACTTCAAAAATTCACTAGCCTCTCTCCCATCCTAGAAAGAGAATTCGGTGGTACCTCGACTTGTGTGGAAGTTCAAACCGAAAAGGGTATTTTTTTTGACTTCTCCTATTTTCAAAAGGTTGATGTATTTCTGGACTACATCTCTAACCTCTCTCGTTGTGTTTCTTTAGCTTCAGACTACCTGTTGTTGCTCCGCTTCCTCCTCAGGGCTCTAAACCAGGATCAGAAATCCCGACGATAAAGTCCATAACCGTAACAAATTCAACAACAACTCATAACATTCCAAATGAGGAAGTTCTAGACTTTGATGAATGCTTGACGGATGCTCTACTAAAGGAAGGAGGTGATTTGAATCAAAGGACTCAAAGTGATGATGACGTTGTCGTCACCAGGGTTTTCCATTCCTCATCGGGTCCTTCCACACATGAGAGGGAGTGGAAACTTGAGGCAGATGTTCTTGCAAAAGGGATTAAACAAGAAAAGCTAGACCTCCCATATCTATAGTTCTACTCGGGAAGGCCATTTTTGCCCTCATTCGCATCTCTCCACTTGGGAGCACTAAGAGTTTCTCGGTAGTGTCCTTGTAGCAACTTGCAGTTCCGTACCCATTGAGTTGATAATAATTCACTCATGTTCAACCCAAAACATACAAAAGAGCAAATAACTAGAGTAAAGAAGAACAAAAGGATGGAAGAAGAATAATCAACAACACAGAATCTCACAATCACAGCGGAACAAAATATAATATATAATAATATATTTTTATACAAAAGAACCTATAATAGTCTATATACTTACAACCGTCATAGTACAACAATTCAATACATCAAAATGGATAGTTATAATAACTCATCCTCACACAACGGAAATATAACCAAGTATGGAGATACATCTCTGTCACCCAGCTCATCTCCTAAGCTTTATAGCGTCATATCTTGTATCTGTAGTACTCGGTTTAACCCAAGCATTATAATAAAATAACATCCGGGTCAGTTTGGAAAACCAATGTGAGAAAACACACTCAGTTTGAGTTATTAACTTTATAAAAATCCTTTGAAAACAAAGGTATCTTGTAAGACCACGCCACACATAAACACGATTGGTTTTTACCTTACGATAACCAAAAAGTTTTTTATTAAAATCATCTGATATTATATTAGTGTCTATATATAGCAAATAGAAAATAGCTGAAATGCTTGCATCTCACGTTTCAGCATAGTTGGGCGTAATCAAAACCGTACGACGCTTATCGGGCCAATGGGGTACCGCCCATTACAGTACACCTCTATAACAATGTACCGAGGACCATCGCCAGGATCCCCTGCTGCACAAGACCGGCCTGCCCCTAACCTAGATAGAACGAATAAGTTATCACCCCGGATGTTCCCACCCTTACCACCAACGCTCCTTCTTTCATGCACAACCAGATCCATAATATATAGGTTTCCGAGGACATCTAGAAAAGTGATAGCATACCCTAATTGGGTGCGACCCACTTACCTTGCTGCATCTCACTTTTTAGTCATTCCCGGTTGATGAGGCTTGCGGCTAAGCGTTACCTTTTAAGACACAATTCTACTTAGAGTTCCCATCGTCCTCTAATGACGATGTATTAATAGCATTCGTCCATACAAGTTGTTCTGAGTCTGGGCAAACTGAATCACCATCTTCTTCATCTTCACGGTATTCATTCATAGTGTTCAAACCGGATCAAAGTGGTTTTCGGATGATTAAATCCGATCCCGACCTCTTAAAAACAATTAACAAAATTAGCCAATATTGATAGTGGGTTAATTAATTATCAGTAAAAAAATCCATAAGAAGTCACTAGGTCCAATTTATAAATCTTCAAAATATTTATTCCAAAACAACTTCACCAAGATATATATTCAATCTCTTTCAATATTCCTATATGAAAACAATATCAACACTTGTATCCATAATAGGATATTTCACCATTTTCAATACTTAGAAATATTTCCAACTTTCATTTTTATAACACTTAGAATATATTTCTATTCCAAATCTTTACCACTAAAAATATTTTCCAAAACCTCCCTTCCAATACTTAGGAAAATATTTATACATATAATTTCCAAAATCATTTTCTTAGGTCTCTAACATTCCGTTTATAATGTTTCTCTGATAAAATCTCATCCTTTAACAAACCCCGTTTACACATTTCGAGAGAATTTACAAATAAATTTGCAATCATTTCAAAACTATATATATATATATATAACGAGTATTTTCTTCAAAGAATAGTAGTTTATTTAAAATATATTTAAGTTATTATTTAAAATATTGAAAACACTTTTATGACATTAATAACTCATTTTTAGATGGATAAATAAATTTCCAAGCTAAATTTAAAATTTAGAATTTATTAAATAAATACTTAACATTTGAAAAGCTACTTACCGAAGTATTTCAACCTCAACTAGTTTAAAATTCCATAGTTTTAAAATAATAAAATTTTCCCTTTAAAATGAACCCACTTCTTAAAATTTTTAAAATATATTTTTAAAATCTCAATCGCCAATTCAAATTATAAATTCCTCTCAATTTCCATCACACGCTTCCATTCCGATTTCCTAAACCATTTTCACTTTTCAAAATAGTAATCCACTATTTTCCTCACCCTATTTCCATATTCTAATATAATTTCACCTATGAATTTTATATTTCCAATTTATCATCCTGATATCGATTTTCTTTATTTATAAATATTGTTTATAAACTTTTATAACTCTTTTGAGTTTTACTTGTTTATAAAAAGAATCTCATTTATAAAATCCCATCTTTATAAATGCACTATCTTAATAATCCATTTATAACTTCAAATCTATTTTTAATATCAACTTCAACTCTTTTTATATTTCCAGAATATCATTTATAAATTCTCTTATATAATTCTTTTTTTAAATCTCCATTTAAAATTTCACAATAGTTAAGTATAACCAAAATCAATAATCTTTCTAACTCAATTTCTTTAAATAATTTCCAACTTCAGTACAAATATTTTTATATCAAAATTTCCCTTTTATCCCTTAAAATTTAAAAATATATTTATGGTATTTAAATTATCAAAATTCCGACAAGTGCTACAATAACATCCAATAATTCCAAACACTATAATGATCTACAAAATATTTTTCTACACAATCCATGTATCACAATATATGAAATTAAATTTAACATTTTGAGGAATCCAGTTGGATCCCTCCAACATGTTTCCGGGCATCCATAAATGTTAATACGACATAAAAATACCAATCCCACTTTGAGGGGGATACTGTGGTATATAGGGTCACCCGCTATTACGCGGGGCGCATAGGATCTCATTCCCTATAATGTGCGGGAACATCACTCCAAATACTAATATATATACTACTATACATATTATATAATTCAACAAAAAATAAATTAAAAAATTTAACAAGCATCCAAAATTTAATTTTAACTATTTAAAATTTAAATTTAGGTAATCTAAACGAGCGAGAATTTTCTCAGCTCGATTTCCAAGTTTGTTAATCGTTCCATATAAATCCCAACTTGTATATTTCTCATCTATGAATCCACACTCATCTTGTTTCTATGATTTTTGAACCTCGTATAATCGTTATACAATTTTATAAGCATCCCTCTTTTATTAAGTGAAAATTATTTAAATTAATTAAAACGATTAATAACCAATCACCCAATCCAAAATCTGCTGCTCAGCAACCACCTACTTCCCGAATGCTGCTACTTCACCGCTGACTACCATGGGATAATCAGACCTTCCACCTGAACCTCTGCCATCATCGTGACAACCATCTCCACCCGCAAAACCCAATCTGACATCGTTGCCTCCTTCTGCCTACCCTGCGGACCACAATAACCTAGAACAAATGTCGCACCCCAATGCTCCAGTCAAACAAGTCGGCCCCTAATCTGCTATCAGATTTTGACTTTACGACTTCGCCAGAGCTCGCGACTGTCGCTCATCCTCTCCTCCATGAGCAGCACCGAACACCACCTACAATAGCAGGCCCTACATCACCAACCCTAAACCCTAATTAGATTCGTATCATCACGCCTTGCGTCGCCGTCATCCCACTCACGCGCGTCTTCTCCCACCAACCTCACTACCCTCGTCTAAACGACCATCTCCGTGTCGCGATGAGAAAACACGAGCGTCCCGTTTGCCCGATTCTAAGAAGAACGGTTTTATTGAACTGAAGTCGTGTTCGATTTTCAAAAACGAAGTCATGATTTCATATACTTCTTCATTCCAACTGAAAGGGAAGACAGGGAGAACTGGCGCGATTTAAATTTGAGGACAATGCCATTTTTTTATGAACGAATTTGATTGAACGAGGAAAGGAACGAGATCGTGTTTTAAAAAAAAGAGGGAAGAGGTTGCGTGTGATTTGGGGTAGCCTGTTTAAATGGTTGTACAGTGTTTTGAGGTGAGGAAAAGAACAGCTGATGTGAAAAAGAAAGTCAATTAAAAATATACATATACTTATTATTTAAATTTAAATCATCTCGATTACACAACTCGAATTTTGAACCCCTATCGAGGCAAGCCGTTAGGCGTTCGTATTGTTATACCCTTATTCCGAGCGTAATGGAAAAGGTTTCAAGTCCTAATTTGATCATATGGAGAAGATAACTTTTTGGACCCAATTATTATATTGAATTTTCGATATCAATTTCAATGCGTTTATATCCCGAATGATTAAACGATAACTTCAAAAGCTACAAAATTTGAAATCCAATAATAATACCCTATTATGGATCTAATGGAACTAGTTTCTGTTAATTCCTAGACTGTGCCCCGGATTGCTATTTTGACTCGTCGATTAGATCGACGATTTCAAAATTGGCGAAATCGCTCAATTTTTAGTTTTAAAATCTTACCACTAAATTATAAATTCCAAATCCAATGTTTAAAACCATTTAAATATTCAAAATTATCCATTGAAAAGTCCGGGTCGTTATATTCTTTCCCCCTTAAAAAAATTTCGTCCCTGAAATTGCTAAGGCAGGACGAACGATCCAAACCCATTAACTTAACAAAACCTACTTAGTTAAAATTCGATATTCACTTATCTAATCTTTTATTTTTTCCCAAAACAATTAGTTTTCAGTTTTAATTCCAAAACCCTTTATTTCAATTTCATTTTGAAATCAGTTTGTCGTTAATAAAAAATTTCAAAATTTTCAAAAAATATTTCTAACACCCTAAATTTCCGAATTTTTTTGTAGAGTCCCCTTGGTATGGAGAATCTTTTGCAATACAACAGGAGGGATAAATATATATACATCGACCCACACGGTCAAAAAAATATATATCAATATTTTTATGTTTCGCAGTATTTATGTGATAACCCGAATTTTTGGGCATCTGTTAATTGGTAATTAACAGAATTAAATTTATTAAAAATATTTATTTGTAAATTGAATAAATAAAATTCTGAGATATATCTGAATATATATATATATATATATATAAGAATCTGAATTATAATAACCTGGGTTTTGGACATCTCATAAATGGATAATTAACCGTTTTAATCAATTGAAATGATAAAATTCGGATAATAAAAGATATCTGGATGTGTAAATGAATTTGGAAATATAATAAAAATTGAATTATAAATATCTGGATAAATATTAATAATCTCCTAATATAATTATTTAAAATTTATATATTGAATTTGTGTTTGTTCAATATATATTTTTGAGTTGATTTAAAATTTGAATTAGTATTGATTTATATTTTAATAAATGGATTGTAATTCAAATTCAAATTTGAATCTGAATTCGAAACTTGAATTTAAAATTTAAATGAATACCTTAGTAAAATAATTTGGATTTTAAAATTATATATGTATATATATATAATAAATTGGACTTAGAATAATATATATTAGATTTTTTTACTAATGTATAGTTAGTTCCAAAATAGTTTCTTTAAAATTTTATTAATATTTCGTTAAGGGAAAATATGAATATGAATTTGAAAACATATATATATATATATATATATATATATATATATATATATATAAACATAAAAATAAAAAGGGTATAAATACACATATATTAAAAGTATAAGACTTGTGAATATTTATTAAAATATATTCTCATGTAGAATAATAAGTGTTAAGATATTAACACTTAAATTTACAAGTGTTGACTATTATAACATAGAATCGGACAAGTGTCAATTTATTTCATTTTTCTTTTGTAAAAAAACTGAATAATTGTTCTTCTCTATTCTTCGTATTGAAAAATAAAATAAAAACATAACAGAAAATTTTTCAAAATAAAAAAAAACCTGTAAAGAAAAGCAAACCAGAGGAATTAAAGGTTAAACTATCAAAATTGGGAAAAAAAGAAGAAGAAGATAAATCAAACAGCAACTGCCAATTTTCAACCTGAAGCAATCCAGTTGCAAAATCAAAGGCATGCAGTTCAATTCAGTTCTATCAAACCTCAGCTTTCAAATTCAAGTAGTTGTTTAAAGATCAAGGTATTTCCAAGTTTCTCAAGGCCTTGGTTTCTCTGTTTCATTTTACAGGTGAGTAAATTTTAGTTTTAAACAGTTTTAAATCTAGTGCTCGTGGAAATTCTTGAAGAAAGACTATGATAAATGTTTGCATAAATGATTGCATGGCTGTTTTAAGGTAAATACATGAATATATGTATATAGACATATGTGTGCATGTCTGTGCTTCAACATTATGCTTTGATTTTTCATTTCCAGGATACCAATAGAATTCAAAAACTTACTGCTCTTCATCTGATTCTCTTTGGACTTCAATTTATAAACAAAATTTGTTTGTTATAACAGAATATAAATTCTAAAAATAGTTTTAAGATCAAATTGAAATTAGTTTTAAAATAAAAGAAGGAAAAACAGAGGTACTTAAAATTTTATTGAAAACTTGATATAAATAATTGGATGATTCATGTATATAATCACTTGTGTTTTCAAAATCTATGATTTTTAGAAAAAGAATCACAACTTTAAGTGTTTTAGTCGAGAGAAAACGAGAGTTGAACGGGATTTGGATTTCGAGCATTTTCAGATGATCGGTGGGGTTGGGGATCTCGGAATCATATCTAGAAGTGGCTGTTAGTCTGTGGGTCATAGGAAAATTACGGGATGGTTTTCACGAACTCCGTGATGGCGGAGCAACGGTGAATTAGGGTTTAGCGTGGTTTGGGGTCGATCTCGGTTGTAGTCCAATGGTGGTGTCGTTGGTCTACCGGAGTGGTTCACACCGAGGGGAAAAGCAAGAAAGAGATGTGGCGGAGCTCGCGGCTAAGAACTAGAGGATATCGTGGTCAGAGATGTCGGAACATGGTGATAGATGGTCGGGACTTTGTTTCAGTTGTGGGTCGAAGAGTAAAATCTGGAGGTGATGATGTAAACAAAACTTTAGGTACTCAGTTGAGTTTCGAGGGGTGTTGGTGATTGGAGTTGATGGTCGACGAACCAAGGCGACGGTCGTCGGCGATGTGTAGGTGCACATGCGTACAGATGTGTGCACAGGAATACTGGGCATTAGTAAGTTTGGGGAAGAGGATGGTTTGCACGGGTTGAACTCGGAATGGTATGCGTGCTGACTTGAAGTAGAATTTGTGCGAGTAGTGTTGGGGTTGGCTCAGGGATTCAATATGGTTTGGCCTGGGTTTTTATAGTTGAAGTAATAAGTTTTAAAAGCTTATCAAAAATAGGTAAGTTACAAAGTAAATGTAAACTAAGTTTAAAAAAAAGTATTTGCAAGTTTTAAACAAATTTCCAAAGTTTTAGATGTTTCCAAATTTGTTGTATTAAGTAATTAATTAATAGGTTAAATCCTATGAGTTTTAAGGTGAATTAAAAGTTGTTTGTAAGTTAAAGTACAAATCATTTGATGTATTAAGATGTTTAATTAATTTATGTAATCAGGGAATAATTAATTAATTAAAGGTTAATAAATTTGTGAAATCAATTTAAAAGATTAATGTATTAATATGATTAATTAATTTACTATTAATTAAAAGATGATTTATTTAAAGATTAATCACCTAATGTAAGTAATTAATGATAATTACTTTAGTTAAAAGATAAGTGTTTGGTGTCATTAATTAAGGAGGATAATTAATGGGTGATTACTGATTGTGATTCATTTAATGATAATTATTTAATGAAAGTAATTGAGGATTAATTACTTAGTGTACTTAGTTGAAGTAAGGATTAATTAAGGAAATAAAGTAAAAGGTTAATTAATAAATGAGTGTGATTAGCTAAAAGATAATTAATCAATGTAAGTGATTATAAGATAATTAATTTGAGTAATTAATTAAGGATAATTTCTGTAAATGGTTAAGGATAATTAAATTGTGAAATTGATTAAAGACTAATTACTTAATGCAATTATAGTATAATTAATCAAGGGTGATTAATTAAGATGGATGATTATCAAGTGATAAATTAATTGGTTTGTAATTAATTAATAAGCAGGATTAAAAGTAGTTGAAGCAATTAATTTAATTCATTTGAGTTAATTAAATTAATTAGAGATGATGTGGTTGATTAATCTTGCTTATGAATGATTGAATGATATTGTATGCCTTATATTAGTTGATATCTCTAGTATGTGATGTGTGATGCTATGTGATATGTTAAGTTAAAACAGTGAAATACTATATATAAAGTTTGAATTGTATTTCTTTTAAATAACTTTGGTTAAGATGACATGAGTATCGAAGAGACCGGGATTGGGTTTGCTACATTACAGCATGATAGGGGGTTCACGCTTTGCGTTAGGTGACGAACGGGAGACTCTTACCCCTACATGTCCCCTTAGGTAGTATAAGGCCTTGAGGGGTTGGTTGCGAGTCGAGAGGCTGGTAGTAAAAGCAAACCCGAGGTACCAATGTAAGCCACGGCGGGGCTGTGATGGTTGAAAAGCCTACGCCGCTGTCGATGGTTGAAAAGCTTATACCGTTACATTTGGTATCAGAGCAGAAGGTTAAGCGAGAACCTTGGCTCTGGTGGGAGAAAGGATAGGGTCAATAGTACCCTAAAATGAATTGAGTATGTGTGTGTGTGTGTGTGTGTGTGTGTGTGTGTGTGTATGAGAGCATACTTGTTATTTTCTTATATAAAGATTTTAAATGGTTTTAGAAATGATTTTTATATAAGTTTATCTTTTGATATATATATAAAGAAGTTGGTTGTTGATTATTGGAATTAAATAAGAATTAAGTGGTAATAGTAATACAACCAAATTGAAGGTAAATGAACATAAGTTTGAAAAAGATTCAAATTGGACTAAATTCCTGAATTTGAAGAAGTAAGAATAAGATAAAAATAAATTGGTATCCAGATATGATAATCTTGGGTATTATCATAAATAGTTATTGTGTTTAATACTGATATATTTGTTAATAAATAAGCCAAATGAAGTAAACTTTTAAGACGAGTATAACTTATAGATTGAAGTAGGTTTTAAATTGTGAAGTTTTAAAACCTAAAGTCTAGAAACATTTGAATTGTTTCAAAATGTTGAAAGAAATAATAAATTGTACTATTTGAATAAAAGAGTTTGATTCAAACAAGAGTTGTTTGAAAATTTATAGAAATTTGTTTTGAATTAAAGACCATAGGTGGTTTAAAATTTAAAGGTAACTTGGTGTGTAAAGGGAATATATGTATACTTGAGGAATATACATAATATCAAAGATGGTTTGAAATAAACTCTAAATGTTGATTTTTAAATTTGGAATGAGATGTGATACCCAAAGTAATAAGTTTCTGAACTTATAAGTAGGAAGATTATTAATGTGAACTTTAGAATTTGGAATGGGAATTCGAATTGGGTAAGGTTGGCTGGATTAAGTAAATTGAATTTAACTTAAAAGAAGTTAAATAAGTTTGAATGAACAAACTGATTTGGAAATTTCAAGATGAAACTGGGATTTAACTTGGAAAGTTAAATGGTTAATTAGAAATGGGGTGTGGTAATATATCCATTAATAGGATAAAATGGAATTTGGATTCAGGATTTAATGGTTTAAAGATATAAGTTGATTTGATTTAAAGGATTAAATCAACATTTAAAAATTTAACTCGAATTTTTATAATTCGAGATGGTTTAAATTTGAAATTTGAATTGAATTTTTTCAAACTGAATTTAATTTGAATTAATTGGAATTGTGATTGAAGATGGATAAGTTTAAGAATTCAAATGGAAAATTTGAACTGGATTAATTTGAAATGAAATTGGAGTTGAATGAGTTCAAATTCAAATAGGAGTTGGATTAATTCAAAATGGAATTGATATGAATTGAAATTGGTTCAATTTGAAATTTATTTGAATTAATTGAAATTGTTATTAAAGTTGAATAAGTAAATTCAACTGGAATTCGATTTGAATTTAGGAAGAAGTTGAGGTTAATTCAACTTGAATTGGGGATTAAATCAATTTCAATGGAAATTGAAGTTATTTATATTTGGAATTGAGTCAATTTAAATAGAAGTGGAAATTTAAATTGAATTGATGGGAATGGAGATTGGGAATTGAGCAGTTTTGACTCTGGACTATTTTCAAAATAAATTGTTTTAATATAAATCTATTTTTTCCAAACTATTTACTATACAACTTTTCTTTTTAAACCTAAAACTATCTTATACGTGTTTTACAATTATTTTTTGAACTATTTAACAATTTTTCAACTATTTTATAAACTAATTACTGTTTTTCAACTACTTTATAACTAATTATTATTTAATAGTTATTTTGCAATTATTTAAAATTTCTATAACTATTTGACTATTTTCCAACTATTTTTCAATTACTTAATTATTTACAGCTATTTTACAAACTAGTAATTACTTTTCAACTACTTATCTATTTTAGTTTTTCAAGCTATTTTCTAATTTTAAGACGGTCAAAGTGCAAACTGTTTATAATTAAATACCCATTTATATAAGAATTAAAGTGATATCCAAAGAGGATTGAGGCAAATGTGAACAAGTAAATAGAAATCAAAAGTGGATGTGAATAGAAAGGAGAAATTGATTTGATAATCAATAAAGGTAAATACGTAGGATGTACGTATGTTATTCTATTCGCATAGTGATTTGGTCTAGATTCGAGCACAGAATTTCGAGATAGTTTATCGATCCGAGTTAGGATTTTTCCACTCGATTTTCAACGGCGAACCTGGATATGGATTGTTGATTGGTTGTGAACATTTTGTATCATAGTTATGGCTATGCAAGGAGAATGACGATTCTGATCAACAAACCAGATCTGAGTCCGCACTAGGAAGTCGGGTGGACGATGTTAGTTCGAAAGTGAAATTGTGTGATCGAGTGATAGACCAGATTGGTATAGCGTACGGATGATATGTGTACATTGTACGGATTTGAACGAAATTGATAATGGGAATTCGTGGATAAGAAATGTGAAACGGTTTTTGGAATGAAAGGTATATTTTGTGAAATATATGATGAAGTAAAGTGGAAATTGGATATTTCTATGGTAAAAATTTAATTTATGGACGTAAGTGATATGGTAAGTGGTTTTGTAAAGAGTAATCGAATTTGAATATTTTATTTGGAATAAACAAAGTTATGTATCTTTGTTATATATATGATAAACTCCCCTTGTTGAATCTATAGCCAGAAGAAAAAGGGTTTTGAAAATATTTGAAGTATAAAAGGGGTTTTATACAAGTTTGAAATGATCCAAATTTTTTTCAAGGTTATATGTATCTATATATATATAAAGGATCTTATGAGGAGGATTTTGAGAAAAGGTTTGGAATCTTTGGATTTGGAAAGGCTTTTGATTTTTGGATAAAAACAATATTGGATTTGGAAAGCCTAGTTTGAGAATTATCGATTTTGGAATAATCGATTTTGAGAAAGGAGATTTATATGAGATTCATACTAGGTGTATGATTTGGAAGATACTATATGAGTATAGTATAAAGTGTTTTGAAAATGGCTCTGGAGAAAAAGATGCTCCCTTGGAATGAACTTCTCAGGAGTACCATAGGGTGGTACTGCCTCGAACGCTAAGGTGGGGTTCTAAAGTTGATCCTGTGAGGAGTCCGGACAAAACTAGTTCCTGAGGATTATGTGTAGTGTGTGGCGAAAGTCAAAGGCGCTGATACCTATAGAGGCATTTGGGTTATGTTGTTAGCTCAATGTCACTGCGATCTACTGCAGACCATAGCGAAAGTCGTGTGTGCTGCTGAGAGCCAACGGTTTACGTTTGATTTTACATTGGTAGACTGCGACCTATGGTAATATAGCGAAAGTCGTGTGTGTTGCTGAGAGCCAACAGTCTACGTTTGATTTTATATCGGTAGCCTGCAACCTATAGAAACATAGCGAAAATTGAGAGGCCGTGAGAGCCTAAAGCTACATTAGGACTTGACTGATGTAGTCTGCGACCTATGTAGGAGTGAAGAAGTTTCATTCTTTTGGCAGCAAAATTCGAGGGCGCTGAGGCCTATAGTTATATGGGTTTTTGATGTGACAGCAACGTAATCTCGGTTGTAACTGCGATCTGTAGCGGGTTCCATGGCGTAATCGAGGGGCGCGGAGGCCTACAGTTATCTATGGATTTTGCCGGGACGACAACGTAACCATCGGGTTAACTGCGACCATGGATGGGAGTGATGATTTACAGAGCATTCTCACCAAAGATATTTCCTCTATTTCAAAATGTTTTCTATATTTTCATTAAAATTATTTTCCAAGTATTTTCACTGGGTGTTGAAAACGGGCCTGCTAAGTACATATAGATTTTCAGTCGTATGCCTGATCAACGTATGACCGAATTTCTGTGAGAACAAGGATGGACTGGTTGAAACATCGAGTTATAAAAAGTATTTTTATAAAACTATATTACAATATTATGTAGATTTTAAAAGTGTTTCAAAGAATAATTTTTTTAACAATAAGCATTTTAATAAATTTTGGCTTAGTTCCTTTTTGAGGACGAAAATATTCTAAAGGGGGAGGAATGTGATAACCCAAATTTTTAGGCATCTGTTAGTTGGAAATTAACAGAATTAATTTATTAAAAATACTTATTTGTAAATTGAACAAATAAAATTCTAAGATATATCTGAATATATATATATATATATATATATATATATATATATAAAAGAATTTGAATTATAATAACCTGGGTTTTTCACATCTGATAAATGGATAATTAACTGTTTTAATCAATTGAACCGATAAAATTCTGATAATAAAAGATATCTGGATGTGTAAATGAATTTGGAAATATTATAAAAATTGAACTATAAATATCTGGATAAATATTGATAATCTCCTAATATAATTACTTAACATTTATATATTGAATTTGTGTTTGTTCAATATATATTTTTGAGTTTATTTAAAATTTGAATTAGTATTGATTTATATTTAAATAAACAGATTGTAATTCAAATTTGAATTTGAATCTGAAACTTGAATTCAAATTTAAATGAATAGCTTAGTAAAATAATTTGGATTTTAAAATTATATATATATAATAAATTGGACTTAGAATAATATATATAAGATTTTTTTACTTATGTATAGTTAGTTCCAAATTAGTTTCTTTAAAATTTTATCAATATTTTGTTAAGGGAAAATATGAATATGAATTTGAAAACACACACACACACACACACACACACACACACACACACACATATAAGTGTTACGGCAAGCGCTTCGCGCGTGAACTTCAAGCTGTGTATGTTTAACACGTTCAAGTAAAAATGATTAGCACAAACATTTAGCGATATTTTTATGTTGAAATATATTTAGTTTGAATTTTTATTTCTACATATAATTATATTTTTTAGTTTGAATACTACTTCATATTATTAATCTATAAAAAACAATTTGTAAAAAATATATTTGTTAGATTCTATTTTTAAGCAATATTATTAAAAGTTAATAATATTTATAGAATGACCTTTTGAATTTGTAAAAAAAGTTTAGTGTTAGATTATGTTTTTAAGCGATATTAAGCGTTGATAATATTTATAGAGAAACATTTTGATAGTTCACGCTGAACCAAAAATAAGCAACACTAAAGGTATTACAACTATATATATATTATTTTATTTTGGCATGTGCGATGCACGTGTGCAGCAGGAATTAGTATTAAAAAACGCTATTTGTAAGGATTTTTTGAAATGTTGCATTTGTTACGTGTGTATACGCACAAATCAATCGTTTATCAAAATATGAATGAGATTGAGTTCTTTTAGAAAATAATCAAACAGGTAAAAAAAGCAATCAATTATTACATGAACATCTAGATAAATCAAACAAATATTAAAGTCAACGCTTCCAGTTGTTTGGAACGTAAAAAACTTGCATCATCTTACTATTCTGCTATTTGAATCAAAGATGTTAAGTCCCTCTAGCTCCTTCTACGGTGATCTATGGCTTAATTTTATGAGCCATCTTAACTTTTCATTACATTATTTTTGGTAAATATTCAGATGTTTATATTTTTCCTTACCCATATACTCGTAGAATTTCACATAGAAATACTTTTCAATACATTTCATTAAATCAACGGAGAACATGCTCTACTTAACTGTTAGTATTATTTTCCACATATTATACTCTTAATATACTTATTTAGCAGTTTTTGATGCCTGAAATTCCATACATCCATTGATGAGTGTTGACGATGTTCATTAGCTAGATTGGTTAATGAACAATGTTTATGCAAAGCTTGGTTGCACCTGTTGATTTGAAGGTAAACTCACCTACAAAAATTATCAAAACTGTCAAAAAGCAATCAAAGTTAAAACAAAGATACCGTTGAACTTGATACAAATAAGAATTCCAGCATGAAAGCAAATAACAACCAACTTATGTTACTATACAGTTGAAGCCTAAAGAATAGTGATTAGACTTTTCGATAACCAAGTTGGATACACTTCTCTACCATAGTAAAAATAGAGTGAAAACATGGTTCAATCAACTACTTATTAAAAGCTTGTACCAAGTCAATATAGAGTGAAAAAACATATTATTATTTTAAGTTAATTATATTATATAAGCATGAATCATAAAAATAAAGAAGTAAAGCATGACTGAACCATCAAATCAAAAATCTAGATTTTGATCAATTAGTGCGTTTCAACATTTTTGATTTATTAATTTCATTCTCATATTTAAACTAATAAGAAGACACTTTCTTATTTTTGTCTTTAGCTTAACTTATGATGCTGCAGTGTAGGAAAAATCAAATTGAAGACTTCAAAGGCTATCTTCTAAATCATGCCAACCAAAGCAGCCAAGATTTTGGATGACTATTGTCATAAAATTATTAAAAAATAACAAAAAGGGTGTTGTTCAAAAGGACCTTTTTCCGGTGTAGTCTTCAGAAGCCACGGTTGTAATCCAACATCTGATAAATACACAGTAAGAGATTGAAACTTAACAAACCATATTTTTTGTTATAAAGCACAATGCTTTTGCTACAAGCGAATCCCAAATATGGTTTGCTGCATAATTAAATTGTCGAATTATCTATTGAAACATAAATTCAAGTTTAAATTGAAAACTTTTTTGATTTGAGATAAAATTAAACCTTTAAAAGAGTAGTATGAAATTTACCTAAGTCGTTATCAACACTTATCACCCTAATTTCAATTCCTCAACCAAATCCCTAACACCATCAGAAAAGAAAACATTAAGAACAAATTCTATAAACAGTAATTTAAAAAGATGCGTACGTAAAGGAAGAAGAGATGAGAAGCTAGCCTTTTGTATTCTAGGTTTTGACCTTGCCAATTCAAAGCCAAATGTCTCGCATGTTGAAGATTCCACACGAAATTGGAAGGTGGATTGAAGAGTTTTGTAGAGTATGGAAAAACTAGGGGAGAAGAAGATAAAATCGGGGGAAGTGGGCAGAATCTTACGGATAAATGAACTGATCGTGAAACGTGTGAAGGAAAATGATGAAATAGGCTCCGCTATCTAATATCCTTAGTACTGTAAATGATGGGTAATTTAGGAACTATGAAAAAGCTTCACTTTGACCATTTTGACCAAGGTTTTGCTTTATAGTATAGATGAGTATGGTGGCACGTCCGTTGGACGTATGCGTAATGGGGGTAGAGCAAATTTTATGTGTGTTATAGTTGTCGTGTTGTTAGAGAGTATGGTAAAATGTTTGGTAGTGGTGGGGAAAAGGAGGAAATAATATGGCAACCAAGCAGTAATAAAGTATTAAATTTTAGTCCAACTAAAATATGTGTGTGAATAAACTGACTTATGAATGTACATTAGAATATTAGAGGGTGTGTAGGTAGGTGGACTAATTGTTCTAACGTCAACCTAATTTAATATTTGTTTGGTTGTGTTATTTATCGTAGAATAATATATGCAGTCGATGTTAGTTGGTAATTTGCTGTTGTTTGCACAATATAAATTATGATGAGTGGTGAGGATAAAAAATTGTTGTTGATTTGTATAAAAGTTTGTTAATTGGATGAGCTAACTTGTAGCTTTGTGAATTGTAGCAAAAGGAGCCTTGAAATGTAAGTTTAATGAGAGTAGAATAATTGGAGAGGAAGCATGTAATTAATAGTCAATGTAAGTTGGTAAAGCAGAGTAATGGTTGTTATTGATGAGGAAGAAAATAAGCAAGCAGTACAGCAAATAGTTGGGTAGACGGACATTACAGTAAACAGAGTACTAAATGCTATAAAGCAGAGGAGTCATGGTAGCTAGTTTATTGGCAGTTGCAGGTTGAGAAAATATATAGTGGAGCAGTAGGAGGAGCAAATGTTGTAGTAGCAAGCAGCACAATCAGTTCTGAGAACGTTGGGCAAGAAACGCTCAATAGCTTTATCGCACTCTTCGATCTGTCAGAAAAGGTAAAATGGGTTGGAAGTTAGAATAAGCATGTAGTTGTTGAGTAGTAGGATTATGTGATAAGTATAGAGAGTTATGTGTTGCATACCACTTGAGGTGTGAAGAAAGCATCCCAATTTTCGTCTAGCTGACAGGGTGGACACTGTTCGTGCTTGCTATGAATTTTGGGGTTGTATTGGAAATGTAGACGGTTGTTCTACCTTGAAGTTTTGCTGTGTAGTAGTAAGTGTTGTTATGCAATTCTTGAGATGTTGGTACGCAATATCCGGTGATGCTGTAGAGGAGTGAATTTGTAGCAGGCGGTTTGCGTTGGTACTTTTGTCCGACTCATCCTCTGAAGTCAAAGGTTGTGATGCATCAACTATTTCAGCAGGTGGTGATTGTTGAAGCTTCGATGCACGGGTCTTTGTTCTTTCTGTGGAAATGATAGATGGACGTTGTTGAATGGTTGTTGCACATTTGCTCTGCGTGAACGGAAATAAATTACCAAAATTTGTATGGGGTAAAAGTATACAAATTAAGTATGAAAACGTGGTACAATTAGTGGTGGAGCGGAGGAAGGTGGATTAAATTTGTGGACATGTGGGATGAATGGACAATGTTTGGAAGTACTTGCAGTAGAAAATTAAGTATGCGTAATTTATGCAGCCAGAGTGGTTGTACCTTGACTGTGCTGTAAGTGGTAGAAGTAAGGGCTTGATAACGCAGTGATGTACTGTGCAGTAGGAGGTGTAATGGTGTAGTACAGGTATTAAAACAGTAGTATGGGTTTGTAAACATGTTTAAAAAAAGAAAGTAGTATGTTGGGAAGTTGTTAAAAAGACGATAAGTAAGACTACGAGGAAACATGAAGACAAAAAATTACCTTTGTCATTGTGGTTGTAGAGGGGATGAATAGAAGAGTGAAAATTTTGTGACGGGGAAGAGTGTATATGAGGGTGAGAGTGTAAGTTGGATCTAGATGAAAAGCTGACAGGCAGGAGGGAAGGATGGGTATTGGAACAAATTAAGCAGAAATATGCGGTGGAAAGTTTTACTGTTTCGGGGGGATACAAATGAGGGGACTGAAGGTTGGGAGCATGACACGTAAGAGTGTAAGAAGTGGAATGCGTACTATTATCTTATGGTGTACCTGCGTGCAGTGAATGAAGGAACAGGGAGAAGAAGTAACGTGTGCAGAGTCAGCACTTTAATATGTAGGCTTGCAGAGGACAGCTGTGTTGTAAGCAGGTGCACACTGGTTGAAGGAATTGTTGCGCAGATGCTGTAAACTATTGTATGTAGGGTCAGTATTTTTTTGTTGTGCAAAGTACGGTAGATGTTAAGTTCATTAATTATGATCGGTATCAGTTATATAGTGAGATATGTTTGTCAGAGTAAAGTTGGTTGTGCAGGGTTTATTATTTTTAGTGCGTTTAAAGGCAACAGTGTATAATTGAACCATGTTTCATAACGATGGTGAAAAACAGCTGAAAATAGGGAGAGAAATATTTTTATTGCCATGCATGGTGCCTGTTATGACAACCTATTGAAGAAACGTATGAGTGCATTATTTTTTGTTACGTTGAGAATGAATATGACAATTGAGCAAGCATGAAAATATAATTTGCTTCATGTTATTGCAGCAGTAGAAAATTGAATGACAATAGGAAAGTCAGAAGCATTGCCTTTATGAACGAAATAAAATAACAAAAGGGTATGCAAGGACAGAAGTCATAATATAAAGTGATTAGGAGCATGCCATCAAGATGGTATAGTATGAGAAAAAATATGCGTACAAATAATTAACAGCAAGCAGTTGATTTCTGTAATCCAAAAAGAAAATATATTGTAATTTATTTTAAGTAAACTAAGGGCCTGTCAAATGAATTACACATTTTGCATCAGTGTTTTAGCAATCTTCATGGAACATTAGCAAGTCCCAGGCTCAATTCATCCTTCTGTTACAACCAAGCTTGAATTTAGTCATTTTGATATGCAGTGAAGTTGCAACTCCCACTAAACCATGCCTACAATAAGAAATAGTTTAAGTAAACAATATTTATTTGAAATGAAATGAAGTTGTGAAGCTAATGGTTGGTGTGTGTCCAATCCTTTTTTTATGCAATGAAGGAAGGAAGGAGAAACAGGAAAGAACAGTGCAGAAACAGTGGCAAAAAACGTATGGCCAAATGGTAAAGTGGAAAAATGCATAAACAGTGCATCAGGTTGGAGAATAATATGAGGGTGGTGGTAATAGAAATATCCAAGTGTGATTGAATATGGAAAAAAGTTGTAATTAAAAAAAATTAGAAAGGGGAAAACGAACAATTAATTTGATGTAGACCGTGACGTATTGACAACCTCAACTTTATGTTTGTTCAGTTTGTTCGTACTGTCTGTGCGACCGATGTAAAGCATTTTGTCGATGTTAAATAATTGAAGGTAAAAAAAAAGATAGTTAGAAATAACACTTTACTTTTCATTTTATCTCACTGCACAGACTGGTTTTCATCCGGTCCTTGTGTACATCCATCATACCCATTACTGGAGTTGCCAAAGCAGAGGAGACAGTAGGAGGAAGGATCGCTTTGATGCACTGAAAGAAGCAAAGTGATAAATTCAGTACTGAAATAAGCCTTGCTTTTGCTGTGTTTAATTCTTGTAGACAATGTTAGCGAAATGATATAAGTAAACTTTCAATCAAATGGCGAAGGATGCGCCAGTTAAGTGGTTGCATACCATTTAGTTTTAAGGTGCGGAAAGGACATTTGCGCCATCTTTATGTATTGTCCATGTAGCAGACCTAGTAAATCATGGTTGAAGTCGAAATAAAAACAGAACATTATGTTAGAAGAACGATGTGCAGAATGTGTAAAATTTGCAAGCTTACAGTTTGACCACTTACATCTTTTGTAATTCACTTCAGGTGGCAGGAGTCACTGAAATTTAGGATTGGAAAACAGCGTTCGTGGAGCAGGTTTGTTGGGTGAAGTTTTTACATTTATAGCCCCGGTGATATATTGGGTTCAACACTTACCCCCCTCGCTTGAGCTCGAAGATTTAACCCAAATTGTAGTTGCCTAGTAAATCAGCAGCAGTTTTAATGCAGGAAAGAGCAAATGAATAGGAGTAGGCAGAGAAGCAGAATAGGACAATAAAGGGAAAGTCATATGCTAAATGCAGAGGCTACAAACAGCTTGTCAGCGAAGAACAAATGGAGCGAGGGGGTATGATGAGAAGAAGGATGTTCGATTTTATTATAATGTTTGTTTATTATTTGATTGTGGAATGTGAATGCATGACAAACTGTGGAGGTGAGGGTTGAAAAAAAAACAGGTGGAGTGTAAGTTAGAACATAGTAACTGCAACAGCTGGATTGGAAGAGGAAGGGAGGGTGAAGTTGGGCGCATGGACCGTGGTTGAAAAGCGGGGTCGGTAAGATGTCTTTAGGGGACATTCATAATTTGAGCGCATGTTTGCAAAACATCATGGTAAACAACGTTTCCAATATGTGTTGCAGTACTTCGTCGAAGGTCTCCGGTTTAAACCAAATTTTTTGTTATGCTGCTTGAAATCCCACGGGATAAAGCGACGTAAAGCTGACCATGACTGAAAACATGGTTGGTAAGATAAATTCCAACATGTGGAATGGTTTGACCCTGTGATTTGTTTATTGTTAAGGCAAAGGCAAGCCTAACTGGGAATTGTTTACGGATAAGGTTGAATGGTAGCTTTATGTTTTCAGAAGGCTTTAATGGTATACAGGGAATAAATACCCGTGTACCTTGGAACCGACCGAAAGAAATTTCAGCGTCCATAAGGTTTCGATGGAAGACACGACATATTAGTCTCATCCCATTACATAGTCCAATTCAGGTATCGAGGTTTCGTAGTAACATTATTGGACATCCTTCTTTAAGAGTCAACTTATGAGGTGGCATACCACCTGGGTTAAGCGAGTTCAAGAACTCACTTTGATATAAGTTTGAAGGGTCATCTTCTATTTTGTCAAAAGAGCAGTAAACGTGTTGTTGTCCAGAAAATTGATTTATTATCAGGTTATTAACTTCTTCCGCAGTTTCATTTGTTGGTGATAATATCGCTCTACTCAGCATGTACTTTGTGTTGTTAAAATTGTCGTTTAATGCGGGGAAGATCTCGTTAATCAAACAGTGTAATAAAGTTGGACCGTCCCATCGTACGACAATATGCGTTGGTAGTGTGATCATATCGTCGTGTATGGTGGGCTCAGTACCATTTCCAATGCGCAAAACAAAGTCAGCGTAAGGTTGGTCAGCCCGCGCCCTTATATTTTTTGTTAGTTGAAATATTTTACCAGTTGACCATAAATATGATCGAACTATACATGCATCAGATGTTTGAGCTCTAGTACCCCCGGAACAACTGGTAAAACTTGACGAAAATCACCACCTAATATCATAATTTTACCTCCAAATGGAGCATCGGCGTTGGTCAAGTCTCGTAATGTTCTATCTAAAGCTTCGAATGCGTGACGGTGAGCCATTGTTGCTTTGTCCCATAGTAGAACGGTTGCTGCGGATAGAAGTTTTGCAGTATCAGATTGTTTGGTAATATGACAGATGGATGAAGAGTGTAAGTTAATAGGAATTTTAAATCGTGAGTGTGCTGTTCTACCACCGGGAAACGCAATAGAAGCTATTCTAGAAGTAGCGGTTGCAATTGCGATAAGGCCTTGGTTTCGTAAATGAGCTAAAATTGCTTTGTATAGAAAAGTTTTCATGTCCCTCCAGGGCCGTCGATGAAATAAATGGAGCTGCTTTTTGAATGTACCGTATCCATGATCGCGTCGAAAGCTTTTTTTGTTCAGTGCTTAACTTTGTTATAGCTTGCAAATCGGATGATGGTATTTCTGTTGACTGTTCTTCTAAAAGAAGTGTTGAATTGTTGTATTCGTCAAGGGAATGTAGAGAGTTATGTGGTAAGTCATAATCAAATATGGTTCTATTATGCTGTTTTAGAAGGTTGTTAAGATCAAAAAGACATCGACCAACTAAATATGTAGCAGAAAGTGAGAAAGAAGAAGTGGATGGATAATCTTCAGTTAGAAAAGGCCAAAATTCATCCCATAGGTCACGTACAACAAAGGGTTCACAGTATACTAAAATGGTTACAAATAATCGCCTTAAAACAAGAGGCATATGGCTGGTCGAAGCATCAGTTAAACAATCCTTAATACTGTTATCGTTTTATAGCAATCCTCTATGTTCGGCTGCTTCTTTGAACGTATTGTAAACAGTTTCGTTGACTGTGCGTAAGTGGGTGAAAGAAAGCGGTCCTGGAATATGATTCAGTAATAGTCGTAAGTAGTAACGATCACCTTCGGTAGGTGGTACGGTGTATAGCCTACCAATTACTTTACGCTGTATTCGTCTACGAACCCATTGTTTTTGTTCATTGTTCCACCAATACTTTTCAAGGAATTCGTGGTAAAGGTATTGGCGTGCATCCTCGTCTATTAAATTTTGGTTAAAAAATTCGGTAAGCATAGTTTTTGTTCTGTGTTCATCAGCTACAATAGATTGTAAGCTTTCGTCTGAGTTAAATTGAATACGTTGCTTGTTAGGTAGATGTATTTATAGCCCTATTACTGGTGGAGACATGCTACTAAGTTGGAATTTAAATATCCTCCATATGGACTCTGGTGCGCAGATCCATCTGGCATTAACGAATTGAGAAATTTCATCAAGAGCGGATGATGATGAAGACATGCTTAGAGATACGCGATCTGATCCTTTGTAAACGTACTTATAGAGATATTTAACAGATTTAATACTGGAGCAAATTTCAACGTTTATATGACAGTCGTATTTTAGAAGCAAATAAGGGTTATAAGGAATGACCCAACGATTGTCAACTGCAGTATTAGTTGTGTGACCCCGTATTCCAATGTCACGACATCTGTAGATGGGATACGAATCAGCTCCTTGTAAAGTTAATGTCGCGAAGGGTTTAGGAAATCCCTTCTTACATATCCCATCGCGCATGCATACGGCAGAGGGGTTGAAATTGCCGCATGGATGATGAATCATGTGTTTAATCAAAATAAGTAACTATTCTTTTGTAATACTACTTAGGAGCTTAAAAGAAGGTGTAACCATAAATTGTAGATATAACAGTCAAAGAAAACCGTATAACATTAATCTTTGTATATTTTAACAAACCTGTAATTTTAATAATGAATGCCCAGGTGACACAGAAAATTAAAAAAGAAAAAAAATGGACAGTACTTGCATTGAATGATTTGGAAATCTCAACAGTAATTTATCTGCTTTTTGTTTCCATGAAAGCGCAAGTTTTTATGTTATTTAGCCTACTAAGCTAAAAAGGAAAACGCATGAATATCACAATTTGAACAAACTAAACAGTGAATGTAGTGAGACTGGAAAATTTTATATCTGAATGGTTAACAAATTTTGAATTTGTAATTAGTTTGATGGGTACAAAAATAAAAACTATCAGCTGAAGTTAAATCATATTTTTAACAGTTAAAAGCTAAAAGTAAACGGTATCAGTTGTATAACTTGTATGGTCAAACTTTGAAGAACATGTATTAAATGTTGTTACATGTATCAGTTAAAAAAATTGAAGAAGGAATGATGTATGAAGTGTGAAAATTAAAAAATAACAGCTTAATGTATGTGTGGCAGTTTAATTGGAAGTATTGGGTGCAGTAGAAGTTCTATTTAGATGAACACGTTATCAGATGCAGGTGGTCACCCAATTTTTTTTTATTATTTGAAAAAATATAAGTGGCAGTGATATTCATCACTGGCCGAGAGATTAATTTATAAGCGTGGATATGTATAAGAATGTAGTGAAGCAGAATGGTTGCCACCCGAAAGCATGGTATAGGAATCGAAGTAAGGGTAAATAGTACAATAAAATTTTACAGTGGAAAGTGATGTTGGGGATTAAAAAAAATGTTTGTCAAAAGGCTAATTGATGAAAAAGTACGGAAGACGTGAATTTTATTCCAAATAGTGGTTAACATGTAAAACACCCACTGTCCAATGTATAAAATTGTTTATAAACTGCTTTGTCGATCAATGCATATAATTGTAACATATCAACATTATTTCCACTGTGTATACGTGGAATATAGTCGAGGGAAAAGAAGAGAGTAACATAATAATTTACATTATCCATTGCCAAGTACGTGCAGATAAGCAGGGTGTGTGTATGAAAGTGGTTAACAGCCTGAAATGCAGAAATGGTCTACATATGTGTACTGTACTTATCTAAACTGAAACATAGATCTTAAAATAAGTAGCAAGTTTTTTATCTTATATAAAAAGCGAATTGAAATTGGTTTATTTTTTTAGCATTTTAAGCGTGGGGAGGAGAGCGCATGAATCTCACAGTTTGAAAAAATTAAACAGCGAATGCAGTGCAAAACTGTAAAAGGCAAAAATTAGCAAACTTATTTATTTGTGACAGATTATTTGTGAAGTAAAATATGCAAATAGTTGTGACATCGTAATCAAAATAAGTAACTATTCTTTTATATTACTACTTAAAAGCTTAAAAGAAGGTGTAACCATAAATTGTAGATATAACAGTCAAAGAAAACCGTATAACATTAATCTTTGTACATTTTAACAAACCTGTAATTTTAATAATGAATGCCCAAGTGAAATAGAAAAGTAAAAAAGAAAAAAATGGACAATAATTGCACTGAACGATTTAGAAATCTCAATAGTAATTTATCTGCTTTTAGTTTCCATGAAATCGCAAGTTTTTATGTTATTTAGCATATTGAGTGTAAAAAGGAAAACGCATGAATATCACAATTTGAACAAACTAAACAATGAATGTAGTGAGACTGAAAAATGTTATATCTGAAAGGTTAAGAAATTTTGAATTAGTAATTAGTTTGACGGGTAAAAAAGTACAAACTATCAGCTGAAGTTAAATCATTTTTTATAACAGTGAAAAGCTAGAAGTAAACTGTATCAGTTGTATAACTTGTATGGTCAAACTTTGAAGAACATGTATTAAATGTTGTTACATGTATCAGTTCTAAAACTTGAAGAAGAAATGATGTATGAAAGTGTGAAAATTAAAAAATAACAGCTTAATGTATGTGTGACAGTTTAATTGGAAGTATTGGGTGCAGTAAAAGATGTTCCATTTAGACGAACACGTTATCAGCTGCAGGTGGTCACCCATTTTTTTATTTATTTAAAATATCAGTGGCAGTGATATTCATCGCTGGCCAAGGGCTTAATTTATAAGCGTGGATACGTATAAGAATGTAGTGAAGCAGAATGGTTGCCACCCGAATGCGTGGTATAGGAATCGAAGTAAGGGTAAATAGCACAGTAAAATTTTACATTGCAAAGTGACGTTGGGGATTAAAAAAAAATGTTTGTCAGAAGGCTAATGGACGAAAAAGTGCGGAAGACGTGAGTTTTATTCCAAATAGTGGTTAACATGTAAAACACCCACTGTTTAATGTGTATAATTGTTTATAAACTGTTTTGTCGATCAATGCATATAATTGTAACATATCGATATTGTTTCCACTATGTATACGCGGAATATAATCGAGTGAAAAGAAGAGAGTAACATAATAATTTACATTATCCATTGCCAAGCACGTGCAAATAAACAGGGTGTGTGTATAAAAGTGGCTAACAGCCTGAAATGCAGAAATTGTCTACATATGTGTACTGTACTTGTCTAAACTGTAACGTAGATCTTAAAATGTTAAACTGTTGTAAGCCTAACGGGGAGGGAAAAAGTACCTGTCGAATGTTGGTGCTGTTGGTTTGCAGCAATGGATGTCCTTCTACTTCCGACGGCAGTCTGTCTAGCTTGTTGACGCCGTGCACGTTGAGTAACACGTCGTCTTTTCCTTTGTTGCTGGTCCATGTAGTTGTGGAAAAAGGAGTTAGGTGGAAGAAAAGTGTGAAGAGGGTGGGGCAGTTTAACTGATATGCGAAAATATGACTAAAAAAATGAAAGTGGAAGAGTTCGTAGTAGTAAAGGTGAAAAGTGGGGTGAGTGGATAGGGGGAAATGCATACTTATAGGAACATGAAGATTAGATATTTTGCAACTGTCATATTATTAAGTGGAAGATTTTGAAAGAGTCATAGTTCTGTAATTATGGCTGAAACAGTGGGGTTAACGGCTAGTGTGTAGCAGGTCAAAGTAAGATTAGTATTTTGCAAATGTAACGACTGTTGTAGATAATGCAACTGAACTAATGTAAGTGAGGTATAAGTCAGATGCAAATAAATGAAATAAGAAATGGTTCGGTTCTACAGTCAGAGCATACTTAAATTAACTATTGTTGAAGAAGCTGGAATTTTTCTTCTACCAATGGAGTTTTTTCGTTGTGAACGTATTAATGTGTGAATCATAATGCTTATTCATTAAGTGGTGAGTAAACATTATGAAGAGTTAATTGGTGAAACTACAAACGAAAATAAATTTTAAATAGACCCGAAGTACATGAAGTGGCAAAATTATTTAAATAGGAGAGGATCGTATCATTATACGATCTGAAGCAGACGGAAAATTTATTCATGAATGGGTTATGTAGAAAGCATACCAAATGTGTAAGTAAGAAAAACCAATTGTTATCGTAGTTCCTCCTTTCTTTTTTTGTACAGACTTCAAATTAAATATCCATGATTTTATACCTAAAACATTTGGAAAAAAACCAAATAAATCATTTTGCAAACCTAAAAGGAATCAAGCATGAACTAAGCATGTAGTAAAATAAGATGGAAGTTTAGATTGAACATAATTCAATCTGCTCGATGTACCTCTTGTGATGGGTTGTTCCCGTCCATTTTGTTCCCAAAATTGGAGATAGAAATGCAAAGGGTATCAGTCTCCATTGTGTTGTCAAATGCCATGATTCCTGCAAAATTAGTATAGTTCAAATTAGTCAGTAACCACGCAGAACAACAGTACTGAAGATTGATAAACACATGGAAAAAACAACAGCAGAGCTGAATATGTGTAGTTGTTTTAGAAAACAGTAATATATGCTGTATGATATTGTAAACAGTAAAGTTAGCAGTATTTGTACATTGTATATGAGGTAATGCTATTTAGGGGAGTTTATTGAAGCAGTAAACCTGTAACGTTAGTATTTGTCCCTAGTTATAGTAATTTTGTGTTACAGTAATTTTTGTTACTAACTGTACTAAATATTAATGGTTGTTTTGTTCTTCAAAAACATGTATTTTGAATAGACTAAGTTTGGCCATAGTACAACCATAACGAGGTAAATGCAGCCATAATGCTGTTGGTTTACATGAAAAAGCGTTTGAAGCAACAACTTAATTCCAAGTTTTAGCATTTAAATAAACAAAGGCAAAAACTTATATTCTCTAAAACCTAGCACTGACGCGCAGTTGAAATTTAGCGCTGTAAAAGTTATCAGACAGTTGTAAAGCCGTATGCTCTTGGAAGCTTAATATGTGTGAAAATGGAGTCGTATGTAAAAATAACAATCATCTATTAATCTGTAAAGTTGAAATTGTACATTTATGTGTCCAAACCAAATAGGCATGAGTGTACAAAGTCTGAAAACTGGCTTTCATATACAGAAGAAACTTCGTTTATTCGAAAAGCTGATATGTGTTGAAAATTAACTCTGTATATGCCTTTTTAGAACTCGCACGTTGATATTTGAAACTAAGTGCATGCATACATGAATTCTCATATATCTAAAATCTGTTATATTTAAAAACTCAATGTATGTGTATGTTCCGAAAATTGTATAATCATAGGTTGAAAAACAGGTTTTTGATATGAAGCTATGGCATTTGTCAAGTCAAATTCCATTGAAATTATTTTCGTTTTAGACGTGAAAGTTGTCATACTAAAACTTCCTTCCATGTATACTTTTTGTTATGAAAGATAACACAAAAGCAGTCAATTTACCTTCAAATAGAAACTTTGATCTGTGAGGTTGAATATGAGATGAAAATTGATTTGCCCTCTATCTACTGTGTTCGTCGAGCAAGTGTTCTTGCTGTGATGCTCTGGCTGCCAAAAAGACGTAAACAGTGGTTAGGTAAAAGTAAAACAATATCTTTGCAGGAAGATAAATATAACGACTGTAACATATGGAACTGTAAACATGGAAAAAGGAGTAGCAATTACGTAAAGTTTGTAATGGGTGCAAATAAACACCGAAATAAAAATATATTCTTACGCCATATTAACAATCCAACCAAGCAAACAAACAGAAGGGAATGAGGGAAGAATAAAGTATGATTAGGTACAGTCAGTTAAGGAGGAAGGTGCAGTCAAATAGATAACCTTTTATTATCAACTGTCACAAATTTGGAAAGTGCAAATTTGGAGAAATAAAAGGGCATGAGTGTAGATTAAAATACCTTCACTGTTCGATGTTCGTATCAACCTTTTTTTGATAATCAAATTGTCGTTGTCCTCTTCATCATCCATGTGGTCTGTATATGTAAATACGAAATATTAATTACCCAAATGAATAAATGAAATATTTATTAAAATATAGAATTTTACATATGTGGGTAAGTAAAGCAGAAAATATGTAATAAAATAGGCAGAAAATTGTTTATGTCGTTGTGTAGCATGTTGTGAGCAACATGAAAAATCTGCCACTAATACTGTTGTCAACATTTTATAACTGTTAACTTCAGGACGCGTTGTTCTGAGCAGGAAGTTCATTTGTTCGGTACCATTAATCACTATAGTCAGGATGTACATTTTGTATGAATTCAATGCTGCCGCTAGATTGTTACTTTGCGTTACTTTGCCTACTTATTTTTTCTAAAAGGGTGCTTGTAGTATTTGGATATATAAAGATGATTGATTACATCTCTTTCCTTTCACAATTTTGGATATAAATTAAGTGTGATTAAGACTAAGAAATGATAAAGTTTATTCAAAATTCTCAGGCATTTAACATTAAACCATTTATTAGAATACGCACAGTATGTCATAATAAAAACTTTTTTCCATGTATACTTTTTGTTATGAAAGATAACACAGAAGCAGTCAATATACCTCCAAATAGAAACTTTGATCTGTGAAGGTTGAATATGAGATCTAGGCACCGAACTTAATTCGTCTGCATCGTTTGCCACAGTCACAGCCACCGCGGCTTCAAGATTTGGACGATGATGGTTTGCTTCAGAGTGAAATTGCGAAGTTGTGGAGTCGCCGTTGACGAAGGAGGAGATTGGCTGTCCTCAACACGTCCTTCCATGTCCAACTCCATGCCACCGGCCCTTCTTAAGTTCTACACAGACAAAAACAGAAACAAACTAAAAGTAAAAAAATAAGTCCGTGCGATCTGTTGAGATGTAATTCAGAGTTACTTTTACTTACAATTCACATTCAAAAGATGCGCAGCGAGATCAGAAACTTTGATCTTTGCAGCAGCCTTTGCCATAGTAATAGTAGGTTTGTTAAATTTCGTCTATTTGACCTTCTTCACTGCTGCCGCGTTAGGGCGTCGGTTCTCCTTGACATCGTCACCGCTCTTGTCATCAGATCTTGGCACCGCACTTGTAACGACCCGTGGATTTTAATAGTTTTAAATGGTTTTAAATGGTTTTATTTAACATAATTAATTGAAACTTTTGAGAAATTTTATATACTAATATTTTGAAATAAAAATTTAATATTTGGATTACGTCCAATTAAACATAGCAGATTTTAAATTTTAAATTTATTTTATCAAAGTTTATTCCATTGTGAAATTCTATTTAATTCAAGCTAGCTAATAAATTGCTTTAATAAATATTGCAGAATCAATTTCTTTAATAAATATTGCATAATCAATGCACATATGTTATCAATTTCATTTTTATGGTGGTACGTTCCTTTACGTTTCCTACCGGTTAAATTATAAATAATTTGCTTTGATGGGTCAGCTAAATCAAAGCAACGTGACCGTTGCTATTTATTTCTTTTATTAATTGCTACAATTATTTTCACCAAATCAAGGGTTGACCGTTACTTGGCTTTCAAACTTTGGACTCTGCATTCAAAAAGAAGCGTATAATATAATAAGCACTTCATATTTATTTTCAGTACGTTTCAAAATTTTCTCTGTCCGTTCTTTTCTATTAAATACATACTTGCAGCTGTTATCAATCCATCGTTTCAATTTATTATATGGTCAGTTACTCTGCCTTTTTAGATTTGAACATGCAGCTGGTGGCATTAAAAGTTGCTTTAATTATCCACTGAATTATCGTGACTGTCCCATTACTCTATATTTATTCTGTATGTTTTATCATTGCTTAAATTTCTCTGTCCATTCCTTGTTCCATTTTAAATATCATTGCCTTTCCAAACTTATTACGTACTATCCAAACAAACAAAAAAGTTATTGCTTTAAATGTAGCTAAATCAACTCATGACCGTTGCCATTTCAAAGTTTGAAACGTATAAAATACTATACGTTACTTCGCATTCATTGATTTCTTTTATTGATTTCTTTCTTTCTTTACGTTTTCATTCCAATCTAATTTATAACCTTCCTTGTTCCATTTTAAATATCATTGCCTTTCCAAAATTATTACATACTATCCAAACAAACAAAAAAGTTATTGCTTTAAATGTAGCTAAATCAACTCATGACCGTTGCCATTTTAAAGTTTGAAACGTATAAAATACTATACGTTATTTCGCATTCATTGATTTCTTTTATTTATTTCTTTCTTTACGTTTTCATGCCAATCTGATTTATAACCTTCCTTGTTCTCTTCGTACATTCTATTTATTCTAGCCTGCTCCTCCTTTCTTTTACCTAGTACATCTGCATTCTTTTCATCCTCTCTCTGCAAATTTTCTTTCCACCAAGCGTCTGTCCCATTCTTCTCCCCTCCTCTTCTCTTAAGAAACACCCTGCCTTCCAGCCGAACCCAACATCTTCCCTATCCACATCGGCAGCCTCATCATAGCCGAGTGTATAGCCTAGAGGTAATAACTTCTGACAGCACATAGGTGGCATCAACATTTTCCCCATTGTCTGTAGTTTCTTATTTATTCCTTTTGCCCACCCATCAGCGACTCGAGTTTACACAGGGTATGTATATACATTGTATTATATTATATATATTTGCTAGTAGTATAATGCCTTAAATTTACATATTTTAGTGTATATATGTATGACAGCTTACGTTATTTATATACATAAAGTAAGCTATATGTACAAACTCAGTGCAACCGCAATTTTCTTTATAAAAGGCAAATAATACAAATTGTAGTACCCAAAGATATATATGTATGGTTGTACTTAATTAAAAAAAAAATCTCTATATAACAGTATAAGCTTATATATCAATTTCTGAGTTTATATATATTTTGTTATATTGTTTTTTTTAATTTTGATTTTTATATAATAAGTATGTAAGCTTATTTATATTCACATATTAGTATACATAAGTTACAATATATTGTTTAACAAGCCTAAAGCATTGTATATCATCATACTGTTATGATGTGCGTGTTTTAATAATAAAGCTATTGATCGGGTACAGATAGGTTAAGTAACGTGTATATTTGGTTAATTTATATAAAAGTATATATAACCGTTTCGATTATAGTTATAATGAATATATAAGAGAGTTATATAAATGAATTTTATACTATGCGTTAACTAAATACATTGTTATTTAGATGATCCAGTTTTTGAATATATGTTTGAAAAGTTTTGATTTTTATATATACAAATTTTTTATTTTATACACATATTTTGTTAGATATGAAGGTTTTATAAAAAAATTCTTATAAACTGTACTGCATATATACTCTTTAAAAAAAAGAGAAAAAATGAGTAAGTTAATAATGTATTATAAAGAATATTGTTTATCTGCATATATATGTGCATAAGTTTGTTTGCTTTCCTGCTGGATATTTTGAAAAGGAAAGTAATAAACTATAATAATTATATATATACATAAGTATTCATTTCAAAAGATATTATATATATGTATGTTGATCTTTACTATATGTATTTTATGTTAGAACATTGATTTTTAACTATACATATATATTATTTTAATATTAATTTAAAATGAATATTTATTACATGGAAACGACAACCATAAAATGAATATACTATATATGTGACATTTTGAATAATTATATATTTGTTATTTAACATTAATATGAAATGGAAGCGTTTTAAAGTTATATGGTTTTCATGGGTGTGCATATATATATATTTCATTTTTTTAAATGCGTGTTTTGATTTAACGTTCATTTTGAAAGAAAGTAATAAATTAATCATATAATCTTCGTTTCAATTTTATCAAGCTAATTTAATCCTTTCTCATCAATTTCTATCTATCAGCTTTTCCATCGAAATCGTACCATCTAACTTTGCTTTGGGAGTCGTACTTGCATTTCGTAACTCAACTTCATTGTCAATCTCTCTAACCTCGAAACGTGAGTAACCACTCACGATTAACATTCTTTTATTCATTAAATTTGATTTCAATTAAAACGACAATTGAAATATGCTGCTGTAGTTATTTAAATTTGTTATATATGCTATTATCTATAACTGTTCACCTGCGGGATATGACACCATATCCTGTTGTTTATATTATATTGTTATTGATGATATATGCCTGTTATTTTATTGTATTTTCTGTTATCACTCTGCAAGTTCCCTGTAGTTTAGAAATCACTATGGGTTGAAATGATACATACCCGAACAGACTTTAGAATTGGAGAAAATCGTTATGGGTTGAAATGATAAACCCAAGCGATTTTCATTTAATTGAATTTGGGATTATGGGTTAAATGATATCCACCCGTATATATTTAGTATACGGATTGAAATGATAAATACCCGTAGCACTTGACTATATGATAGGAAATATATACAGACACCGTTGGTCCATATAAATATTTTGAAAATAATTTCTATAATTTTGGAAAGAAATATATGGTTTAATAAATTTGATTCTTAAGATAAATGAAAATTGTATATATAGATTTAGTAGTAATATTTGATTTAAATTAGATTGATTTAATGCATATAATATGGTTAAGTATTTATGTAAATCTATACTTCAAATAGATTCTCTTGTAATAAATTGAATAATTAATTGGGAGATAAATTTGGGTTTATAAAAATGGTATTTAAATAAGGATTTATTTAATTAAATCGATTTGAAATTTTTGAATGGGAAATTTTAAAGGGTATGATTTTATAACTGGATTTTTGATTTAAGTTATTTAATGAATATTTCACGTTTAAATAAATTAAAGAAAATATTGAGTAAAGTGTAATTTAAGGTTACTTAAATGATATTGAATCTAATAAGGGAGTATTTCAAGAAAAAATAATAATGAGGTTAAATCGAGATCTATATGAAACTGTTATATAGAACATTTAAATATTAAAGCCTTGAACTATATTGGAATTTAAATGGTTTAATTTGAGATTCAGATCTGTATTTGAAATCAACGTAGTTGAATTTGTTATTTAGCAACTAAATTGAATTGAAGTGAAAATTTAGGTTGAACTAAATCTGAATTTATTGAATGAAAATTTAGATGAAACGCTGAATACTTAAAGTTTTGAAATATATGGAAATATAAAAGGGTATTTGTGATTATAAATCCGAATTTGAGATCGATAAAATTTAAGTGGTTATTTTAGAAATCGAGTTGAATTTAAATTGGTAAATTGAGATTGAATTTAATTTGAATGGGAAGGTCGGGTTGATGTTGGAATGATTTGTTAAGTTGAGGAAATTGAAAATACTTTACTGTATAAATTATTTAATATATATAAATACTATTTTGGGAAATATAGAGATATTTGAAGTGAGAATGAGATTTGGTTTTGAAGTATAAATTAAGCTGAAATGGCCACGGTGTTATAGTGTATATTTCTACCTAGTAGAAAGTTCCATGGACCCTTAGAGGATGGTTATCCCAAACATCCTTTAAGTTATTTGTATTTCAGTAGATATTTCACTTGAGTTGGATTTATTGATATAAGAATGTGAATCCTGACTCGAGTGTTTTGTGTTTCGCTTTACGCTCGGGTCAGACTGAGTGATACAGCATTTGAGACTCACCTTTGGAGTTCGGAGCTTCATTTGGAAATCCAACTATCGGTTCAGATTCTAGCCATTCCAGTTGATTGGTTCAGAGAAGTCATCTGTTGCATTGGAGACTTCACTGCATTTGAACTATTCGGTTGTATTTTTCTAACTCTGATGTATATAGTAGCTTCATGAACTACTATTCTTTATCTATTCGGCTACATTATATTACTCTGTGATTTGTGATTGATTTATTTACTGTATATTTTAAGTTTTTCCAAATTTTAATTAACAATTCGGTATTTTGAATTATTCAAGTCGGATATGTATGGTTTTATTGTCGATTTGAATGGTCCAAAATAGCGGGTCGTTACAATTGGTCTCAGAGCTTTGGCTCTAGGCAAAACTTAGCATATATGGTAAATTTATTTACCGAATCACTTCCGCTCGAGTTGAATCTCTTCCTTTTGACTCGATTTCCTTTGAATTTTGGATTGTCCCTCGGTTCCGAATTTCATTGTCTCTCCCTTTTTATATTCGTTTGATTCCGGAGTATCCCATAACTTTACTGAATGATTTGTAAAGGGGGTGAAAACTTCTTTTCAATTGGCATTGACTCAATGAAGATTTCTGTATCCTTGGTTTACAATGCTGCTATATCTTGTTATGCGAATTCTATATCTCTGGTGATCGAATGTCGAATTGCCTCAGAATTCTACACCGATCTAATTTTGGAATCACGGTTGACCGGTAAAGGTCGCCCGCGATTTATAGAAGTATATCCTTCTTCTATTTTGTAATTTAGTTCTCTCATCTTCGATCGAGTCTATATTCGAATCAGGATTCTATTGATTGGAGTTCCTCTAAATTAAATCTCTATCTTTGTTTTGAAATCCTTTCTTGAATCATCCTTTGAAATTCGGGTTTTGTTTGTATTTTTGAAATTGTTTATACCGAAATTTTATTTTGATAACTATGATTTCTTTTATATATATAAAAGCGAAAATGTTTTTGATAAGGATTATAAACATATATATATAAAGCGAATAAGAAATGTTATTCTATATAAAAAGGTTTTGAAAGGATTTGAAATTTTGAAAAATTATAAGAAATTGATTTATATAAAAATGATTTATAACTGTAATTTAAATTTGAAATTCGAGAATTGAATTCCGGTATTTTGAAATTGGTTTTAAGATTTTGGAAAATATATAAAAATAACACGATTTAAAAGTATTTTTCCGAATAAGAAATGTTTCAAATGAGTTCAAATGAATTCCAATAATTTTGAAGAAATTTCAAAGAAGTTTTCAAGAAAATAGAAGTCCAGAACTCACTTATGTCGCTGGAAAATAATTTTGGTGATGAGTGCACGCATCATCGACATTGATTTTCGAGTTTCAGAGTGGGGGAGAGGCCACTTTAATAGCTTCGCTATGCAAGTGATTTTGTAAAACCATTTTTGATTTCAAATTCCGAAGTATAATTTGATATTTTAGAAAGATATAAGTATATATTTGAAACAATTTAAAATGAGACCGGTGTTCAGTCCTCGAGTTTCGGATTTAATTGATTTATTGATTTATTGTTGATTTTCAACTCTTTAATTGAAAATTTGATTTCCCTAACTATTTTGAATGTTCGAACACTTCCAAATCGAGATTAAATTTTCAAAGCTAAGAAATTTCGAAGAGTATAAAATGTTTGATAAAGAATACAAAAATTTAGTTTTGAAATGTTTTGAAAAAAAATAGTTTTGAATAATGGTTTTCAGAAAGGTAATTGGATATTTCAAATAGAAATAGATAGTTTAAAAGTTTTAAAGGGATAATTATAAATTTGGAAACCATTTTAAGTATAATTGATTTTGAGAAAATATTTGGTTTTGAAAATTAAATTGAAATTTAAAAACCAGTACTTATATGGTGATTTTGGGAATGAATTTGTTTGACTTGAATTATTTTAATTTGAAAACTGGGATAATTTTCTAAACCTATTATTTCGGGAACTTTGAAATTTAGATATTTAATTAGGAAGAAAATTTGGTGAAATCATCTATGAATTTTAAACTGAATTGATATTGAAATGATTTGAAATTGAGAACCTTAGATTACTAAGCACTTGATTTGGGAGTGGTCGTACTTATATAAAATGGATTGTAAAAGTATGAAGTTGATTTGAAATCTATTGATTTGAAAGGTACTCAATTTGGAAAGAGATCTTATATAATCGAAGTCTATATAAGTATGATTTGATCTACTATTGATTTGGAAAGCATTCGATTTGGGAAAAATGGAATCCTATACATATGGACTTTATATAAGTACGATATTTGAAAGTGATTTGAAAAGGTACTATATGATATATATTTTCGAAGTAAAGATATGGAAAGTGCCTTCTGCTTGATATCCGCTTTGTGGCCACATCGTGGATTCATTCTATCGATATTATTCTCTCTGATTTTTAGTTTTTCGGATGTAATACTCAAGTGTTCCCACCGTGGCGTAACCTATGGTTTTTTTTCTCTCGCGATTGCATAGCGCAATTGCCTGGCTAAGTCTGGCCTAGGGGTACGGATTGTTTTCTGGGGGATCCAGGCGTAACCATTGTGTATCCTGCAATCTGTGTAGGTCGTGAGTAGTAGCGAAACTGCCTGGCTGAGACAACCTAGGGGTATGGATTGTTTCCTGGGGGACCCAGGCGTAATCATTGTGTATCCTGCACTCTACTAGTCATCATGGCGTAACTCGCAGGGCTGAGAAAGCTTACGGATACAGATTGTTTCCTGGGGGATCCAGGCTTAACCATTGTGTATCTGCGAACCATGGTTGGACAAAGGTTTTGGTTTGGTTGTTTTATTTGGATTGTACTTTCCATATCTGTTTTAAAGGTTTTTCAAGTATTTCACTGGGTGTTGAAACAAGTCTACTAAGTACTTGAAGAATTCTAGCTTTGCGCCTGATCAACGCATGACCAGAGTCTGCAAGAACGATGATAAACTTGTTGAAACATCGAGTTATAAAAGTATTTTCGAAAGGAAAATTTATTTTGATATAATAGTATTTTATTATAAAAGTATTATTATAAAGGTATTTATTATAAAAGTATTTTTCCCAACAAAGAAATTTTGAATTAATATTTGAAATTTAAATTCTTATGGTTCTAGATTAATTATTCGTGCTCGATACTATTCCTTGCATCTACCTTATCTGCTCAGTTTAGTTATTCACCTTGATTCTGTTTTCCAAATCTACCTTCCTTCCTTGTTGGATATATCCTTTAAAATATTGTTTAATTATATACTACATGGTTTAATAGAAATTTTAGTGTTATAAATATTTTAGAAGTTATTTATCTAAAATAAAACATATTTTAAAAAAAATGATTTGTGATCTAATAATAATATTTGGAAGGTATCTTGAAACAAAATAAAAATTTGTGAATTTTGGATTTAATATTTCAGTAGCTTCTTTGTAAATATAAGTAATAATGTAAATAATTGTCTTCAAAGGAGTTTGAAAAGTATTAAAGTATTAAAGAAAATTAAATTTCAAATGAAGTTATCAAATAAATATTTTAAATAAAATTTATATAGTTTTAAATTAATTGTTTATCTTGTCTTTCAATCTGTTTTATTTCTGGTTGTTCTATTCTCCTGCCTCCTACCTTTTCGAGGACGAAAAGTTTTGAGTGGGGGAGAGTGTAACGACCCGTAGATTTTAATAGTTTTAAATGGTTTTATTTAACGTAATTAATTGAAACTTTTGAGAAATTTTATATACTAATATTTTGAAATAAAAATTTAATATTTGGATTACGTCCAATTAAACATAGCAGATTTTAAATTTTAAATTTATTTTATCAAAGTTTATTCCATTGTGAAATTCTATTTAATTTAAGCTAGCTAATAAATTGCTTTAATAAATATTGCAGAATCAATTTCTTTAATAAATATTGCAGAATCAATTCACAGATGTTATCAATTTCATTTTTATGGTGGTACGTTCCTTTACGTTTCCTACCGGTTAAATTATAAATAATTTGCTTTGATGCGTCAGCTAAATCAAAGCAACGTGACCGTTGCTATTTATTTCTTTTATTAATTGCTACAATTATTTTCACCAAATCAAGGGTTGACCGTTACTTGGCTTTCAAACTTTGGACTCTGCATTCAAAAAGAAACGTATAATATAATAAGCACTTCATATTTATTTTCAGTACGTTTCACAAAATTTTCTCTGTCCGTTCTTTTCTATTAAATACATACTTGTAGCTGTTATCAATCCATCGTTTCAATTTATTATATGGTCCGTTACTCTGCCTTTTTAGATTTGAACGTGCAGCTAGTGGCATTAAAAGTTGCTTTAATTATCCACTGAATTATCGTGATTGTCCCGTTACTCTATATTTATTCTGTACGTTTTATCTTTGCTTAAATTTCTCTGTCCATTCCTTGTTCCATTTTAAATATCATTGCCTTTCCAAACTTATTACGTACTATCCAAACAAACAAAAAAGTTATTGCTTTAAATGTAGCTAAATCAACTCATGACCGTTGCCATTTCAAAGTTTGAAACGTATAAAATACTATACGTTATTTCACATTCATTGATTTCTTTTATTGATTTCTTTCCTTCTTTACGTTTTCATTCCAATCTGGTTTATAACCTTCCTTGTTCCATTTTAAATATCATTGCCTTTCCAAACTTATTACGTACTATCCAAACAAACAAAAAAGTCATTGCTTTAAATGTAGCTAAATCAACTCATGACCGTTTCCATTTCAAAGTTTGAAACGTATAAAATACTATACGTTATTTCGCATTCATTGATTTCTTTTATTTATTTCTTTCTTTACGTTTTCATGCCAATCTGATTTATAACCATCCTTGTTCTCTTCGTACATTCTATTTATTCTAGCCTGCTCCTCCTTTCTTTTACCTAGTACATCTGCATTCTTTTCATCCTCTCTCTGCAAATTTTCTTTCCACCAAGCGCCTGTCCCCTCCTTCTCCCCTCCTCTTCTCTTAAGAAACACTCTGCCTTCCAGCCGAACCCAACATCTTCCCTATCCACATCGGCAGCCTCATCATAGCCGAGTGTATAGCCTAGAGGTAATAACTTCTGACAGCACATATGTGGCATCAACATTTTCCCTATCGTCTGTAGTTTCTTATTTATTCCTTTTCCTCACCCATCAGCGACTCGAGTTTACACAGGGTATGTCTATACATTGTATTATATTATATATATTTGCTAGTAGTATACTGCCTTAAATTTACATGTTTTAGTGTATATATTTATGACAACTTACGTTATTTATATACATAAAGTAATCTATATGTACAAACTCAATGCAACCGCAATTTTCTTTATAAAAGGAAAATAATACAAATTGTAGTACCCAAAGATATATATGTATGGCTGTACTTAATAAAAAAAAATTCTCTATATAACAGTATAAGCTTATATATCAATTTCTGAGTTTATATATATTTTGTTATATTGTTTTTTTTTTAATTTTGATTTTTATATAATAAGTATGTAAGCTTATTTATATTCACATATTAGTATACATAAGTTGCAATATATTGTTTAATAAGCCTAAAGCATTATATATTGTCATACTGTTATGATGTGCGTGCTTTAATAATAAAGCTATTGATCGGGTACAGATAGGTTAAGTAACGTGTATATTTGGTTAATTTATATAAAAGTATATATAACCGTTTCGATTATAGTTATAATGAATATATAAGAGAGTTATATAAATGAATTTTATACTATGCGTTAACTAAATATATTGTTATTTATATGATCTAGTTTTTGAATATATGTTTGAAAGGTTTTGATTTTTATATATACAAATATTTTATTTTATACATATATTTGTTATATATGAAGGTTTTATAAAAAAAATTAAAAAAAAATTCTTATAAATTGTACTGCATATATACTCTTTAAACAAAAGAGAGAAAAAAGGAGTAAGTTAACAATGTATTATAAAGAATATTGTTTATCTGCATATATATGTGCATAAGTTTGTATTATTTCATGCTGGATATTTTGAAAAGGAAAGTAATAAACTATAATAATTATATATATACATAAGTATTCATTTCAAAAGATATTATATATATGTGTGTTGATCTTTAATATATGTGTTTTATGTTAGAACATTGATTTTTAACTATACATATATAATATTTTAATATTGGTTTAAAATGAATATTTATTACATGGAAACGACAACCATAAAATGAATATACTATATAAGTGACATTTTGAATAATTATATATTTGTTATTTAACATTAATAAGAAATGGAAGCGTTTTAAAGTTATATGGTTTTCATGGGTGTGCATATATGTATATTTCATTTTTTAAAATGCGTGTTTTGATTTAACGTCCATTTTGAAAGAAAGTCACAAATTAATCATATAATCTTCGTTTCAATTTTATCAAGCTAATTTGATCCGTTCTCATCAATTTCTATCTATCAGCTTTTCCATCGAAATTGTACCATCTAACTTTGCTTTGGGAGTCGTGCTTGCATTTCGTAACTCAACTTCATTGTCTATCTCTCTAACCTCGAAAGGTGAGTAATCACTCACGATTAACATTCTTTTATTAATTAAATTTGATTTCAATTGAAACGACAATTGAAATATGCTGCTGTAGTTATTTAAATTTGTTATATATGCTATTATCTGTAACTGTTCACCTGCGGGATATGACATCATATCCTGTTGTTTATATTATATTGTTATTGATGATATATGCCTGTTATTTTATTGTATTTTCTGTTATCACTCTGCAAGTTCCCTGTAGTTTAGAAATCACTATGGGTTGAAATGATACATACCCGAACAGACTTTAGAATAGGAGAAAATCGTTATGGGTTGAAATGATAAACCCTAGCGATTTTCATTTAATTGAATTTGGGATTACGGGTTGAAATGATATCCACCCGTATATATTTAGTATACGGATTGAAATGATAAATACCCGTAGCACTTGACTATATGATAGGAAATATATACAGACACCGTTGGTCCATATAAATATTTTGAAAATAATTTCTATAATTTTGGAAAGAAATATATGGTTTAATAAATTTAATTCTTAAGATAAATGAAAATTGTATATATAGATTTAGTAGTAATATTTGATTTAAATTAGATTGATTTAATGCATATAATATGGTTAAGTATTTATGTAAATCTATACTTCAAATAGATTCTTTTGTAATAAATTGAATAATTAAGATTGGAAGATAAATTTGGGTTTATAAAAATGGTATTTAAATAAGGATTTATTTAATTAAATCGATTTGAAATTTTTGAATGGGAAATTTAAAGGGTATGATTTATAACTGGATTTTTGATTTAAGTTATTTAATGAATATTTCACGTTTAAATAAATTAAAGAAAATATTGTGTAAAATGTAATTTAAGGTTACTTAAATGATATTGAATCTAATAAGGGAGTATTTCAAGACTAAATAATAATGAGGTTAAATCGAGATCTATATGAAACTGTTATATAGAACATTTAAATATTAAAGCCTTGAACTATATTGGAATTTAAATGGTTTATGTTGAGATTCAGACCTGCATTTGAAATCAACATAGTTGAATTTGTTATTTAGCAACTAAATTGAATTGAAATGAAAATTTAGGTTGAACTAAATTTGAATTTATTGAATGAAAATTTAGATGAAACGCTGAATACTTAAAGTTTTGAAATATATGGAAATATAAAGAGGTATTTGGGATTATAAATCCGAATTTGAGATCGATAAAATTTAAGTGGTTATTTTAGAAATTGAGTTGAATTTAAATTGATAAATTGAGATTGATTGAATGGGAAGGTCGGGTTGATGTTGGAACGATTTGTTAAGTTGAGGAAATTGAAAATACTTTACTGTATAAATTATTTAATATATATATAAATACTATTTTGGGAATTATAGAGATATTTGAAGTGAAAATGAGATTTGGTTTTGAAGTATAAATTAAGATGAAATGACCACGGTATTATAGTGTATATTTCTACCTTGTAGAAAGTTCCATGGACCCTTAGAGGATGGTTATCCCAAACATCCTTTAAGTTATTTGTATTTCAGTTGATATTGCATTTGAGTTGGATTTATTGATATAAGAATGTTAATCCTGACTCGAGTGTTTTGTGTTTTGCTTTACGCTTGGGTCAGACCGAGTGATAGAACATTTGAGACTCACCTTTGGAGTTCAGAGCTTCATTTCGAAATCCAACTATCGTTTCAGATTCCAGCCTTTCCAGTTAATTGGTTCAGAGAAGTCATCTATTGCATTGGAGACTTCACTGCATTTGAACTATTCGGTTGTATTTTTCTAACTCTGATGTATATAGTAGCTTCATGAACTACTATTCTTTATCTATTCCGCTGCATTATATTACTCTCTGATCTGTGATTGATTTATTTACTTTATATTTTAAGTTTTGCCAAATTTTAATTAACAATTCGGTATTTTGAATTATTCAAGTCCGATATGTATGGTTTTATTGTCGATTTGAATGGTCCAAAATAGCGGGTCGTTACAGCACTTAATTCGTCTGCATCATTTGCAAATGCATAATCTGAAATGTTATCATAACTATATAGCACTATATACAAATCACAGTATAATACAACAACAATTAATCAATACAAATGGAGAGTTAGGAAATAGTAAGAGATTAGATTCGTTCCAAGCATGTCAACTTCTATAGCTAAATGCATTCATTTTGATGACGTCATGGTTAGTAAAGGTTGCTTTACATACAACCGAATAATACATGTTTGGATTTAAAAGTTCATGCAGCACTGCCTTCTTTGCTTAACCAATAAATGCAGGCAACAAATCATAATAAAATACAATTAAAATGTAGAGTTTTATTATGAATAGATAGTAAGATAATTCTTACCTTTAAAGGTTCATCAATAGAGATTGTTTTCCACAATCGTATATATGGCAAGCGATGAGAGTTTAAAAAAGAGGACAAAGAAGCCTCCAAGGCACATTGAATATTGAAGATCTAACGACAGCTAATAAAGCTAAGATTCTAGATTTAATGGAAATCTATTTCCAGACATAAACCATTTAGTGGAAAGCTATTTTCAAACTAAAATTAATTAATGGATAGCCACCAACCTAAGTATGAAATATTCGAATTCGAATTTCATGTAAAATTTAAATAGGACCTGAATCAAAAGCATTTCACAAATTGGGGAAATATGAAAATCATTTAAAACAATCAAGGATAATACCTTTACTAACCACGCAAGAATAGAAACATTTGATCAAGGAGGCCAATTTTTTTTTCCAGATTTAATTACACTTTTTCCCACTACTTCAGGTTGTTAATCTTGCACTCTCTCTTACATGTATTTACATTTGATCAAGGAGGCCAAAAAAAGAGTAAATCTGCATATTATGGCAAAATATATTTATATGAGTTATAACAAAACACCTTATATTTCGTTGCAAAAGCTACAATGATAATTCGGGCAATATTACAGTTTATGAAAGAGAATGTCCTATAATTAACCATTCGATACTATGATTACAATTTTGCATTTCATTGCGCGTTTAAATATAAAAATCCATAATAAGAAAGGAATTCACTTTGATGACCTATTACCAAAATCCATAAGTATACCAAATAAATGAGCAAAGTAGTAGCTAAAGTGCAGAAACTAATTTACAAATGTACATGTAAATTAAGGAAGACGAATAATCAAAGGTGGAATGATTCAGTTTCCAACAAAGTGAGGGCAAAGTTGTATAGCAGAAAATTTTGTATAAAAATTTGATTGATTGCATAAGTAAATTTCCATAACAACCGACGTCTATTTAAAAATGGCAGTTGACAAAATAATCCAAGCAAACTGAATGTATTCAGAAAGTTTTTGCTCATAGATACATCTATGTGTAATACCAATTCCCAAACATAATGAATATCATTTTTAAAAATAGAAAATCGGTGTAAATTTGTTTCCAATGGAGTGATTATTTAAATTTGTATACTTAAACTTTTCAACCTAGCCCAAGTTTCCTCAAACCAAGTTTTCATTTTTTTTGGGAAGTTGGAAATGGCCCATTTTTGAGGAAAATTAATGTTCCGTACATGTGAAATATAATAATATTTTTATGTGACAGGAAGTTAGGAAAAAAATACGTAATTATTTTTTGTTATCCTTTATTTCAAAGGAAAGAAAGTGTAGTCACAGGAGTAGAAAGTCAGAAAATAGAGAAACAGTCTTCCATATTGTCTTGTGAAACCAAATAAATAATCAGAGTTCCAACAAATGGTTGATATAATTGGCACAGTGGCTAAATAATATAGTAAGTAAGAAAAGAGAGTGGAACAACAGATTGTGTTTAATCAGTTAATCAGGAAAAAAATTGTCGTTACTAACGTTGAGTTACAAATTGTAATGTTAACCTTAATAGGTTCTCTTAATACTGGAGGATAATTATTTTTGGAAAGCTCAAAAAAGGCAGATAGGATTTCAAAGTAAACATAATTTAGTGTTGTAGTGAAAGAAGAGGAGGCAGGCATAAACAGCTTTTCAAATCCAAGTGATCAGTATATGTTTGTGCAAAAATCAAATTACTGATAAAAAAAGTATATAAGAGATGATTTCATGTCTAGTTACCTCTCTCCTCACCGATTAGAAATTGTATACTTAATTAATTAGAAATTTCATACTTAGATAAGTGGAAATTTTTTTTGAGAAGAATACTGTTCAAATTAATGCAATACAAATGTAATTAAATCTGGAACTAATCACGCAAGAATAAAAACATTAAAAAAGCAAACAAACTACTAATAATACTGTAAACAAACTACTAATAAAAACTGTATACGTAAATAAAATAATTGTTTTGTCAGACCGCTGTTAGAGATCAAGTGCAACCTCACAATGGCAGAAAATGGATGCTTTCATACGAATCTAATCCGGGGCCCGAATCATAGAGGCTAACCTCCAAGGTGGATCTCACTTCTTTATTTTAGAGGATTTCTCCCCTATTTCTATAAATCAAAGATTGGAATCGAAATTACAAACCGTAAGATGCTAAAGAAAGAGTCCCTAACAGGTAAAGATTTGAATACCTGAAGTTAAAGATTCAGCCTTTATGCCTTCATCTTGCCGTGTCGATTTGAGAATAGCTTATCGTTGCCTGGTGTTTTTGAAGTCGTAAGTGCTTCCTGGATGAATATATGATGATGATTCTGAAGCTTAGATCGAGCGTTCGCCATTGATACTTAATTCGGATATGCTTTGTTTGAATGCTAGCTTGTAGTTTGAAATTGCCTTGCTAACTGCCATGGATCTGCGCGTTAATATGAAGTTGTGATGGTAAAGTGAGGAAAATGGAGTTGAAAATAGGAACGTGTTGAGTTAGGCGGAAAGTTACTGCATATTGCGCAGGGGTATCCTCGGAAATTCAAAAAAGGCTTCACTTTGACCGGTCGACCAAAGATTTTGCTTTATAGTATAGATATATAAACATAAAAATAAAAAGGGTATGAATACACATATGTTATAAGTATAAGACCTATAAATATTTATTAAAATATATTCTCATGTAGAATAACAAGTGTTAAGTATTAACACATAAATTTACAAGTGTTGACTATTATAACATGGAATTGGACAAGTGTCAATTTATTTCATTTTTCTTTTCTAAAAAATAACTGAATAATTGTTCTTCTCTATTCTTTATATTGAAAAAAAAACAAAACAAAAAAATTTCAAAATAAAAAAAACCTATAAAGAAAAGCAAACCAGAGGAATCAAAGATTAAACTATCAAAACTGGGAAAAAGAAGAAGAAGAAGATAAATCAAACAGCGACTGCAAATTTTCAACCTGAAGCAATCCAGTTGCAAAATCAAAGGCATGCACTTCAATTTAGTTCTATCAAACCTCAGCTTTCAAATTCAAGTAGTTGTTTAAAGATCAAGGTATTTCCAGGTTTCTCAAGGCCTTGGTTTCTCTGTTTCATTTTACAGGTGAGTAAATTTTAGTTTTAAACAGTTTTAAATCTAGTGCTTGTGGAAATTCTTGAAGTAAGACTGTGATAAATGTTTGCATAAATGATTGCATGGTTGTTTTAAGGTAAATGCATGAATATATGTATATAGACATGTGTGTGAATGTCTGTGCTTCAATATTTTGCTCTGATTTTTCATTTCCAGGATACCAATAGAATTCAAAAACGTAGTGCTCTTCATCTGATTCTCTTTGGACTTCAATTTATAAATAAAATTTGTTTGTTATAACAGGATATAAATTTTAAAAATAGTTTTAAGATCAAATTGAAGTTAGTTTTAAAATAAAAGAAGGAAAAACAGAGGTACCTAAATTTTTTATTGAAAACTTGATATAAATAATTGGATGATTCATGTATATAATCAGTTGTGTTTTCAAAATCTATTATTTTTAGAAAAAGAATCATGATTGTTAAGTTTTTTAGTCGAGAGAAATAGAGTTTTGAAGGGGATTTGGATTTCGAGCATTTTCAGATGATCGGTGGGTTGGGGGATCTCAGAATCATGTCTGGAGGTGGCTATTAGTCTGTGGGTCGTAGGAAAATTACGGGGTGGTTTTCACGAACTCCGTGGTGGCGGAGCAACGGTGAACTAGGGTTTAGCATGGTTTGGGGCCGAGCTCGGTTGTAGTCCAATGGTGGTGTCATTTGTCCATTAGAGTGGTTCGCACAGGAAAATCAAGAAAGAGATGCGGTGGAGCTTGCGGCTGAGAACTGTCAGTATCGTGGTCAGAAAGGTCGGAACGCGGTGATAGATGGTCGGGACTTTGTTTCAGTTGTGGGTTGAAGAGTAAAATCCAGAGGTGATGATGTAAACAAAACTTTGGGTGCTCAGTTGAGTTTTGAGGGGTGTTGGCGATTGGAGTTGATGGTCGACGACCCAAGACGATGGTCGTCGGCGATGTGTAGGTGCACATGCGTACAGATGTGTGCACAAGAATACCGAGCATTAGTAAGTTTGGGGTAGAGGATGATTTGCACGGGTCGAACTCGGAGTGGTATGCGTGCTGACTCGAAGCAGAATTTATGCGAGTAGTGTATGGGGTTAGCTCAAGGATTCAATATGGTTTGGCCTGGGTTTATATAGTCGAAGTAATAAGTTTTAAAAGCTTATCAAAAATAGGTAAGTTACAAACTAAATGTAAACTAAGTTTTAAAAAAAAATATTAGCAAGTTTTAAACAAATTTCCAAAGTTTTAGATGTTTCCAAATTAGTTGTATTAAGTAATTAATTAATAGGTTAAATCCTAAGAGTTTTAAGGTGAATTAAAAGGTGTAAGTAAATTAAAGTACAAATCATTTGATGTATTAAGAAGTTTAATTGATTTATGTAATCAGGGAATAATTAATTAATTAAAGGTTAATAAATTTGTGAAATCAATTTAAAAGATTGATGTATTAATATGATTAATTAATTTACTATTAATTAAAAGATGATTTATTTAAAGATTAATCACCTAATGTAAGTTTAATGATATTTACTTTAGCTAAAAGATAAGTGTTTAGTGTCATTAATTAAGAAGTATAATTAATGGGTGATTACTGAATGTGATTTATTTAATGATAATTATTTAATGAAAGTAATTGAGGATTAATTATTTAGTGTACTTAGTTAAAGTAAGGATTAATTAAGGAAATAAAGTAAAGGGATTGTAACGACCTGATAAATTTATGATATTTTTATAAATTTAATTTATATGTTTGCTAATTTAATCCAGTATAAAATTAAAGTCTTAGGATTTTAAAAGGATGAATGTAGGAGTTAGATAGTAACTGTAATTACAGGTAGAGATTTAAAAGGTTATATGACATAGATTTGAAAATAACTGAAAGTTGTGTTGTAGTTATAAGTCTTAATTTGTTGGTTTAATGGTATTAATGTAACAATAACTGAATTGGATTACATACACACAAACATTTGAAAAATTTATTAGGTGGACTAAATTGGTTAAAGTTCATAAGTTGTGCATTTCAATTTAGTAGAAATTCTAAACGATAAACGAAGATTTAAATAAACGCTAAATTAAAACTATGTAAAATGGTGACTTAAGGCCTAGTTATAGGAATTGGAATATAATCCAAAATTTAATTAATGATAGTAACGTAGTATTAGCTAATAAATAGATTTCAATGCAGTAACCAAATGAAAGGAATAGGAATGAATATATATATTGAATAGGAATGAATATATATATTGGTTTGAAATGAAATAAAAATGTGTCACATTTAGATGGAGTAAAATTTAAGAAACCTATAAATGTGGAATCAGTAAACATTTGTAAAAATTATTGCCTAGAATAAAATTCATTTAATATAAGAATTCAAAGGTGGAAGATTTACATTTGGATTGAAAGGTATAATTAATTGAATTGGTGATTTGGGAATTTAATCCAAGGGTTACTCTAAAAATAAATACGGATAAAAAGAGGTTAAACTAAGGAGGGGCATTAATTGATTTTAAGGCTTATTTAATACGTTAATAGGCAAGACTCCGCATTCATACATTTATACAAAGCTAAATAGAAGCACAAGTGTGATATAATGTAAATAGATGGATATCAACCTTTATTTATATGTTAATGGGATTTAATTTCTATTGTATAAAAACCACAATTTAATGAAGATTGAAATAGCTAATTCATACGTTAGTTGATTTAGCTGGAATATGAAGATATTTAGTGGAATAGTGAAATCAAATGGGAATGGGTTTCCATTGTTCATTTGAATTCACATTCATCATAAAAACTTATTTGAAAACCAAAGGAATAATAAAGGAATCAAGACTTAATTAGTAATTTGGATTTAAGACATGGCAATTTGGATTTATTGCAACATTTAATACCATAGAATTTAGTAAAGCTTATTCAAATTTTAGTTGACCATTTGTGATATAACTTTTTGAAAACAAGACTTTATTTATGAATTGAGTATTTGATTCAACGAATGGTAATTACTTCATTTAAAAATGGAATTTAACGTAAATTAGTACGTTATTAAAGTTAAATGAAAGCTGTAAACATTTGACTTAGAGAACAATTGAGTGAAATCTTAACTAATGTAAACTTCATCATATTGACATCCATAACTGTGAATCATAGGAAGAAGGTAAATAAATGAACTTAACCAAACTATTTATGTTGAATATTGAAAATTTGAATAAATAAATAGTTAAGAAAATTAAGGGAATGGGAATAAAAATTTATTTATAATTTGGAATTTTAATTACGGTGAAAAGGGTTAACTGCAATTAAAAGTAAGTTGAGATGGAAATCAAGTTATTTATTTAATTTGGTTTAAGATGAGAGTGTATAAGTATAAGATTAGGTAATTTGTGAGAATAAATTTATAATTCCCAATTAATAAGAAAGTGCAGAAATTAAAATTGCAAATTTATATACCTATAAATTTTTATTCACATCCAAGTTTGTTAAATTTATTGGGATTAATTGAACTATCTAAGTAATGAAATTTGGCCAATAATAGGAGTTGAAACATAAAAATTGATTTTTTATGATTTATTTAATTGATTTAATAATATTAAAAATAGCCATTTTTGTCACGGACTCGGATTTCGACGAAACCAGTTTCATCGGATCCGTAACGGTGAATTATAATAATGTTTCAAGTTTCATTGCGATCGGACTTGTCGTTTGATCGTACGGACTCGAAACGCCTTGAAATTTACGCATTTTGAAATCAATGTGAAATTTTTGTTTTTTTGCATAACTTCTTCATACGATCGAATTTGGTCGCGAAACTTTTTCCATCGCGTTCAGAATATTTTAAAACACCTATTTGGATATATAGTTTTAACAAATCCGACTCCGGAGGCATAGCGGGCTTTTTGGACCATGGTTTGTCACGCACGTTCGCGTATCCAGTCTAGCTACCCTACCTCTAGCCTATCTATAAATATACATCTATAAACCCTAGCTCCTTTCTTTTTCATTTGCTGTACGTTCATTTCTTCACTCTTTTCTCTTCCCCAAATGTATACATCTCAGATCCAATTCCAGATCTATCCACAGTTCAAAATCAAAAGTCAAAACTCAAAAATTTCAGAAAATTCCAGAAAAAATATATGTTGATGTTTTCGATACGCGTAATCTACTGGTGAAATTCGTTTTTCAATTGGAGCTGTCGTTCATCCAGAATAAATTCAAACAGCCCCAAAACCGTTCATCATCGTCGCGCAAAACTTCGTCGGATCGAGATTCTGTTTCTGGGTTTTGAAGAGGGAACCGAGGGGATCGCATGTATGTAGTTTGTTTCGAGTTTCAACGGTTGGATTGGCGGGAATTTTGGTTTAGGGTTTGGCCTGGGTACAATCTTTAGTGGCGTCTGGGTGTTTCTGGTGGCCGATCGAAAGCCATCTTGAGATCGGCACGCGTGGCTCCAGGAGGTGGCAGCGATCCAAGCCAAAAAAAAAAAAAAAAAAAAAATCTGGTCAACTGGCGCGTTCAAACATGGGTTCGAAACTGGAAAAATGCGTCCGTGCGTAGGTCTCTGGAAGGAATCGCGTGCGACTGTAGCATGCAAGCAGGGGTGATGATGTGTCAAAGTTGTAGGTGAATATGTACCATTCTTGTTTATTTTAAATTTGAAATTCAAGTGCAATTTTCGACATAACTTTCGCATACGAACTCCGATTCACACGAAATTTCTTTTGTTAGGATCGTAATTTAATTCCGGACTTGATGACGCTGGTTTGGACGAATTCCGAGACGGACGAATTTTTGGGTTTAAATCGGGTTTAAATTCGATTTAAATTCCAAAGGTGAGTGTTTTAACCCACTCACAATTACTAGAAGCTTTTATGTTTGTTAAATAAATTTTAGAAATGAATAGAAATTTATTTATGAGCTTTTGGCATGTTATTTCATTCATATCTGTTGAATTGCAATTTATTGAATTAAACTGTTAATTTGATTGATTTATTGCGTAGTAATTGACTGTTAGAAATTATCGTTTGCATATAAACTGCTAGTTAACAGTTATATAAATTTTTACTGAATATAAAACTATTAGATAAATAGTTGATAAATTTAATTGGAATAAAACTGACAGTTATCACCTGTTGTATATGTTCATATATATATTTTGTTATTGACTGAGATTGGTTGATGGTTGCGATTGGATGATGGATGTTGTTGATGAGTGAATGTTTATTGCATATCATTAAATTGCAAAATTTATCATGCATATTTCATTATTCGGGATTGTGGTTTGAAATGATAAAACCGCAAAGTTTTATTTTAATTTGCGGATTGAAATGATAAATATCCGTATCACTTGACCATAGGATAGAAAATTATATACAGGCACCGCGGTATATATATAATTATTTTAAAATGTGATTTCTATGGTTTGGATGGAATACGGTTTATAATAATCTTAAATTTTATACTGTGTAAATATTTTTCTTCCATATTTATATACATATGAAGTTGAAAATTTTGAAATTAAAAGGCATATAAATTCCTTTATTTAAATGGAAGAAAATTTGGAAAATGGAGTTTGATAAATTTATATCATATGTTTAAATGTTAAGTTGGAAATTTAAGATATGATATTTATAATTGGATTTTTCCAAGATAAATTGGAATGAATATTCTAGTATAATTGAAATTGAAAAAAATTATATATATTAAATTACTAGAAATTGGAGTTTTATTTATTTATGGGTTTATGTGAATATTCAAAACTAAATAATAAAACATTTAATTTGTTGAAAGAATGAATTCCAGCTTTAGTTTTGAATATTAATACTCCAATGGATTCATATATATATAGAAATTGAAATGGTTTTGGGACTTGAAGTAATATTTTGGATTTTGGTTTAACTTTAAAAGAAGAAATATTTGGAAAGCCATGTAATTTATTTCTTTATAAAGCAACAGTAAAGTTAAACCTTTTTAATTCGCATACCGTTGAATATCCAAACCATTTAGTTTTGAAAATAATGGTTTTAAAATACTATGGATTTTCGAATAATTATGTTGGAAGTTACAAACAAAATATTGGTTACATGGGATATAAAAAAAAAAAGTGACATAATTTTGGAAAGGAAAATTTGGTTTGGGAAACGATATCATTGATTTGGGCTTTTATATAATAATATGAAGATAAATTATTTGTGTTTTAAAAGAAAAATGATATCGTAATATTATGGTTTTGAAAGGGATTATGTTCTGGTTTTAAAGTATAAACTATTTTAAATTACCGCGGTGTTATAATAACGATTGGTTGGCAAAGAGACCGGGATCGGATATGGACATACTCTCTGTCGATACCGAAAACCACTTTGACTAACCGTGTACGCGGTGGAGTTCCAGAATGAAGTAGGTGGTGGCGACGTTTCCTGTAAGGTAAATACGTGGACCCAACTCCCGTGAGTTGGCATAAGGTGGCTAAAACAGGAGCGATTCTCAGGCCAATGAGGTCATTCCTCTGATCGGACGCTCCTCTTCGATATTATACTTTGACTTGGATTGATTCAGTGGCCACTTCTATATTTTGATTTTGGGGGAGTTAGTTCGAGGTGGGCGGCAGCTGCGCGCTGCGCGTTACCATCAGCCTGGATAGCAATTGGTATATCTACCCTGGCATTGCCTAGTTGTGCCGTGTCACCTACCCTATCGCGCCTTGTACGAGTTTGGTTTTCTCCCGTAGCCCGTGTGGTATCCTCTAGTGGCTTCCCGATCAGGAGGGACTATGATATTGGATGGACTACTGGGACTATTACGTGTTAAGGGCTATATGGGTAACCCCTTAACGCTATTAAAAAGTAAGTTTATTTTATAAATAGACACTATTATAATAGCGCAATATACTACATAGTAAATAGTTTAACGGATCCTTAGGAGATGTAAATCCCGAGCATCTCTTGAGTTACTGTACCCATATTTATTTCTGTTTATTTAACTCACATAAGATTTTCTAGTCTGACTCGAGTGTTTTTGTCTTTTCAAATTCGCTCGGGTCAGTCCGAGCGTTTCAGGATTGAAGATTTTAGCTTTGGAGGACGAAGACGAAGAATCCGTATTGTTATTATTATTATTATAGCGTTGCACCACACTCTTTCTATTCCGCTGCATTGTTGTATTGGTATGTGAACTCTGATATTCATTGTATAAGTAAAATAACTGTTTTGTAACCGTTTATGAACTGTATATTTATTATTATATTTTATCCTTCCGCTGTGAGATTCTATTTTTATTTTATTCCTTCTCTGTTTTCTTATTTACCCCATAACAATCCGCCCTTGCGTATGCTTTGAATTGGCACGAGTGTCGTTTTAAAGTGTGCGAAAAGGCGGGATGTTACAGTTGGTATCAGAGCTTTGGTTTAGCGATAAACCTTGGCTTTGTGGGGTTTGACTCTTTATTAATAGGGTAGTAATATCCTATGGGAGTCGCTGAGTGTATATATATGAGAGAGCGTATTTGTTAGTATTCATAAAAGATTTTAATATTGTGTTAATCTGTTCCGCTTTGTATTTATAAATTCTGGTTGATGCATGGGACGCTATGCCATCAATAGGGATTTCTAAACACTAAATAGGACAGACCGACATAATATTTGTTTTTAATATAGGTGAATGAAATAATTTTGCCTATTATATTTTCCATGTATAAAAATATTTTATAAAGATATATATATATTTTTTGGTTGCTATAGATTGGGTGTTAGGAAATAAAAATATCTATAATAACTGAAGCTAAGTTGAAATTATGATAAATCAAATTGGAGATTTTAGAACTTAAGTCCGGGATTTTTCCAAACATGTTTTCAAAGAATTTATGAAAAATAATGGTTCGGTTTATAAGTATTTTCTTATATAAATATTTCGTATAAATTGGAAGAATTGTTTTAAAGAAGATTTTGGAAAAGAATTAAATTCTGTACTTTCCTCTCTGTCGCTGGAAAATAAATTCGGTGATGACGGCCGCATCATCGACTTTCATTTTCGAGTTTCGAAGGGGAAAGGCCACTGTAGTAAATCCTACTGCAGATTTATTTTGAAATTTTCTAAAAATTTTCTTTTATTGTTCTAAATATAATTAGAGATATAAAAGTTGCAAGAAATTTATTATCTATTATTTTGAAATAAATTGAAATTTAACCCGGTATTTAATTCTAAATTTTTCCGTTAATTAATTGTTTAAAATTTGTTAGTGAAATAAAAGTTAAGTAATAAATGAATGGAAACCTCTAATTGAAATAAGAGAATAATTGCAAAAATTTAAAGAGGAATTTGCATACATATGAGACAAAGGGTAATATGAATAAACATTAAATTTAATTAAAAGAATGGAGATTAAACTTGTATAAGTTCAATTGCAATTTCCTTAACATAAATAACTTACCCAAATATAAAAGTTGAAGTGTTAAATGAGAAACTGGAATTGAATATTTTACAAGTAGGAATTTAGGAAAAATGAAGTATTCGATAAATTACTGTTATAATAAGAATTTAATGGTATAAACTTAAGTTATAATTGAAATTTTGCTGAAAATAAGTTAAGAATTATTAATAGGTGAGATGAACTTAAAGCAAATAAAATGAAATTCTAAATAAGAATTGATTGTAGGATTATTAGTTTAAGATGTCTTAAGTCTCCCCTATTCCAATATAATGGAAAGTAGGAAAAATTGAAATGACTACAATTAATAGCTGATGAATAAATAAAAACTTCCACTTATAAGAATGAATGTTAGCAGATTAAGAATTTAAGGGAAATCTTACAAGTGAAGAGTAAGGAAATGAAGATATTCAAAATATTTGTTGTTATTAATGAGAATTTATTTTATAAACTTAAGTAATAAAAAAGAAATGCAAATATAATGAATTTTGTGATAGTTGGAAAATAAAACTTGTAAGAAATAAAAAAATTCCTTCATAAATGAAGGGAAGAAAATCAAACCACTGAAGTATGAAATAAATGTATAATAAGCTATTTTGGTGTTGATTTGAATTGTTTGGTTGATGTATGGTTGTTGGGTAAGGAATTTTGAAGTTGTTGGATGGAGAAATAATCTATCTTTGTTCCATCTAAGACTGTTGAGTAAAGGATGCACTTGATAGTTATTTGACATTTCATAAAATTTCGGAATTTGAACCTAACAACTAATTGTTTGTTTGATTGTATGATTTTGTTTGCAGTGTGTGCTGTTTGTTAAAATGTATGGTTGTTGCATTTGATTTGGATATGAATGATTGAATCTACCCAAACATTTCACTGTAATATAGATATTTAACTTTTAGATTTTATAAGTAAATACAGGGGTTGGAACCAACTGCTACTGCTTTTGGTTCCAAAATAATAAGCGTATTGCCCGACAAATAGGTACGTTTCCGGATTACGTATAAAGCGCTATTTTATATATTTTCCCGTGTTGGGATATTTTATTTTGGATAATATATGTAATATATTTGTATATTTGGATATTATATTTTCTCCAGAATCCCTCCGTACAAAGGAGACTCTGCCAAAAATTTTCGTAAATTTTGGACTTAGAATTTTGTTAAAAATATTTTTCCAACTTTAATAACTCAAGTATTAAAGGATATAATGATTATAAAACAAGAATATTTCATTTAGGAGGATTAATCCAGGAAAATATTGTTTATAAATTAAAAATTGAAATAAAAAGTACTGTTTATTCTTCCTTCTCCCTTCTTTTTTCCTTTTCGGGGACGAAAAGTTTTGAGTGGGGGAGATTGTAACGACCTGATAAATTTATGATATTTTTATAAATTTAATTTATATGTTTGCTAATTTAATCCAGTATAAAATTAAAGTCTTAGGATTTTAAAAGGATGAATGTAGGAGTTAGATAGTAACTGTAATTACAGGTAGAGATTTAAAAGGTTATATGACATAGATTTGAAAATAACTGAAAGTTGTGTTGTAGTTATAAGTCTTAATTTGTTGGTTTAATGGTATTAATGTAACAATAACTGAATTGGATTACATACACACAAACATTTGAAAAATTTATTAGGTGGACTAAATTGGTTAAAGTTCATAAGTTGTGCATTTCAATTTAGTAGAAATTCTAAACGATAAACGAAGATTTAAATAAACGCTAAATTAAAACTATGTAAAATGGTGACTTAAGGCCTAGTTATAGGAATTGGAATATAATCCAAAATTTAATTAATGATAGTAACGTAGTATTAGCTAATAAATAGATTTCAATGCAGTAACCAAATGAAAGGAATAGGAATGAATATATATATTGAATAGGAATGAATATATATATTGGTTTGAAATGAAATAAAAATGTGTCACATTTAGATGGAGTAAAATTTAAGAAACCTTTAAATGTGGAATCAGTAAACATTTGTAAAAATTATTGCCTAGAATAAAATTCATTTAATATAAGAATTCAAAGGTGGAAGATTTACATTTGGATTGAAAGGTATAATTAATTGAATTGGTGATTTGGGAATTTAATCCAAGGGTTACTCTAAAAATAAATACGGATAAAAAGAGGTTAAACTAAGGAGGGGCATTAATTGATTTTAAGGCTTATTTAATACGTTAATAGGCAAGACTCCGCATTCATACATTTATACAAAGCTAAATAGAAGCACAAGTGTGATATAATGTAAATAGATGGATATCAACCTTTATTTATATGTTAATGGGATTTAATTTCTATTGTATAAAAACCGCAATTTAATGAAGATTGAAATAGCTAATTCATACGTTAGTTGATTTAGCTGGAATATGAAGATATTTAGTGGAATAGTGAAATCAAATGGGAATGGGTTTCCATTGTTCATTTGAATTCACATTCATCATAAAAACTTATTTGAAAACCAAAGGAATAATAAAGGAATCAAGACTTAATTAGTAATTTGGATTTAAGACATGGCAATTTGGATTTATTGCAACATTTAATACCATAGAATTTAGTAAAGCTTATTCAAATTTTAGTTGACCATTTGTGATATAACTTTTTGAAAACAAGACTTTATTTATGAATTGAGTATTTGATTCAACGAATGGTAATTACTTCATTTAAAAATGGAATTTAACGTAAATTAGTACGTTATTAAAGTTAAATGAAAGCTGTAAACATTTGACTTAGAGAACAATTGAGTGAAATCTTAACTAATGTAAACTTCATCATATTGACATCCATAACTGTGAATCATAGGAAGAAGGTAAATAAATGAACTTAACCAAACTATTTATGTTGAATATTGAAAATTTGAATAAATAAATAGTTAAGAAAATTAAGGGAATGGGAATAAAAATTTATTTATAATTTGGAATTTTAATTACGGTGAAAAGGGTTAACTGCAATTAAAAGTAAGTTGAGATGGAAATCAAGTTATTTATTTAATTTGGTTTAAGATGAGAGTGTATAAGTATAAGATTAGGTAATTTGTGAGAATAAATTTATAATTCCCAATTAATAAGAAAGTGCAGAAATTAAAATTGCAAATTTATATACCTATAAATTTTTATTCACATCCAAGCTTGTTAAATTTATTGGGATTAATTGAACTATCTAAGTAATGAAATTTGGCCAATAATAGGAGTTGAAACATAAAAATTGATTTTTTATGATTTATTTAATTGATTTAATAATATTAAAAATAGCCATTTTTGTCACGGACTCGGATTTCGACGAAACCAGTTTCATCGGATCCGTAACGGTGAATTATAATAATGTTTCAAGTTTCATTGCGATCGGACTTGTCGTTTGATCGTACGGACTCGAAACGCCTTGAAATTTACGCATTTTGAAATCAATGTGAAATTTTTGTTTTTTTGCATAACTTCTTCATACGATCGAATTTGGTCGCGAAACTTTTTCCATCGCGTTCAGAATATTTTAAAACACCTATTTGGATATATAGTTTTAACAAATCCGACTCCGGAGGCATAGCGGGCTTTTTGGACCATGGTTTGTCACGCACGTTCGCGTATCCAGTCTAGCTACCCTACCTCTAGCCTATCTATAAATATACATCTATAAACCCTAGCTCCTTTCTTTTTCATTTGCTGTACGTTCATTTCTTCACTCTTTTCTCTTCCCCAAATGTATACATCTCAGATCCAATTCCAGATCTATCCACAGTTCAAAATCAAAAGTCAAAACTCAAAAATTTCAGAAAATTCCAGAAAAAATATATGTTGATGTTTTCGATACGCGTAATCTACTGGTGAAATTCGTTTTTCAATTGGAGCTGTCGTTCATCCAGAATAAATTCAAACAGCCCCAAAACCGTTCATCATCGTCGCGCAAAACTTCGTCGGATCGAGATTCTGTTTCTGGGTTTTGAAGAGGGAACCGAGGGGATCGCATGTATGTAGTTTGTTTCGAGTTTCAACGGTTGGATTGGCGGGAATTTTGGTTTAGGGTTTGGCCTGGGTACAATCTTTAGTGGCGGCTGGGTGTTTTTGGTGGCCGATCGAAAGCCATCTTGAGATCGGCACGCGTGGCTCCAGGAATTGGCAGCGATCCAAGCAAAAAAAAAAAAAAAAAAAAAAAAAATCTGGTCAACTGGCGCGTTCAAACATGGGTTCGAAACTGGAAAAATGCGTCCGTGCGTAGGTCTCTGGAAGGAATCGCGTGCGACTGTAGCATGCAAGCAGGGGTGATGATGTGTCAAAGTTGTAGGTGAATATGTACCATTCTTGTTTATTTTAAATTTGAAATTCAAGTGCAATTTTCGACATAACTTTCGCATACGAACTCCGATTCACACGAAATTTCTTTTGTTAGGATCGTAATTTAATTCCGGACTTGATGACGCTGGTTTGGACGAATTCCGAGACGGACGAATTTTTGGGTTTAAATCGGGTTTAAATTCGATTTAAATTCCAAAGGTGAGTGTTTTAACCCACTCACAATTACTAGAAGCTTTTATGTTTGTTAAATAAATTTTAGAAATGAATAGAAATTTATTTATGAGCTTTTGGCATGTTATTTCATTCATATCTGTTGAATTGCAATTTATTGAATTAAACTGTTAATTTGATTGATTTATTGCGTAGTAATTGACTGTTAGAAATTATCGTTTGCATATAAACTGCTAGTTAACAGTTATATAAATTTTTACTGAATATAAAACTATTAGATAAATAGTTGATAAATTTAATTGGAATAAAACTGACAGTTATCACCTGTTGTATATGTTCATATATATATTTTGTTATTGATTGAGATTGGTTGATGGTTGCGATTGGATGATGGATGTTGTTGATGAGTGAATGTTTATTGCATATCATTAAATTGCAAAATTTATCATGCATATTTCATTATTCGGGATTGTGGTTTGAAATGATAAAACCGCAAAGTTTTATTTTAATTTGCGGATTGAAATGATAAATATCCGTATCACTTGACCATAGGATAGAAAATTATATACAGGCACCGCGGTATATATATAATTATTTTAAAATGTGATTTCTATGGTTTGGATGGAATACGGTTTATAATAATCTTAAATTTTATACTGTGTAAATATTTTTCTTCCATATTTATATACATATGAAGTTGAAAATTTTGAAATTAAAAGGCATATAAATTCCTTTATTTAAATGGAAGAAAATTTGGAAAATGGAGTTTGATAAATTTATATCATATGTTTAAATGTTAAGTTGGAAATTTAAGATATGATATTTATAATTGGATTTTTCCAAGATAAATTGGAATGAATATTCTAGTATAATTGAAATTGAAAAAAATTATATATATTAAATTACTAGAAATTGGAGTTTTATTTATTTATGGGTTTATGTGAATATTCAAAACTAAATAATAAAACATTTAATTTGTTGAAAGAATGAATTCCAGCTTTAGTTTTGAATATTAATACTCCAATGGATTCATATATATAGAAATTGAAATGGTTTTGGGACTTGAAGTAATATTTTGGATTTTGGTTTAACTTTAAAAGAAGAAATATTTGGAAAGCCATGTAATTTATTTCTTTATAAAGCAACAGTAAAGTTAAACCTTTTTAATTCGCATACCGTTGAATATCCAAACCATTTAGTTTTGAAAATAATGGTTTTAAAATACTATGGATTTTCGAAGAATTATGTTGGAAGTTACAAACAAAATATTGGTTACATGGGATATAAAAAAAAAAAAAGTGACATAATTTTGGAAAGGAAAATTTTGTTTGGGAAACGATATCATTGATTTGGGCTTTTATATAATAATATGAAGATAAATTATTTGTGTTTTAAAAGAAAAATGATATCGTAATATTATGGTTTTGAAAGGGATTATGTTCTGGTTTTAAAGTATAAACTATTTTAAATTACCGCGGTGTTATAATAACGATTGGTTGGCAAAGAGACCGGGATCGGATATGGACATACTCTCTGTCGATACCGAAAACCACTTTGACTAACCGTGTACGCGGTGGAGTTCCAGAATGAAGTAGGTGGTGGCGACGTTTCCTGTAAGGTAAATACGTGGACCCAACTCCCGTGAGTTGGCATAAGGTGGCTAAAACAGGAGCGATTCTCAGGCCAATGAGGTCATTCCTCTGATCGGACGCTCCTCTTCGATATTATACTTTGACTTGGATTGATTCAGTGGCCACTTCTATATTTTGATTTTGGGGGAGTTAGTTCGAGGTGGGCGGCAGCTGCGCGCTGCGCGTTACCATCAGCCTGGATAGCAATTGGTATATCTACCCTGGCATTGCCTAGTTGTGCCGTGTCACCTACCCTATCGCGCCTTGTACGAATTTGGTTTTCTCCCGTAGCCCGTGTGGTATCCTCTAGTGGCTTCCCGATCAGGAGGGACTATGATATTGGATGGACTACTGGGACTATTACGTGTTAAGGGCTATATGGGTAACCCCTTAACGCTATTAAAAAGTAAGTTTATTTTATAAATAGACACTATTATAATAGCGCAATATACTACATAGTAAATAGTTTAACGGATCCTTAGGAGATGTAAATCCCGAGCATCTCTTGAGTTACTGTACCCATATTTATTTCTGTTTATTTAACTCACATAAGATTTTCTAGTCTGACTCGAGTGTTTTTGTCTTTTCAAATTCGCTCGGGTCAGTCCGAGCGTTTCAGGATTGAAGATTTTAGCTTTGGAGGACGAAGACGAAGAATCCGTATTGTTATTATTATTATTATAGCGTTGCACCACACTCTTTCTATTCCGCTGCATTGTTGTATTGGTATGTGAACTCTGATATTCATTGTATAAGTAAAATAACTGTTTTGTAACCGTTTATGAACTGTATATTTATTATTATATTTTATCCTTCCGCTGTGAGATTCTATTTTTATTTTATTCCTTCTCTGTTTTCTT